>JAWMRA010000041.1:49767618-49805557 GCA_035584735.1 Pseudotriccus pelzelni | reverse complement strand
CTGCGCGTCGCTGTCACTGGGGGCGCCGGCCCTCGGACTCGCCCCGCCCTTTCGAGGCCGTCGCGGCCTCCCATTGGCGGCGACGCGCCGGCGGGGGGCGGTGATTGGCGGCGCGGCGGGCCGGGCGGGGCGCGGCGATTGGCGGCGCGGCGGGGCGGGCGGAGGGCGGCGGCGGCGGCGGCGGCATGGCGAGCTGCCGGCGGCTGAGCGGCGCGGGGCTGCGCGAGGTGCTGGGCCCGGCCCAGGGGCTGCTCTTCGACTGCGACGGCGTCCTCTGGGCGGGCGAGCGCGCCGTGCCCGGCGCCCCCGAGCTGCTGGAGCGGCTGCGGCGCAGCGGCAAGGCCGCCCTGTTCGTCAGCAACAACAGCCGCCGCTCGGTGGCCGAGCTGGAGCGGCGCTTCAGCCGCCTCGGCTTCCGCGGGGTGCGCGCCGAGCACGTCTTCAGCTCCGCGCTCTGCTCCGCGCTCTTCCTCCGCCAGCGCCTCCTGGGCGGCGGCGGGAACGGCAGCGGGGCCGGGCGCGTCTTCGTGCTGGGCGGCGAGGGGCTGCGCGGCGAGGTGCGCGACGCGGGGCTGCGCCTGGCGGGCGAGGGCGAGCCGGCGCCCGGCGAGCCGGTGCGCGCCGTCCTGGTGGGCTACGACGACCAGTTCACCTTCGCCAAGCTGGCGCAGGCCTGCAGCTACCTGCGCGACCCGCAGTGCCTGCTGGTGGCCACCGACCCCGACCCCTGGCACCCGCTCAGCGACGGCCAGCGCACCCCCGGTGAGCCCGCGCCCCGGCCCGCGCCGCCCCCGGGGGAAAGGGGCTGGTGGCGGGAGCATCCTGCGGTGGGGTTCGCTGTCCCAGGCCCGGGCGAGGCGGGTCCCTGAGCGCCAGGACCGGCAGGGCTGCCCTGGCGCGTCCCTGCCGGCTCCCGGAGCCGTGCTGCCGGCGCCTCGCTTGCCTGTCCTCGGGCGGGACCCAGCGTGCTGAGCTGCCCGAGGCTACTTATTTTTCTCCTCCTTCCTCCCCCCCGCAGGGACTGGCAGCCTCACAGCCGCGGTGGAAACTGCTTCGGGCCGCAAGGCGCTGGTGGTGGGGAAGCCCAACACGTATATGTTCGATTGCATTGTGGAGCGTTTCGGCGTCGATCCGTCCCGCACCCTCATGGTGGGAGACCGTCTGGAGACAGATATCCTCTTCGGCAAGAACTGCGGGCTCGCCACCATTCTCACCCTGACAGGTGTTTCACGCCTGGAAGAGGCGCAGGCCTACATGGCCAGCGACAGCGCCGCTGCCAAGGATCTGGTGCCCAATTACTATGTGGACAGTATTGCAGACTTGATACCAGGCCTGGATGAGTAGCAGTCTGTACGTGTGAGGGCAGAGGGGTCAGGTTCCCCATCCCAGATCTCTATCTGCTTCCATTTCTCTCTCAGTGCCCTATTCCCTCGATTCCGGATTCTTTCACATTCCAGCATCCGTCTTTGGGGGCAGATGGGAGCAGGGTTGGCACGAGGAGACAGGTTTCAGGTTGTCTCCTTCCTTCTATCCATGATGGACAGAGTCTTTCTCTCCCTCATTGCCAGCTACCAGCATCTCTGAGAGAGAGCTGAAGGTTTTGAGGCTGACAGGGGGGTCAAATCAGTGTGTCTGCGTGGTCTCTCCCCCTGGAGGAGTTAGGGACTGGCTGTCTTAGTATTATCTTTCCCTTATCTTAGTATTATTTTTCCCTTGGATAACCAGTGGCAGCCTTTTACTACTGTCCTTTGACTCATAACTCTTGACTTCTGAGCTGCATCTCTGCAGTCCTTTTGGTAACCTTGCCAGGGAGGGGTTATCACCCACCTGGTCTCTGTCAGTGCCAGAGCATATGGAAGGAGTGTGCCAGAGCACTGGAGCAATGAATGAAAGCATCTCTGCCTCCCACAAGTGAAAGAGAGCATTGCCTCATCTCTTCTCTCCCCCCATTCCTTAGAGATGTTTCCCCCACTACCGCCCTGCCCTGACTTGGTTAATAACTGTGCCACTGTCTATCTGAAGGACAGAAGAGACTGGTTTGAGGGGTTTTTGTGCCAAACAGACAAGCTGTGACTGCGCACAGTCGGTCTGCAGTTTTGTTTTCAAGTACCTTTTCTGAAGGGGCTTGTGAAGGAGAGAGGGCTTCTAGACCATGACAATACAATACTAGTGAACTGTATGACTCCCTGGTTCCCGCTCCTCAGTTGGATTTTGTCATAGTACAGTGAGAGAAAAGGGCTGGTGGGGGTCTGTGCTCCAGCTGCTGGTGTGCAGGTGAGATGGTGATGGTGTTGTCACTGCTGTGAATGTGTCACAGTCCTCAAAATCATTCCTTGCTGCTTTGTCTTTCTATGTTTTTTTTAATTTCTTGATTTAATTTATTCAATCTTATTTATTGTTCAGATATTGTATTATTTGTATAAAGTATGCTGATTGGTTGCACCAAGGGGACAGGAGGCAGTGCCTTTGGGCCTCCCATACTGTCCATGTCCCATGTTGATGTTCTTACACTCACAGTGTCTCTGTATATAATAAAGTGTGAGCGTAGGCTGGAAATGGCCTCCTTTTTTTGTGTGTGGTCCCATCAAGATGAAACTGCCCTAGGTATCTTTGAGCCCTCAATGAGGACGTGGCAAGACCTTTCCTCACTCAAGGGGGTGCTGCTGGGTAGACAAGAAGAGTCAGTAATGTCTTGTAGACAGTGTCTTTGAGCTGCTGTTTGCTGTTGTCTCACTGGTGTCTCAGAACCAGGATCAAGGGTGGAGGTGGCTGGTGGGGCTGTGGCATAGGGCAAGGGGTGGAATTGGAGCAGGGAGTGATGTGATCCTGCCTTTGCATTTCACAGCACGGGTGATTCATGGAGAACCGTGACTTGTGCTGTGCCTGAAGGCTGCCCACTGCTAGCCGGGGGGATCCCAGGTGGATGATCCGTGCGGTCCTGCACAACGGTGTCTGGCTCTGCTAGGGTAGAGGTGAGGTGCCATCTCTGTCATTTGCCTGTAGCTTGCAGGGGGATGAGAGCTGCCCAGGGAAGGTTTTGCTGTGACCCTTTCCAACTACGCTAAGCTTAAAGTGACGGGGAGGTGGCTGTCACCCTACCCCGGGGGTGACCTTCACCAGACTATAGTTTGCCATGCCCTGCGTCCTCTCCCTGGGTTTGGCTGTGGTCCCAGCCTGGAGGGGCAAAACAGATTGGGTAAGAAGAGCTGGAAATCACTCAAATGTACTTTGCCTCCTTTGCTCATACTGCCTCCTTTCCTCATATGGGAGCCAAATCCCCCCCTTTGTCAGACCCCTTTAACGGCTGTTAATGGTAACCGAGCACCACATGTCCCACTGGAGAGATCAGCTGTTCAGCTCAGTAACCATTCTCAGCATAGGTTAGTGGTGTGTCAGCTCACATGATAGAACTGGTTGCAACCTATTGTCTCTAGGATAATTCCAGGTGCTGAGTACCTCTTTTGCATTTCCCCCCACCCCCTCCAAAATAATTTAGGAAACAGCCTTCCTAAACAAAAGAAGATACAAAGAGCTTTCTGAAGACCGCCTGTCACCTTAATCAGTCCCCTTTTGTACATGCCCATCTCTCTCTTTTGTCCCGTGTCCAATTAGACTGCCAGACAACTGGAATTCCATTAATGAGCGCTTGACCAACATTTGCATCATCAAGCAGAGTGAGATCGATACCTAATGTGTCTGCTAACTTGGACTGCAAATGTAGAGATAACTGTTTATTTTTCAGAGCTCTCATTCTTGTATCAGGCTGAAATTTGAAGTGCTGTTGTTGCGACGTGGGGCTACAGCTGGGAATGCTCAGCACACTGGTAAACTGAGGGAATTCAGTAGCTCGTCAGAGTTTGGGCCCAATCCAAAGAGACTTTGGAGTTCGTCCTTTGGATCCCAAATGGCGAGACTGCAGTGTAGGGTTTTTTTTTCTTGTGACTGAAAACAGAGCTCAGCAGAGGTGATGACTGATCCTTATCTCGTGACCACGTAGCTTCTTTTCATCTGGTGCAGCTTTCTGTGAGGACTTTGCTATGAAGCAGAGGTGGGTGTGGAGCAGAAGGGGAATAGGTTTACCTGTCCTTCCCTTGGTTCTTCATGTAGGTGAGGGTACCAGGCAGGTTGACCTCTGTCCTGTAAATGTCCACAGGGCTGCCCCTGCTTTGGATGGGAATGAAGCAGCTCTGTAGGGGTCCATCAGGCCTGCTAGGCTTTGTTTTTGTGGGGCTTCCCCCTGCTACTATTGCTCCTGCATGTAATGAATGTGAGTGTGAGCAGATCTTATTAGAAAACTAGACTGGAAGGGCCCCTGAAGGACGATGAGTTCCCCATCCTAACCTACCAGACATCCATTCAATCACTGACAATAAGGGGTCTGTGATCCTCATGGGGAGTCAGGCCTTGGTTCTCTCTGGGTTAGGTCTGGTGCGGCTGCAGAGAACATCTGCTGTTGAAACTGAAAAAGTGATGGCTCCTGCCTGGGTAGGCTGATTGCTTCTTGTCTAATGCCTTTTTTCTTCTTGGGTTGTGTGTTTAAGGAAGCAGTGCAGTTGCCAGGGAGCACAGGGCTATGAAGAGTAGAGCTGTGGCAGCACGTGGGAGGGTGGAGCAGATGGGAAGGCCAGCTTGGTGTAGTGTAGGGAAGGGTATTTATTTTCTCATCTTCAGAAAACTGCATAGTCCTTTCCTGCCATGCAACAGAGACAACACCCGGGTGGGTGGCAGTCGTTCCATTACCCCAGGAATCTCCTATCCTTCATCCGTAAGTGCAGTTACTGTGGCAACCACTGGCTAGATGATGTAAGCAGCAACCTGCTGAGCATTGCCTGCTCTGGGCAAGGCTTCAGTCTCTTAGTCATCTTCATGCCCCTTCCTTGGACTCTCTCCAGCATGTCCGTGACTCTCTTGTACTGGGGAGTCCAGAACTGGACCCAGCACTCCAGGTGTGGCCTCACCAGTGCTGAGCAGAGGGAAAGGATCGCCTCCCTTGATCTGCTGGGAACATTCCTCCTAATGTAGCCCAGGATACTGCTAATGTTCTTTCCTGCAAGGGCACATTGCTGGTTCATGTTCAACCTGGTGTCCATCAGGACCCCAGGTCCTTTTGTGTCATGCTTCTTTCCAGCCAGGTGGTCCCCAGTATTTACTGGTGCCTGGGGTTATTCTTTCTCAGGTGCAGAACTTTGCACTTTTCCTCACTGAACTTCATGAGATTCCTACCAGCCCGTTTTGCCAGCCTATCAAGGTCCCTCTGGATGGGAGCACAACCCTCTGGTGTATCAGCTGCTCCTTCCAGTTTTGTGTCAGCAGCAAACTTGCTGAGGGTACACTCTGCCTCATCATCCAATTCATTAATGAAGATGCTAAACAGACTCAGACCAAGTATTGACTGCTAGGAGACACCCCTAATTACTGGCCTCTAGCTAGACTTTATGCCACTGGTCAGCATCCCCTAGGCCCAGCTGTTCACACAGTTTTCAGTCCACTTCACTGTTTCCTCAGCCAGACCATACTTCTATTTTCTTTTCTGGGAGAATTATACAGGAGACAATGCCAAAGGCCTTACTGAAGTCTGCACAGATGTCCACTGCTCTTCTCTCTCAAGCAAGCCAGCCATTTCATCATAGGAAGTTATCAAGTTGGTCAAATGACTGGCACTTCAGGAAGTCAACAAATGGGCCCAAAAATATTAATTTTTGAGTAGATGCCTTTAATATGAGGAAATAGTGATCATCCTGGTTCAGAAGCTGGAAGTAATTGAACGGGGAGGATCTAGAAGGTGTTGGGACTGGCAGGGCAGAGAAGGAATTTTTTTGCATGGGAAAGTGCCTCCAGAGCCAAGAAAGGATCATGATCCTAGGAACTCACTCGATACTTGCCCAACCTGATGTGAGAGTCCCCGTTTGCCAAGGCAGGCAGCTCTGGCGCCACCCTGTCCCACAGCACCTGGAGCAGGGAGGAGGAGGAGAAGGTGAGGAGCACCAGCCTGTTACTGCCTGCCCTGGGGAAGCAGCCAGCATTTGCTCTTCCTCCAGCAGCAGTGTGGGTAGAAGTCCCTCCTCTTCAGCACCACTCGTTACTCAAGGCATTGTCCCCTCCACCCTACAACATGGGCTTTCATGTTCCCCTTTGCCATCCCTCTATCCTTATGCATTTTTTATCTTCCTTACTGCTACCTCATTTGCTCTATGGACTCTGACCCCAGCAAACTCACCAGACAGCCCAGGTGAGTTACATGGCTGTGCACATGTAGGAACTGCTGCTGAATGGTTGGACTCTGCTTCGGAATTGTGTGCAGATAATGTATTGGAAGTGTCCCTGGCAGACAAGCTGTTTTGGTGCTCTTTATAATCCCTGGGAGACACTGAACAGCTGAACTTGCTGAGAGCAATTTAAAAGTTGGTGGAGTTCTTAACGGTTTTTGAGTCATTATACTGGTTTTTGTAGCCTCAGTATATCATCACTGGGCTGATGCAAAGCACTGTCAGCTCTGTAAGCCTCCAGCATGGAGACAAGGGCGACGTGATGCCAGGAACGTTCCCAGATCACAGAACAGCCGCCTGTGATGATCCAGGTTGTTCTGCCCCGTGATTTAGCCTGCTAGATGTGCAGCTCCAGCAACTAGCAGTTTCCAGTCTGTATAGGATATTGCTGAGCACTGAGATGCTCTCTTCACACGTTAGGGGTGAGAGAAACCTGTCTTTTAAATGGGCACGATTGTCCATCAGGTCACCCAAAGCCCTTTGCCAGCCTTTCTGCTCACCAGCCCTTGCTGAACCTCTAGACTGGTTCCATCAGAAGCTGCACAGAAAGTGGTACCTGGATAAAATTCAGAGCATGAATTGCTTCCACCTGTTTCAAGCAACCTGAAACAACTCAGATACAGTTTTCTGTTTCCTCTGCTGTTGTACTACAGCTGCCTGTAGTTTATCCCTGTAGCATAGAAGCCAGAGGAAATTGAGACTTTGTCGGCTGCAGATGAGAGATTTCCCACCTGTCAGAACATCTTAATTGTGGCCCTGGCAAGGTGCCCTTTCTGCGTGAAACAGAGGTATTCCTGACTTGCTTTCCTTCTCTGGCCTAATGCTTGGAGACTGCTGATTGAGCTAACTTTGGGAAGAGCCTAGGAGCGTAGGAGTGGCACAGAGCAGTGGCAGTCCCTACTTGTGCACTTGCCAGGTTTGGGGGTGGAGGTGTGAAGACTGGCAATATACTGCTGTTCAGCACTTCCGTATGACTAGAGGACCATGTGCCTGCCACAGTCTTGGTAACGGGGAGATTGACATGTCTCGTGAGACGGGGTGGCCATACTCCTTCAGTGGAGAGTGTAGGCTGTACTTGGGTTGAACTTCACGATGCCCACTGCCTTGCAATCCACCACAGTCTCATTAGTTACCTTCCCACAATTTCAGGGGTGAAAGGGCCTATGTCATTGAGCAATCCACAATATGTTTGACTCCTGTTTGGCCACAAGCAACTCTGAATGCCCTTGAGCCAATGTTGCTGGAAATCTACCTGTTGGTGCAGGTTTTTGAGCGACTTTCTTGTTATGTGTTTGCGCAGCCTGATATTAAGGATTCTTTGGAGAACTCTCTATAGAAGTAGTCTTCCCTCTTGGTCACTTGCTGATGACCCAGCAGCAGCAGAACAGTAGTTCCTAGTGGAGGATACCTGATTCTCAAGTCAATCGAGGAATGGGTATGGCTGTTCATTTCAAGTAGCACATGGTCCTGGCGGGCACATCTTTTAAGTGGCAGGAACTGAGGCAGACCCCATGGTACTGCCTGCTGATGCAATACAAACCTCTGCCATTACTCCTTTGTGTGTGTTGTAAGCTCTCCAGAACAACATCTCCAGCAATGGGACACAAACAGCAGCAGGAAAATCTGTCTGATCCCTATAGTGACTTAGGAAGAGATACAACTACCTGGAAAAGGAGTATGTGAGTTACCCCGGGACTCTGTCTAGCAGCAATCCTCCAGGCTCAAAACATGGAGACGTCCTGTCTAATACTCTTATTTCCTCCTCTTACCCAGGCAATGTTCTGCAATGCAGAAAAGTAAGACACCTGCAAAGGATCATCCTTTGCTCCTTGTCTCTTGAACTTGGATGCTCTGCCAGGTCCAATAAGAAAATTAGACAACTGTAGTAAGGCATCTGTCTAGGGATCTCATTCTCCCATCCCCTGGACTATTGTTCCTTAGGCTGAAAATAAATCTAGAAGTAGGAGGCTCCTGTATTGTGTTCTCGTTATGCTGGCTGTAGTGAATTGACACCAGATTTTTCTTTCATTTCATAGTGTTCATGTCAAATATTCTCTTTCCTTTTTTCCTTTCTATTACAGCTACCAGAGGCTCCACTGCCTGCCTGTTCCTTGTATAACAGAGTGTGAGCTGTGCATCCCTGCCACCATCCAACCCACGAGGGCCAGTTGTTACCCTGTCCTTTAATAACCAGATGGGTGATACCTAGAGAGATAAAAATACAACTGGGTAGAAAGAGGCGCAGCTGAAATTGCTTTCCAGCAAGACCTCCCTTTTGCTGTTGCCTGAGCCTACTGTCTGTCTGTCTGCCTCAGTAGGAGGGAAGGAGTGGGAGGTTCCACATCAGAGTTTCTCCATGGATCTGTAAATCCAGTGCAAGCTGGTGCTGCAAAAACCACAGTTATTTTCACATCAGTCTGATGCTCAGCAACAGGAATGTTCATGACAAGAGAGGAGGCTGTGCCAGGCAGAGGTGAACAGCTGAAGGCTGGAGAGTGGAATGGGATGGTATGGAGTATCATCCTGGCTGATGTGAGCTCACTCACAGAAATACGGGGTGATAAATGCCAACTGGTTGGGGAAAGAGTGTGAAATCCTGTCCCTTTGCACATTTGAATCCTGCATTCCTCCAAGCTGTTAAACAAGCCTCCTTCCCAAGAGCTGAAAAGCTGGATTTATAAGCACAATTTTGGCTGTATTTTGAGTGTCAGCTTCTTTTGCTAGATGTTGTTGGCACTGCAGGGCCCCTAACTACTGCTGGCCCCCTCAGTATATCCAGCAACCCTGCAGCTGCAACTCTCTGCTCCAGAGCTGTTTCTCATCACTGCTCATCCTCACTTTGCCCTGCAGCCCCAGCTGGCAGTGGCTTGGTCACGCAAGCGTCTGTGCTCAGGAGGGCCTGGTTGCTGGCAAGCACAAGGCTGTGTACTGGAAAGCAAATGGCACACAATCTGTCCAACAGCCCTGCAGTCTGCATCCAAGTCACGTCTCTCCTTTGTGCACGCTTAATCAGCTCCTTCTGGGACGGGCATCTTCTGTCGTGCTTCCAGCTGCTCTTAGTGGGACCATGCCCTCCACCTACGCTCTTTAGTTTCCGTGCTATAGATGTAGGTCTTCCAGTGTGTACATCATTCTCTCGTCAATAGTTGTCTTACACAGTTCTTCATCATCTGATGAATGCCAGATACCCTGCTTTGCTCCTTGCTGCTTCATCAGCTGCACCACTACAATCTCATTTTCTGTTTTCCAGAACTGTAGCATGTTCTTTTTGCCTTTCCAAGTCAAAGGGAAGGAGGAACTAATCTGTTCAGGCACTGCTGTAAAGCCCTTAGCAGCAGTTTCAGGTGCCTAAATCTCTATGAGTCAGACCCAAAGTCTGGAGCAGCAGGATGGGGAAAACAGTCATCCACAATGTTCTACCTGCAGTCCCCTCTAAGGGGTGCAACAATCCCCAAACCATGTGCAATGCCCCTTTCCAGACTCAGATAGAGGGAAGCTTTTCATCTCCAGGCTGGGTGAGCGCCCGGATTGCACAGCACGGCCAGGTAGTGCCTCTTGTCCTCTGCACCGATGCAGGGCTGGCCAGGCAGGGGCAAGAAGAGCACCAGGGACAGGATGCTGGGAAGCTGCATGAATGCAATCTTGGCATTGCAACGGCAGCCTTCACCTTCATCTCAGCTCATTCACTGGTGGCTGGCTGGTTTGCCCTCAAGGCAAATGTTATGTCCCAACAGGAGGAGGCCACAGACACTCAGCCAGAGCAGGGCAGCTGCCATGCCAGTGAGGTTGCCTTCACGGCATGCCCAGCCACCCCAGTCCTGGAGAGCCAGAGCTGCAGTCAGAAGTCCCACAGGCACAGCTTGCAGTGAAGTTGGGCTTGGTATCCTGGTGTAATGTGGAGGGGGAGCTCACTGCTCTTCTTTAGGCAGAGCTAGAACACACCAGCTGAGGGGCTGGGGCCTGTCGGTGTTTGTCCTGGTTGCAGACAGAGTAGGACAAGGACTGGGTGGTATTGAGATTCTACCAGCAGTGGGAGCCAGGGGAGCCACCTGCAGAGGTGTGAGTGAGAGGCAGGTTTTCCTTCAGGCACCCAGTTTTTCTGTGATAAAAGTCAGTGTGCCAGCACTGTGAAAACATCCAGTCAAAATTGCTCTGGGGACTGATGGGGGGGACCCAGAGCTGGGGAGAGCACTGTGGCTACTGAAAAGGAGTGGTGTTGCCCTGAGCATCCTCCTCCATTGTTGGTGAAGGCAGGAACAGTGGAATGTGGTAATTCCCCAGGGAAGAGTTGCCTTGAGAGGTCTCAGAATCCCTCTTCTCATCCCAGAACACTGCTCACCCACCATCCTCTCTCCCCCTGACCAGGCCTTATCTGACTCTGCCTCTTACGCCACATGCTAAGCCTGTGCTCCGAACCTCTCTGCTGGTGCTTCTGAGACCTAGTCTATGACACTGCAGTGTTGGGTATCCTCCTTGTGGATGTCATGGTGTTTCCAGAATTGTGCACGCATAGCCCAGAAGACTGAACAATGCTGCATTAAAAAGGAAAGTAAGAAACAAAAGCAGTGCATTTCACATTTCAGTGTCTTAGAGGGACCAAAGAGTATCCTGCCTTTAGAAATACCACAGAATGTTTTAAAAAAAAAAAATAAATAAAGCTCAGCTGTGAAACTAATACATGTCCCACTTTCTGGCTGCCTCTCAGATTCATCCATCTCTGTCCACTGCAGGTACCTGCACCCTGGCACAGTTTTGGGGCTCTGCATGGCTGGGCTGAGTCATCCTTCCTTGGTCACTCAATAGAGGGAGGCCCTGCAAACGTACAGGGGTGTCATTCTGCCTTTGGCAGACCTGTACCAGGCCAAAAAAACCAAAAGGAAGCAAATATTTTTGAGCCATGTGTGAGTCTCCCCTGAAAAAGGGAGAGCACATGCCGAGCAAATTAGGACATCCCAGCAGCAGCAGCTCTCACCCCCTGCCCAGAGGGTGCTCCTGGCACAGTGTTTGCCAAGAGCTTACTTTTCTCAGGAAGTGTCCTGTTTCCCCATGGAGAGTATCACTCTGAGCCAACAGTCACCCTCCTGCCTGAAAGAGGGATGGTCAGCTCGCAACAAGGCCAAGCATCCTCACCCACTTCTGTTTGGGAATAGCAGTGCAGAGCCCAGCATCTCGGTTTCATTCTGAGGGGCTAAAACTATCTGTCCCCCAACTGAGCTAAGATGCAGCCACGTGCTGGGCATAGCCTAACCTTTCTGCAGTGGGAAAGCAAGTTTTCCAAAGAGCAAATGGCAACTTGATGGGGAGCTGGTCAGCATCCAGGGCCAGTCTTCGAAAGTGTTCCCAGGCAGCTGCAGCACACCAGCTTCAGTCAGTCATGCTCTTCACTTACATTGCATGCTTTCAAGAGGTTGAGCCCTGCAGTTTTGGGGCTGGCTTGACCCGAACCACAGCAACCCTGAGATCCCCAGGGGTGGGTATATATGTGGAGGGGTTAGTTTTCCTCCAGAAGGGCTGTTCCAGCTGGCCCAGTGCCCTGGGTTTTACCACAGAGCTGTACAGACACAGTTTGGGAGTACACTTGCTCAACTAGGGACTTATTATTAGGTTGGAAGGAGGAGGCCCTGTTTCTGGGGACAAGATTTTACCCCCATCTTTCTCTGACCTTTTTCTTCTGGGCTAATTGACACTTTCCTTTGTCCCCCATTCTTGTGTCTCAAAACATGGGGTGTGATGGCTTCTTAGAATTAGTTATTGTTCTTTGGAGAGATAAAGTCTTTCTGCAAGCCATCTCCTTCACAATATAAGGCTTCACATGCTTTATAGGCATGGCAGCCCACCCTTCAACCTTCATCCCAAATCCCTCTCTGTGCCCAAGAGGCAAGAGGAGCTTTGGGATCAGATGGTCAGAGACATCTGCTAGCTGCTACTCCAGCCTCCCTTGGCCCCATGCAGCTGCATCCAGCCTAACCAAGTGGTTGCAGCAATCTGGCCTGTCTCTCCCACCAGCCAGGAGTTTGACAACCCAAAGCTACCCTTTCCCAAAGCCCCAACCCAAAGCCCCATTGCATGGAGTGAACCAGTCCCAGCATAGATCTTGACCTTGTGCAGACCGTGTTACATGCAGGGCCCAGGAGCAACAGGTTTGTTGTTCCCAAAGGACAGAGTTGCCCCAAATCAAGAATGGCTGCTGTCGGTTCATATCCTCTTGTCCTCTTGCACCTTTGTGAATCTTTTAACAGCTTGCAGTGCCTCAGTCCAGGCTATTGGAAGCTCACAGGACTTCCCTGGCTGGTCTTGGGAACATGAAGACATGTTTTTCAGGAAGTCTCAACCTTATGGACATTGCACAATGCAAGAAGATATGAAGGCTGGTGTTTAGTGAGACTGGATCCCTCTAGCACAGTTCCCTGGCCTTCCAGTGGGCTGCCATTGGACACAGACTCCAGATATTTGGAAGTGAACATCGGTCCTGGACTCTCTGCTCTTTTCTTTCTCATTCAGTTCCGAGACTGTGCTTGGAAGGTCTGAGCAGCAAGGACAGATGCTGGGTACTGCCTTGGAGGGGCCCTGCCTTGAAGGGTCTCTACCCGGTGGTCAAGCTACTCCCTTGCCCTGAGGGGTCCCTGCAGGTAGGCAGTAAACCTGAGGCAGAGAGACAGGGAACAGGTAGCCCAAAACATGTGGCTAGGCAGCCTGGCACTAGGGCAAGTGGCTCAGCCCCAGTGCTAATCAAGAGATAGTGCTGGCACTGGTGTGACAGGCTCCCAGCACAACCAGGGAGCAGGAAGAAATGGAGTGCAGCAGCAGCAGAGGTCCTCCCTGAACCCCCATCTCCTCCCCAACCCACCAGCCACTTCATCAGGATGCTGCATGGCTCCGTATCAAGGCTCAGCAGCGGGTGTTTTGGCCAGAGAGATTTCTGGAAGGTGCAAGGTGCTGTCTGTGGTGTCTCTACCATGTGTAGGGTCTGTGCAGGACTGTTGGAAGGAAAAAAATAGATAGTGATGAAGCAAAGGTGAGCTTGAAGGAAGGCCAACTGAGACACCTGAGAAACAAAGCAAGTAATAAAATCCTGGAGAAAAACAGCTCTCCGCGCCCAGCCGAGCCCACTCCTGGAGCTGCCAAAAAGACATCCTTGGCTCAGAGGTAAGCAGTCATAAAATGCAGGGAGATACTTCCCAGGGAGGGAAGGTTTTACCTGTCAGGCAAGTTCATGAATACCCTCGCCCACCAGCTGGGAGTGTTGAGAGCATGGCGGGCAATCATCCCACCACAGCCTTCAGCACAGCAGGAGCAGGAGGAGGAGAGGGGGAAACACAGCCCTGTTTCCTCTGTGGCACCCAAGCCAAGAGATTATCTGGGCCATTCTGAGAGGGGACTAACCCCCAGGGAATGTGGGTTTGGCTCCTGGGCCAAGTGGGGTAACCTCCCATTACCGATGGGGAGCCAGCTCACAGGTTTTGGCAGGCTGCTTGTGTTTTTGACCATCCTCCTTGGACCCAAACCTTCATGGCTGGAGAAGTGGTTCTGTCCACTCATAGAACTGTCCTCCAGCAGCCTGATCTCATTAGACCTGACAGGTCCTTCTCCTAGACACAGCTTTGCCTCCTGTGCCACTTATCCCTGCTTGTGGGCACAGGTCCTCATGGACTTGCTCAGCAGGTAAAACATCCCCTGTCCACAAAGATGAGCTCATGCCCCCAGGGCAGCCGAATAAAACACCATGTGGGGCAAGGCCCTGTTCTGCTCTCTGCTGTTTTTCCTTCCCTTTCCCCCAAATAAACAGACCACCGCAAAGAGAAACAAATGGCTTTGTTTTCCAGGCGGGAAGGGCTGTCAGAATGGCATGTCTCCCTGCAACTTGTTAGGGGTTAGATAAGTCCCTGAGAGCAACAGGGAGCTCTGTCACACAACACAAGTCCTTGCTGACAGTGCTATTGTTAAGAAGGGGTGCATTTTGGGAGGGCTAGGGCTTTTGCCCCCTGCTTGTTTCTCTTCAAGAAAGTCATGGCTGATGCCTGCTTGCCCAGGGAGACTTCTCTCCCTGACAGCTCTTATCCTGAACAGACAGCAGCTTGGCATTAGCCAAGGGGTGTGGAGGGAGGCCCCGGTTTCTGGACCTCTCCATGTGTCCCCAGGCTGGCAGGCACTCCATGGAATACCAAAACTCTAACAAAGTGGCTTTCTCTTGGGGCTGCCTAGCACCAAGTTTGTGCCACTCCAACCCAACATCTGCACCCTGCAGTGGCCCTTGGATTGCTCCTGCCAGGAACTCTCAGGTAGCAGAGCCAGTGAAACAAGTCCAGGATGCTCACCCTGCCTGGTACAGGGGACACCTCACCCAGAACTTGGCTTAGGGCTGGGTCCTGCAAAGGTCCTGTCCCACTCAGGGCAAGTTTACACAACAGCAGATCCTGTAGAGACACAGCTTTCCTTTTAAGGTTACATCCTTATCATGAACTTGACCTGGGGACTGCTCTCATCTCCCCATCTTCCCTTTGAATGAGAGGAGGTGCATTATACTACAATTTGAACCTGCCTGACTAAATATAGTCAGTGCAGAGACCAGGAGAACCTCCCTGGTTTTCCCTATTTGCTTTGATGGGAATGCAAATGATGAATCCCAGCTGTTGCCTGCTTCCGGAACAAATGCCTAAGGGCCTGGAGGCCAGTACCTCTCAGATGTCCATAGTTTTTGAAGATAACCTACCCTGCACAAGGAAACTTTTAAACAGTACAGTGGCCTTTGGCCTCACAGTGGATCTGGTGAACCTGCTGTGGGCTGAACAGACAGCATGGACGTGCCTCACAGATTAGCTGCCTATGGGATATAGAGAGTACATCCAAAAATACCTGTCTGCCTGACTCTCCCTTACTTTCTGTGCTGGGTGAGAAGGGCAGGCTTCATTCTCATGTGAGCAGCTCTTGCCACTGAATCACTGGCACACAGATGCTGAGAGTGAATGTCCATCCCTCTTCCCCCAGGTTCCTACTATGAAGACGAAAAGCAGAAACTGATATGCGATCCTGCTCCCTACCAAAACATCTCTCAGCCAGTAGCCTATAGGCTAAATATGCTTCATAAAATCCTCAAAGCAGTCCCACAGAACAGGCTCCCCACCCATGCACATGGCCAGGCAGTCAGTTGGTGTGTCAAGATCTACCCTTTTTCCAGCAGAAGTCAGGAGTTTGTCAGTGTTCAGTCTCAATGTCCATCACAACAGGAGCAAAACTACAATTCTGTAGAACAATGCCATGTTGTTTATTTTGGTGTTAAATGCATCAATATGCTTCCCTCTCTTCTCTCAAGTCACAGTTCTACTGGGACGTGAGCTGGTCCTTGGCTTTCTTCCAGAAAAACAACATGAACCTCTGTTTGGGAAAGGGTGAGAAGCCTACGCAGCTTCTGCCCAGGAGCAGATGACAGAAGAGAGGGAGAGTGTGTTTGTGAGAGTGTCAGTACTGGGGGAGTGTGAGCTTGTGCTCCTGACAAATGACCTGTATTACCACCCCACCAGCTGCTGTTGTGAACCTGCCCCAGCTCTGGATCTGTAGAAGAGAACTAAGGAGATACCAGGTGTAGATCCTATCTTTAGCATGAGGTGTGAACAGTCAACGCATGGACTGGGCTGAGAACTAAAGGTTGACTCTTCCCAAGACTCTTCCCCAGCTGCAGGCTGGCAAAGCCCAGTTTTGGTGATGGTGGACTGCTTCTGCCTAAGGAGCAGAGGAAGCCAGAGGATCTAGAGGTGAGGAAGAGCAGGCCGTGGGGTGCGGGTGATGGGTGGATGTGCTTGTTGGCAGGGGTAGAGATGGCTCTGCAAAGGGCCTCTCCTTCCTTGGAGAGATCCACTTGCAAAAACTCCCAAAAGAGTGACACAGCCTCACCACAGCATTGATGTGTGTGTGTCCACCAGCCCCAGAGGGTGCCTGGGCCTCCTTGCAAGGGGGTGGGAACAAACAGCATTGCAGGGGATGACACATCCCAGTGCTTTCCAGAGCCTCCAAACTATGATAGCATCAGAGAGTAGCGCCCTGCTCTATCCCCAAATAGTATGAGCCTCAGGCAAAGGAGGGTGCCAAGCCCTGCCGAAACACCCTCCCATTTCATCAGCCGATCCTGGCAGATAACAGACAGCTTACTAGGGTAATTGTTCCAGCTGGCTGTAGGATGGCAGGCAACAGCTGCCTAACAGAGATCGCTACCACCTAACTGTCTGGCGCACAAGTGAGGGATACACATGTTACTGAAATCCCCAGGGGAGTTCTGGGGGACTGCAGGTCCCCAGTCAAGCAGCGGAGGAGAGTCCCAGGCTGCACTGGCTCTGGGGCACTGTCCCTGCCAGGAGGATGCATCCCTGTTAGGAAATGATGAGCTGTGCTACCCACAGGACCCCTAGGAAGGGCAGCCATATGCAAGCCCAAGGCAATTCTCTTTTCTCCAGCTCTTGCTGCCTGGCAGGGCCCCATTCCCCCTTGGAAAGGCCAAGCTGGTCTTTTTCCTGCCTTGGCTTCCACTCAGCTGTGCTGGTGCCGTGTGGTCCCATCTGCTTTGGATGCTCTCCAAGCACGAGATGTGCCCCTAACGCTGGCTCGTGGGCTGGCTGTAGACGAGTGCATTTGCCAAAGCAGATGCAGCGGCCCACGCAGGGTACGGCTCAGCAAGAAAAGCCTGACGTGCTCCAGACTCCCTGCCAGTCTTACCTCCTGAGCATCTCTGGTGCTGTTTCTGCCTTGTGTGGAGACTAATCACAGCCCACACCCTAGGGTACCACTTCCCATGCACCAAAAAAAAATAAAGAAACCAACCAAACAAACAAAAAAGCCCTACCCCACACGTGTGTTTTCAGGCTTCTTGTCATTCCTGCCAGCAAAGCCTGTTCATGGCAACCCCTTTCTTTGGGATTATCATTCCACACTGGGTTTTACACACATTACTTGCTGAAAAATGGCACGCAGCTGAGTTTCGGTCTCAAGGGTGTTGCAGGAGAACGTGCCTGTGTTCCATGAACATACTTCTCCTGAGCACTGTTTGTTGGAAGAGCTGAAACCACCATCTGGGTTGCTGTAACATGTTCAAACACAGCATCCACTTACAGTTTGCATATTAAATACAGCGAACAAACTTCTACCCAGCTCATCCACAAAGTCACTTTAACAGACAAAAACCTGAGACAGGGAATATGCCCCAGCAGGTTGTTTCTAGCCTGAAATAGACTCAGTAAACGACACTGCAAGGACACCAATTTGGGTATTACAGCAGTGCAGAGCCAGTGGCCACAGTCAGTCAATAGCCTGCAACTCTCCCGCTTCAGCACACCTGTGGCGAAATACCTGACCCTCATGCATGGAGCTGCATTTGCTTGCCCTTGAACTTTCGGCGCTAATGAGAAGCACGGGAATCATCCTGAGCGTCAGATTTTAGCACAGTATTACCTTTCTGTCCCGCAGCGGTGATGCTGGGCTTATGTTGCAGGCCCTCTGGAAGTCGTTAGCCAATGTTCAGACAAGTGGTGGCAATGTTTTCCCCTCTATAGTCAGCATTTGCTGAGCTTGCAGCTCTGCTTTTGAAACATGCCATTTCTTACAGGTGAGGTTTGAAGCCTTCACTACAGTGCCTGCACAGCCCACACAACACATGCTGCCCCCCAACTCATTTGCGCTTCTTACTTTTCCATTCTTTCTCTTTCTTCCACTTGATTTATTTAAAGAAAATTGGAAATCCATGTCACCAGTCAGAACTTGATTTTCCATTTTTTTAAACTACGAAAAATATTACCAGCTTCAAAGTGAGTGGAAGAGTTGTATGGCGTCCATAATTGTACTTTGCCTACAGGAGAACTTAAGACTTGCTCCATTCACCTTCCAGCTTTCCCCAGTTTGCTGTTCCCCTCTGGTTCAGCAGTGACTGCCTGCTGTGCTGCAAGACTTTGCTTAACCTGCATTTGCAGCTCTTGGAAATACTCTACGTGCAGCAAACCCCTGGTCTAGGCTACGTCACTGAGAGCGATCTCTCTGTGTCAAAACCAAGAACGTGCTTCCTGAAGCGTCAGGACGCCTCTCCCTGACTTGCCTTTGCTGTGCAGCCCTGGGCCAAGTGCCCTTAAGCTGATGAGCAGATAGCCTCAAGCCTTCTCAACCACTCACAGCCGGGCTGGGATTAGAGATCTGCTAACTGCCCTGCTCCAGCCTCACAGTCAGGATCCTTCATGTCCAAGGTAACCGAAAGTTTTTTTGCTGTGCTGTCAGTATTTCTAGCACTGTCAGGCAAGGAATCCTCCTGCCTGTCACCCCTGCAGACGGAGGAGCTAACCCACATCACTAGGTGGCTTCTCGCTGTTCTCACATGCCAGAAGGGCACTTGAGCAGCTTGGGCCAACCATCTTCATGGGCTGACACAGGTTAATCCATGTTGCTGCCCATGGCCATGACCCAGCACCCAGCTCCCTCCCTGCCTTCCTGGCCGGAGTGCTGTGTCCATTGCACAGCCACAGGGATGCCACCCAACTGGCAGACAAGGAGCACTCTGTTCCCCACCAAGTCCTTCAAAGCCCCAGTGGCTGTGCCCAGAAACGGCTTACACCATGGGGATGAGATGAAGCCCAGCGTGAGCAGCCAGAGGTGTGGGGGAAGAGTTGGGGAGCTCCCAGGATGCACTTAGAGGTGTGTCTAACACATCCCAACATCATTAGTGTGAGGAGTCATTCCTGCTTCCCCAAGCTGTAACTTCAGGCTCACCCAGATAAATCATCTTGTTCAGGTACCCTTTGATAACATTTCCAGGACTATCTTCACCACTTGGGAACATATTTCCATACTGATTTAATGAAAGCAAAGATTCTGGAGTCAGCAGAAGTTGCAGCCTCACAGACGGCTCCTAGTCCAGGAAATTGGATGTGGTTGGAAATGTTTCAGCAGTCAAAGCTTGGGAGATCCTGCTGTGGCTCATTCCTGATGTAAGGCTCCGTGTCCACAAGATAATAAATCTGTATTTAGAACACCTAATCCTGCGTTTAAAATACCACAGGCCACATAACACTAAGTGGCTGAAGAGGTACGAAGGTTCTCTCTCAGTGGAAAGATGTTGCAAATCACTGCAACAGTAATTGCAGCCAAAACAGGCTTTTGCCAGCTGAAGAGCAGTGTATACAAGTGGACTTTGGTCACATAGTCCACAGGCTTTTCAGCCAGGCCCTTTCCCATTCCTCCAAGATCATCACTTGGGATGCCCAATCTATCACTGCATCCCTCACAAGCAGATCTGAGGGCAGATCTTCCCTCTTTTGCTTCAGACACTTGCCCGACTGGGCTACTTCTTTGGCAGCTGCCAAACCACCTTGGTAAGAGCCACTCAGCTGCTCAGCCCAGTGTTTCAGCTCAGCCTCAGAACTTGCAGTAGCTGGACTCCAGCCTTCAGCATGAAGGACCAGTCTGGATATGCTGAGGCATACCAGTGCCTATCAGCTAGACCAGAAGGCATGCCCTAAATCAAAGCTACTCGCAATGATGAAACTCACTTTTAGCAATCACGTTTCCCTTTTCAACCTAAGCTATATTACAGCTTGGAGGCTGGGAGGTATGAGGATGTCCACGAGGAAAGTTGTGAGCTTGAGAAAACGTGCCATCTCAGCATGGAGAGATCAGCAAGGGCTCTTTGGGTATCAGGGAGAGTACAGGAAGAAAGCTGAGACCCTGGGAGAAGAGCTACAATGAACACCATGAGCATCCCTAGCTACAGATGGGGATGGTTGATCCCTTCTATGGGAATGATGGGTCACAGCCAGCACTGGGGAATGAGTTCAGGCCCCAAAGGCATCAGAAGTTCTTTGAGGACTGTCTGGGATTGCTCACTGTACAAAAGCAATTTGCACTTTCCAGGGACGAGTGAGCAGATGGAATATTGTGCAAGGAAAGGCTAGGGAGAGGGCAGCAAGTTGCTCCCAGGAGCTAGGCTTTCTCTGAAGCACAGGCCACACTGAAGATGCAGAGGGTCAGGACCTGAGTGGGATGCCTACCTGTAGCACAGCACATGCTTGGTAGGGTGATTTCTGGCTTTGCACATGTGTGCTGGCTGTGAATTTAGACTGTTCCTGTCATGGCAGTTGGCTCTCCTACACCCCCTTTTCCTTGTCCAGTCCTGTCCAGGGCACAACCCCAGTTTGGAGAAAGCAGGTGCAGAAGCAAACACCACCTGCCTCACCCTCATAACCAGAGGTGAGGCACTGTTGAAACACTGCATCAGAGTCATTACTCCTCTCTCCACACTTGTGGCTCCCCCTGGACAAGAGTTTGGCATGGACAAGGGCACAGTTTGCAGCAACGACATCATGTCCAGTCACTCCCTTTGGACGCAGCAAAGAAGATCTTTGCTTCTGAAGTTACAATGCAGATCAGTGACTCTCTCTCTAATACAAAGTTAGGATTTGCAATGTGATGCAGGAAAGCTCTCCTGGCAGGAAGGGTGAGGAGGAGAGCCCTGGTCCCACTGTTGAGTTGCCACAGAGCAGGATAAGGCCATGACAGCAAGGTCTGTTGTGATCTGTCCTCATTTGCTCATCTCCACCCTTTGCAGACCGAGTGGTCTGCTAACCTGCTGGCACAACCGCCATCTGAGGTGAGGATTGTCAGCTCTAGCCAGCCTGGCTTGCCCTTCTCAACCCACAGTGACTCTTCCTATACCACATTGCTCCTGAAAATAACAGACAAGCACCTCTGTGTCTTCAGTGTGGTGGAGCAGCTGCCAGTACAACTGAGGACACCATCCCTGCCTGGTGTGCCACCAGCGTGAGCAGGGATTTCTTTCCCCTGAATTCACCCACACCTTGTGAGGACACTGATGCTAGAGACTTAGATTTTGTCACCTCATCACAGTGTCTCCAACCCAGAGGTAAGAAGGCAGACATGGCATTGTCCTGACAGGGGTGGCCCGTGGCCTACAGGCAATGGGACATCCCATGGCCCCCTTGCCTGTGGTATTAGCCTGTTGTGCTAACGCTATTCGATTCAAGGTTCCTTGAAATCCAGCAGAGACATCTGGACTTCTATCAGACAAACACAGGCTGCCCGAGGTAGACTTAAGTCTGAAGGCTGAATTTCCTTGATGTGAATAGCCCTTTGAGCACCTTCTCTGGAATGGTATCCTCTCCTTGGTTACTATCTGTTATTCTTTACACGGACTCTAATCTTCCCAGCAGCATTTGGAGGAAGGTCCCTGGACAGGCATGACTCAAGGACCTGGTGGCTGCTAAGATTCTGTTGGAGTGCCCAGCTGCCAGAAATGCTGCAGAAAACACAGAACCTACCCCACACCTTTTAAATGGCCTTCTCCTTCTCCGTTTCTAAGTGAGCAAATATTTACACATTTCCCCTCCCCGTCCAACATTTTTTGCAAGGGAACAGTCCCTTCTAGTCCAGCCCCTAGACTATGGCTCCAGCAGCAGCTCATGTACTTGGGGAGATGTCTGGGGTTTGGTCTCACAAAATCTTGAGTTCGAAAGGAACTGACTTAATTGCACACACATCTCGAGCTGAGGGAAGCTGACTCTATTCACTTTTTCTCCTGCTAGTATGGAACACTTCTTGCCCTGCACCACATGACCCCTCTATCAGGCTCAAGGGCTGAACCCTGAGGCAGGTTAGCAGAGGAATAAAGAGGGAACAGGCATGTTAGAACAGAGAAAACCACTTTGGCCTTTACTCCAGCCCCTTTGTGCCATGAGGTGATCAGCAATTTGGCCAAAATCTGGATCCTACCCCTGCCTTCCCCAGTTCCAGCAGGCAGGAAAGTCTCCCTGCTACCTCTGCTGGCACTGATGGCATCTACTGGAAATACCCAGGAGTGCCAGCCTCTGAGGTCATACTTAGGCAGGTAGGAGGGCTGGGGACTATCACATCTTCAGCAGAGGGGGAACTGATGGGCCTCATGGAAAAGAAGAAGAAAGTGTTTCAGTGAGTTTCAGTTCTGGGCCTCTTAAGGAAATCACAGAGTGTCTTGTGATTTAGAGACAAATATGCAAGACAAGGAGAGCTCTAAGCCACAGGCTTGGCACACTGCCTGAATTTTTCCCTCCTCTTTCAGTGTAATTACAGTTGAGCCATGTAGTAATTGGGTAACTTTTTCCAAAGGAATCCTTTTACCCAGAATGAATCATACTTGCCACAAAGAGAACACGGAGGCAGATAAAAGACATATAGATCCTATGACTTATTGCGACAGAAGCATTTTGCCTTCATCCTCTTCTTCCTCAGCCCCCCAGTTGTCTTCAGGGTAGGTGCAAGAGCCAGGCAGCAAGCTTTCCTGGATAATCCCTCCTCAACCTTACACAGCTTCCTCCTGGTTTGCTGTGCCCTACAGCCAAGATAAACTGCATGGTTTCGAGGGTGTCTATGGATTCTGTAAGAAAAGGACTGTTTTCCCTCCTTTTGGTTCCTGTACCTACATAAGCTGGTGGTAAGGGCTGGATCAGCAGCTCAATGGCCTCTGGGGACAGAAAGGTTTGATAGTGCAGTCCTCTGCTCTCGGGGTTTCAGCTGGGACACAAAGAGTTTCTGAGGCACTGTGTGCCCTCAGTGACATTTCTTCTGCTCCAGACAGCCCGAGCTGAAGAGCCCAGCCCTCCCTCCCAGACTGTTCCTGCCAAGTTTCAAGCCATCGGACCGTTTTCTGTGTGGGATAAAAGCCTTGGATAGTAAAACATTCATCGTAAAACTATTTTCCATTGGATTCATGGCCACACACAGCTGGATCTCCTCCTGGAATGGTCCCCAGCCTGCTTGGAAGAGTTGCATTAAGCATTTTGGAGAGGAGGCTGAGCGAAGGTGGGAGGAGGCAGCTCTGCCTGGTAGACCCTCCCTCCCCTCCAAAAGCAAGCCCTGCCACGCTTCCCATTGGTGCCTGAGGTTGAGGAGGGCTGGGACAGCTCAGCTCTCCATCTATTTAAAGGCAAGGGTGGGGCCTCGGGAGCTACTTGCCTGGGACTGTTGCACTTCTGTGGAGAGGAGCGTTTATCCTGCAGAGCAGCACCATGTCTTGTGTGAGTAGAGAAAGGGATGGGGCAGCTTTGCTGGAGGTGGTGCTTTGTTAGTGGGGCTGTGGAGAATATGTTGGCTTGGTGTGAGGGTGCTTGTGCTATCCTACTCCACCTGCACATCAGCCACTGTGTCAGAGGGTCTGATAGAGCTGGGTGCCTGCTGCTGATGCGGGTAAAAGATCCCTGCTGCATCCACTACTGAGGAGTGGCTGCTGTTTCGTGTTCTGAGAGGAGTGGTGCTTTTCCCCTGCAGGATCCCTCTGGGGGAGGTACTTGGGGGGATCCTTGTTGGGTTGGGCCCTAAGCTGGGGTAACCTGTTTTACAGCAGCTTGGCTCTGGGAAACCAACTGCAGTGATCTTTATTGCTGTCTGAGCATCTTCTCTGGGCAGCCTTGCTGCTTGCTTCCTGGCTGAAGTTTTCATTAGTCACTGCATTGTTATTCCTCTCTTTCTTGGAAGGAATGTGCTTTACAGAAGTGTTCTTCTGTGAATGTCAAGGACAACATTCAAATATCTTAAGAGCAGGTGTCAAGAGAATTGGGCCAGGCCCTCTTCAGAGGTGCCCAGCGACAGGGGAAGGGGGAATGGGATGGGACAAGAGGCACAAACTGAAATACAGGGAGTTGTTATATCTGAATATGAGAAAAAACTTCATCACTGTGAGGGTTACAGAGCACTGGCACAGGGTGCCCAGAGAGGTTGTGAAGTCTGCTTCTCTGGAGATATTCAAAACCCACCTGGACATAACCCTGTGCAACCTGCTCTAGGTGAACCTGCTTCAGCAGCAGGGTTGAACTCGATCTCCAAGGTCTCTTTCCAACTCCAAACATTCTGTGACTTCTGGGGAGATCCTTGTGTCAGAAGAGTGATTACACTTCTTTGATTAAGTTATCTTTCATGAGACTGAAGGTGATCGAGCAGGTATTGTCCCAAGTGCAAAGTTATTTATTAAAGTGGAATGGGAAAAGATTTTCAGTTTTCTTGGGGTCTTGCCTCTGCTGTGATAGAAGATGAGTACATATAGGTTTGCCAGGGAATTTCAGTCCTCTTAGAAAGAAGGTGGGGAAAGGTGTGTACGTGGAACAAGAGAATATTCTTGCAAATGCTGAGCTACAAAAAAACCCAAATCTCCAAGCCCTTGGGAGCTGGGAAACAAGTATCTGAGCCCTTCAACCTGGGCAAGGCTTGAAGTTCAAACACAAGCTAGGGGAAGGGACTGGAGGCTCCATCCATGCCAGCCAGACTTGTACAGGATGATGCGAGACCCACAAGGCACATGGGTGTGTTTGGAAAGGGATGGGTGTGATGGGAGAGCGCAGGTACTTACACTTTACGTCTGTGAACTATAGATATGCTGATGAGAGCCGCAGGAGAAAGGTTGGGAAATTGGGCACATGTCCCATGGGATTGGGGTAACCTCTCTGGGATGTCCCTGGTGCAGTGCCCGAGGGGGAAGGGAGTTTCCCTGTCTCTCCGTGGGTCCAAAGCAATGCATCCTCTTGCAAGGCGGCAGAGAGAGCTGCCAAGTCAGAACAAGTGAGCCAGCAGGTACTGAGCTAATGTCTCTGCCTCGATGTTCCCCAGGGACCAGTGTGCACCAACTTGGGTCTCAAGCCTGGCCAGCGCCTCACTGTCAAAGGGAAAATCGCACCAAATGCCAAGAGGTAAGCTGTGCTCTGCTGCCCAGGGATGGCCAGGGCACCTCGCTGGGTTGTCTTCTGCTGGTGGGGGACAAAAGGAGTCTGTCCCTTGGGTAGGAGAGGAGAAGGGGTTAACACCATCAGTGCTTCCCAGTGAGTCATCACCTCATGCATGTTGCAGATGCAATACTGCCAAGGGGCTAAGCCAAAGCAGATGTGAAGCTCCAGCTGCACGCACTGGCAGTGACCACATCCTCTCTAGTGCAGGGTAAAGGAAACAGAAGCTGTGCCTATACTGAGATTTGAGTTGAGATGAACCACTCAGCCACATCCTTTCCCCCGCGTGAAGCTGGCCCAGGAGCAGGGGCACCATAGTGGTGAAGTTGCATTTCACATGCTGGTGGGGAAGGAAGAGAGGAAAGGTGGTGAGCAGACAGGTTGGCTTAAGTGGAAATATGTCCTAAATGTGCAGGAATTGGGGTGCCTGGGACCCCCACCAAAGCCTCTGCAGCAGTCCCAAGCCCTTGTGCAGGTCTGTGGCTGATGGGGCCCCTTGGCAGGTAAGGTGGAGCCCGTAGCCACTGTACCAGCACTAGCGGTGTTCCAGAAAACAGGTCCCAGCATTTCCCAGTGCCTTTGAAGTTTGATACCATCAGAGTGAAGCCTCCCAGGCTTTGTCTTGCCAAATAATATGCCTACTCTCATCTGGGTAAGAGGCCTAGAGACAAGGTGGACACTAGGCTGGGAAGTTTCTTCTCACTGCTGCTGTAGATACTTTGGAATAGGTGACCACAAAGTAATTATTTCAACTGCCTGCAGGATGGGGAGAAGACAGTGGCTGTCAGGCACCAGCTAACTGTTTGGGGCTGTAAGGAAATCTGTGGAAAGCAACTGACACCTTGGGAACTGCTTTTGGTGCAGGATAACTCTCTGTTCAGAGCTCTGTGTGCTGAACCCTTCTCCTGTTAAAAGCTTTGAGGAAACCAAGTAGTGTCTCTCCCAGGAGTGGCACTCTGGAGCCCAGGAGAGGACAGTACCCCTTATTGCCACAACACCACCTTTCTAGGGAAGCTGTGCTGTTTAGCAAAGGGTTTCTCTTATGTTACTCTCAGCTGGGCTTGAAGCAACACCCAGTGATGTTCAATACTACGGTTGCATGTTTCTCATTAACTTTATTTTAAGCAGTGTTGATGTCTGGGTTTTTTTCTCTGCAGCTTTGTGATGAATCTGGGGAAGGATGCTACCCACCTCGGACTTCACTTCAACCCCCGTTTTGATGCTCATGGTGATGTGAACACCATTGTGTGCAACTCCAAGAAGGTGGAAGAGTGGGGTGCAGAGCACAGGGAGAGTGTCTTCCCTTTCCAGAAAGGGAGCACAGCAGAGGTGAGGCATGCATATAGATATGTACGTGCACATGTGTACTCTCTGTACATGCTCTGGTGAAGGGAGGGTGTTTGACATGGGACACCCAACTGCAGGGGCTGTCTCAGGGCTGTCTGTGCAGGAGGTGGCTGGCTTCTCCTGCTTGGCCAGTGCCACCACTTAGGGCTCTGAGCATGGTGGAGGGTGGGGATCAAATGTGCAACCTCCATCTGGCTAAAAGGGATGTTACTGGTGAACGGAGCAGGGAACAGGCATCTCTTGGGAGACCAGAACAACATTCCTGCTGTTGAAGAACAGGTTATGCTGCTGAGCACATTCACCCTGCATTGTGGAGGGTGGTACAGGGAAAAGACTTGAGGGTGTCTTGGCAGAAACTTTTGACTTTTCTGTTTGTCTTGCAGATCACTTTTAGTGTCAACCAAAATGATGTGACAGTCCACCTGCCAGGCCACCAGTTCACATTCCCTAACCGGCTTGGTCTCGCTGTCTTTGACTACTTCGATACACAAGGGGACTTCACGCTCCAGTCCCTCAGTTGGGAATAACTTCCTCTGATGCCTCCATGTCAAAGATGCAGAAAAAAATTATTAATAAACAAGAGTTTTGGTCTAGCCAGTCTCAAAATCTTACTTGTTTCTGTGAGTCCTCATGGGTTGGGCATCTTGCTGGAGAAGTGGGTGGATGAAGGTAGCCAACTTTAAGTACTATAAGTGGATGCATTTGTGCAGCGCTTGGCCATGGATGGAGAAGAGGGTGAGGGTTAAAGATGGAAGGTAAAAAGCCCAAGTAGTTCCTCAGGATGAAACACTGGGGCTAGTTGTGTCTGGGGGGGAGAGTGAAAGGGTCTCTTAGGCAAAGTCACCCACTCTTGAGATCTGAACTGACACCTTACCCTGCCTGAGTAAGAGTGGTTGATTTAAATCTATCTCTCCCTAAATTAAGCATCCCTGGCTGGCCTCAGGCAGCATTGGGTTGCTGTGCTAGGTAAACCTGGCGGGGCATGGAGTAAGAGGAAACTCCTCAGTTGTGCTAGCTTTGGCTGTACCCCTCTGAAGAGGCTGGTCCTACTCATGGCAGCTCTCCTATGTCATCTTGGGACCTCATGCTGCTTCGTGGAGACAGCAGTATAAAAGGCTGCCTTGCTGGGTGTGGCAGAGCCTGTAGAGGGCTCCTCATCCAAATCCTTTCTTCCAGTAACTGCAGAAGCACAAATAGTGTTGTGTTGTGGCACTTGAGGGCAGTACACCTGGAGGCGTCTGGTTTTATTCTGCCGTGTGTGCTTTCCCTGGTCCATCCAGAGCTGGGAGAGGTAGCAATGCCCAGCTGGAGCGTGGGATGCTAAGGATGTGTGCCCTATGCTTTTGTTATCCCTTCCCTCACATTAGCCCAAATGAGCCTGAGCACTTCTCAGTCTAAACTGAGGCTAGACTCTGAGGAGTCTGACATTACGAGGTATGTTTGATGTTACTGCATAGCTGCCTCAAGGCCTCTCACAGTCTAATGCTATCTTGGCAGCAATGATTACTGCTGTTGGGCATGCTGTGCCTGGTGGGCATAGGAAAGATGGGATCTGCCGTTTCCACAGTGCACAGCAGTTACCAGGTAAGTCTGGGATAAAAAGGCCCAGCTTTTGGGTCCTCACTTTCAGTCTTGGCCATGAGTGACACAAAGCACTAACAATCTGATGTCCTGTAGGACTCCCTGCAGGCCTGGCTCTCCAACTCCCTTTAAAGAGTTGCAGAGCATCTGGAGAACAGCAGCACCTCCTGTTCTTACTTCATAATTTGTGAGGCTCTGCCAGGTGCTGTGTTCTAGGTACCCAAGCAGAGGGAAGCAGATTGCCAGGAATTGTGGGGCTGAGGAGGAAGACAGAGATGAGGGCTCAAGATGAGAGCTAAGGAGAGAGACAGGAACACTTGGGGTGTACAAGCAACTTGAGGCTCTGCAGCTGGATTTCTTTTGAAGCCCTGTGTTGCCCAAAGCCAGTCTGCTCTGGATGATCATGTCACCCTCTTTAGAGCTACATCTATAATAGTACATGTGACATCTGGCATTGCTACCCTGTGCATAGGCATAGCTGGGGGACACCATAGCTTGGGGACTCTTCTCATGGGGTGATACGGATTAGGCCATCCTTTCTGGAGAAGAGGGTTTAGTTGTGTGGAAGTGAACCATGCTAGGCTAGATGACCTCAAGGCAGGAGACCTGGCCAAATTTACAGTGATGTTGCCACAGGCTGGCAGACTGGGGTACATTTGGTAGACCACAGCAGGGCTATAGTGCTGGTAAGGTCCCTGTGAGCTGTGGTGATGGACACAGAGTGGAGCTCTCTCCTTGCAGCTTCCTCTACTGGGCTGATCTTGAAAACTAAGCAAATGTGCTGACCTCCCTGAGCTGTACTTGGTGGAAGTCACACGATGCCTCTTAACTGCACTTGGCAGTCTTTCTTTAGAAAACTCTTCAAGATTTTTTCGTGAAGGGTGGGTGAAGAAAGCTGAGTGGTAGCTTTACCACAGGAATATGAACCTTAGTCAGGTCTCCCTGCTAGTGTGGCTGCTTCTCAAAGTGACTCATTGCTCCTGTGAAATCTATGACTCACTGTTGTCCTGACTTTGTTATGGCTTGGCCTGTTGCTAGCGAGGAGGTGAGGGGTGGTGAGGGTTCCCCAGCTGTATAATTTAGATGTATTGAAGCTGACTGCTCCCTTCCACCCACTCCCCAGCCTTGCGCAAGGTGGAGGCTGGCATGTGAGGGCTGAAGGACCTGAGGATGGAGTCAGGAATCCCAAGACAAGCACTCTCTCCCTCCCCCCTGCTCCAGATGAGCAGGATGAGCATCCATGCAAAGGAGAAGGCACTGCAACAATGATGATGGAAGACACCGCATGCTGGCACAGAAGGTGATGCACTTTTATTTCTTGACCTGACCCCAGACAACGGCCAGGAGATGTGCCCAGCCTGGGTCACTGCTCACCCCTCGCTTTTCCTCGCAGACCCTGACAACTCCCTGAAAGCCAGGGGGAGGCTGTGGTTTCCTGCAGCCTGCCGGGAGGGTGCTGCAGGCTGTGCCTTGCCCATCCCACTGTGGCCAGGGCTCTGGCGGCAGCTGCTGGCGAGCAGGGTGTAGAGGAAGGGGTTGACGCAGCTGTTGCCATAGGCCAGGCAGGTGACACCGAAGTTGATGTAGGCCTGGGCAGTGGGGCTGATGCCCAGCCCATCCTTCTGGTACAGCCTAGCCAGCTGCCAGGCCCAGAAGGGGAGGAAGCAGGCCCAGTAAGCCACCACGATGGCAGAGATCCTGGAGAAGAGCCGCCGGGAGGGGGCCCGGCCGGCCACTGGCAGCCCCATGCCCCAGGCTGAGGCCCGGTATGCCCAGCCCAGGCGGGTGTAGATGATGCCCAGCACCACGCCGGGTGCCAGGATGCTGGTGGTGAACAGCACTGTCAGGTAGAGCCGGAAAGCTGCTGGTGTCCAGGTGGGGATGCAGATGCGCTTGTGGGGGCCATCCCCCTCCCGCAGCTGGGTCATCACCATCATGGGGGCCGTAAGCAGGAGTGAGAGGAGCCAGAGGATGGCACTGGCCAGTTTGCGGTAAGCATTGCTGGCCCGCCTGGCCTGCAGCGGCCTGGCCACCACCCAGTACCTCTCCAGGCTCATAGCAGTCAGAAGGAAGATGCTGGCATGCATGGTGAGGAGGTCCAGGCTGAGCAAAAGCCTGCAGCCCACATCCCCAAAGAACCAGTCATGGGCAAAGTAGGTGCAAACCACGAAGGGGATGGTGGAGAGGTACAGGAGGTCAGCCAGGGCAAGGTTGATCACGTAGACCCCCAAGGAGCCTGCTGAGTAGCCCACCACCCTGCCAGAGGCCACCGCCACTGTGTAGATGTTCCCCACCATCCCAGTGAGGCACATGACCAGCAGCACTGCGCCCAGTGGCCCCGTGACTGCGCCGTCCCCTCCCAAGACACTACTGTCATCACCCCCACCGCTGCTTTCCTCCAAGAAACTGCCACCCTTGGGATACTCTCCAGGCCTTGCGCTGATGAAGGAAGTGTTGTAAGACATCTTTGGGTAGGGCGAGCAAGAGTAAATCGAGCTCTCAGTGACCTGCTGCTTCCCCCCTCACTGTATGGGACATGTCTAGCCTTAACAGCAAAGCAGCCAAGGGAACAATGGTGAGAGTTCATCAGACATAGACAGATTCTCCAGAGAAGTCTATTCCTCACCTCCAGACGCCCAGTCCATTTTGCTCATCTTGTCCGTCACAAGCTCTCTCCGGTTGTTTCTCTTAACCATCAAAGGACCAAGAAAGCGACACTGCCCTCCCCTTTAAGACCAACATGTGCAGGATAACTTCTGACAGCCAGAAGGAAATTTCTCTTCAGCAGCTCCTCATTTGTTGCTTCTCTAGCATTTGCTGGGCCCAGGGAAACCAGCAGAATTGGTGAACAAGTAGATTTCTGCTCCCAAGTCTGTGTCATCTCAGCTTAGACAGACTCTGCAGAGCTGAGCTCTGCTCCCCTGAACCAACCCCCTGAGAGTTGCCTTGACCACTGCATGGAGGAATGTGTCTGACTCACAGCTTCACACACCAGTGTGACTGCAGTCCCAATTTATACTGGACTTTTAGCCACTAGCTGAGAAGCCTTGCTGGCTCCCTCCTCTTTCTGGCAGACTTGATTTCTTCACCTATATCTTCCTGCACTTTTCTCCTGCTCCCTTTTCTTTCTTATTCTTATATCTCTTTCTTTGTCTCATTTCCCCTTGCACACTTGCCGTCATTTGAGAGAGGAGATAACTGAAAGACAAGACTTTGTAATGTGGCAAGGAAGGGCAAAAAGCATCATATTGTGGCTTTAGAAGTGAAACAGGGGCCAGACCTGGAAGTACAATAGGCAGTGAGCAGCCACACTGCTCTCCTGGGCCCTTAGCAAAGCCAGGCAGAGACAGTCTGTCCCCCATTCCCTCCTGAGGACATTGGGGCCCTCTGAGGTGTAGACAATGGATGTAGTCCCCAGTTTGCAAGCAGGCCCATCAGGTGGTGGGGCATCTCACATTTTCTGTCCTGGGCTCTGATCCACCCTTGCTCTCTGGTCAGCAGCAAGCTCCTAAAGATTCAGAGGACTCAATATTTTAGACCTAGTCTTTCCTCCCTCTCCACAAAGACTATCCTCCTTCTCTAGGCTTTCCTCTCCTTCCCTCCAAGCCCCTCACAGCAGCGGGCAGAAGCCCATTAGGTAGGCATAATCACCTTCTAGAGGGACATCATCAGGTGACACTGATGCCCAATGTTCCCCTGCTCTTTCCTTGCCCACATCTGAGCCTCCTCACCTCAAGGAAGACACAGTGGGACAGAATTTGTAGACCAGAGACAGATGCATCATACTAAATATGCTCTGCTGTTAGTTCACAGGGGTTTTCAGGCCACTCCAGCCACACTCTTCGGCATCGTTAGTGTATTAGCTTCGTTGTGGCTGAGTCAAATGACTGCTCATCTCCATCAGCAACAACTCAGCAGCAAACAGGAGAAGGAAGCATCCCATCCATACTCCCCTCACTGTGCAATGGCCTTTCTGTTTTTTTAGGAAAGTCATGTTCCAAACTCAGAGAGATCAGCAAATTGCAGTGAAAATACACTGTTAGGTGGATACTTCCACTGCACCATGGCAGCAGGATGAGTGATGCTGCTTCTCATCCAGGAAGTGGATACTCCCAGCAGATTGTGGTAGTCTCAGCACAGAGAGGAGTCCCCAGAGAATCAGCAGGGGACCATGACTTTGCCCATTTGGCTCTGATGGGAACAATCACAGTCTGCATGCCCCAGGAAATACAATGAATAGCTATGGCTCTTTGCTCTGACAGTTTGTGCTTTTTTTCCAAGAAATTACCTCATACCTTAGCAGTTAGCAGGTCAGCTAGTTTTGGAAGTTAAACTAAATTAAAATGGGATTTTTTAATTTATTTCTTTAGGACCTAATTATAATACTGGTAGTCTCATTAATTCTAGTTAGCTCCCCTTAATACACAAGATACCTTTCCTCACACTGCCTGTGGAAAACTGCAAGCACATCAGACACTACAGTTACCAGCAGAACTCAGCTGATCGTTCCAGTATCTGAAACACAGCTCTCATAGGGGAAGCTCTAAGAGATGAGCTTTAAGACATGACTCATGGGTTGATTTAGTGTTTTGGGCTGTTACTAGCAGAACATGAAAATACACTTTCCCTGTTATACTACTGCACAAAATGATACGTATGTGTGATATACAAGATAAATGTTTGTAATGTGTAGGTCATAATGAAAGTGCCAGGCCTTTGACATACAGAGAACAAGAGAGCAGAAATCCATTCTATATTCAGACATCAACTCTAATAGAGTCAGATTCTGAACTCTATACGTGCTATAAGTTGCTTTCTACAGGACCCAACCTCTCTCCATTGGTTTGACTAGAGACTCAAGTTTGATGGCTGAATTTCAGTGGCATGAATATTCTTCACAGTATCTTCCCTAGGGCAGTATTCCATCTCCCATCACTTTTTGTTATGTGCACCCACACACACACACATTATACACACACTCAAATGTATATTCACACATTATTTTTGAGATGATCTCTTAATCTCCTCTGTAGCAATCAGAGGAAGGTCTGCACACAAATGTAGTCTGAAGAAACTTTCAAGCCCATACAGAGCAGAAGGAAACAGGCCTCACATTTGGCTGGTAGGTTGCATTTTTTAAGTGACCTTTCTCAACTACAGCTCTAACTGATCAAATATCTAGATGTTTCACATCTCTGTCACCAGCAGAGATGACATTTCTTTTAAAGGAACAGGTTCTCTTAGTCCAGCAGCCCCTGCAACCTGCTGGGGTGCCTGGCTCCAGCCTGGCAGCTGCTTTCTTGAGTAAGGTAGGTGGCTGTCTGCAGTTTCATGCAGGAGTGATGATAGGTCCCATGTCCAACATAATAAGTGCCAAAGTTTTCAAGGCCTGATTGATAGGCAAGACCTGCCAGCATCCAGTCAGATCACAGCAACTTAACAGGGACAGGTTGTACTGAGGATTCAGACTCAAAGTCTTGCACCTGAAAGGAAGCAGCTTAATCGGGCCCTCAAAACAAGTGGACATTTTGTGGGGACAAAAGTGCTTCAAGGGTGCCTCAAGAGCACAGTGTTTCTCTGATGTCAATCTGCTCTCCTCTCCTGACAGCCACAGAACCAGGTAGAGTGGAGTCATAGTTCCTGAATGGTTTCCTATGATTTAAACTTGAAGTAGGCTTCAACTGTAGTAAAGGAAAAAAGGTGGTGAATTAGGGCAATACTCTGAACTGGAGTGGCAGGAGGGGAAGGAAACAGCATCCGGGCACTTACTTGCATATTCCTGTGGTGTCATGGCCTGGTTGACAACGCTAGTGAAGGCTTTGATCCACTCCAGCTGGTCAGTCTCTGTCTCGCAGGTGAAGAGGTATTCCCGGTCAGGGGTGACAATGGTGATGCCATAGTGCCAAGAGAAGTTGCCCTGTGTCCCTGAAGGCAATCCCTTCTGGACACTGTATCCATTCTCTCTGCTGCCCACAAATACCTCACCCTTAGCAAATGCATCCTACACATCAGGAGGGAAAGACAGTGATTTATGGAATCCTGGAAGAATTAAGGAATAATTACAACGCACCTAAGAACAGGAGAGAGTGTGTGAGGACCAGGGATGTAGCAGCAAAAAGTTTTGGAGGTGGTCAGGGAATTCAGAAGAGCAATCTCTGTCTATGGAGGTATCTCCATATAATCTAGGGAGTCTATGCTCAAAGACTGTTGTGAAAAGGAATATCTACGGACAAAGCTCTTGAGAGCTCTGAGAGAGGAACTGGTGCTCCTGTCCCTCCATGTCACCCCTCCATCACCACCTTAACACCGCTGCCCTCCCTGTTCCCATTGTTTGCAGGCAGCGAAACAAACACAGAAAGCATGTGACCTAAATGGGATGGAAAGGGGAACACAGAGCCCATCCAGAGCAGCTGGGAGCCACCCTTACTGCAGAGCAAAGACTCTGGTTGCACTTTGACCCTGCCCTCAGCACCGTTGCCTGCAGCTGCCCAGCGGTCAGATCTCCCGCTCACCAAAGGATCTTTGAAGTACATCAGCCTGCGGTGATCCAGCGTGAACCAGCGCTTCTTAAAAGCCTCTCTCTGCTGTGAAAGGAAGAGGTGACATATGTAAGGGTACAGTGCCCTCTGCTGTGAGCAGTACGAATGGATACCCAAAATTCATCCCAACCACTTGAAGCAAGCCCCTGACTTAACAGCAACCTCCTCCTCGCCCTTTCTCAGCTGAGAGTGGAGGTCAGTATCAGGTTTTTCAGTCCCAGCTGCTATCCCCAACTCTTGGACTTTGGTAAAGAACCGCAGAGTTGAGACAGGAGAAATCTAGACGCTAAATACCTGTAAGGTCATGCACACACAGACACATGCAGAGAGATCTGTCGCTCTGGGAGAAAGCAGGGACTCTGGCTTCATCTACTTTCACATGTGTCCTTCCCCTTCCTTTAATTGTCCCCTCCCTTGGTGCACACACACTGTTCCCACGGGTGTCTAAAGAGTCAGGGGGGAATGGGGACACAGCAGGAGAAAAACATTGAAGTTGGGAAAGCCAGTGGCTCTCTGGCAGGTCCCTGTTAAGACTTTTTTTACCATAGCAGCTCACCTTGGGACCCGTCTTCTCCATGTATCCCTCCTTCAAGAAATTTCTCGTCAGACGATTTTTAATCTGACAAAAAGGCAAGAGTAACATTCACCTAGTTGTGCTTCTTTGTTATTCGTTTCCTCTCGACCCTTCTAACTCAAGTCACCTTCCCTCAAATTCAGTCACCTTCTAAATTCGTATTTCCTGAACTGCCTAGCCAGGAGTCACTTCTGTTTCCAAAATGCCCACAAACAGGAGAAAGCAGTTGTTTTCTGACCGCCACAGGCCCTTTTAAACATACATTCTCATCCCTCTATCTAGACACTGCAATTTCCACTTCTGTACCTGGGGTTATAACAGTAACTAATGAGCTCCTTTATCACATAAGCAGCGGGAGACTTAGCACGGTGCTCTAGTGCTGTCTTACCTCATTATCGCTGGCAATGGGAAACGCTACCTTCAGATAATGGAATTGCACAGAGCGAATGGCATTGAACCAGTCCACTACCTCCTGAAAATGGAAAAGGACAGGATAGAAAGCTTAGCCAGAGCAACAGTGAGCCATCTAAATTCACCCAGCCCTATGTTAAATACAAACGCAGTCAGTTCTCCTTCCCCAGCACTCTCAGCATCTCCCTAATTTGCACACAGCCAGCACAGAGTCACGGAGTCACAGAACATGCTGAGTGGGGAGGATCATAAGGATCATCGAGTCCAACACTCAGCCCCGCACAGGACCACCCGCAAGAGTCACACCATCTGCCTGAGAGTATCACCCAAACACTTCTTGAACTCTGTCAGGCTTGGTGCTGCGACCACTTCCCTGGGGAGGCTGTTCCAGTGCCCAGCCACACTCCGGGTGAAGAAGCTCTTTTTAATATCCAACCTAAACCTCCCCTGACACAACTTCAGACTACTCCCTCGGGTTCTGTCAGTGGTCACCACAGAGAAGAGATCAGTGCCTGCCCCTCCTCTGCCCTCATGAGAAAGTTGTAACTGCAATGAGATCTCCCCTCAGTCTCCTCTTCTCCAGGATGAACAGACCAAGTGCCCTCAGCTGTTCCTCATACAGCTTCCCCCTCAAGGCCCTTCACCATCTTTGTTCCTCTCCTGTGGACGCTCTCTAGCTGCTTAATATCTTTCCTATATTGAGTGCCCAAAACTGCACACAATATTCAAGGTGAGACCACACCAGGTCAGAGCAGAGCGAGACAATCTCCTCCCTCGACCGGCTGGTGATGCTTTGCCTGATGCCCCCCAGGACAGGGCTGGCCCTCCTGGCTGCCAGGGCACTGCTGACTCATGGGCAACTTGTCATCAACCCCAGGTTCCTTTCTGCAGTGCTGCTTTCCAGCATCTCATTCCCCAGTCTGTACATACATCCAGGGCTGCCCTGTCCCAGGTGCAAATCTAGCACTCGCCCTTGTTAAACTTCATACAGTCAGTGATTGCCCAGTCCTCTAATTTGTCAGGGTCTCTCTGCAGGGACTGTCTGCCCTTAAGGTAGTCCACAGCTCCTCCCTATTTTGTATCATCTGAAAACTTGCTCAGTATCCCTTCCAGTCCTGCAGAAGATGTTAAACAGCACAGGGCATAAAATGGAGCCCTGTGGAACCCTACCAGTGACAGGTCTCCAGTTTGATATTCCCCCATTTACTATTACCCTCTGTGCTCAACTCATGAGCCAGTTCCTCACCTGTCACATGATGAATTTATCCAGCTGTGTGCTGGACTTCTTTTCAGAAGGATGCTGTGAGACACAGTATCAAAAGCTTTACTGAATTCCAAAAGCATTATATCAACCGGCTTCTCTTGATCAACTACATTCCTTGTCATAAAAGGAAATCAGATTTGACAAGCACGGCCTTCCCCTCATGAAGGCTGTCTGTGATCGATCTCCTAGCCTTGGACAGCCTACCTTTGGAGAACCATACCTTAGGGACACCAACTCTCATTCTCTGACCTCTGTCCACCTTGTGGGATGGAAGAGCTGCCCAGAGCACTCAAGGCCCATCTCTCCTACCCTCTCAAAATGCCTTCACCAGCTTCCCATCTTGCCTGCCACTAACTTTTCCTTCTTCCCACTTTTCTGACACCTCTCTCTCTGCCACTACCCAACAGGGGTTAACTTGGGGAAGCAGGGTGTTATAAGGAACAGCTGTGCTATATAACCACTGAGCAACCAGATGCTGGGAGTTTAGCCAATAAAAAGTAAGTACCATGTAGGTGGTTTGATATCAGAGCAGAGATTTTGTTTATCTTTGGTTCCCTAAGTAATTTGGGTCATGGGAGAGATACATTCAGAGTTTATATGCAGAGTATAAGTATTCCTTACAAACTGCTCATGAGAAGTTGCCTTTACAAGGAGACCTGCTATACTCTTCTATAATTGAGAGCTGTTACTAGTGAAGGAGCTTTATGCAGGAAGATACATGTTTTCTTCAGACTGATGTGACTTTCGATAATCTGGGATTAGAAAAAGAATAGCTAGAGGGAAAAAATAACCACCACCATCAAAAATCACCCAAACAAAACCAAAAAGGTTTTCAGAAAGAATAATTTTATAAAATATCAGGCAAAATCCTGATTTTGCTGAGGTCAAAGGCAAAACTTCACTAGAAATTGATTTTACTTCAAGATCAAAAGCCAACATCTGCTCTATTTAGTGTTGAATTACGGAGGCAAATAGTTGTTCATTTGTGCTGGCCTTGGGAGGCCTTGCTGAACAGTCAGAGCATGCCTCTTTACTTTTCTATAAATGTAGACAAATATGGCTATTCTGTATTATCATATACTTTCTCACACTTTTATACATTTATATTCTTTTGAGAACACGCGCAGGATCACTCTCGAGGAGAAGAGACAACGCAGAAAGAATCGCATCTTGTCGATATCACCTGGGGAGTCTTTCTGCTGTGCCTTTTGCGACCGGACTTGTCTGTC
>JAWMRA010000041.1:49612924-49767518 GCA_035584735.1 Pseudotriccus pelzelni | reverse complement strand
GAAGATGTTGAAGAGCACAGGGCCCAAGATGGAGCCCTGTGGAACCCCACTAGTGACAGGCCACCAGTCTGATGTCACTCCATTCACTATTACCCTCCATGCTCAACCACTGAGCCAATTGCTCACCCACCATACGATGTGTTTATCCAGCTGTGTGCTGGACACTTTGTCCAGAAGGATACAGTGAGAGACAGTATCGAAAGCTCTACTGAAGTAAAAGAAAAATTATATCAATTGGCTTTCCTTGATCAACTAGGTGGGTTATCTTGTTACAGAAGGAAATCAGGTTTAATAAGTAGGACTTTCCCCTCATGAAGCTGTGCTGGCTGTGACCAATGACTGTATTGTCTTTCAGGTATTTCTCAAGACCTCCCAGAATAATCTTCTCCATAACTTTCCCAGGCACTGAAGTGAGACTGACAGGCCCGTAGCACAGCTGACCCATTCCCCACATGCACAGGCAGCACATCTCCACATGTTCTACAGCAGCTCCTCCCACACAGACCGACTCAGCCAGTGTTCCTGCCCTGCTTCCTGCAGCAAAACTCTCCCACAGATACACAAACACAGAGCCAGAACTCCCACCCTGTTACCTGCAGCAACTCACACTCACACACCCCATCCTACCCATGTTTCACACTATTTAGTATCAGCAGCTTCTCAAAACACTTCAATGGCTTTGCAGTGTTTGATGCTAAAATCAGATACCTTTCCACTTTCATGGTAGACAAATATATTACGGGTCTTGTTGTCTTTGAGATAGGTGATCTGCAGGCCATTGGGGTTCCCAATCTTCTCTGGCTGGAACGTAGCATTGATGACATCTATTTTAACATTAATTTTGGGTTCTTTAGCCTGAAAACAGAATGGCATTGATCATGCATGAGCGATCTATAAGGAAAGAGACCTGAGTTATTGACTAAGTGGGGCAAGGCAGGGTCAGAGGATCTCACAAAGTAATAACTGATCCTTCCCAACAAAATGTATCACACACTCCCTTCACTATGTGATGTGCTCAAGACCAAACAGTGGCCCAACCCATCCAACTTAGATTTGAGCTGTGCCTGCTCTGGAAGTGCTGGTGAAACACTGAGAGTGTTTCTGACTGTACAGCTGAGCCAGTCTAAAGGCTACTGACCTCAAAAGGAAAGAGCCCACTCTTCAAATCATAGAAACATAAAAGTGTTTGGGTTGGAAGAGACCTTTAAAGGCCATCTAGTCTGCCCCTCCCTGAAATGAGCAGGAAACTCTTCAACTAAATCAGGTTGCTCAGAGTCCCAGTCCAGCCTGACTTTGCACTTTTTCAGATGTGGTGTCCACCACCTCTCTGAGCAATCTGTTTCCGTGTTTCACCACCTTCATTGTAAAAGATTTCTTCCTTATATCTAGTTTATATCTACCCTCTTTTAGTTTAAAACCATTATTTCCCTTGTCATATCACTACAGGCCTGCTAAAAAGTCTGTTCCCATCTTTCTCATAAATTCCGTTTAATACTTGAAAGGCCACATTAAGGTCTCCCCAGAACCTTCTCTTCTATAGGCTGAACCCCAACATTCTCAGCCTGTCTTCACAGAAGAAGTGTTCCAACCCTCTGATCATTTTTGTGGCCCTCTTCTGGACCTGCTCGAACAGGTCCATGACCTTCCTGTGCTGAGGTCCCAGAGTTGGATACAGTGCTCCTAGTGGGGTCGCACAAAGGCGGAGTGGAGGGGGAGAATCACCTCCCTTGACCTGCCTGTTACACTTCTTTTGGCACAGTCCAGCATACGGTTGGCTTCTGGGCTGCAAAGGCACGTTGACAGCTCATGTCCACGTTTTCATCCACCACTATCCCCCCATCCCTCTCCACAGGGTTGTTCTCAATCCCTTCATCCTCCAGCTGGTATTGATACCAGGGATTGCCCAACACAGGTGCAGGTTAAACCATATCGGCCCACTTCTTAAGTTTGTCCAGGTCCCCTCTGGACATCTTTTGCTCCTCCCCACTCTGAGCCATCCCCTCCTTTGTGATAGCATATTAGCACTTGCCCCACTCATTTCAGGGAGATGAATGAGCAGAAAAGTAGCCCTTCTCAAAACCAACCAGAGAATGTGTTTTTGCCAAATTGGCTCACAAGGGGATGAGGTTGGTTCCAGGGATGGTGCAGGATTACACATCCAGGCAAATGGATAGTGGTGAAGTGAAAGATCAGTCCTTTTCTCAGCAGTGAGGGAAGCACAAAGGGAGAACATGAGGAAATGTCCCCCTGGCAGTAAAAGGAGGACCCTTCTCCTCTGTGCCATTTCTGTTATCATCCCTGGGCTGGGCTGAGCAAGGCAAGACCAGAAACATGCATAGGAAATCAGAACATCTCTGTGGCCCTGCTACTCTGGGTGAAGTACTCACTGAGGTGGGATTTGACCACCATACTCACATCCTGCTTGGTGAAATACTTCAGACATCCCTCTCTCTCAGACAAGAGGAACTTGCGGGGTAGGAACTGCCCATTGTCTCGACCTCGCTTCCAGAGGATGCCTTCCTTCACCCCTAGGAGCAGAAAAGCCACTTTTAATAGCACCCCCCATGAGCACTGTAGGCATTAGAGTGCTGCACACAGCCAGGGGTCCCAGCCACCCCTCTGGGATAAAGCATATGATGGGCTATCGCTGAGAACAAACACTTGAGGGGTGTTACCTCTGACTTACAGCTGAAGATGGTGATGTTCCTGTGGCCCAGATAAACGCTCACCAAAAGACATTCCCAGGTTCTTCCCATCTCTTAGTACTGTTCCCACTGCTGCCTCTGACAGCGTGAGAGCTGTCTCCTGTGAACACCAGAGTTCTGGCCCATGTAGATCTGGTGTGGGACCAGAACTCTTCCCACTTGAGTTTGCAGGCCTTTGGGCTGCAGCATCCTTTGTCACACACAGACATTTCAAAGCCAACAGCCATGGTTAGAGAGGATGGCATTCAATAGAACAGAAATTCCTTACTGCAGGGGTCTGTCTCCATCAGGACACCAAACACCTTTGAAAAATTCTAGCTGGTAATATCAGGCTTGGATTCAACCTGTACTACTGCCAGCCTATGCTTCCCACAATTTAATCCCCCCAAAACAATGCCCTGTAAGTACCAGTTGGGTTCTTGGGAGTACTTGTGGAATTTGCAACATTGACACTTCATGATGCTTGGAAGTTTCCAGCAAAGGCAACAGGCAGGACATTTTGATGCTGTGCTCTGCTCTTACCATCAGAATATGGCAGCTGTTTTCCTGGCTCAGTGAATTCTTTGCGTTCGTATTTGGCCCGTATCCACTGTTCTCTCAGCACTCTAAGGAGAGAGGTGACAGGTAGCTCAGAAACAAACTAGAAGAACTGACAGAGAATTGCCCTTCCCCCTTCTGTATGCAGCAACTTACTGACAGTCATTGTAGGTTGGCTGGTAATAGTAAATAGGGATGTGAGCTTCATACGTGGCTTTAGTCACAGCATTCCCATGCTTGGCCAGAAACTGCAGGGTTAGACAGAGAGTTAGTGCCTTGCCTTTAATGCAGACCCATGTTGGACATTTTTCTTTTCTGACTCACTATGGGACTAGACGCACATCTAGCTCTAATGGAGCATTCTCTTTCCCCTCCATTGCAACATCCCAGCAGTCTGCCTACAGGGAGGTGGGTCTCAAAGGTCTCATCTACTCTCAGACGTTACACTGATTGCACCTGAATCAACAGAATGCCACAAATGTCACTTCCGTGGGGCTGGATGCACACACATTCAGTGGATTTGCTGCCATGCCCCACATCTCCTGGAGAGTTCAACAACAGCTCTGCAACACCATATGGGAGGACATTCCAAACCTCTTCAGTCCTCTTCCAAAGAGCAACAAGATACAGATTATTTTCTTTGGACCTCCAGAAAATATTTTCAGTCCCCTGGAGATTAGTGAGTTGAGGGGACTGTAATGGGGAGAAGTCAAGTTTCCATAAATGCCATTTTTCTCAAAAAACCATATTTTATCTGGAAACTCTTCTCAGAGAATGGAATTGCTCAAGATTTTCCCCTTGGACTGATGAAACCAAAAGGAGACATTGAGACTGGATGGTGTTGGCAAGTGGAAAATAAGTAACCTGGTGCAGCAAAGACCCTGAGCCTTAGCAAGATACATTGCAAGAGCTCTGCCTTTGCCATAAAGTAACAGGACACGAGGAAACACATAAAGGAAGTCCATCCTTCCTCTTCCAGTGAGCTATGGGGAGCTATCCCTGACTGAGTATCAGGAGCAGGAGTAGAAAAGGAACAGATTAAATCAGATTACATCTCCAACCCTGTGAGGCCAGTGGGCTGATTTTCCCAGGACACTTGGTGTATAGCCTAGACCCAACCCACCTGACATGCCAATGGGGATAAAGATCTCACCTGCACCTGAGCATCATCCCAGTGGTCCATCTTCAGGGATTTGACTTTGCTGATGCTAGGGATGTTGCGATGAATTCCTGAACAGCTGAGGCATATAAAGACACCCAAAGTAGAGGATGCCCAGTCAGGATCTGAGAGTATAAAAAAGGGTATGACTAGAAGTGGTGAATTTCCCTGGGAGATATGCCTCACCTGAGAATGTAGCCCTGAGAAACAGAGAGCTGGGTGATCACAGTTTCACCTGAGCTGATTAATTAACACCCAAGGTACGGATGTCAGTCAGGAAAAAACACAGCTGTTAGTCCCTCATTCTCCCAGTTTCAACCACTTTGTCTGAATCTTTATTAATGTATACCTTGAAAAACTTGGAAGTGCTCCACGGAGTCCCTTTGCATAAAGGGTCACCCAAGATGAAAATGAAACCACCTCTGGAAAAAGACTCCAGGAGATGTTTAGTGCATCGCAGCAAACCACCAACAGTATTTAGTTCAGGAAGTGGAAAACAACCTTGAATCTAAAATTTTCCTGGAAGAATTTAATAAGATAAAATGGTACTAATTAGCCCAGTCCTAATTTAGCTTGAGTGTTCCATTTGGGAGTGTGTGAAGGGTGTTTTTAGCAGCATTTGTAGGACCTCAAACTGGGTACCCTTTTGAGAGGGCTAGCCCTTCAGTAAATGAAATCTCCTGGGTGAATGTGGCAGGTTGTCAGTTCAGAGCTGAGTCATGGATTAGACAATGCCCTCCTGAATCATGCCTTCTTTCTGGAGCAGTTAGGATCTCACTGGGAGCTTTCTCGTCAGGTCCTGACTGGCCATGGCCTTGATTTATATTTGAGATCTAACATGACTAAAACCCACAATGCTGCAGCTATGCAGCCCCTGCTTATCTAGCACTCCCACATTCCGGTCCTTCTTCCCACCAGTGCTGTGGCAGCATCTCCTTCCTGTTCCCTTGCCAACACACCTTCAGGGAGAGGAAACGAATATCCAGAGCAATATCTTCTCTTCCTCTCCACTCCAGGTTCCTATGCCGTCCAGATAGCCAGCACCAAATAGGTGCTAGAGACCAGCCCCAGCTCCTTGCTTCCAACTCTTCCTCTGGCATCCTTCGAGGACTCACCTGGCTTCCCGCAGTCTGCGCACAAGGAGTTTTCTGCTCTTTTCCACACCTCCTTCAGGGCCCTCGTGCTCCGCTCGTTTCCTCCGGCCATCACCTCCTAATGGTGTCCCTCCAGGCAGGGCAGGACAGGGCCAGGAAGGCAGCTGCCTGTGCCTTATGCACCTGCAGCCCAACCCAGTGGGTTGCCCAAGGGAGAAGGAGCCACCAGAGAGACAAGCTCTGGCAGACGGAGGTAAAAGGGGAAGGCAAGAAAAGCCTTAAAGTTAATGGAAAGGGTACAGAGGCCTGCCAGTGCACCTGAGCCGGCTGAGCACAGGCAGGGGCAAAGAGGCTGGAGGCTGAAGTGCACCGAGACTGTGTGTGAGGAGGAGGAGGAGACCTGCCCCATGGGCGTGGAGGGAAGTGCAGCAATTAACCACAGAACTGGTTTTTCCGCATTTCTGCTGGTGAAAGGACAGGCCAGGAAAAGAGCACAAGCAGCAGGCGAGCTGATAAAGGAGAGCTGGTTTTGGACAAGCGGCCACCAGGCTGTGACAGGACTTGTGTCAGGACTTGTCACACTCTGTGGGCTGGGGGAAGCTGGCTTTGGCTGCCCCCGCAGCACTTCAGGAACTTCTACCAAAGTCAACTGGCCAACACAAAGGCATTACACCCATTTTTAAGGCAAGAACGGGGGGCAATAAAGGTTCAAGAGTGCAGCAAAAGTCACTCTTAGCCATCAGCCAAGAACATGGCACTCGATGCCCCTACGAATTCGTGCCGGTACCTCTCACCACCACTACAAAAACCACAGCTGTCCAGCCAGGTCCTGCACCAGGTCCTGCATCTTGGGCACTCGGTGTCAGAACCGCCCCTTGCAATTGCCTTCCCTGGCTAAGAGGAGCAGCACAGGCATCACTAATACCAAGCAATGACAATACCTCAGAGCTTTACTGAAGAATGTTCAGATGAAGAATTGCAATAAACTATTTGGAGGAGTGACCTTTATTAAAGAGGTGTAGATCTAAATCACTCAGGAGCGGCAGAACAAATCTCAGGACGTGAGATCGGGCACGTCCGCATCGGGCAGCGCTATATAATCTTTTGCTGAGAGGGAGGCGGAGAGGAGTGGAGCTGTGGGTTCCCCTGCTTGACGCAACCCCGTGTCCACCCTAGGCTGGATGCTAAGGCCGGGAGCAGTAGCCTGCGAAGCCCACGACCCCGGACAGTCTCTCCTGCCGGAGCCGGGGGGGCGGGCGGCACAAAACGTCGGGCGGGGCGGGGGCGGCCCCTCGGGCCCCGCGGCGGCGGAAGGGGCGGGCGGCGGCGGCGGCAGCGTGGTACCGCCATGGGCCGCAAGAAGAAGAACAAGAAGGGCCCGGGCGGCCGTGAGGGGCGGCTGGTGCTGACTTTCGACGAGGAGAGGCGGAGGTGAGGCCGGCCGGGCGGGCCGAGGCGGCGGGACGGGGGGAAGGCAGGCAGTCGCTAAAAGCCGGGGGTGTGTGTTTCTCTGTGTTGCGGGCGGCAGGGAGTACCTGACCGGCTTCCACAAGCGGAAGGTGGAGCGGAGGAAAGCGGCGCTGGAGGAGATCAAACGGAAGCTAAAGGAGGAGCAGAGGAAGATGAAAGAGGAGGTGGGAGAACGGTCTTGCGTGCCCCCCTCTCCCCGCCATGGTGGGCTGGGAGCGGGGCAGGAGGGGCGGCAGAGGCGCCGCAGTGACCTGTTTCCATCCCTCAGCGGCACCAGGAATACCTGAAGATGCTGAGCGAGAGGGAGGAGGCGCTCGGTACGTGCTGGGCCCTCGGGTGGGAAGATAGAGGGATGCCTGTGGTCCTGGGGCGATAAGGGTTGGGGCAGGGATGCTCGCACATTGTCCCGAAACAACTGCTATCTCCTCCCACATCCCACTGGGAAGCTGGGCAGCGATCTGAGCGGTGACCCCACAGCCCTCTGGTCCTGGGGGGACAGGAGGTCAAGTGCATTTTACAGAAGGAGGCAAGAGGGCATCTCCAAGGCGTTCATATAGGTCCCCACAGCAGGGAGAAGGAGCTTGCCCTCCATGCCTGTAGTGCTGGTGTTCAAGCCCCGCTGCCCTTCAGCTGTGCCTGTGATGGCTAGGCGTCACCCCTCCCCAGCACGAACAAGTGAGTGTATCTTGTGAAAGGGTGGGCACTTTGCAGTGCAGGATTTCTTTGTCTTCCCAGATGAGGCTGATGAACTGGAGCACTTGGTGACATCTCGAACAGAGTCTGTGAACATTGACCACCCAAACCACATCGTAACAGTGACCACCATCAGTGACCTCGACCTCTCAGGGGCACGCCAGCTGGGACTGACCACCACTGTGGTAAAGCCTCTTGCTGCCTTTCTGATTGTATCAGCTATAAACATTCTTGGGGCTGGCTGGTGCTCCCTGAATATGCCCAAAGACTTGCAGCTGGCTGGGAACAGGGATGAAAACGGAAACTTGTAACTTTCATATTTTTCCACAACTTATGTTGGGCCTCTAAAGAGGAGGAAATGTCCTGTGTGAATAGTTCACTCCAAACTCCTGGAATCCTTTGTTTGTCCCACCTGACCTTGATTAAGTGAAAGTCACGGGACTGGATGGCAACACTGTAGTACTTTAAAGCAGATACAACAAAACAAGCAGCAAGATTTCAGACTTTGCTGCATGGACTGTCCTCAACCCCTTTCCTGTGTCCTGTCCAGAAACATGACTATTACCGTTAAAGAGGGATTTCTTTGTCCACGGTCCTGTGCTTGGACCAAAAATAAGGAAACTCTTTATTTCTGGTTGTGGTCACTTTTATTCTCAAAATACGTTGTAACAGAACAGAAATCTTGTATTTGTTTTGTAGAGACTCTCAGGTACTGGTTGACTTGATCTCTTTTAATCTTTATGAGTGGTGGCTGGATTTGAGCTCTTTGGGGAAGTGTGTCTTTTAACCTTTTACATTTGTAAGGTCACTTTCTAATCTGAAAATCCACTTAAAGAGGTCTTGATAGTAATTTAAGAAAAAAGATGAGACCTTTGGTTCATAATTTAGACTTCAGCTGCATGGCCATTAAGATCATGCTGAAATTTTAGGATCTTAGGGTAGATTACTGTAGGTCTCTGGTCATCCCTTTCCAAGGGACTGCGATAAGAAAACTTGAGACTTGCACAGCCAGGGATGTGCAGAATTAAAAAGTCTTCATCTGTGACAAGATGGTTCTCAAAACAGGATGAAACCAAGAAGGCAGTGGAAATGCCCAAATCACAAAACTGTTTTCTTTTTAAGGGAAAAAGTGATGGATCAGAAGAAGAGAAAGGGCAAGAGGTGGCAAACAAGCCTGTAAGAGCAATGCCCAAGAAGTCCAGAAACCCCTTCCTGTCTGACAAGTATGTATAGATTTATTCAGGCCTTTGCTGTTAGTCTCTGGAAGCTGATGCAGAGGATGTTTGCTTTCCGGATCCGCGGTGTGGCTGCAGGAGGGGATGCGTACTGCCCGGTGGCTGCGGGCAGGAGCCAGCAGGGGCCGCTGGTGGAGCACAGACTGCCCGAGCGCTCCAGGCCCATCCTGCGGGCTCTGGTGACAGCGGCTGGAGAAGGAGAGGGGGCTTCGTGCTCACCTCTTTACCAAGTCCTTCATCTCGGCACATACTGCAGAGTGCAGAATTTGTCTCTAGGATTGAAGGTCAACAGATCTTAAAGCTGAAAGCTTTGGCGTTCTCCACATTTTTCAGTATCCAGGTTTTATTACTGCTCTGGGGGTGTGGAGAATTACTTAACTCTGTGGTGTCTGGGCAGCCCACTGCTCCCAAAATTAATTTTGGTTGTTACTGCACATGGAGACTTGCAGGTTTCATGCACAGCTTGGAGTTCCTCTGGGGCTTGCCATGGCTGGCACCCGTTCCTGCTGAGTCACACAGGGCTTTTCTGCTATTGTTGTGGTGTTGCCTTGTTTCTGCAGACTTCAGTCCCCAAACATTTTTCTCTTTCTGCTCTCCTCAGAATCTCTGCTCTTACTGCCACACTGCACATGCACAGCCGGAAAAAGACGAAAGGAAAGAGATCACAACGTGGGCAAGGCCCACGGAAGAAAATCCAGAAGTCCAGCACAGGACGAACCACCAAGACTCAGCGACGGAGACTGACGGGCAAAATGGGCCGTGACCAAGACTAACAGAAAAACTAATGTTCAAACCACCCGCTGGGACAGTGCTCCACGTCTGGCCTGCTGCTCTTTGGGGGCCTGTTGTTGTGGGCAAGCATCTTGTTTACTTGGTGCTCTGACAAGCAGTGAGCCCAGTTCAGCCTTTCTTTAGCCTTCTGAGCACTGGTCAGGGTGACTAGACACTGCCCATTTATTTCTGCACTGATCTCCAGCTAAGTGTCTGGGTGCCACAGAGTCTCTTAAAAACTCTTGCTGAGGGTCACATTGGCTATTTGGCCCTTCTGTCCTTGGGTGCCTCCCCTTTCAGAGCTGATACTTGGCTTTGTCAAAGAAATGGGTCTGGGGCAGAGTGCAACAGGCACATCATCATCAGGGCAATTTGAGAGAATTGGGAGAGCTCTGCTTCCGGTCTTGCATCAGTGCCCTGGCATTTCTGCTTTGCAGTAAATCCTTTTTCCATGGACACATGGTGTCATCTTGTCTCGTGCGTTCCTTCACCGGTGCCACAGCTGAATGCAGGGGTGCTCTTTGTTTTGTACCTGTGCCACGTGAAGTTGGGTAACTTTTTGAATAAATCTGAAGTCCTTTTGCTAAGAAAAAAAAACCATTCGTGACTTATCTGAAGCATAACAGGAGCTGTGCTAAGGCCAGTACCAGCTGGAAAGAGAGGGAGATAATTCCTGGTGCTTAAAGGATATTGAAATCCACTGGTGCTTGGAAAATGGAGTAGCTAGGAGCTATTTCTGTGGTAAGGCAAAGCCAGCCAGAGCAGGAATGGCTCATTCCATTGTCTGCTGAATATGCCGATCTTAACTGTGATAGCTCAGAGGAGTATGAAATGCCCTAATGCCCTTGCTGTATGTGGGTGGCCCTCTTCAGGGTGGGAGTGGCAGAGACTGCCCTTGCCCTTTACCTCAGGGCTGCTGCAGTTATTAGCAGCTAATTGCCTTTCTTCTTAGGACTTAAGTGTATGTTTTTTAGTGCGGTTGCCTTTGGCAGGGGGAAAAAAAAAATGTTTGCATGGCTGGGATTGTGGAATACTGATGGCAAAACTGTGAGTGAATCCTCTGAGGAGGAGAGTGAGCCCAGGCAGCAAGCTGGCCTCTGTCTTGGAGTATCTGTAGGAAATGGCCGTTCTGCCTCTTGTCAGCCAGGCCTCCTCCCATGCCATATGTGTACTGGCAAGGAAATGACAAAGGAAGAAAAGGCCTGCGTGTCCAAAACCCACACCAAAAAAACTTGGAACCCAGCAATGGACAAATAAATAGATTCCTCATGCCAGAAATGGGAGGGAAAAGAGTAAACCAGTGCCTGAGGCTTCGTGGAGGAACATCAGAACAGTGCTGATGGCCACCAGCCGCTAAAGCAAATGGCACCATCCTCCATGTGTCTCTCCATCATTTTCTTGGAGTGTGCACACAAAGAAATTCTTCAGTATGTTAAGGAGGAGAGTACAATCTCAACATTGACAGCAGCAATGCAATTTCTGCTAAAGGGAGAGTTCTGAAAGGAACTGGGTGGCTCACATACACGTGGTAAGGAATGGGGTCCTTTTGCACCTCCCTTTTCCTTCTGAAGAAGGTAAATGCTGGGGAAGTGGACACTGTTATCCCATGTGCTAGGGGTGCCTTGTGTGTTTGGATTCTAAGTCCTATCCTGGGATGAGTTCTTGAGCATTAGTGCTTCATAACCTCAGTCACATCATTAAGTGTGTGTGGTTTCCTTGCCTCCAAAACAGTTCTTAAATGCTACCTCAAAGACCACTCCGAAAAGGTCATGAGCTTTAATGCATGACTGTAATCTATCTACCTCTCTCAGTTGGGGTCATTGGATGTTTCAGGGATGCAAAACCAAAACTCAGGCAAGGCCAAAAGTCTGATTCTGGACTGGATCATCCAAAGTGTCCAAGAGATGCTGTGTGTGGACCATAAAATATTTCTTGTCCTGGTTTGGGAGTTACATGCTCTAGGGTGTTCTGTGTTGCTTGGTTTGAGGGGGATGGAGGAGGGAAGGAGAGGGAAGTTCTGTCTGGAGAGGTGTACTGCAGCTCAAAGCTGGAGGACAGAGTGTGACACTCTTGGTCTGGATTATATGGCAGCTTTGCCTTCTCTCCAGGACATAGTGTCTTTGTGGAGTGACCATGATCAGAAGGTGACTTGTGCTTCCCTATCCAAGGAGTTTGCTCTGGAGCTGGGATGGTCACTATAAAAGAAATGCACCATCTGTCTGTGAAATCTGCTGGATTGTGGACTGTGGAATGTGGGTCAGTTGCCTTCCCCAGCCTGTAGACAGCCAGCCTCGAATGGTAGTTGGGACAGTGCTGGATGACCTCACTGTAATCCTGATAGGATGTTAAGAGGGACCTCAGCAGCAATTCAGTTTTTGTTGTTTTGCTGCCAGGTGATCTGGAAAAATCTCACTTTTAGTTTGCTGTTTCTCTGGCCTTCATAACATCTTTCTGAAATGTCAGCTGAAATCTCCAACAGTCTCTTCCATGCTCTGAAAGCTTCCAGTTCCTGCTGGAAGATGAGTTTTCAATTATATCTAAAAAAAAAAAAAGGTGCATATGGAAAAACTAAGAACTGTTAAATCCTATGCTCCTATTCTGCGTTAACCATCAGGGTTGTTCGCTGTACTATTGATTTCTCCATTTGATTGATTAAAGCTTTATTTTGTAATGTGAATTACTGACTCAGCCCTAGCCCACTGTTTTTGTTAAGCATAGGCAGTGCAGTTGGGCTACCCTAGGATATTTTGAATCAAGGATATGAAATCCCACATGCAAGTTAGTGAATTAAGTGTTTGCCAGATGCATCACAGTTCATACCAGTTCTGGCTTAAAATTCTTGTTTGTTGCTTCCCATTGTTTTCAAGATGGATTTGAGCATTTCTGGTTTCCCCCCTGCCCCAGCTGCTCACAAACAAGTTCAAGCTGTTCAGGAGAAGGCCACCTCCAAATATAAGGTACCTGCAAAAATTAACATGTTAGTGCGGCTGCTGCTCTGTAAAGGAAAAGCAGAGACCAGCAGCTCCCTTTTCCACAGGCTTTTCACGCGTCTCTGCAGCTGGGTCACCTCGGGCACCTGCGCATTGCTCTGTGTGTGCCTCAGGCGCGCACAGAGATGCAAGGCTTTGACGTGGGCTGCCACACCGGGGTTTCCATGCATGATGGCTTTCACTGGCTAGACTGTGATTCCGCACACGTGCACACAGAAAAATATAATTGGGATTACAGAGGATCAAAACCAGACTGAGAGCCAAAAAGGTCAGACAGTTGGGGGAAAATTGGAGCGCAGCGCAAAGGAAGAATGGTTGTAGCGTGTACATGAGCTGTGTGATAATCAGTGCACTGTATTTATTGCTTTTGTAGCATATCAAGCTCAAGGCTGTACTCAGTACAGCCACACTGCTGCTTCCAGTACTGTTTTCCAGAAATGAACTCGAGGAAAAAAGTTACTGGGAGAGTGACAAGAACTTTTAGGGACTAAGGGAGCTGAATAAGGGGTTGTTTGGGCAAGATAGGTTTGAAGAGTGGATTGCAAACTGCCTTCAATGAGTAAACAAAAAGTGAAATTGAATTTTTTCTATTGCTTACCAGGGTCGGGAAGAGAAGGAATTTGAATTGTAGCCGGAGCAATGGAGGATGTTAAGGACATTCAACTAGAAATAGCAAGGGTCAGGCAGGGCTCGTGCTTGTCAGGTAAAGCCCAGATTAGACAAACCTCTCTGGGAAGTGCTGTGGGTAGGCATGACCTCCTGTTGGAGCTGCGCTGGGAACACGGTGGCATTTGGCTCTCTCGGTGCTTGCGGATGAGTCCGCTGCTTTGGCACCTGTTTCGGGTTCGGGCTAATTCAGCGCCTCCGGAGGAGCACCGGGGCAGACCCTGGGCAGGCGGCGGAGCAGTCCCTGGGGAGTTGCAGCCGAGGGGAAGGGCAGGGGGGGAGTGACCGCAGCCCGGAGCCCCCGCCCGGGCTCAGCCGCCCCCCCAGCCCCGGCCGGGCCGGGTCGATGGCGCGCCCGCCGCCCCCGACACGTGCTCGCCCGCACCCGTGGGCGCCACGGCCGCGCGCCGCCGCCGGCCACTCAGCGCGCGATATTCAAATCACTGCTCGGCGGCAGCCAATGAGAGGGGCCGGGGGCGGGGCCTCGCGCCCCGCGGTTCCCACGGCGAGCTTCATTGAGGGGGGAGCCCGGCGGGCGGCGAGGTGCTGGGAGCCATAGGGATGCTGAGGTACTGGGGGCACTGGGAGGCACTGGGAGCGCTGAGCGTGGCTGCATGCGTGCATGCATGCCAGGAGCCCTGGGGATCAGACCGTTATCCTGGCAGTAGGCCCCGAGGGCTGTGGGGAGCAATGATTTGCCCATCAGGCAGTGGGGTACCAGGGACTCTAGCCACGGGTGGCAGTCCATGGGCAGGGGAGGGCAGCGATGTTGGGGTGTTTCGTGTTGAATCCCTGCCAGGGGTTGCTTAGGCTCCTGTCTAGCATTTTGTGTGAACAAGTCAAGAAAACCTGCCCCAGTGTGAGGAGGGAGGCTGCAAGATTGGCATTAGTGCAATTTGCTGTATTGCAAATGAGTGCTCTGAGAAACGAAAATTGTAACTTCATTTTGGTGCTGACAGCTGGCCCCGGTTGGTTTGGGGAGCAGCCTTTGGTCAGCTGCTCTGACCCGAGCGTCCATGTTAGGGCAGCAATGGCATGTTCACATCAGGGATGCTGGACTCATTTCCTGTCCTGTTGGTCCCTCCTCTGAACAAATCAGGCAGGGCCCTCCCAACATAGATCACATCTTCAAATCCAAGGACTCACTCTCAAACGCTGCAGAACAGAGAAGGTGATAGTGGGCAGGATGCTTACAAAAAAACAGGACAGAAGTGTGGAGCCCAGATGTTGTGCTAGCAATGCTTGTCGCCCTTCACAGTTTTGCAATCAGCTATCCTAAAGATCTCAGAAATTTTAGTGGGACCAACAAGTTTAGGAATAGTCTCAGTGGGTTTACAAATTTCCTAAGCTGCTTATAGTTAAGAGGAAAGGTTTTCTTTTTGTGCCTTTTAACAGAGCTTGAAGAAAGAAAATTTCCATCAAACAAAATAGCAAGACATGCACATCATTCTCTCTGTTCACAAGGACTCCGAAATTGGGGAACGTCAGCAGTCATTTCAGGGTGCAGTGTCCCCTTCTGAAAGTGGCTCCTGCTAGAGCACACCCTTTTATTATCTGTAATTGTATGGATCATACTGATCACCTTGTACCTGGGTTCTCTTTGATTCCAGTATTGACAGCTGAGAGCAGGAAACTTCAATCTGGGAATAACATTCCTGCTTCCACAGGAGGCTGAGAGACCCCAAGCTCTGGTCTGCTGCTGCTGTTCCTTCCTCCTTTTCCTCCTGGCTGCCCCCTGCCAGCAGCCCAGCAGCCAAAAGTCTTCACCTGTTATGGAACCATGTCTGGTTCAGTGGATGACGTGCCCTGCATGAACTTTGAAGCCAACATATTTGCAAAGAGCCTATGTCAGCACTGTTTCCGAACTGCAGGGGCTCACCAGCATGCTGTCCAGGTGAGCTTTTCCATCCCACCTGGAGGCTATGGATACTTCGTTAAGGGCCCCTTTTTTCCCTCTTGGGACTCCACCTGTCTTTGTAGAGATGGAAATCCCTAATTAAAAAGCGTAGCCAGGATTTCTAGATGTCCTGGCAGGAAAGCTGCATGGGGAGAGAGTCCTTCCAGGCACAGGAATCCCTCATTTAACTATGCCTAGACTAAAGCTGGGAACCACCCTAGCAAGGAAAGGCTGAACACTGGGTACAAAGGAAAGATCCTGGAAGGGAAAGCAGGGATGTCACATGTGAGAAGCTATAAGGAGGGAAGTGGGGACTGGCAGAGCAGGGACGTACACTGGATTAATCTCTGCTTGATCCCTGCTGGCATTTGCAGCTTTCCTCACCTTAAATATGGTCCTGTTGGATCTGCCTGTGGCCTCTGCTGTTGGCTTAGGGTCAGGGCTGAGTCCTGACCGTGGGGCAGCTGCAGTGCGCTGCTCCCGGCAGGGAGGCATGAGAGGGGTGAATCTCATGGAATCTTGGGTTCCAGATACCTCGATCCAACATGGTGCTTTGGGACGGGGCTGGACGCACAAGCTACTTGGCTGTCTCCGACTGGGTGGCAGGTGGTTTCATGTTCACGAAGGGTTTCGTGTTGTTTGCCGTCCTCCAGGAGCGACTGGCCAGGGCTGATGAAATAGTAATGAGCCTCCCTCTCTCTTTCTCACCCTCTCCCTCTCTTCTCCTGGCCCTGGGCCCTCTAAGGTTACCTCAGCCCTTCACCCGCTATCTGCTCAGAGCTGTCACCTCTGAGTGAATCCCAGTGCAGGCGAGATGCTGGAGGGAAGGCAGGGCAGACAACTGACTTCCCGGAGCCTCCCCCACTGCTGCTCATAAGCCCTGCAGATAACGGGGCCAGGGAGGATGCTGAGACGCCTGCAAGCCCTGACAGAGGCAGAGGCTGGGACTACAGCCTTTTCTACAAAAATTTTCCTTCCTCTTGGTTCCGTTGCCTTTTCCTGAGCTACCCTGGTGGCAAGGGAGAGCAGCTGCCAGCAGCATCAACGCCAACGTGGGGGTGCAGTTTCCCTGAGCCCTCATCCACACATGCGGTCTCTGGGATGTCTGCAGCATTCAGCATCAAATAGTAGCGTGCTGGGCCTCTCTGGCCTCTCGGAATAGGAGAAAAATCTCGACGGTGGGCTGGATGAGATACCAAGAGCCCTGGAGGCCAGGCTGCTCTCAGAGGAGGTAGAAGAAGCAGGCATTTCTAAAGGGCAGCCTTCATCCTCATCCTTGACACGCTGATAGCACCCTTCTTCCTCACAGGAGAATGCTGTGGAGGTCACAGGGAGTGATGGCTGCAGCAACCCAGACCCAGGAGAGCCCTGGGACGCCCTCCATATTTTAGCCCCACAGTGCGAGGTGTACGTGTGCGTGGGCCCAGTGGAGGGGACGGAGCGGTGAGTACCAGCTGGGAGCCGTGCTGCTCCAACCAGCCCCTTCGATGGGAAGAATGGAGGAGGGGGAGTGGGAAGCCAAGCAGGGGAAAATTGGACACCTTCTCCCTGATGCTCTGCACGCTGGTGCCTGGGAAAAAGGACTGAGAAACCCCCATGTCATGTCCTCTAATCCTTCCTATTGGCTGTCCCAGGAGAGGGCAGGGGGCCCCCTGAAAGAGTCTCCTCCTTCTTCACTCCCTCCAGAGCAAGGCAGGTGGTCCCAGGATGGGCTCTGCCAGCCTCTGCCCATCCAGTAGAGAGTGAGCCAGTGTGGCTTGGGCTGCCAGTGCTGCCACCTGCCCCTGAGCTCTGCAGGCTCTGCTGACCACCAGCTGTCCTCTCTCCCTGCCCCACAGCTGGCACGAGAGCAGGCGATATCCCCCACTCAGCCCCGGAGCTGAGGGTGAGCACAGAGAAACTGGCACCGACCCTAGCGCCTGTGCTGAAGCCAACTCCACGCTTGCCAGGGTGAGATGGGGATCTCTTGCGGTTTGGGTTATTCTGGTCTCCCCGGTCCCCTTGGCCCTTCAATGTCACTTCTGCTGGGCACATTCAGAGGGCTTCTGGGCACGCAAACAGGTTGAATTCATCCCTTTGGCTCTGCTGCAGACAGAAAAAGGAGCCCATCGTGTGCAGGGAGTTGGATTTGATGGTTCTGATAAGTCCCTTACAACTTGAGATATTCTGTGTTTCTTAGGTCCTGAGATGCAAGGGGGGATCAGCTGAGACTCTTAGTCCCCACAAAGGAGGCTCTCCCCCCTAAAGAGCACATGAGATTAACTCTTAGATTGCCCCATGTGGACTTTCCTATGCTGTTTCTTGTCATCGTTGGTCTGGGGCCGTCTTACACTCACACAGCTCCTCTTCTGGTTCCTTTTTACCGGCAGCTTTGGGTTGAACAGGTTGTAACTTCTCATATATGCTCGTACATCCTTCCAGCCCACAAAAGCTACTGGTCCCCCTTGCAGAGATCTGCCCTATTTTGTCTCCCAGGAAGGGGAAATGACTCGGTTGTGGGACAACACTTTAGGATCGGGCAAACGGGACATGATGAGCTACATGGGCCATAAGGAGGAGGTGCGGTCACGAGCTCCTCAGGCAGACAGACCCAGGTGGGCTCAGCCCGTTCGTTCTGGATCCTGGGTGAGAACTGAAGCCCAGGGCTCTAGGAAAGAAATCTGCCCACTGAAAGCAGGTACTCTTGCTTGTTCCCGTGTGAGATCCTAGTTCTGGTGTGCTTTCTACCCAGGGGTCTCTGAAGTTCACAGCAGATCTCTAGTGAGATTTAGCATCTCTTTATCCTGTTGTGGTCCCAGAAAGTGTTCAACACCTCCATGGGCACCATGTGAGAGTCCATCTCTGTGTGTGCTGACCACAAACCCTGGATCTCTCAGGTGTTCTCTGTTTGCATGGTTTGGCATGCCCTTGGCTTGCAGTGCTGTATCCCAGCGCTCCCACCTTGCCTGGAGGGAGTCTGGGTTTTATCTCTCCCCTCCTGGACCATTTCTAGCTCTCCTCCGAAGACCTGCTTTGCCGTGGACGTGGTGGCATCCCGCGTCGCTCGTGCCTCCCCCAGTAATGGCCTTCTCCCCGTCCCAGAGCACCGCCCTGCCAGCCAGAAGCCTGAGGAAATCTGGCCGAAACACCGGAAAACTGACCCTCCCTGGGCATCCACCCTGCCACGTGCCCCAGCAGGCTCCCCGTCGGCCCGCAGCAACCCCTTGGGTGGCGGTGGGCACCTCGCTGTGTCTCGGGTACGGGAGTCCCGCGGTCACCCCGGCAGTGGGGGTGCAGAGGGGCGGCACGGGCTGGAGAGGCAGGAGTACACAGTGCTGGCAGACCTGCCCAAGCCCAAGCGCCTCGCACAGCGGGATGCTGTTAACCGCTACGGTTCCCGGACACTCAGCCCTGGCCGAGTGGAGGTGGAGAGGATATTTGGCTGTGAACGCAGGTGAGAAGCAACGGGACCCCATGGTGGTCAGAGGTGGGGGATTTGCCCCTCCATGCTCTCAGGGGGCCCCCACCCCCTAACCGCCGTGCCTCATGGGGAGAGCAGGGCTAGATGGCAAAGCTCAGCCTTCAGCTGCGTTCTTAAAGCAAGGATTGGGTTTAGGCTCACCACCATCCAACCTGGGGAGCTCACCCCTTATGGCAGGCAGCTGAGGGTACTGGAAAGGTGGAGCGAAAGCTGCACTGCTGGAAGGGAGCAGCCCACCTTCCTCATCCTCACGGTCACTTTCTGAAAGCTGGAGGATGTGCTGCGAAGCAGGGTTCCCCATGGGAAGAGGAAAGGAAAGAGGTGTTCCCCAGACCCACTGTTCCATCAGCGGCTCCCCAGGGATCCATCATCCACTGTAGATGCTGCTCAGGAAAGGATGGGGTATATCCAGAAATACCTAGTAGCTGGTTAGGTTTTGGCTGAAGAAGCAAGAGCAGCTCCAGTGCTGGGGGCATGGGCCAGGAGGGGACATAAACAGGGGAAGTATCCTGGACAGGTTGGTGGGATGCAAAGGACCAGATGGAGGGAAGCTTGAGGAATGGTGTGAAGAAAACATGGGTGAGGCAGCAGGATACAAAAGCTGACGTGGTTGAAGCGATGGGGACAGGGAGAGGTCATGGCACACAGTGTCTGGGACAGGTGGAGGTCTGTGGGGTCAGGCTAAGATGGAGCAGGATCTGCAGGGGCTCTGCGTCCAAGCTAAGCATGGTGACAGTTGGACAAACTGTGTGTGTCCACAGGAAATCAGAGACGCTGGAGGCCTTCCAAGCTCTGGAGGAGGGCCGTGTGGACCGGCTCGATGGCAAGACGCCAGTGCCACCCAGCAAAGGCCACCTAGTTCGGAGGCAGTCCAGCCCCAGCCTGCCCAGGGAGGTGAGGCTTGGCTGTACAGCAGGACCTCATCCTAACTCTCCAAGCTGGGTTGCTATCTCCAGCCGCGTTTTCCTCTCTTTCTGCCACATGCTTCTCTCTTTCATTCACCTGCTTCCCCTTTGCTCTAATTCCAGCCCTTCTTTTGTCATAGACTGGGACCCTTGGCTCTTAAATTGCAGGAGCCCTTTCACCCTTTGGGTGCAAGAGGCTTCTTTTCAGTATGAGCTGGCTCCATGCATAGGGATGCAATTGCTTTCTGGGCAACCATTTGACCAAATCACCTCCCAGCCCTAATCCTGTCTTGTTTTGCTCACCAGCGTGTTTGTTTTTTTTAAGAGGACTCTTTGCTCTCTCTCCCCCTCATGACTTTAGAGTCAGCGAGTCTCCTGGAACTTCGAGCAGCGCAGCAGAGACCCCAAGGAGCCCCTGCGCTCCCGCAGCCCAGCTCGGCACTCCGAGAAGGCCAGCAGGAAGCGAGGAGACTCCCCGTGCCCTGCCAGCCCTGGCTGGCTGCTGGAAAGAGGCAGCCAAAGCCCACGCTCTGCAAGCCCAGCCCTCAGGTTGGAAAAGAGGGCAGGGGAGCCCATGAGCCCTCCCTGTCGCTCTGAGAAAACCTGGAGAAGCCGAGGGGAGCCTGGCCGTCCGCCAAACTCAGAAAGGGGGCGAGCCACTTGGCAGGCAGGGAGTACACGGCAAACGCTGGAGAAGAGGAGCCGAGGGGACTCCCTGCGCCCCACAGGTGTTGGGAAGGTCTCAGATAACAGCAGGGTGAGCTGGGCAAGGCCACCACCACAGTCCTTCAGTCCTGCAAGATATATGGAGAGCACAAGGAAAAGCCAAAAGGAGATCACCCCTCCCAGCTTGGTGCGGGGAGCAGAGAGGCAACGGGTGAAGCCAGGGGAGCCGCTGCACATTTCAGGGCCCAGGAAGCCATCTGAATGTGGCTGGCAGAGCCTCCGGGAAAAGCTGACATCCTCCCAACCTGGAAAGGGCACCAGCAGTGATTGGAAAGGCCAGGGCAAGCCCCTACGCCCCACAAGCCCAACACGACCACTGGAGCAGGATTGGAAGGGTCGAGGGGATGTCCACCAAGCACAGGTGTGGGAGAAGGACTGGAAGCGCCAAGAGATGCCCACGTGCCATGCAGATGCGATGCGCCAGCTGGAAAGGGACTGGAAAAGCCCTGCTAGAGGACAGAATGTAGGACTACGTCCAGACGACAGCTGGAAAAGGCCTGAGAGTCCAGTACAGCATCTGGAGGAGGACTGGAAGGGCCCTGAGCACACCCGAGACACAAACAACCCAGAGAAGCCATTGGAAAATGACTGGGGGAACAAGAGTCTTCTCATTTACCATGTGAGTAGGGCAGGAGCCAGAGGTGATGGGGATCGTGGCAGGCATAAAACTGGCAAGCACAGAGTGCATGGGTCCCCTGGGTTGCAATTCTGTGCATCCTGACTCCCTTGGATCCTCTGCTTCTCCAAGGGAGCTGAGCTGCCTGGCTGGCTCTGGGAGGAGGGAGGATGCTTTCTTTCCTGGCCCATGCCGGGAGGCAGCAAATGCTCAGATCTGGGAATCTGAGGTGAGGACTAGACCTCAATGGCTTCAGCTCCTGCTCTTTTTCCTGCAGCCCCAGCTGAGTGAAAGCACCTTCCCACTGCAAAGCAGCACCAGCTCCTCAGGAAGCCCGCAGCCACCTTTGAATGCCAGTAAGAAGCACAAGGTAGGGGCAAGAAGCACAAGGTAGGGCCTAGGCCCTGGGAAAGGTGAGGAAGGGCAGCTGCCCTTCCTTGGGGATCACTGTGGGCAGGACCTAGGTCTCCAGCACTTGATCTAAGCAGGCTCAGCATGTTGCTGCCTTCCCATGATCTCCTGGAGACCATGATCAGTAACACTCCCCTTCACTGCATCCTTTGCCCATTTCTTGGGTAAGGCAGGGGGAGGGGGAAGGCACTGAGACACAGAGCCTGTTTGTAAAGCCAGGGGACTTACTGCCTGGTGCTGTGATGGCACCGAAGATTTTACAGGGATGAAGTGGGCTTTAGTGGCATGAAAGAAGATACGGTGAATTGTGTTGGTATTCCTGGCATACCAGAAATGGCATGAGAGCAGCTTTGGAGGGCTGCACCAAGTGTCCCCAGAGCCCATGTAGCTGGCAGCTGCGCCCGAGTTCTGCCTCTGTCTCCCTCTGTGTGCATCAGTCATCTTGGCCAGGTTGTCCTCCGCTTTGTGCTTTTTACAAGGACAAACTGCAGCCAGGAAAGAGGCTGCCAAAGGCCTCTGAAACTCGAAACCGGTGACATCCCTTCCCTCCCTTCACTGCCCCAGGCCAGAGAGGACCCCAAAGCCCCGAACTTCCCCTGTACAATCAGGCCAGATCACCCCACCTGTGTCAGGTTTCTTCAGCACTAAGCTCTGGGCCAGGCACCTTCTCTTTGCCTTGCGGCAAGAAGCATAGCCTCGGTGTGATTACACAGTAGAGCCTGGCATTTCGTGATACACAGCCCCTGCCCCTTTTCCTTTGGGACCTGCTCCAGCAATTCCCCTTCCCAAGGCCAAATGCCTTTCCAGGAGCACCAGCAGACCCCACATGACTTACTACCACCTCTGCCAAGAGCCTAGAGGAGTTCATTTGAGGGGTCAGGGCATAACACCGAGCAGCCTCAGGAGCCAAAGCAAGGACCCCACTGCATGCACTGCTGAAAATCGCAGCCTGCGAAAATCGCAGCCTGAGAGCCAACCCTGCCTGGGTAAGGGCTGGACTCCCGACGGTCCCTTCCCGGGGGCAGCAGCGGCTCATCCCGTGCCTCCCAGGGTTTCACCTTCGGCCGGGGCTGGGGGTCGGAAGGAGGACACGGCCCGTCCCCAGCATCGCCCCTGACCCGTCCCGTCCCCCACCTCCCGGAGCCGCCGCCCCTTTCCGTGCGGACCGGCGGCCTCGCCCGCCCCGCCGGCTCCATTGGCTGCGGGCGGCCGGGGCGGTGGCGGCGACTGCCATTGGCCTGCCCAGGCCCTCCCAGGAAGTTCGGGGGGAGGAAAGAAAAGTTTTTTGGGGTGGTTTTCTTTTCCTTTTTTTTTTTCTTTTCCCCCCTCCTCCTTTCCTTTTTTTTTTTTTTTTTTTAACAAAAAAAAAAAAGGAAAGAGGCGAGCGGGGAGCGCGGGGCGGGCGGCGGAGCGGGCATGGTGGGGCCGTGGAAGCCGCCCCGCCGCTGAAGCCGCCCCGCCGCCCTGGCTGCCAGCGCCCGGCCCCGCCGCGACCCCGGCCCCGGCCCCGCCGGCCGCGGCGCCCCCGCCATGACGGTGAGTCGGGACCGGCCCGCGGGGCTTGGCGGGCGGGGGTCGCGGCGGCATCTCCACCGAGGCTCGGGGCACAGCCCGGGACTGGGACTGGGACTGGGAGGGGGCGGGGGGCCCCCAGCTGTCAGCCTCCAACTCCGGGGGTCCCTCCGCCCCGGGGGTCTCTGGAGCCGCTGCTCCCCGGGGCACTCTGGCCGCGGGACTCAAGGGCTGTGGCGGTGCCTCCTTGGCTCCCTTTCGCATCCCCAGGGCTCCCCGTGGCCGCTCGGTTCCCGGCGGGCGCCACCCTACCCAGATGAGCGGGAGCGTGGACTGGGCTGAGGCCGGGCCAGCTCACCGCACCGATGACCGCAGTCGGATGAGAAATTCGTGTCCCCTCGGGCGTGGGGAACTCCAGCTCCCTGTGGGAAACAGATGCGGTTTGGGGCAGAGAACATCCCACCCCTGGGGCGAACCTTCCTTGGCACGGTCGGCTGCCGGCCGCGGGAGGAAGGATGTTGAGCAAAGTGGGGTAATGGAGGTGACAGGCTGGGCTGTGCCCGCCGGCGTTTCGCACGGGGGCGGTGGGAGAGGGAGAGCCTGTCGCCCGCTGGCTCTCGCTGCACGTGTGGTTTCGGGAGCTGCATGTGTGCCCCAGCCTGGAAGGGATTTTGCTTTCACCGAACTGAGCTGGAGTGGTTTTGCTTTGTGTTTTGGCCTGGGGCCCGCGCCTTGTAGAGCGGGTTCCCTTTTTGGAGAAGAGGAGACACTGTGCTTTCCGGGAGTCTTGGGAGCCCCTTGCACCATTTCCTGGAGATGAGAGAAAGCAATACTCCAGGACCTGGGGTCCTGAGGAGCCTTTGGGAACAGGGGGAGCAGGAGGCACGGTGATGGCAGAGGCTGGTAATGGAAGGACACATCTGACCATCCTGTTTGCCCGCTTCGACGCTGCGGCTTCTTAGCCTGCCACAGCGTCTTCTCCACTTCTCCATCTCGGCGCCTTAGTACCACCCAGGAGCCACTCCTTGGCTCCCACCCTGTCCCTTTTCCTTCTTTGGTGTTTACATTCTTCAGATACTTAGAGGCTGTTATCACCTCCCCTGTAGCTCTTCTTCAACCAGAGCAGGCAACCTCGCTCTTTAAACCTGCTGTTGCAAGCCAGTCTTTCCAGATCTCACCTATGTCCCCAGCTGCTTGAAACCCCCTCCGGTGCTCCAGCTGGCCAGCTACGGGGCTGAACATAAAAACTCTCATGGGTATAGGTGCAACTGGGCAAAACTGCTGCTGCCACCTCCCAAGCCAAAGCCTCACCATCTGCAGTCCCGAGCTGCGCTGCAGTGCCATGTGTTTTGCTGGGGGTGCATCCTGCCACATCACTGCATCTCCGGCACCCGGATCTCTCCCAGCAGCTCGGCTTTCCTGGATGTTTCCTCCTCCCACTGTTGGGCCATTTCCTCTGAGGGGTTCTAGTTGAACCCCGCTCTCTTCGAGTATCCTGAGCTTTTTATGCTGGATGAGGAAACTGGATTTGGCTGTGGGAAAGGAAGAAAAGTGGCTGTAAGCACTTTAAGCATCAGCTGATGCCTCAACTTATTGTACTGGCCCCACTATGACAAGAATAGTCCAAAGATGATTCTGTAGAGCTCTGGCTCTGTGTCTGGGGCTGGCAGGGAAAGCAGAAGCCCTGTGCAATTTGTCTGCTTGGGAGAAGCCATCCCAGGGGAATTTTCTGGCCTCAGCACTGTGTTAGGTGGCAGTGGTTCTGGCAGGACTTTGTGGCAGTTTTCCCGGTGGCGTACATCCCATTAATATTAATTATTTTGGCACCTAATGCTTTGGAATTGTAAATCCTCAATAAGATGAGACCCAGCTGATCCGTTCGACAGCCCCAGCCAGGAGTCCTTTTGCTCCCTCTCTCCCTGTATTGTTTTTCTGCCTCTGTGGAGCCTGCCCATCTCTATTCTGTTGAGTGCACACATGTCCCAGGAGGGAGGAGGTTGCACTTTGATGTTTTGCCTCCTTTCCTTCCTTCCCACTGCTCTGCGTTTGGAGCTGGAGTTTAAGTCACCAGATTGGAAGGAATAACGGGAAAAAGGGTGGAGCTGCTGCCATGGGGAAAGAATTAATTTTCAGGGTGCTTTCTCAGGGCAGCAGTGAAGCCACCAGGATGCCTGTGTTGATGGGAGTGCATGCATCGCCCTCATATCCTAGCTGCCAGCAGTGCCTGTCACCTCAGCAGGAGGTGAGGTTTGAGAGCCCCCCATGTCCTTTTGCTCAGGTTTTCCTCCCTTTCAGGGAGCTTGGGACTGCCAGATGCTTCTGGCCAGGCCTGAAGCTGTAGCAGCCACTGACCCTCCCCTTGGCAGGTCTCCCTGCTCCTGCTCAAACCAATAGCTGGAGCGCCAGGGTGGGCCGGCACCTTCTCAGCTCTTGCTGCCCCATAACCTTGGGTGTAACCCAACAGCAGCAGCTCAGGGAGATGAAAGCAGGGGAAGCCTCATCCTGGCTGGATGGCAGGGGAGCTGGGCTTGTTCAGGGAGTGTGGAGTGGCCAGCCCTTCTTACTAGCTCAGTCTCAGCTGGTGGTTGTGACACATGGGGACTGCTGATGGCTTCCCTGGGACTCGCAAGTCTGACGCCGTCACTTCTTGAACACTCTCCCTGACTGGTTCAGCTGCAGAAGAAGGGGCAGGTTGGCTTCTCGGGGAAAAGAGGCGTTGGACTGAATTCTTTGGTGGTGCAACTTCCCAGGAGCCAGCAGCGTTGGGAGGAGAGACTGGCTCAAGCCTGTTTGGCTGAGGGCAAAGCCAGGGAGAGAGGTTTCCCTGAGTCAGCTCTCTCGTGCTCCACCTTGGGAAGGAGATAAACTAGTTGGGATGCTGCACCAGTGGCATGAAGTTGGGAGGAGGCAGGGACTGTGAGGAAACTGTGGCATGGGATGATGAGGGTGAAATTCTCCTCATCCTCATCTTCAGTAGTTGTGGCTAGGCAGAAGGCAGCCTCTGTAGTTGCAGGGAGCAGAAGGAGATGGATAAGACAAGGGCCCCCAGGATCTCAGAGAGGGTTGAGCCTTGGAAGGGGTTCAGTCTCAGAGAGAAGAAAGGATCAAGCACTGGTTGTGACTCTGACTTCATCTCTTCCCTGGGGCACATCGTTTAAAGGCAACATGTTTTCACAGCTGTTGAATTGCCTCCTATATGTTTTCGGTGAGGGCTGTTTTGTAGAGAGCTACTCATGTCTTTAATAAATGATCAGTAGTGAAGTTACTGGAGAGACGTAGCTCTGGGGCATGGACAGCAAGAGTTTGGACAAGGTGTGTCTGGTTCTTTGTGACTTTGCCTCTGTCTCTGAGGCAAGCCCCATCGGTGGTAGTGGAGCACTCCCTTCTGCCCACTCCCCTTGTCTCTGCCTCCCCCTCTCTGAATAAATACCTCTGAGGCACCTTGTGGAAACCTTCCTGCTGCATATTTTCCTTTTTTTTTTTTTTAAAACCTCTTTCCTTATCTCCTCCTTCCTCTTACAGGAATGACTGCCTGCTGCTGAGAGTTATGCGCAGTTCTCCTTTGCCACTGGGTCATATACCCCTATGAGTTTCCTAAAAGCTATGCCAGGCTATTCCAGATGTTGTTCTATCATCGGGGACTTCTCTTTACCCTCTGGCATGAAAAGCATTTTTGTGGGTGGCTCCAAGAGAGTAACTCTCTGTTTTGTCTTTTTCTCTCCAGCCAGATCTCCTCAATTTCAAGAAGGGATGGATGTCCATCCTGGACGAGCCGGGAGAGGTAAGCCCGGGACATGCTTCTTCCCCTAGCCCTTGATGCTAGAGATCTGTGGTGAGCCAGCTGATTTTCTTCCTCTGTGCTTGCTGAGGTCTCTCCTGTTGGGAAAGGCAGCGGGAAACCTTTGGTGGAGGTGCCTCGCTTTGTGTGTGGACACAGAGTTTCATAGAGTGCCTCTCTCCCATCTGAGGAGCACGAGGGGGATCTGGGAGGGAGGAGGGAGAGGAGAAGGCTTAGAGGTCATAGCGCAGAGAGTCCCTCCCTGTTCCTACACTTTCCCTGGTAACTGCCTATCCGTTTCCCTCCTGTCTTTTCCCTTCCATCCCCCTGCCTGATCCGCCTACAGTGGAAGAAACATTGGTTCGTGCTGACCGACTCGAGCCTGAGGTATTACCGGGACTCGAACGCAGAGGAGGTAAGCACGACCAGCATTTCCCCAGCCCTATCTTCCATCCTGTCCAGGGGGCAGAGGAGCACAGCCCTGGTGTGACCAGTGTGCTCCAGGGAGAAGTGGCAGTATCATGTCCTCCTGAAGGATGCTGGAGGTGGCAAGCTGCTCTTTGCCAAGGGGTGATGTGGGGTGGTGAAGTCTTGGGGGGACTGTCGGTGGTGGGAGCTGAGCAGAAGGGCTGGTTCTGTGGCTGGGCATTTCTGATGCTCTCCATCCACACTGCTGGCTGCCCTTGGGTTAGAAGAGATGTGCTGTAAAACTGAGCCTGGCTTCTGGAAAGCTGAGCCTGGCTCCAAGAGAGCTGTGGGGTGAGGGCAGAGGCGGCCCACACTTTGGTTAGAGCGCTGGAGGCTTTTTCAAAGCTGGGTGAGTGCTGATGTCCTCATGGGTGGCTGTGCTTGCAGGCTGATGACCTTGATGGAGAAATTGATCTCCGCTCCTGCACGGATGTGACAGAGTTTGCGGTGCAACGCAACTATGGCTTCCAGATACACGTAAGTGTTTGGCACTGCCTGGGCACAGAGTGGTAGCACCAAGGGATGCTGGATGGGAATGTGTGCTCCCTCCCCATGCTGAGATGCTGAGAGGCAATTCGCACAAATCTTTTGCCAGGATGGTGCCCCAGCAAGGCTGGTTTGGTAACACGTGGGGGCAGTGCTCAGGGACACGAGTGCTGCTTGCCTGCAAAGGAAGAAGGAGGAAGAGGCTTTGCAGGGCTGGCTGAAGGCTGTGCTGGAGGCAGTCCAGGAGCCAAGCTAAAAGCCAGAAGTGTTTAATTGACCTGCTGGCCAAGGCAACTTCTTGATAGCCGCAGGGAAGGAGTGGTGAGCACTGCAGACCTCGGTGTAGCCTGGCTCAGTGTGCTCTGAGTGGCAGCCTGTACCCTGGATCCAGCCCCAGTACAGTCCTGTTCTTGCCTACTTGCTGTAGGAGCAGGAGGCAGCTGCTACAGCAGCACAAAAAATGGCGGGTGCTCAGGGCTGTGCACTTTATAGTCCGGGTTTCCCTGTGGCCTGCCGCTGTACCCCAGTGCTGGCACCAAGCTCCCAGCACCTGAACAGCTGGATTGCACCAGCTCATGTTTGGCCCAATATGCCAGCAAAGTTTCTCTTGGCTTTGCTTGGATATGGTCTCATAGAGAACATGTAACAGGCAGTGTGTCTCCTCTGCCACCCCTCCACCTGGCCACAAGTGCCTGAGACAGCAGGTGGCCTTGCTAACACTGTTCACCACCTGTGCAAGTGGGTCCCGTGGGTCTCAGGGAGCAAGTGGGAGCTACTGCATCTCCGCTGGGCATTGACAGGCCGTCTGTCACCTCCCTGTTGCAGACAAAGGATGCCGTCTTCACCCTGTCAGCGATGACCTCGGGCATCCGGCGCAACTGGATCGAGGCCCTGAGGAAGAATGTGCGCCCAGTCAGTGCTCCAGATGTCACCAAGTAAGAGCTGCCCTGTGCTGCTTCTCCTCTTCCCGCTTGCTGCCCTTCTACCCTGGCAGACAGGGACCAGGAAGGCCCCTCTGGAAATCTCATCACTCCCAGATCAGCCCTGCTCTCTGCTTCTCCTGAAAATGGCTTGGTTACACCAGCTGGTGACAGGGATTGACAGCCTCATGGCTTCCTGTCTTGCACCTGCTTTCTGCCTCACCACATCACTTTAGACTGGTTTCTCCACCAGCATAGCTGCAACTGGGGTGAATCTTCCCCACCCTGTGGAGGAACCTATTTCCCTGAGGGATGGGCTGCTACAGGCCCAGCTTCATGCTCAGGGTGGGTTTTCATAAGGTTGGGCTGAGCGAGGGCTGAGCCTTGGGCAGTTGGCAGTGCCTCTGCTGGCACCCTTTCCCAAATGGTGCCTGTGCTTCACCAGTTGCTGCTTTGGTTTCAGGCTTTCTGACTGCGATAAGGAGAACTCCTTCCATAACTGTGTTCCCCAGAAAGGCTCACTCCGGATGGAGGAGCACCAGCGGCCAGGCTCGGGCTCGGGCTCCGAGGGGAACTCAAAGAGCAGTCACTGGAAGGCAGATGGGCAGCACCATGCCTTTGATTACGTGGAGCTGTCTCCTTTGCCACAGGACCCCGGCAATCAGGGGTCCCCACAGAGGACAAAAGGGAGCTTGAGGATCTCCGACCGAACTCCCAAGTATGAGGAGCTGGAGCGGGATCTGGCCATCCGTTCAGAGGAGAGGCGGAAATGGTTTGAGACCCCTGATGGCAGGGTCACAAACAGCGATGGCCCAGCAGGAGACTCTTCCCGCAAGGCCGGGGAGCAGGACCTCCCCCCTCCTCCACTTTCAGAGGAACAGCGGATTCGTCTGAATGAGGAGATAGAGAAGAAGTGGCTGGAGCTGGAGCGCCTGCCTTTGAAGGACTTGCAGCGAGTGCCCTTGACAGCACTGCTGAACCAGAGCAAAGGGGGCCAGGGAGACACCAACGAAGCGCTGAAAAAGGAGGTAAGAGCATCCCTCCTCTATGAAACTGGGATTCTGGTGACCCCTTAGTGTGTTCCCTGGCAGCAGGAGGCTCTGCAGAAGAACGAGGCAGAGGTGCAGGAAGATGTTCGTTCTTTCTGGCTCCATTTGCCACCCATCGAGTGCATGGAAGCTTTTTCAACCCAGTAATGTGAGGCCAGAGGCTTGCTGTTACACACCTGGAGAGGTTCCCCAGACCATGTTTTGGTTCAGGATAATTTATTTGTTGTCACTGTTTGCATGGAATCTGTGTTTCCTGGGAGCACATCTACAGCCTTTCTTCTCTGGCTGTTCCCAAGCCTGCAAGCACTTCACCTGCCAGCCTTTGAAAGGAGCCATGGTGGTTTCCTCCAGCATGAATCCACCTCTGGAAGCTGGGTTGTCTCCTCCCTTTCTTACTAGCACTCACCAGGCTGGGGCTGGGTTTGCCAGTTTGGTCCCTTGGCAGGCTGCTAGCGAAGCAGATGTCCCCACTGGCCATGCACAGCCCTCCCCATTCCTAAGCCCAGGGTTTGGATGCGGCATATTGGTCAGACCATGGCACTTTTTCTACCCTTGGCTGACCATCTCTCTCCTCCCTGGCACAGATCCTGTCACTGCGGGCACAGCTGGAGTCCTGCCAGGCCAGAAACGAGAATCTTCGGGAGGCAGCAACATCCCAGGGGGACAGCCATGTGCCCCGAGGGTACATCTCACAGGTGAGCAGGATGCAGGACACAGAACCCTGGGGTCACTCCCAGGACCAAACTGGGGAATGTTGGGACTCAACTTATTGCTGAGCAGGTATCGCTAATCATTGGGTTGTCATGGTGACCCTAACTGGGTCCGTTTGTAATCAATGTTAATTACATAAAGGCTGGTGCTTGTTATCTGGCCTTAAAGGGACCAGAATTATAAACAGAGAGAAGAAGAGTTAAGGGAGAAGTGCAGGATCTGTTCCCCACTTTGCACATGCACACGATGCTGGCCTGGCCTAGGCTAGGGGGTGAGCTCAGGAGTGGGTCAGTGCTTTTCTGCAGAGCCTCTGGTGCATTTCCCTGTGGTTTGCTTCTGTGGTTCTTGCTAATAGGGGCTCACAAGTGCCTTGTTAAAAGCAGTCAGTCCCTGGGGAGCTCCAATCCCTGTCAGGACCGCCCAAGCCCTGAAGGTCACTTTGACAGCACAGGCCATTCGTTGGCGACGGCACGTGGGAGACCGTGCAAAGCAGAATTTGCTTATGCTTCAGCCTCTCTCTGCTTTGTTTATTTGTTTTTCCCTCTCATGGACTCATCCAAAGCAAGCAGGGTCACATCCCTTAGGGATTTCCTGTGGGGAGGCTGCTGTTCTACCACGCGGTGGGGTTTTCAGGATGTGCCCTATGTGTTGAAAGACACCAGGGCGAGGAGGCTGGCAGGGCAGGAAACTGGGGCTGGCTAAGTGTGTTGCAGTGGGTTGGCTGTACCCAGCCCAGATAAAGAAACCCACAAGCCCTGTAGCACATATCCCAGATGCTTACCAGTCTCTCTGTCATCTTGATTTAATATTTGCAGCTCACAGGCCTCTTTATGGTCAAAAAAAGCAAAAGCAGTAGGGAGGAACTCCCTTATATTCCTAATAACTTTTCTCAAAAGGCCAGCATTTCACATTTGAGGCCAAACTTGACCTTTCCCCGAAGGATTTGTTCTCTCGGCCAAGGGTCGCAGCCAGTCTGTGGACAGATCACCAAATTGATTCCTAACCTTTTCCTCCCCTTTGGTTTGTGAGCTTCCCTCATCTCAGTAGAGAAGAGTAGCCAGCAAGGACTTGCATTCACACATTTGTCTTGCAGTGTCCTGTGTATCAGCCTTTGCCTCAGTCCCAAGTGAAGGAGAGCAGTGACAAGGGGCTGTGGGAGGATGTGATGACTTCCTAGCTCTCTGCTGGTGCCTTTGAGCCCAGGCTTTTTAAAAACATGGCATGGTTTGGTGATGAATAAATCCTTCCTGAGAGGCTTGGGGTGGTGCTGGAGGGGGAGCAGAGATGTAGTGCCAAGGTGGGAACTGCTTTGCTTTGCCCTATCTTGAGTTACCCACAGCACTCAGCATAGAAAGAACCATCCCCTTGGTCTCAGAGCCATTAGAAAGGAGGGCAAGCTGTGTGAGGAGGATCCCTAACCGTTAAGCTGTGGGGAGGGCTCTTTGACAGCCTCCATTGGGCCACAGGGCAGTGCAGAGTGTCATTTTTCAGGAGAAGAGGCTCAATTTTCATTGATTCCAGGAGATGCTGCTTCATTTAAAAGGCAGATACTGAGATGCGGTTCCCTCTGTTGATCTTCTCCAGCCAGGCAGTGCAGCCTGGTGGAAGGTCAGGACTGCAGCGTTGGGCATTATTCCCAGCTCTTGGCCCAAGAGGGATGTTCCTGTCTTGCTGCTTTAGTTTTAAGAGCCAGAGGAAGGTTTCTTCCTCTGTAAAGTGTGAAGGGGTTGCAAGATGTGTGTCCCTCTCAAATGGTTGTGTCAGGGATTAAAGTGCTACTTCACTTTCAGAAGGAAAAGACCCTTCTGGGAAGTAGTCTCACTTCTCGCAAAGTGTCCCTGGACTTGGGTGAGGTTTGCAAAGGCAAACATCAGCTGAGCCAGGTGCTTGTCCTGGCCCAAGCCCTTCTGTCTTCCCCCCGGTCTCTCAGCCCACCTCTCCTCCACACAACAGGAGGCCTGTGAGCGTAGCTTGGCTGAGATGGAGTCATCCCACAAGCAAGTGATGGAGGAGCTCCAGAGGCACCACCAGCGGGAGCTGGAGCGGCTGCGGCAGGAGAAGGAGCGACTCCTGGCAGAGGAGGCAGCAGCAACAGCAGCAGGTAGGAGCACACATCAAGCTGTGCCCCTGCTCAGTGGGTCCCTCCCACTTCTCCCAAATGTCTCTTGCCAGAAGCCAGTCACCCCAGTCATCTGGAGCCACACTGTTGATCTTACTGAGACTGGTGTGAGACTGACACTCCTTGGAGCTTGAGCTTTGGGACTCCTTGGACCTGTGGTGCTGGTGGAGATGGGGTGGTAAAGATACTGTGGGAAATGGGGTCTTGCCTCTGTGGATGGGTGGGAGGGGGCCAGCACTTTCTTGTAGGTGGGCAGGTGTGACAGAGGTGGTAGGAAACTCCCACACTGTGTTAGTCTCCTTGGCAGCATGGTGATCCTGGGGTGTGGAGAAGGTGGGTGCTGCCCTGACGGCAGAAGAGGAGGAGGGGGAATCTGCAAAGACAGATTTAGGAACTTGCAGCGGCAAGAGCTCAGCCATTTTCCTGGAGTGGTTTCCCCAGCTAAAGCTGGCACAGCCTGATCCCCCATCTCTCATTGTCCCCCTCTGCAGCCATAGAAGCACTGAAGAAAGCCCACCGGGAGGAAATGAATAAGGAGCTGGGTAGGACACGAAGCTTCCAGCAATGCAGCTCTCTCCCAGAAGCCCTCCAGAAGCAGCACCAGTAAGAAAGCACCTCACTTGCTCCCCTTTCCCAGTGATGCTGCCTTGTGCCAGTGTCACTGTACCCCCTTTGCAGCTCTAGCCCCAAGCTGTTCTTCCTGCTACCTCCCCAACTCCCTCTTCAGGGGTGGTGGGTACCCAGTGGTGACTCCCAGGGCTGCTGGAGCTGTAAGGCAGGGAGGTTTGACTCCTGCTTGGTGCTTTTCCCTATAGCACCTCTCTCTGCCCTACAGCTTTTTCCCTCTATTTTCTTTATGGAAAGCTCCTAGATTTCTCCTGCATGGCTTGAAGCTCCTAGAAGCACCACACTCAAGTGTGGGAGTGTGGAAACTGAAGCCTCGGTCCCCAGAGGACAACACTGTGTGCTAATGACTGATGTGGGCAGAGGCTGGCCATGGCAGGGGGAAGGTGATGCCAGTGGCCAGGAGCTGGCAAGGGTTTTGGGGCAGTGATGAGCTGGTGCCTCTTTGGCAGGCTGGACGTGGATTCCCTGAAGCGGGAGCTGCAGGTGCTTTCTGAGCAGTATTCCCAGAAGTGCCTGGAAATCGGGGAGCTCACCCAGAAGGCAGAGGAACGAGAGCAGATACTGCAGCGCTGTCAGCAGGAGGGGAAGGACCTCCTCCGGAAAAATCAGGCAAGAGAAGGGCTTTCCCTGCCAGCAGACACCGTGAAGCGTGTTCTTCCCTCACACAGCACAGCCCCTCTCTTAAAACTCCCCTATTTGTTCATATTTCTTCACTTCTGAGATTTTATCGTCAGAAGATTAAGAATGACAGACTGCAGATGGGCTTGTTGTAACTGTGGTGTTAAATATGGTGAGTGTATTCTGCTGGTTGTAGGTGCTGCTGTCAGCTGTGGACAGGGAATTACAAAATGGTGTCAGAGCTGGAGTAGGGAATGAAGGTGGAAGGGTCAGGACACTAGAGAGGCCTGTGCCATGGCTACTCTGACGTCTTTTGGCTTTGGCTGCAGGAGCTGCAGACCCGCCTCTCGGACGAGATCGGGAAGCTGCGGAGCTTTATTTCATCGCGGAGCTCTGGGGACCGCTCTTCGCACAACAATGAGCGGAGTTCCTGCGAGCTGGAGGTATGGGGATCCCCCTGGCTGCCCCACTGCCTCCATTCCTGCCCGCTCTGGGGGTCTTCTCTCAATGGTTTTGGCTTAGAGCAGGTGGGAGGGGGCTGCCGGATGGAGCAACGGGGATGGTGCAGGAAGCAGGAACGCGAGCTTCACCTCTGCCGCTCTCTGAGGCTGTTTGTGCTGTTTCCTGGCCCAGCCCTTCTGGCCCTTCCTTCCTTTCCCACCATGGCGCTTGCGCCAGGGCCTTCCAGCCCTTCCGAGGTGGTGGCTCTTGAGTCACCTCTGGTTCCTCTCCCACTTTCTGTCCCAGGTGCTGCTGCGGGTGAAGGAGAATGAGCTCCAGTACCTAAAGAAAGAGGTGCAGTGCCTCCGGGAGGAGCTGCAGATGATGCAAAAGGTCAGTCATTCCGGGAGTCATTGGGAAATCAGCAGGAGAGGGGAGGGAGGGGAGCACCAGGGCTGCATATCAGCAGGGTTCAGCTGGGTTTAATGAATGCTGACGACAAACCCTCTTCTGCTCCTTGTCCTTGCTGACTGCAGAACACATGGCAGCTCCAAACAGCATGGGCTGGCATAACTTACCTGGTAGAAGAGAAGTGTCACAGAGACTTTGCTGCTGGTTTACCCAGATATAAGCACATACAAGCATGGACAAGCCAAGCAGCCCTTCTTTTCCAAGTGGGAAACCTGAATGAAGCCTGCCTAGCACTCTGCTTCTCTTAGTTATCCCCTCTCTGGGTGGATGTATTTCCTTGGGCATTGTTTCTGTGCGTGCTGCTCCCTCCACTGGCAGCAGCTCATTCACAGGGATTTTCAAAGACCCCTGCCAAAGGAGAACCTAAAAGAGACTTTGACATTCAGTGATGCTCAAGGAGTTTATAACTTACTCACGTAAGTTTTTTGCCATATAAGTGACTGGGCCCAACTCTCTCAGTGGCCTGCATCCCTGGTAGTGTTTTTTTTTCCCATATGGCTGTCCCACATGCACACAAGCCATGGTAAAGCCCACATTGCCTCCTCAGTCTGATGCTGCAGATCCCTGCTGCTGCAACATCGGAGTCGCTGCCTTCCTTCCTGGCCCAGGGTTTGCAAAGTGCCACCTTCATGCTCATCTTCTGAATGGTTTCTGCATGGCCTGGATTGGGATGGGGTTCAAACCCAGGGTTAGCATTCTCCTTCTCACCTGCTGGGCTTGCCTTGCCACAGCCTTCCCTAATATCAGCCTGGAAACCTGCTGACCCCTCTCCCTCCCCTGTTAGGACAAGAGATTTGCCTCAGGGAAATACCAAGACGTCTATGCAGAGCTGAATCACATTAAGGTGCGCTCAGAGCGAGAGATCGAGCAGCTGAAGGAGCACCTGCGCCTGGCCATGGCGGCTCTGCAGGAGAAAGAGTCGCTGTGCAACAGCGCCAGCAAGTAACGGTGAGCACTGGGGGTGCTGTGACATCCCCTGCGGGTGCTGAGACTGGCTGCCGCACATTGACAGGGCGATGGAAGCTGCCAGCTTCTCCTGCTCCACTCAGTGTTGAAACTTTAGGCTTAAACTCTTCCCTGGATGTGGGGGCCAGCTAAATGCTGGCCTTCGCCCTGTGGCTTGTGTGACAGCGTGGGGGCAGTTACGTGTTCCCTGTGTAGGCTGCGTTTCTACTCCTGTTCACCTTTGAAGTGGTTTCCCTATCACGGAACGGTAATTTTAGGTCTGCATCAAAGCAGCCCCGACTAGAGCCAGCCCTTCTGCCACACTCACCTGCAGACATCCCTGCTGTGGCTGGGGAGGGAAGCAGGATGACATGAACGAGGGCATCCTGTTATCCATACTGCTTCTGCTCTTGCTTGGGTGCCATGGCCGTTGGAATTGGGGTCACCCTGCTCCACTAGCGCTTGCTGATGGGCACTGAGCCATCTCTAGGGAGCAGAAAGGTCAGTATTTCTGTGCTCAGTGGAGTCTTTCTAAACCGTTTCTGTTTTGTCTCTCTCCCTAGGTCTGCTCTACGTTTGTTATCTGTTCTAGTTTTGTATTTGCTCCATTCCTCACTTGTGGGGAGAGGGAGGTTGAATCCCATCCGTTATCGCCTTGGCAAGGAATCCTACACACCCCCAACCTCCTCACTCCCTTCCCAAAGCTTTTTTGATGAACCCTTTTTGCCTGCATACCTGAGCACGTTGTTTGGACTGGCTCCTTACATGCACCTTCTTCAGGATTTTATATGTGAAAAATATATTTTATAGAGGAACTTTTCCCCCACAGGAAAAAGGGGAAAAGGAGGAGGAAAACTTTTACTACATCACCAGCATTTTTCTAACCTGAAAAAGAGAATCTGTTTTTTCCCCCTTCCCTAGCCCCATTGCTCACAGCCACACAGCCACCTTTGGCAAGTATTCCCTCTCTTCCAAATGTCTCCACGGTCCCCTGGGATGTACGGCAAGGACCATGTTCCCCCTCCCTGTGCCACCCCCAGGGACCTGCGGAGAAGACATGCAAGCCATAGGAGGGAGACGCCGGGGCAATCTGCCATGGATGTGCTTGCCTGGGACGTTTGAAAGAGGACACCTTGGCAAGAGTCCGCATGATCAAGCTCTCTCCATATCTGCCCTTTTGGCTCCTTCGAGAACCCGAGTTGGCAAGAGCCCAGAGCCACGGGGCTTCTCTTTTCTGTGGAAGAGGAGCTGTGAGGCTGCTACTGCACCCGCCAGAGCCAACCTCCCCAAGGTGGCAGCTGCTGCTGCTCTGCTGCACCCTTCAACTTTTAACTTAATAAAATCTTCCCCTTTCGCTGAGAAAAATGTGTTCCTCGAGGGAAAGGTTTGCCATGTGGCCCTAATCCATGGGAGTGAGGTTTTGGGGCATACTGATCAGTTGCTTCCCTCCCTCAGGGTTTGGTAAGGGAAAGCAGCAGGAGCACCCCCAGACCATGGCTAGAGAGCGAGAGGAGCCCTGCAGTGCTGTTATCCAGATGTTTTCACCTTTGGCTTTGAGGGGGGAAGTAATCTGCTTCACCACACTGCTCCCAAAATTCCACATTGACCCTCAGCCTCATGGAGGAAGAGCTGAGCCTGAGTTCCACCAGTAAATCCAGTTTTGGGAGGGCATGTGGCACTGCAAATTACTGGCAGAGTAAACAGTGTATACAGGTCCTGGGGGAGATCAGAGGGATCTCAAATGCTTTCCTCCTCTGCTTTTTGGGTGAAGCATACTGCTTTTCTGTCCAGATGGAGGACCTGTTTTTTTTGGGGGGGGGGGGTGTTTGTTGTTTTGTTTGGTTGATTGATTTGGTTTTTTTGGGTTTTTTTGGTTCGTTTGGTTTTTTGGGGGTTTTTTGTGATTTTTGTTTTGGTTTTTTTGGGGGGGTGTTGTGGGGGGTTTTTTTTGGGTGGTTTGGTTTTTTTTTTCCTTGTTTTATTTCTTATTCAGCCCCATCCCGATGTAAACAGGAGCTGTTGCTCAGATAGGCTGCTGGCAATTACAGAAGAGCCCCAATTGCAGGTACATGCTGGGGCTGGAGGCAGCATCTGAAGAGGGGAAGACAAAGGGGTCAAGGAGGATTCTTGGATAGAGACGACAGATGTGTCAGCTGGGAGGCTGGAGTACTGTGAGATGGGGATGGAAGCGGGGTGTAAGAACGTGGTGGCAGCCAGAATGAGGGGAGTTAGGGCAGCACCCTTTCCTCAGCATGTGATCACCTTGCCGTGGTATTGGCATCCCCTGGGGCTGGGGTGTGCAGACAAATAGAGGCTCGCTCTTCCACCGAGAAGGGCTATGGCAACTGCTTTCCCTGGGTAAGGCAAACCACTTCATAAGTCACAAATTCTGGTGAAATTGGGTGGCAGGCTTTGGTCAAGTGCACAAGGCCCTTGGGCAACCCAGTGGATGGTGCAAGAGTCCAAGCAATGAGCTCAACTCCCCACTGCACCTGTGGAGCACCAGGGCTTGCTATAGATTGTTCTTGGCCTCCTGCCCCTGGCCTAGAAACCCTGCTGCCCCTGTGCTGTGCAAGGTCCAGGCTTTATTCTCTGCCTCCCGGCAGGGCATACCTGTTGCTATTGAGTTTGGGATGGGATAAGCATTTGGCACATGGGAGGTTGGGATGGGAAGGAAGGCAAAAGGTGATAGAGCAGGTCAGGGCAGCTGCTTCCAAGCTGCAGGGCTCGGTCTTGCCATGGGGATTGGTAGGAACTAAAAGAGGAGAGAAAAAAAAAGGGGTTCAGAGCACAGTGTGGCAGGCTGGGGCATGCTTGTGAGGCTTTTAGAAAAAACCCCTGAAACAAGTCTGTATGGTTGTACCTACACCTGGGGGACAAAACCCCCAAAAATGGGACACAGGGCAAGCAAGGAGTGAACTGCAAACCGCTATTTTGCACAATGCTCACCCACCCCTTCCCTGAAAAGTTCGGTATCTTATGTTTGGGTTGGTTTGTTGGGGCGGTGTGTTGTTTTTTTCTGCCTTTCTGACCAGGGCTGCTTAACCCCGATAAATGTGTCGCGTAAGCACAGGCGAAATGTGTGGGCGTGTGACATGTGGTGGAGTTGTCCCTCCTTGAGGCTCTGTGGCTGCAGATCAGCCACCAGCAGGGCACGAGCATCCCGTCATCCCCGGGCGATGGGGGACGCCGCCTCCAAAACTGGCGCGGCATTAATCAGGCTGGCCCTGTCTCGCCTGCGTCGGGGCGATACGGTCACCCTGTCGTCTGTGCATCGTTATCTCCTGGGTGCAGGGGAGCCGGGTGGGGAAAGAGTGGCAGGGAGAGGAGATGACCAAAATGCCCGTGGATGATGGGCATGATGGCCGGCAGAGCCCAAAAAGCATCCCAAAGCGATGGCTGTGCCCTGTTCACTTGCCCCCAGCTGGATTGTGGCTGTGAGAAACGTCCCAGCCTCAAGCACAGGGAAAACCTACAGTTGTACAGCACTGTGGTTGCATGAGAGCCAGCATCCCAGCTCACAGGAGTAGCTTGCCCTTAAAAACCAGCTCTTAAACAGCGGTAAGAAGTCCAGCAGCCAGAGGCAATGTCCCTTTGCTGTTTATTTGCATCCTTCAAGCCTGCTCTGCCAGTGGCAGTGGCCAGGCTGAGCAGCTTCATGCTGGGCTGACCACACTGCATTGTATGTTGGGGGCTCAAGGCTGAAGCTCTGATGAGCATGGCTGGAACATCAGCCAGTTTCCCAGTTTTGCTGTTAAAGAAGCACAGAAGCACTTGGATCTGACTGGCACCAAGTCCCACTGCTGGTGATTTTGAGTCTCTTTGAAAATGGAAACGGTAAAATGAGACATTGTCACTGGCATCAATCTCCAGAAGTGCTCTGGTGCGCTCGGATGCCTCTGAACAGCTGTCCTGCCCCTACAAGGCAGAGGCTGTTACCCAGCAGATCTGTAGCACATCCAGAGTGGACAGTTTGACCATTTAAGACAAAATCTGCATCTGGAATTGTGTAAATCCCCATGGGGTCTGGTTGAACACAGTGCAGGGAGGGAGGAGAAGGTAAACAGGATTACAGAGAGGATTCTTCTGCCAGATTGTGTCCTCTGGAGTTCGTCGGAGAAATGGTATTACCCAATCTCTGCTGACTAATGCCAGAAATGGGAGGCACAGGAGGCTTGGAGTCATTGAGTAGCTTTTACTGAGGAGAAAAGTGGCTGCAGGGGGTAACCCACCCCATCCTGAGAGTGGTGGCAGGTTTCTGTGGCCAAAAACACAGGCATGAGCCCAAGCTGGCATGAATGGCCCATGGTGTGAGTGGCCCATAGGAATAACTTTTCCTTCTGGATAAGCTCTCCTGTGCTACCTGCGGTGGGATCCCCACAGTGCTGGAGCCCACTTCCAGAGGCAACAGGACTTGCATTGCTCTGCAGCATCTGCATTCCACCTTCAGCCTTGACATCCTACCAGGGGCTGGAAAATCCTCTCGTTCTTGAATGGTTCGTGTTAAGGATGCGTTGGTAAAACAGTGCAAGGTTCAAGGGGTGCTTTCCCGTATCAAGCGGGGTGTTTAGGGGTCACCTTGACCAGGTTACCCACCATGTACAAGGCCAGCAGCAGCCTGATGATCTGTGACCACCTGTCTACCTTCCCTCCAGCAAGTCACTTGGGGTCACAGGATCTTCCCTCTATTTTGACTGCCTAAAAATTAGGGAGCTAGTCTGGATGAAAGGGCCAGAACCACCACATATGGGGAAGAGGGTGTTTGTTTGCCAGCAGCGGCACCCGCCGGAGGAGGCTGAGCAGCCCAGATCAGCTGCAGGAGCTGCCCAGGTGAACGGCTGAGATTAGATCCCTAAGATGTCCAAAGTTAGGTAAAGCATATGCCCCCTCCCTGTCTCCTTTCCTTCCCCCCCTCCCGCCTTTGCCTCCCCATCACTGCACCATATTGATAATGACTGCCTGGGTTCTAAGGCTGGAGGTTATGCGGTCAGCCCGTGGCGCTGTGCCAACCCTGGGGGCCAATTCCTAAACCCCCCCTAAACCTTCTCGTCTATGCCCAGAGCCTGGAGTATGGGTGAGCTGCTTCTGACGGTTAAAAACTTGGATGCAAATAAAAGCAGATGGTGCCTTATCTGCGTGCGCCTGGGTTGCCTACGTGCAGGCAGCCAGCGCTGGCAGTTTATTCCCAGATAGGAAAAATGAGAGGTCCTTTGGCCGGGCAAAGTGTTGTACAGAGGCCACCAGAGCCCCAGGCCCATGCTCTCCATATGAGATGGAAAGCCATGTATTCGCTAGGTCTTAAAATGAAAGCAAACCCCAGGGGAGGTGAGAGGGTGGTTATTTCTCTCTACCATTAGGAGCAATTGGCTCCTTAAAAAGTCAAGTGCCGAGAACCTTTCCCACTCCCCAAATGAAATGGGGCATGTGAAGAAGCTGCACCAGGGAGGGAGGCACAAGGAGATGCACTCGGTGTCCCTTCCACCTGTGGGAAAGCATCAGAGGCCTGAGTATCTCGTCCTGGGCTAGGCACTCACATAGTACTTGTGTACTCCAGGAAGGGAGTATCAAAGACTTCCATTCTGTTTCTGTCTCTATGTAGTGGTAGGACAAGGAGGGCTGGCTCTAAACTGAGTGAGGGCAGGTTTGGATTACATATTAGGAAGAAATTCTATATTGTGAGTGTGGTGAAGCATGGGAACGGGTTGTCCACAGAAGTTATGGATGCCCATCCCTGGAAGTGTTCAAACCCAGGTTGGATGGGGCTCTGAGCAACCTGGTCTAGTGGAAGTTGTCTCTGCAGAAGAGCTGGGACTAGGCGATCTTTAAGATCCGATCCAACTCAAACCATCCTATGATCCCATGATTCTAATTTCTATTATCTCTATTTCTGCTATTTCTATTTTTTCTACTATTTCAATTTCTAATACTTTGATATTTATATTTGTATTTCTATATCTATATTGATTTTTATGTGTACTTCTGTGTGTCCCTGGCTGGTGGTTTTCATGGCCCTGGGCACCCAGGGCACTTAGAGGTTACTGAGAGGTGCTCGCTGTGTATGTTAATGCTATGCTGTGGGGTTTGGTGGCACTGGGGTTCACCTCTGAGCACCTCAGGGCATGTCAGTGGGCACCAGGCGGCTGCACCCACATGTTTATAAGAAATACGGGAAAAACATCATCTAAATCCTACTGGCAAGATGATGATAGCAGCTACATTTAATCTCCCAGGAACAGCTGACCGCTCATCCAGCGAGGAAAGGATGGCTGATTGCCACTGTTTCATGTCCCTGCTCTGTCCCCTCACAGAATTGTGTATGTCCCCTAAGAATAAGGGGCCAGGCTGTTATTTGTGACCCCTCACCATACATATGCAAGGGCTGAGCTGGTGTCCCCAAAGCCCCCGATAGAAAGTGAAGGGGCAGAGGAGGAGGCAGAGACATTTGGCCATGGGGGACTGCTGCTGAGATGATTTTGCACCCAGTGCTCCCCTTTTCTCCTTGATGCAACCCTCAGTGTCTCCTCTTATGTCCTTCCTTGTCCCCTTGATATCTTGTCTAATGTTCTTTCTTGTCCCCTGATATTTTTCCTGGGTGTCTCCTTGTGTCCCTGCTAAGTGTCCTTCTCTAACCCCTTGTGTCCTCCCTAAGTGTCCCTCCATGTGTCTTTATGATGCCCTTCTCTAACCCCTTGTGTCCTCCCTAAGTGTCCCTCCATGTGTCTTTATGCTGCCCTGAGCATCCCTGCCATGCCTGTCCCCGTCTTTCCACTACCCACAAGTGCTCCACACTGCCTCACCATGTCCCATTCACTGTCTTTCCTCGTCCCTACCCAATATCCTTCCAAATGCACCTTGTCCCAGAGCGCCCCGCTCAGTGTCCCTTTCAAGTGCTTGCCCTTCACTGTCCCGCACTGACCCCAGCAGTGTCCCTCCCGGTCCCAGTGTTTTCCCCCAATACTCTTCTTGATCCCACACTGTCCCCCGCGCTGTCCCTGCCTGTCCCTCCCGGCGGGTCGGGTCTGGGCGTGGCAGGGGACACGCGGGGACACCGACGGCGGGTGGCGAGCGCGGGGAAGTCCTCCCCGCGGTCCGCACCGCGGCTTTAAAGGGGAGCCCGCGGCGGGCGCGGCCGCAGAGGCACCGGCGGGGGCACGGGCGGCAGCGCGGCACCGGCTGAGCTGCGGCTTCACCCACCCACCGCTCCCTTCCCAGCCTCTCCCCGCCCAGGGGCGGGGGTCCCCGGCCAGGCGGACCACGCTTCCCGCGGCGAGGGCATAGCGGGGCATCGCGCAACGAAGCACTCGCCATGAGCGACAGCCCGATCCCAGCCCCGGCTCCGGCCGCCAAGCCCAAGCGGGCCCGGTCAGCGCGGCGTCCGGCAGCCCACCCCACGTACACGGACATGATCACGGCAGCCATCCGGGCCGACAAGAGCCGCGGCGGCTCATCCCGACAGTCCATCCAGAAGTACGTGAAGAGCCACTACAAGGTGGGCCAAAACGCCGACGTCCAGATCAGGCTCGCCATTCGGCGCCTGCTCGCTGCCGGAGTCCTCAAGCAGGCCAAAGGGGTCGGTGCCTCCGGCTCTTTCCGCCTGGCCAAGGCTAGCAAGGCGAAGAAGTCCCCGGCCAAGAAGAGGAAGAAGGCGGCCAGGAGATCCACTTCACCCCGGAAGAGAGCTAAGTCCAGGAAAGCCAAGTCGCCGGCAAAGAAGCCCAAATCTGCCGCCAGGAAAGCCAGGATGAAGTCAAGGTCCAGCCCGAAGAAAGCCAAGAAGCCAAAGACTGTTAAGGCCAAGTCGCCGAAGGTGCCCAAACGCAAGAAGGCAAAGCGGTCGAAATCCAGAGCCAAGTCCAGCGCCCGGAAATCACCCAAGAAGTGAAGAAGTCTAGAGGCGTTTCGGTACTCTCCCTGTTGGTTCTGTAAATAGCTGTTGCCTTTATTTTTACCCCTTTCTATTGCATTTTATAATGAATTGATCTATTGCTGAATGGAAATCACTAAAATAAGGCAGTTAATGAACAAAAAAAAAGGAACATCTTTGGTATGGAGAGTTCCCATTTTTAAGAGTTACTGGTCTGGGTTTTCATTTTGATGTCTCAGAAATTTCTTGTGCGTATGTCTTGCGGTTTTTTTAGTGCTGCGCTGCTTGTTGTGTGTTGGAAGTGATAGTGACTCTGTGTGTCTGTTGGGGCTATACAGGATTTCAGTTCCTGATCCTGCCCCAATTCCTGCATGTTTGTGTGTTTGCTGGGGCCGGGCAAAGACTCTGCCGACACTGGTGGGGAAGTGGGATCATATGGCTGCAACATCCTTGGCCTTCCCTGGAGGAGGAAAAGGGGCTCCCTCCTCTGCCCCAGGTCCCCACCGTGGGGCTGAGGTTAGGTATGTAGGGCTGCTGGGTGTGAGGTCTGGCTGGTGCTGGAGATAACCAGCAGCCAGCCGGGCAGTGGGGCTGCCTGGCTGCCTGCGGAGCTGCGTCAGCACAGCTGGATGGTGGCGGGGACTCTTGGGACAGGGACGGGATGGAGGAGGTGGAACAGGGCCGAAGTCTGTCCACCTTGGCTCTCGAAGAGTTAGAGGTGCCCGTCAAGCGGGAAGTGGGATCACCCTGGGTAGAAAGGACATAAGTGGCTTTGCTCCCTAGAGACGAATGTCCTGAGCGTGGCAGTGGGCAGCTCTGCAGGCAGGCTGGGGTGGGCAGCCAGGGCAGAGTGAGGCAGGACTGCTGGGCTTGGCCCCGTTGTCACCCGGGGCTCTGGCTTTGTGCCCAGTGGGGGCTGGCAGGACTCCAGGACCTGCCTGGCACCTGCCAGAGCCTCTCCCTGGGCAGGGCGGGGTGATCCTGACAGCTAGGGCTGGCAGGGAGCCTGTGGGCCAGCCCCACTGCTCAGCAGGGTCTGAGCTTCAGGCAGAAGTTGCCTAATCCTTCTTGGCTAGAGACATCTAACCACTTTAGACATCAAGATCCCCAACCACCTGAGCCAGGAGCTCTGAAATCCCAAAAGCTTTGGGTGCTCAGTCCCCTTGGACTTGCTGCACCTAAATCTCGTGAGCTCAGGGTCTTCACCCTCCCCAGTGGACCCCAAATCCTTTGGTCTCTTGTTCCTAAATCACTTGGGCAGACAGCGCATGACTCTTTCAGCCATGGAGGATCCATCATCCCTGGAAGTATTCCAGCCAGTTGGATGCGACTCTGAGCAACCTGGTCTAATGGAAGGTTTCCCTGCCCACAGCTGGGGGTGTTGGAACTAGATGGTCTCTAAGGACCTTTCCAACCCAAACCATTCTATCATTATATGACTCCTTGTGTTTAAAGCCACTGGACCTATGGCTCACAAATCCCTTTGGCCAGAGCCACTCAAATTTCTTGGGCTCGAGTATCTAATTTTTACCTGGTAAATCCTAAACCTCTTGGTCCAACAGATCCTCATCTGGATGCACCCAATCCTACAGACCTTTGGTTCATTATCCACAGTGGCGGGCACCCATAACCCATCTAGCCATGAGGATCCAAGTCGCTTGTTCTGAGGACCCCAAATCCTTTAGGTGAGGGACACCTAGTGCTCCGCGGCTTGTTGATCCTTAAGGTCCATGATTCCCTGTTGCTCCAAAAGTCGCAAACCCCTCAGGCCCTAGTCCACCACTCCCTTACAGTTCCTAAATCCCATGGATGCCTTTCCTCCAGGATTCCTCAGACTCCGGGCACCCGAAATTGCCTGTCTTTGGGCTGCCTAAACCCCTTGGGATGGAGTTTCTCCTCCAAAGAAGATGCCGAACGCCTCCCAGGGAAGGTGCCCGAGAGCCTTCCAGCCGGCCGAGCAGCTGAAACCGCAGCAGCCCCACCCCGCCTGTCTCGGCTGGGCTGGGCTGGGCTGGGCTGGGCTGGGCTGGGCTGGGCTGGGCTGGGCTCGGCTCGGCTCGGCTCGGCTCGGCTCGGCTCGGCTCGGCTCGGCTCGGCTCGGCTCAGCACCGCTCCTCCCCTCCCCTCCCTTCCCTCTCCTCCTTTCCCCTCTTTTCCCCTCCCCTCTCCTCCCCTCCCCGCCCCGCCGGCCGGGGGCGGTGCCCCGGCGGCCAATGGCCATTGGTCCGTAACTAACCCGTGGTTAATTACGGCTGCCGGGCCGGCACAGCCTCGCCCCGGGGCGGCCCGGAGCGGCCCAGAGCGGCGGGATGTGGCGCTCGGCAGCGGCGGTGCGGGCGCTGCGGGCGCTGCGGGGCGGGGGGGCCAGCGCCCCCCGGGCCGCGTCCGGAGCGGCGGCGGCTCAGCTCCGGCAGCGGCTGGAGAATGAGCTGGAGGACATCCGAGGCGCCGGCACCTGGAAGAACGAGCGGGTCATCGCCTCCCGGCAGGGTCCACACCTCCGCTTGGCGGGCGGCGGAGGCGGTGCGTGCGGGGCTGGCTGCGGGGAGGGGAGCTCACGGCCTCTTCTTCCCCCGGTGCGATGTCCCCGCTTCTCTGTGTTCCCTCAGGGATCATCAACTTCTGTGCCAATAACTACCTGGGTCTCTCCAGCCACCCCGAGGTGATCCGTGCCGCCGTGGAGGCCCTCGAGAAGTTCGGCGCTGGGCTCAGCTCCGTCCGCTTTATCTGCGGTACCCAGGTACCGGGCATCCGGGCAGCATCCCCCGCACCGCGGTAGTCTTTCGAAGGGTGTCCACGCAGACTCCCCTCTCGGCACTTGCATGCGTGCACAGCCCTGAGGTACACGTGGCCCGGTGAAAAAAAGAGCCTGCTAAGTCCCCACGAGCCAAAGATCTGGAAATATGCCCATTTAAACCATTACGACACCTGAGAGCAAAGAAACGGAACACCACTCTGAATTCAGAAAATTAACGTCTTTTTCCCTCTCTTGTGGGTCAAAATTACAGTGAACCTGACTTGAAGTGGATCTATCACCCCAGTTTATCCCTGCTGGAGCCCTTTCAGAGCTCTGGCTGGTTAAGTGCAAAGAAAACTCAGAGCTGCTCCCCTGTGCATGGGGACTTCCCTGCTGAGCCTTTGGCATTCCAAAACCGTAATCATATTTTAGGGCTACATTTGCTGAACACAACTAACTTCTCCCAAGCATGCACACCTTTCCTGGATAAAACCTGGCTGTTCCCTCCCCTTGCCAGACAGCATTTAACCTCAGTGGGCAAGCAAGAACTTGTGCTGCTCCACCGCTAACTTTCACTCCTCTTTCCTCTTTAGAGCATACACAAGGACCTGGAAGAGAAAATTGCACGCTTCCACCAGAGGGAAGATGCCATTCTCTATGCCAGCTGCTTTGATGCCAACGCTGGTATCTTTGAGGTTCGTAAGGCTTCCCTTAAATTGTGCATGGAGGAAGGAGGTGACAGCAATGTGCTTACTGTGCCTTCCAGAGGCTCTGATGTGAGCTCTGTGTGCCAGAAAAGATGACAGTCACTGGTGTGAAGAGTCCTGACTTGGGGTCCTTGGACTGGGGAAGCCATGGAGAGGCATTTAATCAGCCCTCACCTTCCCTGTCCCCCTCCAGCTTCAGCTTTTGGGGAGAGTTCTTGTTTCCTCGGAGATCTGTAGTCCCCCTTGAAGTGTAGGTGAGGGAACAGGTGGTACTCCAGGCTTGCTAGGGAAGAAGGGAGGTTTCGAGCTCAGAAGCCACAGCCAAGAGCCTGGCCTAAAGAAATCAGGGGATAAGGTGGCTGCAAAGGAAAGTGGAAAGTTTGACAGCACCAGCAGCAATCAGTTGCAGCCTTGCCCTCTGTACCGAGAGGGGCTGGAACATCTTTGTAAGGTGCCACACTAGAGCAAAGGATGATCCTTTTTGCTTGGTGTGGCCAGGCCCTGCTGACCCCAGAGGATGCAGTGCTGTCGGATGAGCTGAACCACGCCTCCATGATCGACGGGATCCGCCTGTGCAAGGCCAACAAGTACCGCTACAAGCACATGGACATGCAGGACCTGGAGGCCAAGCTGCAGGAAGCACAGGTATGGAGATCTGCTCCCACCCCAACATGAGGGCGCTCACTTAGCTGTGCTACCTGTGCAGTAACCAGCCCTGACGGGTGAGCGCTGCCTTTTCCCACGCAATAGGCATTGTTTTTTCCGACAGGCACAGGTAGGCATGGATAGGCAAGGTGGCAAAGCAGCTGGTTGCAATGCAAATCCCCCCCATCTCAGTTAGGTATATCCACTCCCTACGGGAGTTAAGAGTATGTCCGTGTCTCCTTTGCCACCCCTCTCCTCAGGGTAAGATCTTCACCTCTGGGGGTGCCTCTTTCCCTCTAATAGAAACATCGTCTGCGGCTGGTGGCGACTGATGGTGCCTTCTCCATGGATGGTGACATCGCACCCCTGAGGGAGATCTGCCAGCTGGCCCAGAAATATGATGCCCTGGTCTTCATCGATGAATGCCATGCCACGGGTTTCCTGGGACCCAATGGTCGGTAAGTGACTGTTTCAACCCTGTTTCTCCCCCCTACCCTGACTAATTCTGAAGCAAAGCCAAAGGTACTGATGACCAACATATTTTGTGTGGGGACTCCCAAAGTCACCATCTCCTGAAGGCTTTGCACCTTACCTTTGGTTTTGAAGGGAGACACCTTAGCAATGTCCCATCCCAAAGTAATAGCCGCTTCTCAGTGTGTGAGGGATAGTGTGACCATCTCATCTGCCTCTCCTGGCAAGCAGCTGGAGTTCCTGATTTCCAAATCCTTCTCCTGTCGGATACTAATTTCAAATTCTTGGGTTTGTGGAGCTACCTTGCATAGATTGATTAATTTCCTCAGAGCAGCTTTTGCCTCCATCCCCTGGAGCTCCTCCAGATGCCAAGCAGTGCACATGATGCAGGTATTTGCGAAGGAGAGGCGCTTCAATGTGTTGTTTTGAGAACTAAGCAAGGAGACTTGCCTTGTTTTTTCACCAAGGCCATAGCAGGTGTTTCATCCTGCATGAAAATGACGGTGCAAAAGGCATCTTCTAAGACAAGGGATAACAATCCTGGTGTCACTTCATCAATAACAAGAGAGGTGGCAGAACTCGAATATATTCCAGATCCTGCAGTTATACTGAACTTTCTCAAGTTTAAGTAATCATATGGAAGGAATCATCGATCTACTTGTCTTGTAGTCTTCCTTCCTTGGGACATGGTAGTCATCCCATGAGCTGAGGAAGACCTTGTCACTCTGTCCCAGTGATCTCTGTGGTCCCATCAGCTGCAAAACCATCTGACTGCACTGAGGTGTGTAAATGCACAGTGGCTTGAGGAAGAGGGAACAGTTACTGAATGCTTCATGAGTTGTGCTAGCCTGGGTTTGAACCTGGTAGTGTTGTCAACAGCACTGTTTCAAGACAGCTCACAGCTGGATGGCTATGCCTCATCTTGCCTTTTTGGGCTGGAGAACATGGAGCTGCAGAGCATGTTTACTACATCTGATAGGGAAGTTTGATCACTCTCCCATCTGTAAGGGACGAAGAATCCATGCTCTTGTCTTGCAAGATCCCAGCGTAGCCTTTCTGCGGGAAAGGAAGGTCAACACTTGGGTTGTACTATCACAGGGGGCTGTTCTTCCTTTTCCTGAAGGGGGGACACCAGAGACCTGGCTGATGACACATTGTTTCCCTTGAGGCATCGGGCAATTCCCTGGTGTGTGCTGTCACAGCTGATAATGTGACATTCCTTTTTCTGCAGGGGTACTGATGAGCTCCTGGGAGTGATGGACAAAGTCACCATCATCAATTCCACCCTGGGAAAAGCTCTTGGAGGAGCTGCAGGTGAATGCATTTTTCTCTTCAAGATCCTGCATGCCATTAAGAACTCCACAGCATTTGCTTATGTTTTCTTCCTCTACCTAATGATACAGCAACAAATGCATGTTGTCTTCTGCTGGTGGCACTAGGCTTGGTTTGTTAGGCTGCTGCAGGGTTGAGGGAGATCCTGGCACGTGCTCCTTCCGCTGCCGTCCTCCCTATGCATTTGCCTTTGCCGTCAAGGTGGAAACTTTTGGTCAAAAGCATCAGCTGTGATTTTTAGGCCTGGTTTGTACTGAAATTCCTGCTGGAGGTGCTAGTTTGGCTTTACTGAGAAGTCCCACTCTCAACAGGTCACCTGGGGTGCCTTGTCCAATTCTCTCTCCTTCTTTTGCAGGCGGGTACACAACCGGTCCTAAACCCCTGATCGATTTGCTCCGCCAGCGGTCCCGTCCATACCTCTTCTCCAACAGCCTACCCCCCGCCGTGGTGGGCTGTGCATCCAAGGCTCTGGACCTGCTCATGGAGAGCAATGCCATTGCACAGTCCATGGCTGCCAAAACCCAACGGTGAGGGGGCTTTACTGGGGTGAGAGCAGGGATAGCTTCATTAGGAATGAGTTGTCTATGTGTATTTATTCACCCCCACCTCCCTGGTGATAGCTGTAAAGGGAGCTTGCAAGTCAGAGCTCTGGGGTGCTCAGGGGAAGCTGGAGGATGTGTCTGTGTGTGTCAGGCAGGTGTGCAGGCAGGTATGTCACATCTGGATGCCCTATGTGCTGGGACACATCTGCCCCTCAAGGATCCACAGTCCCATTTGGGTGAGCAGGACATGGCAGGAGGTCACTCCAGGAAGAGAGATCTCTTCCCTGCCCAGGGCACTGCACAGTGGAGCAAACCTTACGCAGCTTGGGTGGCCAGGGCTCTCAGGGGAAAGAAAGGCAGCAGTCCCCAAGGACAAGGGTGATGAGTTTTTTTACTAATCCTCTTGTTCTCTTCACCAGGTTCAGAAGCAAGATGACGGCAGCCGGCTTCACTATCTCAGGGAAAGACCACCCCATCTGTCCGGTCATGCTGGGGGATGCTCGGCTGGCTTCAGTCATGGCTGAGGACATGCTGAACAGAGGTGAACCGAGAGGAGAGCTCTGTGTGCAGACACATTCCCTGAGGGAAGGGACAGCTGTTAGTGGTGCCACCACCAGCCCTCCTCCAGAGGATGTTCCTGCATGAAATCTCCAATTTAAGTCATCATAAGGAACTCTTCCACTCTCCAGCTGCAAACATCCTCCTGGTCTCCCCCAGATGTTTCTTCTTTCTCTATTGGGGAGGGGGTTTAGATTGATGCTCTTGTCCTGCCATGCTGGACTCCATCCCCGATCACTGGCCCTAATCCTCATTTCCATGCCTGGGAGAAGATGGCACTTGAAAACCCTGAAGGCTGGAAGTGGTTATTGAGAGGGGAGGGAAGATCCAAAAGCCCTTCTATCACCCAGTACCCATCAACCTGCCTCTCTCCCTCCCAGCCAGTTCTGACTCTCCCTATGTTTCCTTCCCAGGCATTTATGTCATTGGCTTCAGCTACCCCGTGGTCCCCAAAGGAAAGGCCCGCATTCGGGTCCAGATCTCAGCCGTGCACAGTGATGAGGACATCGACCGCTGTGTGGACGCCTTCACCGAGGTGGGACGGAAACACGGAGCGCTGCGTTGAGGGGTCAGCAAAAACCTCCTCCGGCACCATCCTTGCCCACAACCAAGTGCCTCTGCCGGGGGAAAAGGCTTGAGCAGCATGCTGCCAAAAGCAGGACTGATCCTCAAGGCATGGTAGCCTGCGGGAAGCCGTGGCTGTTGAAGCATGCTGGCAGTAGCACTGGCAACCAGCTCCTGTGTCATTAAAGGTGTCCTGCAGTGCAGTGGGTATTTTGTCTGCCTCTTGTTTTCTCATTCAGGAGCTGCACCCCATACCCATCCTCTTGTGCTGTGACCACACACTCTGCTATGTTCCTTGAAGCCTCAGTCCAGGTGATGAAGCACTGCAGTTCCTGTTCTCTCCTGCTGATGAAAATGGCGTTGCTGGTGTGCTTTGAGGTTGCCTGCTTGCTCTCTGCTCTCCTGTGGGTCCCGCAGCATCACTGGCAGATCTGCCTGCTGCAATTCCCCACCGAGGCAGGGGTGTTTCCCAAGCCCTTTGCAACCTGTGCCACCAGCATCTGGTCAGGGAAAGAGGACGTGGCCCAGCCAAAACTCCAGTGTCCCTTTCTCTCCTTCTCACTCTCAGCTGTTAGATGTGAGACTTTCTTGATCCCCGTGACCAGCTCTAAGGCTTTGCCTACTGCTGTGGTGCTCCCAAAACTGCCCTGGGACTGGCGTCTTGCCCCAGAGAGGCTGTCAGGCAGTGGGCAGAGGCCAGCAGCATGGCAAGAGGGTCTGTGTCGGCCAGGGGCAGAGCAGGGGACAGAAACCTGTAATTTTCCTCCATCAGGCAGGAATCTCTGGATTTGTTCCTCCGAGCTGTGTTGGCGTAGCATTTGAGCATTCAAGCAGGAACAAGTGGGTCCTGGGCATCTCTCAGGATTGCTTTGTTTGCATCAGTTTTGCTCCAGAAGTCATGTGTGTCCTGCCACCTGCCCATGTGCTGAATGAGTATCTAGCTGGGGACAGATTCCAGCTGAAATGGAGTGTGCTGTGCCTGGGTGCTGGAGCACTGGCTCACATCAGCAAAGACCTGCTCTGAAATTGCTACACACCCTTGGGCAGTCTGGGAGTGAGCTACAGGGCAGTAGCGTGTCTGACCTGCACCAGAGCAACTGCAGAAGAATACAGGAGTTAATCCAGGGTTGCAGAGGGCAGGGGAGAAATGCGTTTCTGATAGGGCCTGCAACCAGATCTTGTTAGAACAGCTGGTAGCCTAACTGCTGATTTTGTTTAATTTGCCTACTGATAAACTATGATATGGAGTTCCCTTTTCTGTGACACCAGGCACACTCACAGTGCTGCAAACCCTTTTCAACAGGCAATATTTTGGAATGGGGAATGTAATGGGGAAAGGGCAGGGAGATGTGCTCAGGCCCCTCTTGCAGCCTGGAAGAGATGAAGCTTCAGCCAGATGGCCTCTGGTGTACAGGGGCTTGAAACCCTAAACTTAATCACTGCTGTTTTAAGCCCAATGCATGTGCACCCCCCCTTTGCTCCCCCCTTACCTGCACACCTCCATTGCACACCTGTACCATGCTCCCTAGCACCTCTCTCCTGCTGGTCCCCAGCCCCGGTGTCCCCCTCTCCCCTGGCCTTCTGCAGGCAGCCCTGCTATTGTCTCAGCTCTGCTCAGGGCAGCCAACCCAAGCAGTTTAACCTTGCTGCAGCTTTGAAGTCCTCCAGAATGGGAGAGCAGCCATATAGATGTCTTGGTGCTCAGCTGCAAGCCAGAGGAGTAGCAGCCTCCCTCCTGTGACACACACAATTGTTCTTGTGTGCACACGTGGGCTCCCCCCTTTTCCTCCTCCTCGTCTCACCCAGGCGCACTGACCTCCCTCTCCCCTCCGTATCTCTCAGGCCCCTCCGCAGCCAACTCCCTGCACTCTGTTCTGCCTCTCTGCCTGCTTCAAGGCCAAGCTCTGCCACAGACTGTGGGGCTGTCTGGGGAGCAGACTGGGAAGCGCTGGAGCCCTGGGAAAGCAGGAGGGTCAGATGATGGCACACTGGAAATGAATAATGCAGCACCCATCAACTGCAGGCACCATGCTAATATTGCAATCCCAGGCAAAGCCTCCAACTCTTCATTTCTTAAAGGCCTCCCAGCCTAGATCTGATCTACAGCTCTACACAGCTTTTAGCCCAGAAAGCAGAGGACTTTTTGCTGGGTAGAATATAGAGGCAGACACCACTTTTCAAGGATGTTTCCAGCCTGGGCTTATATACCTCAGACCTTATACCCTGCTCTGACGGTCCTGGATCTGGAGCTGTCACCCTCTACATCATGGGATAGGTGGGGGATTCATGTATCTTATCCAAAGTAGAGGACTGTCCTATACCATCCCATTTCCATATCCACCCAGCCCTACAGATGCTTCCAGCCCTGGGTCCCTGCCCACCTCTATCCTTGTTAGGCTGCCTCGTTGCAGTCCCAGAACTGCCCCTCTGCCCGCTGACACCCTACAACCTCTTTACCCACCACTGATTCCACCCCGAGCTGTGACCCACCTCCCTCTACCCTTTCCCTGCTGACGTTCCCCTGTCCTTGCTCCCTGTCTGCTACCCTACCCAGGCAGGCAGGGATGCCCCAGCTTGGACTCAGCCAGCTGAGGCTGATGCAAACAGGGTCTGAGCCTGCTAAAATTTTCCCATCTTGCATCCTTTGCTAGAGATAAATGCTGCACGTGGGCCTCCACTGGCACTAATACCTTCCTGTGGTGGGCGAGGGGTGAAGCAGCTGCATCCCACCCAGGGGTTTTGGCAAGAAAGAGCAATGACAGCAGCCATCCCTACTTCTTTTCTGGAGGTTTATTTCTCTGTTTGGGGATTCCCCCCCAGATCTGAGGGTGAATCCAGGCAGACTCTTGCCTTTTCAGGCCTTTTGGCTACAAGAACAGGTACCAGGGGGTCCCTCCGTAGCCCCCTGCAGCCCCCTCAGCGGCAGGAACACTTGCAGGCAGCCACAACGGGGTAGGGGATCTGCCGCCAGGTGCAGTTTGGTGGGCCGGGGTGCTGGGGGACCCAGCAGTGCCAGGCCAGCAGCTTGATGTGAGTGAGCTGTGTGGGGCGGCAGGTCATGCCAGGGGGCCAGGAGCAGCCGGGGGGTGCGGTGTCACAAGCGGTGTGGCGCACCCAGCGGGGCCAGAAGACAGGTCCCAGGTCGACCCAGGTGGAGGTGAGGCGGCAGGTAGCCTGTTCCACCAGCCACTGCCGCAGGCGGCGGGCCAGGACCCCCGGTAGCTCGGGGGGCAACCCCGGGCCAGGGGGCAGCAGGGTGGGCATCTGCAGCCCCTCCAGCTCTCGCCACAGCTTGCGGCGGTAGCGCCCAGCACCCTCTGCCAGGTCCCTGCTCATGGACTCCAGGTTCTCCTCGAGGATGCTGCTGTTGCGACCCCGGGGCTTCTCGGTCGCCATCCAGAAGGGGTCGAAGGCCGAGCCCAGGAGCCGTCGCAGCCGCCCAGGGCGCAGGTGCCGGGGCTTGGGGGAGTAGCGGTAATCCTCGGGGGACAGCGAGAGGCTGTAGGGCCGCACTGGGGCTGAGGGGCGGCCGCGCAGCAGGTGGGCAGTGGGGTCAGCAGTGCTGGGCAGTGTCAGTGGCAGGTCCTGAGGTTCCTCCAGAGGCTGTGGTGGGCCTTGGATGCCCGGTGGTGGGAGCAGGCAGAGGAGGAGGAGGAGGAGGAGGCAGCTGCGGTGTGGTCCCTCCATGGTGAGCAGAGCTGTGGCAGGGTGCAGGCTTCTGCTCTGCTGCATCCCCTGGGTTATCACCACGTCCCGAGGCACGGCCTTCCCCTTTTCCTTGGTTACAACAGCTGATAATGAGCCGGCGGGGACACCATGCTCCCTTCTGCCACAGTGACACCATGCTCCCTTCTGCCACATCCTCTCTGGAATGGAGAGACTGTACGATCCCTCCTGCCAGGCCAAGGGGTTCCACTGAGCCCGGACTGGTATCAGGGCTGCTGTGGAGAGGAAAGGGCCAGCACCTACTTCCCCGCACCCTGCTCCATCATTGGAAGAGGCATCCGGACCTTCCCAGCGAAGGGAAACTGGTGGCCTTTGAGTCTTGCTGGGAAAGGATCACCATGCTGCACTCTCAGTCTTAGCATACCTGGAAGTCCTCAGGGTACAGGTCCTGTCACCAGTGTGGACACGGCACCAGGGTGGCAGGACAGGAGGGCTGTGTGGGTCACTGTCATCTCTTGGCACATCAGCCAGCACCCATGCTGTCCCAGACAACTGTGATGGAGTTGAACCTCTGGAGATGGAACCTCCCTTGATGGAACCTCCCCACCCTGCAGTGCCCTGGCAGCACTGATGGCGTGCAGGTCTGGGCTGGATGGAAACCAAAACCTGCATTCTCCTCCTTCCCCAGGTCAGACATTGTGGGAGAGGCTCAATCTGCTCAGAGCCATGCTATTAACAATAATTAATAACAGCTAGTAATAGCAATTAATTGTTCATGCTCCAGAGGGTTTAGGGTCCTATGCCAAGGACAGGGCAGGGGCAAGGCTCTCTGTGGTGGAATATTCATGTTCTCTGGAGGTGTTGGATAATACATTCTGAATATCCAGCATTGAGGGGTAGTCTCTGGGGTCCATGGGACCCTTCCCCCCTCCATCCTCCCTCTCCCACCAGAGAGTAGTGGGCTTTTTCTCTCCCATCCCCTCCTCACTGGAACAGGGAGCAGCTGAGCCTGCAGGAAAGCTGGGCAGAGAGGAGTTAACTCCAAACCCAACCTCAGAGAAAGGGGAAAAAAAATCAACAGAGATCTATGGATCAGCAGCAAGAGCAGAGGGAGGGAAAAGGGGGGAGACAGAGAGAAAGGAGAGGAGTTCCAGAAGGAGAGAGAGCGGAGCTGGTGGCAGGCAGAGGGAGGCAGCGGAGCACCAGGCAGGAGTGACTGGGGTGACCAAGCTGCCTGGATAAACTCTTCGGTAGTCTGCATCCTCCTTGTCACCATTACCTGGGCTGGACCAGAGGTCTCCCCCTCCCCGAGTGAGTGGCAAAGCTCCAGGCCCTTCCTTGAAAAGGTGAGTGCTGGCTTCCTAAGCTGAGAGGTGGCCTCGGGCTCACTAAGCAGAGACACCCTGGTGCCCATGCATGCCCAGAGGGAGGCCAGACTCCTCTGCTCCAGTGAGGAGATCTCATGGGGCCAGATGCATGGTTATCAGTAGGACAGAGGGGACAGAAGAGCCAGAGAGGCAGAGAAAGTCTTTTGTTGTGATACACATAGGAGCTGGGAAAGAGAAGTGGCATGAGCTGAGGCATGGGGGAGCATGGGGTGAAGGAGCTTGCATGACCCAAAACTGAGTTAATTGAATGTCAACAGTAGCTAGATAATGGTGTCTTTCTCTCTCAGTTATGGCTCAGAGAAGGACAATTTGTTCTAGTGATAGCAAACAAGGGGAAGTTTCATTTGGAGATAGGCTGTTGTCACACTCTGCCTGAGCGCAGTGTTACTCAGGGCTGGAGGAAGTTTTGCAGCAAATCGCAATACCTTGAGCTGTGGTAATAACATGCTCCTTCACAATCTTCATCATGTGGTATTTCAGGCAGCTCCTCATGTAGTTGCCGCCATCCAGCCCATTGCCACCTCTCAGTATCACGAAAAGATGCCCTTAATTGCCTCTCCTCTGTGGAACATAGCTACTGCACAGGGAGCAAGGAGCAGCCGGCTCCGGAGTGGAGGTGGCCCCAGCTTAAGCTGTTCCCTCACGATGAGAGTATGTTGGGGTGCTGCTGCTGTGGGGTGTGATCCAGGCATCAGGTCCCTGCTGACGGAGGTTGCATCAGCCCAGGGCTGAGTGTGCCAGGACCACTTGCAGCCCGTGGGAGTCCCCTTCCTCACGGCCTCCTGGATAAGCCCTGTTGAATACCAGCCAGGGCTTAGACTTGCCAAAGCAAGCAATCCCAAGAGGTTTAGCAGCTTTGGGGTTGTAGGAGGAATACAGAGGAGGCCAGGTGGCAGGGCAGCGGGGACCCTTTGGGGGACTGGGAGCACAGGAGATGCTGTGATGGGAATGTGGATCTGGGCAGGAGAAAGGGGCTTCAGCTCTGCTCAAGCCAAGTGTGAGCTGCCTGATCCCAACAATATTCTTGCCAGCAACATCATGGGGATCTTGGTGTCATCATTTAACCAGCTGGCTGAGATTGGCATCTCTGGGAGAAACATGGGTGTCAAAGGCTGGGATCAGGCACCTTAGGGCTTTCTCCCTTTCTCCCCATGCAGGTCCCCACAGTCAGGTGGGGAGATGCCAGAGGGATGGAACATCTCTTCTGATAGCCTGGAGCTTCAAGCAGCAGGGATTATTGTACCCATCATCTTCTCCTTCATCTTCCTCGTGGGTACTGTGGGGAATGGGCTGGTGCTGGCTGTGCTGCTGCAGAATGGCCAAGTCAAGTACACGACCACCAACCTCTTCATCCTTAACCTGGCTGCGGCTGACCTGTGCTTCATCATCTGCTGTGTCCCTTTCCAGGCCACCATTTACACCTTGGATGGGTGGCTCTTCGGAGCCTTTGCCTGCAAGGCTGTGCATTTCCTGATCTACCTCACCATGTATGCCAGCAGTTTTACACTGGCTGCCGTCTCCATTGACAGGTAAGTCTCCCCTTCCCTTTGAGTCTCTCAGCTCAGAGACAATCTCTTTGCCACCCCTGAGCTAAGAGGTGGGAGAAAGGCTGCCCTGTCGAGTGTCCTGTAAGAAGCAGGTTGGGTCTCCCCAGAGTCAAAGCCAGCAGAGCCAGCTCCCCGTGCCCTTGTCCTCTACAAAGCCAAGCTCTCAGCTTGATTACTGGCCCTCATTTGGGAAGGAGGAGTCCACCATGTGTAACCAAGAACAGCAGAAGCACCAGAACAGCAACACACCTCAGAGGAGACAGTAGAGTCTTGCTCCTATCCTTCTCTTCCCTGGTTCAGGAGTCACACTGCTTGCCCTTCCTGAGCTAGCACAGCAGAGTGGATGATGGAAATCCCAGCCTCACTGTTTGAATGACCCCGATATAGTTGTGAATTCACTAACCCTCACTCCCAAGAGGTGTGGGAGGGGAGCGATGGGGGGCTGCATGGGTAGGGGTGCACAGATGGCAGCCTCACAGGGCAGGAGAAATACCTCATCTCACCCATCCTTCTCCTTCCCCTCCTTGCCAGGTACTTGGCCATTCGCTATCCACTGAAGTCCCGTGACCTCCGCACCTCCCAAAATGCAGGAGTGGCCATTGCAGTAATCTGGTCACTGTCGCTGCTCTTCGCAGGGCCTTACCTCAGTTACTACCAGATAATCCACTACCATGGTGTGCCCATCTGTGTCCCCATCTGGGAGGACCGGCGCCGAAAGGTTCTGGACATCCTCACGTTTGTCTTTGGATACCTCCTGCCCGTGATTGTGGTCAGCCTGGCATACATAAGGACCATCAAGTTCCTGTGGACCTCTGTAGACCCCATAGAAAGAATCTCAGAGTCCCGGAAGGCCAAGCGTAAGGTCACCAAGATGGTTGTGGCTGTGGCCATCCTGTTCTGTCTCTGCTGGATGCCCCACCACCTGGTCATCCTCTGCTTCTGGTTTGGCCACTTCCCCTTCAACCGAGCCACTTACGCTTGCCGCCTGGCTTCCCACTGCCTGTCGTACACCAACTCCTGCCTCAACCCCATTGTCTACGCCCTCATCTCCAAGCATTTCCGTAAGCGTTTCAAGCAGGTCTTCACCTGCCTCTTCTTCCAGAACAAGACCAGGAAGAAGAAGAGAGCTGGAAGGAAATTTCATATGGTCAATGTGGAGAGATGTTTCACCAACAGGACTGGAGGTTTCTATGGAGGCAACATTGAGGTGAGCCAGGTCCCAGAAGACACCAGGAAGAGGGACCATGAAGGTGCCAGTCATGGCAGAGCATGGACTCAGCAGCTTCAAGATGCCATGGTCTCTGTTAAAAAGGGGATACTGGAGGAGGAACATTTGGCAACAGCTTGCCATTCCCTAGACATGACCTCTCTAAGAGGAACTCAGGAGTTTCTGACTGTTCACCACAGATGAACAAAGTGAAGAAACACATTTTCCAGCCAGTGAGTAGCCACTCTATTCCCAAACAGGCCAAATAATGTGAGGCAGAGGGGAACGGATGCAGCATAGCCACCAAAAAATCCTGTAGCAATGGAAAACCCATTGCCCTACTCACCTTCACTTTCTGGCCCACAGCATTCACCTAGGAATGTCACAATCCATCTGAGCAGATGCAGGAAGGAAGGAGATGTTAATGTGATGCAAACTGACCTGAGAGGCATTCCTGCAACACATTTTAAGGACTCCATTTCCCAGCTTCCTAACTTGCTAATTTTGTGCAACGACTTGAAACTCTTAGAGGGAGGCAACTGAAATGAAAATATCGTGGTAGGAAATCCAGGCTGTTACAGTCACATCGTAGCATTGGTGGGAAGGGTGGAGTTCACAGGGACCTAAGTCTGAACAGAGTAGCTGGCAACCTTTCTTCCTGAGAGCCCAAGTGGAGAAACACTGTCCCCTGCCCACATGCCCTTCTCCTCCTATGTGCCAAGGGCAGCCTTCATCTGATTCTGTCCCCTTCCCTTGCCCCTGCATCCAGATTGAAGGAACTTTGCCAATACTGACTGGTGTGCAAGGAAGTCAGCTGTCTGTGCCGACAGACACAATCTACACAGCACAGGTGGTTGTATTCAAATGATTTATGCCACTGTAGCAATGATGGAAAGGTTTGTGTGCAGGCACCTCTGTATGCCTCCCCCTTGCACCGGTGGCTTCTCTGCAGTTCAGTGAGGAAAGCAGCATCTGGCCAGTCTCTTCTTTCTACCCTGCCTCACCAGAAGTACTCACTGGAGGATGATTCCTAGAGCTCTGTCCCACCTGGCTTTAGTTCTTGAAAGCAGATCTTGTAGGTCACTGGCCCAATTCCTAGAGCTGCTTGAAGTTCAGAGACATTTCCTGATAGCCATCCTCAGTTCTTCTTAAATCCAGTAAAACCTCTTTTCACTGCATTGTTCTACCTGATCCACCCCTCTGCTTACTTTCTGTTTTCTTTTTGCAGATTCCTGAGGGATTGCTGCCTCCTCTTTGATCTCTGCTTGCTACTTGGAATTTTGTCCCTTCCTTCTGGGGCTGAAGGTCCTCTTTCTCTCAGAGCAGTGACGTTATTCAGTGATATTAGGCCCACAGGCACTGTTTACTCACTTGGCCAGACATTTTTTTTGTGCGTGATGATGACGATGGTGAGTGAATTGATGGCTGTCATCAAAGCAAAAGAAAGTAGCCAAGCTGCAAATTGAGTTGTGGAGCCAGGTGACAATCATGGTGAGGCAAACCAGAAAGAAACAGGCCCCATCACACCCATGTGCACTTAGCTCAATCCTTAGTGCTCCTTTCTACATAGTGGAAAAGGCTTCCAGGAGAGCATGTGCCCAACACCACTGAGAGGGCTGGGACATCTTTCAAGAGTGGCCACTGTTGTGGGATAGCTGTGGGACCCATGTCCACCTGGAAGAAAAACTTTCCCCTGATCTGTCCCTGCTGCCCCAAGCAGCTGTGGAGGAACCTTTGGCTGTGGCAGCAGCTCAATGACACCCTGCAGCAGGGACAAGAAACCTCCCAGTCTGACAGTGGGAAGTGCTGTGGGGATGGCAGGGCAAAACAAGAAGTCAGAAGTTGCTAGAATTTCTCCCCTGCTTGACTTTAATAAACCTGGTAATTGCCTTCTCCTCCCTTGTTTGCTGTGTGTTGGATACAATCTGCCGTGCACAGGGCTCTGCAGTGTGGGTTGGAGTGGCTGCGTGAGCCGTCTGACCACAGACTCATTAGCATGGCGGCAATTGGTTTATTTGACTTTGCAGACACTGCAGAAGTGCCCAGAAGCAGCAAAGCTGAGGGTTTTAATATGACTCCAGCACTACTGATGTTTGAGTCACAGGAGGAGACAGAAGCAGAGAGGGAAAGGGAGGGATGGTGAGATTACACAGTGGAGGGCAGGGCAGTATAAATGAGAAATGTGTGGGGCTGGGTGAGAGCCATGTCCAGGGACAGAAAGTGGTGGTGAGAAGGCAGCGCAAAGTGAGGGGCTACAAGCAGAGGGCAAAAGGGTGGACAAGAGGGCATGAGGGAGGTGGGAAGCAGTGTGCTGGCAGAGCACTCATGTTTTGGCAGGAGACTTTCCCCACACCAGCAGTGTCCTGCTGCTCCAGAGCTGGGGTGAGCTTCACTTGGCTGTGTTGGGATTCCAGCCTCACAGCAGCTTTCTCCAGCATTTTTCTGCATCATCAGGCTGCCAGAGAAGCCCATGAAAACAATGTCCAAGCAAGGCCTTTGATCAGTCTAGCGCACATGGGAGGGAAGGGGGCAGGTGGGATTGGCATTGCTGCAATGCTGTGGTTTGCTGTGGTGCCTGGCAGAGCCAGGTCTGAGCATGTGGCTGACCTCACACAGCTCCTGTTTAGTCACATGGCCATGACATGAGTCATGAGAGGGGAGGGGGATCAAGCAGGATGCTCAGTTTTCCCAGTGTGCCAAGGCCATGTGCTGCAGGTGACTGCAGCCACCCAAGGCCACCCTCTGCTGAATGAAACAGCTTTGCTCTGTGGACACAAGGTGTGTGATGCCACCTGACTTGCAAGTGTGAGCAAGACAGATCCTATTTGCTGGCACAGACAGAGCCCCTGAGCCTCAGTCCTGTGACCTGGGAGCTTTTGGTGATACTGTAGAAGAAAACCAGAAAGAAGCCCTAGAAAGAGTCTAGAGGGGCAAGAAAGAAATCTCCATTAGCATCACAGTTTCTGACCACATGACAGGGTTTTGCCTTTGTCTAGGATCATCAGACCCATACCTTATTCCCACTGAGATGGTTTTGTGTTGGCAGTGAGAGATGAGCTCACTCATTCAGACCCACTAAAATGAGCTCAAGTACCCCAGAGCTCCTCAGCCACCTCCTCCACAATTCTGTAGCCATGTCTGAGGCCTGCCACCACCCCAGCTCAATATTCACAGTAAACTTTGACTGCAACAGCCCTTCTTTTCCTTAATTGCAAATGGCATTCAATTAGTGCTGTATGGATCCTGAGTATGTAACTCTTAACATGAGGCAGATCTGCACCCATCATTTCTTAAGAGCAGGTTGAAAGAGGGAAAGCTTGGCAAAAAGTGTTTAGGGAAAGCAATGACACTGTGGGAAACGCAGATTTCCACACTGAAAGATGGGAAACAATTACAGATTGTCATGGCACCAGTAGGTTTCAGAATGAACCCCTTTGCCCTGAACAAGGCAGGTCATTATCTTTCCACAGCAGTTCACTTTCCTACATCCCATTGCCCATAGCCAACATGTGCATGGAGATATCCCTCCCAGCAAAGCCCTACAGGCTGACTTTCAAGGTGGAGACGTAAGGACTGGGTGCTACAGCAGACTCTCTAGCCTGGAAATCAGGAGGGACCGCACTCCTCTCTTTCTAGTTAATTTAAACAGCGAGAAAACTCATGCTGGGCAGTCCCAGGTGGCAGAGAGGAGAGGATCATCATTGGGAGCCAATTGCCAGCACGAGGCTGCATCAAATGCAAAGTTGCAGCCCCATCATGGTGTCCTGCTATGCAGCCCCATCGGTGGTGTCCTGAGCCCTGTATGGGTTGCAAAATCTGCTGGTCCCCATGCATGGTGCTGGAGGTCGTGTCAAAAGTAAAGGTGTTTTGGTTCTAGCAGTGCCTTGCAACACTGTCAGTGCTGCAGACATTGTGTGGCAGGGCTGGGTGACATCAGGCAGCTTGCAGAGCTGTGACGTGTGTGAGCAGAGCCACAATCTCCCCCTTATTTCTCTCCTCTTTCTGTTCTCTACTTCCATTGCGTAAATCTTTCCTTATTGCTTTGTCCTGCCTGCTCTTAAATTCCCAGGTGACGTGGTATTTCTAACGCTTGCTGAAGCTGTTGTACGCCTTGCTGGAGCTCAGCTCCAAGGACACCCCTTTTTCTGTGTGGAGGCCAGTTGAAGAGCTGTGCTGGGAAAGAGTTTTCTTTTTCCATTCAAGTGCTTGATGTTGCTTCCTGCACCTTGAGCCTCCCTTGCCTCCTATCCCTGTTTGAGATTTTCCCACCTCCCTCCCTTTGTGATGGCTGCCACTCCTCTGCAGTTGATGCTTTTCAGAAACATGTCCAGATTGCCTTACCCATCTTCCTGTGACAGCAAGTTCTACAGCCGCCCTTTGCACATGATGCCATGGCTGGTGGCCAGCTCACATGGCCTCAACCCACCTCTGGGCAACATAAATACATACACCATTTCTATGGGTGAAGACTCACTACACAGCCTAAAGCACTGGAGGGAGAAGGGAACAGGAGTCAGGAAGACTGACATAGCCCAGCTGGATGCTGGATGCCTGTTCTTGCCCAGATGCGGCTGGGCTGTTTCTCACCCCTGATCCTGCTCCTCCTGGTCCCAGCTTGCAAAGGAAGCAGATCAGCTCAGAACTGACTGCTGCACATTGGGGTGAAGCCTAAATAAAACAGGACAGAGATGACAAGGAAGACCTTGAGGAGAAGGTGCATTCAACGTAAGTGGCTGCAAGCCTTGGGCCACTTCCCTAAGCTCTGCCTGGTGCTAAGTCCTGATTTTGGGGAGCATGTGAGCAGGATGGGCAGGCACTGAGTATCGGTTGGGAAGGCTCTGGAGCCAGGAGGGAATTCCTGTCTGCCCAGTAACAGCGTATAAGCTCCAACCAGTTTCTCAGCTCAAAAGCAGAGGTGAAACAAAGATGTCACATCCTTGATATAGTTAGATTTAATTAAAGCTGAAGGAGCTTGATTGCTGCTTTCCACGCAGCCTTCCCTCCAGACTGATTAGCATTCTGCAGTTTCTGCTCCCAGCTTCTTGTCTTAATTAATGACTCCTTGCTTGTATTTTCTTTCCTACTTGTCATCACTCAGGCTGACGAGCTCATCTTTAACCCTGCAAAGGCTGGTTTACCACATTAGCCGAGTACTGCTTTTCCAAGAGCTGAAACAGAGTTGATGAAATGGGAATGGTGTGAGCAGGTTGGGGCTTTGGAGCATCTCCTCTCTGTGGAGCAACTTAGTCCTGCCAATTGTGCACTGATTCTGGTGTCTGGCATCTCCCTGGCATTTGTGACATGAGCCAAGCACTGCTGGGAGGTGTCAGACCCATGTGCCAAGAATCATCCTGCTTACACCCCTGTGTGCAAATCTGGCAGTCCTGGGGTGGGAATTCTGGTTACTTGCTTTTGAGTTCAGCTGCTGGTTGCTAATCCACAATCAGCCTTAGCAGGTTGACAGCTGATTATGTTAATTCTTCCAATAATCACATGCCCTCTTCCCCTTTCAGAGCTTTCAGAAAAAACCCAAAGGAACGCTGTTTGCCATACTTCTTGTATCAGCTTCCTAATCAAAACTTACTGACTCTTCCACCTACTCACACCCTGAGCCCTCAGCTGCCTAGGGCTGCTCTCCCACGTGGGCCAGGCACACCACATGAAGAAGGCATCTTTCTGTAAGTACCTTTCTGTGATGAAGGAGAAGAGATCTTTCTTGCTTACAGAGTGAGCAGAGGAAGCAGATGAAAGGATGGGAGGTTTGCCAGAGATTGGGCTTCCTTAGCAGCACATATAATTGCAGTGCTGGATTTGGTGTGTGCTAGAAAGGCAAAGGTGGAGGAAATACAGGAGTTCAGATGTCAATTAATTATTTTAGCTGCTGAAGAGCTGAACGAATTCTTGATGTTCACACACGTTACAGCGCGCGCTTTGCATTCACTTGCATGGGCGAGCGGCTGCTTCAGAGAAAGGCCTTTTGCTTAGTAACATCCATGTGGCTTTGCTGGGAGGCTTTGTTCAGGGCTGTTGCTTCTGCTGTGAGTCCTCAGTGAGACACAAGCAGGTTTTCAGTCTTCTTGTTCGGATGAGCCAGATCCTCAGGCTGGCTGGTTTTGGTCGCATCTTACAGCACAGCAGCGGCTGCAGAGGCACGGAGGTTGCTGCTGGGTTCAGTGGCTGGGGATTCAGCACATCCCTGCTGAGCCGTGCTCTGCATGACAAAGGGAAATGGAGGGTATTGGGAGGTCAGGTAGTGGTGAGGGGGAAGCCAGGCCTAGAGTCAAGTCCTGGTTGATATCACGGCCCTGAGCACCGGCATGCATCATTGCTCAGGAAGGGACCTGGGAGGTGCGTTTGATGGTGGAGCACAAAGAAAATGAGGAGGTTGAACTGATTATAATGGCAAAACAAATAGCAGAGGGAAGCCTGTGCTGTTGTTTCTACTCTCCATTACTGCAGCAGATGCCGCTGGGAGATGCAGAAAGCTGCCATCAGCCCCATGGGTTGTGCAGGGAAATCTATGCATGGAAATCTGTGGCCCAGGGTGCAAGGACTGGGGGGAATACCTGCTGGGAAAAGCTGAAGTTTCTAGGCCAGAAGCACCAAAAAAACCAGACAGTGACAGTGAACACTCTTGGAAGTGTGAAGCCACCTTCTCCTCCTCCCCTGGAACCTCTTCTTTCCTTCTTTCCCCCTGCCCCCCAGCACCTAACTTGTTCTAGGGACAGCCGCTGAGCATAACAGGGTTAAGGCTCTGGCATGACTGGCTGACGCAAAGAAACATAAAACTTTTCTCCATCCAGTGCCAAACACATGATGTGGCTCTCAGCAGCCCAGTGCTTTAGCCCTGAGGCAGGAAAGCAGAACTACCTGCAGTGATTCACAGAATGTGATTCCTACATGATGCAGCTTTTTCCCCACTGAAAACCAGCTACCCTTTTCTCTTTCTTACCTGGTGTTACTGTTAAAGCAGCGGCAAAACTTCCTATAATCCTGCTCGTTTTATTATTGATTGTGCTGCCTCTCCTCCCATGGAGGGAGCAGTGCTGCACAAGAAGCAAGATAATTGCTCCCCGGCTGTCTGCAGCACCCCCACCTTTCCCCTGTCAGGAGCTGTTATGAAAAAAAAACAGCACCAGGCGAGACAAAGGCTTGAAAAGCTGTGGACAAGATCACGTGAGCTGAGGCTAAAAGCTTCACTCTGAGTCCCAGCTAGATGTATTCCTGTTTTTAGGTAAGCTTCCAAGAGGTGTCTAGTTAGCAGACAACATCAGCAACTAAAGTAACTGCAGGGTTAAAGAGCATTTTAGACACCTGCTCTTTGAGCACCTTAATGGTCTCCTCAGCAACAAGGTTTTTGAGGGCAGAAGTGCTGACAGCTGGGTGTATATGGACACCAAGACTAGGCTGTGAAGATAGGAAGAAATAGGGTAAGTAAAGACTGGACATGAAAGTCACCTGCTCCTCACACAGGGACCACACTGGAAATTCTCTGCATTGCCCAGATGTTCCTCTCCAGCCCCTCATCCTGTGCTGTCTGTCTCTTCACAGCACAGCCATTTTATCCAGCATGGGGCAAGGCACAAATTCAGCCACCACCTCCCCACCAGCTCCATACTTTTGCAAGACTGCAGAAGCACTCCTGCTGAGATTCTCTCTCCACTATTTGTTTGATTTCACAGCAATAGCCTAGATTTAAAGTTTGGATTTCTTGGCTGTGGGAGTCAGGATCAGAAAAGGTCAGTCAGAAACCATGTACTTCGATCTGCAAACAGGGCAGTGTTTGAATTCAAACAACTTTGTGTTGTCGCTTCTGATTTTGGTACCAGCTATGAGTGTACCACTTACCAAGTCCAGTGCTGTGTGTGGGGCCTGGAACATATGGCAAAGAAAGAGAAATGGGCTGCTTTGAAAAAGAGAACTTGGCTGAGGAGTCTTAAAAGGCTGACAGGATTTTATTGAAGTTTAAAATACAAAAAGGTCAGATTGTCTTCCACCTCCTCGGCATCCCTCCCATCCAGCACATTACAATGAAGTGCCACTATTCACAGTGACAGCTCCAGCCCAACCACAAGACTGCTCGTTCCAGTCATGTCCTCCAGCACCCCATGGATGAACCCATTTAAAAGCCATGCCTATTTCTGGTATCTCAGCTTTGAACACAGAGGTCCACTTAATCTCTTTCTGGACAAGAGGCAGATATCAGAGAGCGTGCTGACCTAAAGGTCTCTGAAGAGTGCTCCAAACTGTGGCTGTTGCATATTTAAGCTAAATCCTAATAAGGAACTCTTCCAAACCAGTGATTTCCAAGCTGTGGGATGGGTATGGCTACCAGCACTACCATGGTGTGGTACACAGACGGGAACTCAGATTACTATTGGGCATGTTCCTGTTACTCTGCTGCTGTTGGCACCCTATCAATGGGATTTCATGATCCCTCCTCCAAAACAAAGCAATCTAAATCTTCATTACTAACCACAGGGGCAGAAGTGAGAGAGCAGCAAAATCAATTCACTGCACAGCTTCATCACTTTAGACTCCCAGCAGAAGTCATTATTTGTTTCTCACACTGCACTTAAGGCTCTCCATGACAAGCAAGAAACACAGGCTGGCAGAGTAGCGGGTTTGGTACTGCTGAGGCAGACATAAACCCACCTCCATCCCAGCCCAATAATATGGCTTCATGTGCAACACCTCCTGTCACAACTGCACCTCTTGCCTGAGACTGACAGTAACAGGAAACAGAAAAGTCAATTATGGTGGGGTTTTTTTCTGCAAGATGTAGATGCCTACCTAAAACTGTGTTAAAATTGTCACTTTCCAAACCTTACTCTTGCATCAGGGCAGCTCTGACTTGCGAGCTGTGTACCTGGGTATTTTCTGCAAGTGTTACATTGTAGTATCTAAGCACTAACCTGCAGCAGTGATTTAAAAAATGAGGACAGTGAAAGCTGTTAGTCTAGTGATGAAAAACGTTGTATCCCATTTGTAACCAGACAGATTCTCTGCCCTCTGACCACATGCTCCGGGGAAGGTGAGGATTAAGCCTCAGTGCATGTCTCAAGGCAGTGTGTTTGCTCAGCTGCTAGCATGCAGAATTAAGCGTCTGTACCTCTCACAGCACAAAGCCTTCTGTTGTCCAAGGTATTCACTTTCTCCCTCATGCAATTGAACACTATGGAGGTGGCAAAAAGTGCCTGTTCCAAGCATTTCTTTGATGCTGGCCAGCTGCTGAGTGCAGTAGTCAGGGCTGGTGACTGCACATGCCATCAGCCACCACTTACATCGAGCTGAAGTACTTAGCAGAAGGCAAAATATCTCTGGAAAAGGTATCCTATTCATCACCAGCCCATCCGATAAAAAGCAGAGCAGCTCTTTCACCCCAAAGTCACAGCTGCGGCACTGTTGTCTGTTGCGTCTCTTGTCCAAAGCCTGCTGCCTCCCTATGAGGCAGCTGTGGCAGCACCAACAGGAACAGTTTGAGCACCAGTGGAGAGTCAGTCTGGCAGGAAAGGCCGCTGGCAGCAATGTTTATTCAGAGATCTGGGAAGCAAGCTTCAGCTTCGTTTTTCTCTCTCTAAGGTTTCTCCCGCTGCATCAGGAAGACGATTTGGAAGCCCATTACCTGTTCTCCATATTCTGCATCTGCAGGCTGAGTGATGTGAAGCTGGCCAGGAGGTCTGTAACCTCGTCCACCTGACAGAAGAACACAGCTGGCTGTCAGGCAGGGGAATGCAGCTGTGCAGCCACTCACCACCACAGAATAAACCCCGACGCAGCAGGGACCACCCCTGAACAAGGATTGCCAGTAATGCCCGTGCTGAGCTTATGCTAGGACAGGATCCCTTTGGTCCCAACAATCATGTAGAAGGGCTTTTACCCTCATCATCAAACAAGCCCTAATGTAAGGCACTGGGAGTTCTATCCATTCTTCAGCATATTGATGCTTGACCTCCACCCTGTGCAATTTAGCCACTCCTTAAAATAAAAGCATGTTGCTGCACTACCCAAAACTCAGTGGGGTATCAGCGCTGTTTCCTCTAAGCCTGTTCTAAGGACCAATCCTTTGTAGGAAAAAAACCAAACAGGCCCTGCAACCCGGTGTGGTTGTGCTGATCCTGGCCTTAAAATGACTCTGCCCTCAGCCCATCTGACGTTCAGCTTCCCTCCTGAGCTGCTAGGCACAGCAATGCTTTCTGCATCTTGAATTCCAGCCTAAAGGAGTACCACGAGTCATCACATAACTTGCCCACTTGACCCAATGTGAACAAGAACATTTCCATAACCGTGTCTTCAATGTCCCCCACTGCTCACGTAGTTGCGTTCTCCCACACACAGGAGCCACAACACAAGGTGAGTCACAGTAGCTCAACGCTGCCTACCTGCTCCTTTGTGCTTGTCATCTGTAACCTGGAACAGAGGTCATCCAGCTGTTCCTTTTGCTCATGCCTCCCCAGACGGTCCAGGTATTCCCGCAACATCTGGATAATCTGAAACCAAGAGGCAAACATCAGAGAGCTACACCAGGCTGGGGCGTTTTTACAGGAAAAGCTAAATGGCAATTAAATCACCAAGCACACAGCCTTGATGCTGCAGCACATGGAAGCTTATGTGATCCTTAGAGAAGAACACATGCAAAGCAACTGCACGGCACTAATGGCACCACAAGAGACCAATGAGTCACCAGAGGCATTCATCAGCCACAGACAGACTAGTTGTGATCCTTGTGTCTGGTTTAGGAAAAGAAAAGAGAGATAGGCCCAGCTGAAGCAGCATAAGGTTTAGTCCCGAAAGCACCAAGCTTTTCTTTATGGCTAGCTAGCTTCCCTCATTGTGAGGAGGAGGGACTTCCCACTCCAGCAGGATCTGCTTGTGCACAGGGAATGAAAATCCTCGTGGCTCCTATAAGGCTCCTGACATGAGGCCCATGACCTGTGCATTTGTAACCACAGCTGCTTTCCTATTTCTGTGGCTCCACATATTGGAGCAGGGTAGACTGTGCTTCTAGAAATACAGAGCTCCTGCATGTGTACACCATAGCTACAGCCTCATGCTGCGGTCCTTCTCCTGCCACAAGGCATCTGTCTTACATGGTGGTTGAAGGAAAGGAGTGCTCCATACAGCCCGAGAACTAAGATATTCAATGCATCCTTGGCCTACCAGAGCCAAGGGAGGTTCTGCAAAAATTTAGAGTAGACACTGGGAAAAAGGAAGGTCTCTGAAAATGGAAGGGAAAGTCAAACTCTCCCCACAGTGCTTAAGAACCTACAGACAGGTATTTAAATAACAGGTGTGGGATGCTGCCAGGGGCTGCATCACCTTACCAGAACATGACATAATTTCTTTTACCTGTTTCACTTCCAGGCGTACGGCCTCCAGGCTGTGAGACAGTCCTTCCTGCAGGATGTTCAGCTTCGATTTAGCAAGGTGCAGCGGGGTTCTGCCAGCTCGATCCAAGGCATCAACTCTGGCCCCTGCAAGATGCATGAGCAAGGACAGAAAGTAAGATTCGTTGTCAAGATCTGATGTCCCTGGGGAGTATCAACAGGGTGGGCAGGAAAGGGACAGGCTGTAATTGTTATAGAGGAAATGTTACCTCCGCGCAGCAGCGTGGTGATGACAGGAACGTGGTTCGTGCAGGCAGCTGGGGAGGGAAAACACAGGACACACAACTCAGAGGTACTAGCAAAAACAAGTTCCTGCTCAAGCATGGAGCTTGCTGCTTCCCAAAGGACTTCTTTGCCACAGGAAGGAGGAACAGGCCAAATGCTAAGATAACCTTACACTCAAGCCTGAGTACTCCAAGCCCCAAGTTTGCACTCCTTGGGGCCGGCAGAGAGAGGGAAATCAATTCTCTCAAACCTTTTTTCTGACCCTAAACTTTGTGAAGAGTGAAGCTACTGAAATTCAAAGAGTCCCTTCTAGGTCCTTAAATCTGGGGATGCATACTGTGAGGCACAGGGGGTGGAGAGGGAAGGAACAGTAAGGTGGTGTTCACCTCATCTCTCTGCATGCAAAGCTCATCTTTGTGGCACTTACCCAAATGTAGCGGGGTGTTGCCCAGCCCATCTCTCTGGTTTGGGTCAGCCCCATGGTCCAGAAGCAGTTGCACTGGAAACAAGGAAACAGAGCCACATCAGTCCCTTCCCTTTGCCCCACGGATCAGGCCCACATGGGCCACAGGTCCATGCTGCAGCCACTAGGCTGCCTTACAGGTGCTTCTGTTCAGCTCATCAGCTTCCTTACTGAGACAGGGAACAGGGGTTTGTGTAGCAATGCAGAAGGACACAGCTCAAAGTCAGGCACTGCCACTGCCCCTGAGCTCCCTGAGGGGAAGAACAGGGTGGAAGGACACCCTTCCCTCTGCATCAGTACAGCCCTAAAACTGGGAGGTCCTGCTCCTCCTCCAGCAGGGGGACAAGGCAAGCGCTGGGGCCAGAGTTCAGCTGGCAACTTTGACACAAAAGAGCAATCTCTGTCACATGCTGAATCAAAATAAAGAGCATCCTTTGAAATCTCGGACACAAAGAGGTTGGAAGGCAGAACTCACCCTCCCCACTCACCAATGTGATCGTTGCCATTGCAGGAGGCGAAGTGCAGGGCTGTCCGGCCTTTGTCGTCCGCAGCACAGGGGTCAGTTCCATCCTCTAAGAGTTGCTGCACTGACAGCACCAAGGAGGAGAAGAAAGTAGATAAGCTGAAGAGGCACCTGACTGGAGAGGGGTAATGCTATCCACTCAACTGGACTTGAACCAGTTCGCACCAGCACCCCAGCTCAGCAGAACCAGCTGAGGCAGCACAACCTCCACCCTCTGTTTCAGCCTTTACCACCTTCCACATGTTGCCATGAAAGATAGGACAACAGCTGTAATGGCTAAGGATCCATCTAGCCAAACTTTCAAGCTCCAAGGACAATCAGCAGCAAATGCCTAGAGAAGAGTATAAAAAGACAGGAAGGATGTGGGGCTAACTCTCAGCTTTACTCATCTGTATCCCAGGCACTTCTCAAGCTAGAGTCAGCATCCTGTGCTTAGTGCTGCTCTTCAGGGTTTCTCTGTGGATTTGCATGGTCCTTTTCCATGCCTGTGTAAAGTTTTCACACCAACACGGACCCATGGTCAGAAGTTTCACAATGCAAACACGTGTAGTGAAAAAAGCCATTTCTCACTACCTGTTTTGACTATGCCCCTTCCTGGATCCGTCTGAAACTCCTATTTTTTTGCCACACCTTGTGCGGCAAAAGTAAGGGAATGGTGGCTACAGTATGGGAAGCAGGCAGGGGAGTGCACCGACCCTCCAAGAGCAGTGCAAAGAGACCAGTAAAGGCTGCAAAGATTAGGGACATAAAAAGGGACATAAAAATAGCATCTATTGCAACATGGGTAAGAACAACTGTAAGGGTTATTGCTCCTGTTGTTTTGAGATCACCCTAACAGAGGAACCCTGAAATAAATAAAATAAAGTTCACTACGTAGCTGTTAAAAATGCTGACAGGTTTACTATATTTTGAGATCTTTAGCAGCATATCCTGCAACAGCCAAGACTGTCAAGTACTGGAGACAGAAAGCTCAGACCACCATTCATCTTAGCTTCCAGAGATCGAATTATAGCCACATTTGGATTTCTTCCTGCACACCTGCTTTAAGTGCGGCACAGAACTGAAAGGAACACCTGAAAAGATGAAAGTGGCGTTAACAGGGGATATTTGATACTTCAGAAGAAAGACAAGGAGACTGGAGTGCCCCCAATGAGAAACATTAATGGGGAACACTTTACCTAGTCCTCCCTGTGAAGCCAGGAGGAATGACACAACGTCTCCCACCCAATGCCACCACAGGAAACAGCAAAGATGTTTTCTTGTTGATGAAGAATAAATTAAGCATCAGACACTTCCTCAAGTTTCAGAGTACACAAACCACATCATGATTGTAAACGGGAGCCTGCCTTTCACATCCAAGACGGACTGAAACCAAGACTTCCATAAAGCCACATTCTTTCATTCTCTCTCTTGACTCACTGACTGAAGCCCAGTGTTTCTGTACTGACAGAACTCACAGATGAACTTTACCCATCAGTTCATGAAACAAGATGTATTGTGGAGCTGAAGGGTGAGGCACACCAGAAACCCCCCCAGTCTAATGGGCTGGGAGTTTCTACAAGTTGAACCAGTTTCCAATTCTGTTCACTGACTGGCCTGATGAAAGACCAGCGCAGCTGAGGGGACAGCACAGTCTAAGGAGGGACAATGAGGGGCAGATATTGTTGCTGGACATTTCATATCAAACCCCACCCCACCCCAAATCCACAGTCTAGAAAGGTAAAGAGAGTAATAGATAGGCCATGAGCCTTCTCTGAGGTCACTGTGAGAGACAGAGTCCATCTCTGGTCTTGGTTCTAATCTAGTGGCTCCCACTGCCTCATCTTACAGGACATGGCTTAGATAATCACAGCTTTTCCACCTTAATCAAAACATTACTCTCTTGCTGCTTACAACTGGGCAAAAGGAACATACCAAAGCAGCTGGAACAGTGCAGTGCTGATTTAGCTCAATGCAGTTGGGAATTTAACACTATGAACCAGCTGCAGTGAAAAAGTGAACACTATAACCAGCCCCACTCTGATCAGAGAATGAAACTGGGTTCCAAAAGAGCATTTTCTGTATCTGAAGCATGTAAAGCACCATATCCACAAACTATCAGCACCTACTTTGTCCTCTCCTAAAATAAGAGTCCTTGACATACCGCCCTTCCAGGAAGAGATCCCAAGTGGGGCTGATAGAAGCCTTACCTGTGTCTAAGTCATTGCTATTGGCAGCTTCACGCAGCCTTTTCAAAGCTATGGAGAAAAGAAAGCAATTACTAAGAAGCACAGAGGAAAAAGGCGCGTTTCCCTTCTGAAACATCCCATCCTGGAGCTCGAGCCCAGGCGTGGGGCCAGATCGCGCTGCTGCTCCTGGCTCAGCCAGAGAAGGGGAAGCCGGTGACCAAGCCACCAGGTAAAAACAGCTCTTCTCGTGTCCTCCGGAAGCCCTCCCACTCCTGACCGGCACAATCCTCTGGCACAACCAGGGATGCCTTCCCAAGCCGCCCCCCGAAGAAATCCGATCGCCTTCCCGTGCAGAGCCGGCCGAAAGCAGAGCTGTCCTGGGGCCGGACAGCGGCTCCCCGCCGCCCCCCGCTCACCGTGGGCCTCCTTGCCCGTAGGCCCCAGCCGGCGGTGCAGGCGGGCGGCCCTGCGCAGGCGGCGGGCCGGGATCTTGCCCGCGGGCTCCTCCCGCTGCCACAGGACGTGCAGGTACCCGAGGGGCGCGCCCGCCGCCGGCCCCAGCGGCAGCCCGGGCTCCAGCAGCGGCAGCCCGACCAGCGGCTGTGGCTCCGGCTCCGGCTCCGGCTCCAGCCCCGACTCCGGCCCCGGCCCCGCGCCGGGCGCCGCGTCGGCACCGCCGCCACCCTCCATCCCCTGCCGGGCCGGGCCGGGGAGAGGGGCGGGGCGTCACCATAACAACGGGGCGGGCCGTATGCGCTCGACCAATTGGAGGCGCCTCGCCCCGTGAGTGCAGCCAATGGGAAGGGCGTGGGTAAGGAGGAAAGCGAGGAGAGAGGCGGTGACCAGGACAGCCTGACGGACAGGCGCGTTGTCCAGTCAGAGGGAGGGACGGACCACAGGCAGCCCATGGCTGCTCAACGAGCTGAAGACGGACAGTTGCCTTAACCAATGGAGATGACCAGCCTGCCTCCGCCCCGAGCCCCGCCCCTGTGCCCGCCCCAGGCCCCCGTTTCCGCCCGGAGCTCTTTCCGCGCCGCGCCGCCGCCGCCATGGCCTACCCGGGGGAGGACTACGACAACGAGGTGCGGGCGGGGGCCGCGGGGGGCGCGGGGGGCGCGGCCGGGCTGTTCGCGGGCACTCACTGCCGCTCTCTCCCCACAGGCCGCCTACGACCCCTACGCGTACTCCAACGACTATGATATGCACACGGGTGAGTGCTGGCCTGGGCCGCGCCGCCGCGGGGGCCCCGGCGCCCGGCTGGGTCTGTGGGGCCGGGCCGGGCCGGGCCGTACGGCGGCTGCTTCACTGCTGCGCCTTCCCCGCAGGAGACCCGAAGCAAGACCTGGCCTACGAGCGCCAGTACGAGCAGCAGACCTACCAGGTGATCCCCGAAGTGATCAAAAACTTCATTCAGTATTTTCACAAGACGGTGTCGGATCTCATTGACCAGAAGGTGTACGAGCTCCAGGCCAGCCGAGTTTCCAGTGATGTTATTGACCAGAAGGTGTATGAGATCCAGGACATTTATGAAAACAGGTACGACACCATGCTCCCTGCAAGTGGGAATCACGGTTTAAACTGTGATGACAGTGCACGCTGCCTTTAAAAGGAAAGGCTTGCCAAATCTTACTGCTACCTGTGCTGTTCCAAACTTGGGCTTTCTCTAAAATAGTTTTGGCTTGGTTACTGGGGGAAAAAAAAGGACAGCTATTTCCAGTCTGTTAGGCTAATATAAGTATAGGTGAGTTGTGACCCCTCTGAAGAAGAATATTAGCCCTGGCCTAACAGGTATGGAGGCTACAGAAAGGGACCTCACTCATGCTAGCCAGGCAGTTTGCAGAAAACTGCGAGGTGTAACTTTTGTGTCTGTTCCCTACAGACACTCTTCCACTCCTGCTTCCAGCTGTTTCACCTTGCCATAAAGAAAATGGGGAAGTAACGTGCACAGCTGTTCTGTGCCTGAAGAATAAATTGAAGACTAACTGCTTAGTTTGCAGTTCTTGTTCTTTGCCTCGGCACTGGAGTTGCAGGGGGTGGGAGTGGTGCTCCGCCTTCCTCAAGCCCAAGGCATCTCTGTTGTCATCTCTAACTCCATCACTGTCATACTGGAAAGTGGGTTTTCATACCACATGTGTCTGTCTTTCAGCTGGACAAAACTGACAGAAAGGTTTTTTAAGAACACCCCATGGCCAGAGGCTGAGGCCATTGCCCCTCAGGTTGGGAACGGTGAGTCTTTTTCTTTGGTTGTCGGAGAGAGAAAGAGCTAAATCCTTCTGATCCGTGAGCGAGCAGGTGCACAGCGTTGCTGCTGGCTGAGTCAGTTGTCTTTGTTCAGAGTTCAGTTTGTGCCAGAGTTCACTCTGGCAACTCCTTCAGCAGGTACCTGCCAAGGAGTCAAACTGTGAAGTATCCTTTTTCTGGCTCCCTTTATGATTGTGGCAGGAGGCTAATAGGCCTTGTGGCTTGCTCATGTCCCCTTCTGTCATCTTTTCCAGATGCTGTTTTCCTCATTCTATACAAGGAGCTGTACTACAGGCACATCTACGCCAAAGTCAGCGTGAGTGTTGGCCCTTTGTCTTCCTGTGGGTTGAATGTTGGTTTCTTTGTGCCAGACAACTCGCCAGATCTTGCTGCCACCCCAGTTTCAGTAGTCCCACAGTTTTTGCAAGACAGGATTTATGGGTTTGTGAGCTGTAAGTCACATTGCTTCCAGGGAAGCTTAGAATTCTTGCCTTTTGTTAGTTTAGTAAGGACTCACTGATTGCTGGAAAGCAAGAAAGACTTGACTGTCCGTGTGAGGCTAGTTAGCTGTCTCTTCAGGCTTGGTCATAATGAGTGTGCAGGGTTCCCTCGTAGCTCAAATGAATCAGAAGATGGATCTGAGTTTTCAAGAGGCTGTTTGTTACTGACTATTGGTTAGTCAGTTAGGGAAGCAGGAGGTTTTGGGAGGTGATTGAATTTTCCTTTTAAGTGCTTTTTTTGTGTGTTTCTTTGTGGCTCTTTTTTCTTCAGATGAGCAACTGGGTCAGAGGGGGGTATCACAAGAGGAAGGTGCATTATTTGTGACTAAAAAACCCTCATGGGGTCAGAATGCGTTGCAAAGAGGGAATTACGGACACCATAAAGAATACAGGAGAAGGAAGTGGAAGGAATAAAGCTCTGTGAAACAAAACAAATCCCTCACTTTTTTTTTTCTTAGGCTGCTTTATAGTCAGTGAGAAAATCACAGTACTTGGGAAAAAAGCTGAACAGACACATGACTTATGGAGTATATAAGTCATAACTGCAGTTTTACTGTGGACCAGAGGGTGGAGAAATGAGCACTTTAAAAAGGCTTCTGTGTTAACCCAAGCCAGGCTTTAACAGGAGAAACTGGTTTCTCGAACTGTGCTGTTAGTGGTTCTCAGACGCAGTGTCTCCAGGTTGAACAAGGAAGATGACTCTAGGAAGAGAATGATCCCTTACCAGTAGGTTAAAATGTTTAGAAATGCTGTCCAGAAACAGAATTGTTGATTTATTAAGGCCTCTCATAAAGGGAGAAGGAAAGAAAGCTGATGAAGGTATAGGAAATTTTTAAATCTAGACAGCATAAAGCGGAAGAGGGAAGGTTCATGTGCAATATTCACAGAAATTTTGACTGCTCAGTTGTCCTGGGAGAAGCTACCTGTACAGGAAAAGTCAGCCCTGTTCTATGGGACAACAGTGATACAATTTCTGGGTGATGCTGGTGGGTGTCCTAGCTGATTACCAACTTTAACACTTCTGAAAGAGACTCTCTACTGCTGTGACTATTCACTGTCCTTTGTATGCTGTTGCCCATGAATTTCCTTCTTTGGTGCTCAAAACAAAGCAGACGGTGCTGACTTCTCATTGCAGGGAGGGCCCACACTGGAGCAGAGATTTGAATCTTACTACAACTACTGCAATCTCTTCAACTACATCCTCAGTGAGTTGCTGCAATCCATGTCTGGTTTGTTAATTTTGGAGGGGGAGAGTGGATGGAGAGGGTGGAGCTGGAGAAAGGGTCAGAAGAACTGCAACATGTTTGTGTATAGATCACATAGGGAGAAGTAGTCTACGAGCTTTCTGTATATTTGAGTTTGCTGAATGAAGAACAATTTACATCCATGAATTTAAAACCATAAAAAGTAGAAATAGTTCCCTATGCTTTCTTAAACACTGTAAAGAATAAAACTTATTTAGCTTTCTGTCTTCCTGAGAACGGCTTGATCTACTATTAAAAATTAAAATGAAACTGTAAGCTAAAGAAACTTGCAGTGTGTTCACAATTGTTTACTGCTGTTGATTCCCCTTGGAACAAATTTCAGTGTTTGTGACTCCCTGCCAGGCTTTTTGTGGAGATTAAATCAGTTGGGATAAACGCCTCCAGTCTGTGTACGACTTATGAGAATCGCTGCTGCAGAGCCGTCACGCTTTAGAGATTAACCTGTGCATGTCCATAGTCTTTGAAAGTGAAGGCAGTTGAGGTAGTAGAAGCTACGTATCACAGCCCTCCTGAAAGCTTCATTTATCTGCTTTCACAAGAATTTCAGGGAAAATTCAGGGAAATTCTTGTGTTCCTTAATTTGTCTACTCCTCCAGTTTTGCCACTGTTCTTGCCCAAGGTATTGAGCCTCTCATTTATTCTTCTGCAGATGCTGATGGCCCTGCTCCCCTCGAGTTGCCCAACCAGTGGCTCTGGGATATCATTGATGAATTCATATACCAGGTATGTGGCTATAAGTCTGGGTCATTTTGGGGTGGCTTTGCCTTTATTAGTTGTATAAATTTTCCATCTCTTCCCTCGCTGTGATTTTCATAGTGAGGATACCATTGCACGTAACAAAAAACTTTGAGCTCTTTAGGGAGTCCTGAACTTTTGCAGGTATTTCTTTTTCAGAACGTAAGTTTTGTGTTTCTTAGTCAGTATGGCCTTTATGCTCGCACTGAGAGATTGATGACCTGATTTGAAATAAGCTCTGCTCTAAGATCTTGACATTAGAAAATATTTTTTACACTTACTGTTTTGAGTGCAGTAGTACAGATCTCAAATACTATTGTTGTTTCTCTGTAGATTACTTTATCTGTAACTTTTTACTATAGAGCTACCTATAATTCATCAAATGCTGTCTTGTCAAGCTTGAGGATGAAAAAAAGGATATGTGCATATATAGAAAAAAGATGTGTGTGTCCAGACTCATCTTCTGATTTGGTCATTCTCTTTGGTATCTGTACAGACAGCAAATTCGTGTTTAGTTGCCTGTCCTAATTGTGTAAGAGATCTTTCAATCTGTTTTCTGGCCTTTTCGCTCTGTACTCTATCATTTTTCCCCTATGTGCTTTAAAGGGGATGTAATTTACCATTTTGATTTCCAGGTGATCTCAGATGAAACTATTTTTTTTTTTGAACGCAGTTTTTAGTTTATTGTATTGCATTTGTGTGAGCAACTTGTAAGCTTAGTGCACTTAGCTGAGCATCTGCAAACAAGCTGCTCATCATTGAATCTCTGCTTTTTCCTGTAGTTCCAGTCTTTCAGCCAGTACCGCTGTAAGACAGCCAAGAAATCTGAAGAGGAGATTGACTTCCTTCGTTCCAACCCCAAGATCTGGAACGTCCACAGTGTCCTTAATGTGCTGCACTCTCTGGTGGACAAATCCAACATCAACCGACAGCTGGAGGTCTATACAAGTGGAGGTGAGCTATCTGGGTGGTGCCAAGCAGCACTGATGTCTATGCTGTCTTGCTTTGATTTGACCAAACTCAGTTAACTTTGTTGGGAGGTGGATCAAGCCCCTTATCAAGGGTTGGATTGGCTAGGACCAGGTTCTGTTGGCCTTAGGTGAGAAGTGCTGGTGATACATTTCAGGCCTTGCTCCTTTTGCCTGTAAAGACAGAGGTGCTGAAAGGCAAGCTTGCTTCCTTGGAGGGTGTCATACTCGTTCCTTATTTTCCCAGGTGACCCTGAAAGCGTGGCTGGTGAATATGGTCGCCACTCCCTCTACAAGATGCTGGGCTATTTCAGCCTGGTTGGGCTACTGCGTCTGCACTCTCTGCTGGGGGATTACTACCAAGCCATCAAGGTGCTGGAGAACATTGAGCTGAACAAGAAGGTAGTACAACATGTTCTCTTGGAGTCTTCCAAATGCCTCTATTGAAAAACGCTGGTGAAAGATTGCCATAATGAATCTTCCAGCTGAGGGTACTGTTTGTATGTGCTGTAGTTGTCAGGAGTTTGTAGTTGGGCACAGCTGGAGCTTTGGCATTAAATCAAGCCATATGATAATGCCTGATGCTGTTGCAGCACAATTGCCTAGTTTTTAAGGATGTTTTCTGTGTCGGTAAGGCAGTGTTACAGGGAATATTATTGGAACTGTAAGTGGTAGCGCAGTGGTAGCTAGCTGAACACACTGTTCCTGTCTTGGTCAGTGGCTCCTTCTTATATTTTTGACTTTTGTTCTCACCATACCTGTTCCCACCTTGTATGGTTTCGCCCTAGAATTGGGTGCTGCTTGTGGCTAACTGAAGTCCAGCAGCAACATGGGCTTGGCCCAGTGCTTGGCACAGATCTATGTACGTGCTGTCTGGCACAGGATATGGAATGAAACGGGGGGAAAGGGAACTGAGCAGACCAATATTAGGCACACTGCATGAGTTCTGTGCTTGCAGGAAGCTGAAACTGGAAAACATAGGAAACAGGATGATCTAATTAACAGCGAGGAAGCTGCTGCGGGGATGGGTGGGAGGTGAGGTATCCTGAATTAACCCTTTCTTTTCTGTATTTGGGAAGGGAGTGAAAGCAGAGGTGGCTGGGCTCTGGCTAACAAGTTGTTTGGATTGTTGTCTTCCCTCTAACATTGCACATTGATCCTTCCTTCTCAGAGCATGTACTCCCGGGTGCCCGAGTGCCAGGTGACCACCTATTACTACGTGGGCTTCGCATACCTTATGATGCGGCGTTACCAGGATGCCATCCGTGTCTTTGCCAACATCCTGCTCTACATCCAGAGGACCAAGAGCATGTTTCAGAGGACGACCTACAAGTACGAGATGGTAAGAGGTAGAATAGACTAGACTTCCCAAAAGAAAAAGCTTGTCTTTCCTGCCCCTCCTCCAGCACTTGATTGCCTACCTTGAATAGCGCAGCCTTATTTTGCTGGTGGTGGTAACTGGGGATCCCTTGAACTCCTTTGCCATGTGTGGCAATATTTCCTCTTAGCTGTGTTAGTAGTTACTTTGGTTGTTCCACACACTGTTGCCCCAACTCCATTTGCACTCTCCCTCTAGGCAAGGTTGTTATAAGTATCAGCTGCTAATGATTTTCTTGTTGATGGTTCTTCAGAGTGAGTCATGTTCTTAGTCCAGTCCTGCACTTCAGGTTGCTACCATTGTTGGATATATTTCCATTATCTGATAATCGTTCACAGATATAGCTGCAACAGAAGTTCCTTTCTCCTTCCACCTAAGCCGTCTCTGGTACCTGTTTACCACCTGCTGCTGCTCTCTTCTTTTCATCCTCCTGATTTATTTCTAACTCTTTGTGTAGTCAAATCCTGCCAGTCTTAGTCCTGTGACACTTTAAAAATTTGGTATGTCTCTTTCAGCCACACAGCTGTCTGTTTCATTGCACACTCAGATAAATCTTCCTTCACAGTTTTTGCTTCACTGATCTCCCTGATAACTGTCCCTTGCCAGAACATGGCTGTTAAATTATCTGCCTTCCCTTCTCTGCGCTTCTTTGCACCAAAGCAGTCAAACCTCCTTCTGGTCATCCAGGTTCTGTGTGGCTCTGGGTGCATTCACTCTGTACTTTCCCCTTGTCCATACCTCTTTTTCACTGGTGAAAGCCTTGATCTGTCTGCTTTGTCCAGAGGCACTGCTTATTGTGCCGTCCCCCTTGAGCATTAGGACCATTAGCGCTTCCAGTAAAAGTCTGTCTCTGGAAAATGTGGCTCCCGGCTTCCCTTCAGCACCCTGGAGCCTGAGCTCACTGTCAGGCTGACAGGTTCTCTTCTCTGTCTCAGATCAACAAGCAGAACGAGCAGATGCACGCGCTGCTGGCCATCGCCCTCACCATGTACCCCATGCGCATCGACGAGAGCATCCACCTGCAGCTGCGGGAGAAGTACGGGGACAAGATGCTGCGCATGCAGAAGGGCGACGCACAGGTCTACGAGGAGCTCTTCAGTTATGCCTGCCCCAAGTTCCTTTCCCCTGTGGTGCCCAATTACGACAACGTGCACCCCAACTACCACAAGGAGCCCTTCCTGCAGCAGCTGAAGGTCTTTGCCGACGAGGTTCAGCAGCAGGCCCAGCTCTCCACCATCCGTAGCTTCCTCAAGCTCTACACCACTATGCCAGTGGCGAAGCTGGCTGGCTTCTTAGACCTGACAGAGCAGGAGTTTCGTATCCAGCTTCTCGTCTTCAAGCACAAGATGAAGAACCTGGTATGGACCAGTGGCATATCTGCCCTTGACGGAGAGTTTCAGTCCGCCTCTGAGGTTGACTTCTATATTGACAAGGTTGGTATCTGCCCTTGCTGCCTAGGAAATTCTTTCACCCAGGAAATTCTGGAAGTGGCAGCACCTGCTTTTTGCTCCATCCTCTGTGAAACATCCATTTTTCCTTTGCCATGGGAGAGGCTTGGCTGCCCACACTGAAGTTGTAGCCCTGCTTAATAGAAGTGTCAATGAGTAAAGACTGATGGGATGTCACAGGCAGCTTTGGCAGTCATCATACCTAGAAAACAAAGGTGCTAAATGTCTTTCCCAGGACAGAGGGAACTGTTTATTTGTCAGTGGTTTCTGGGAGGTGACAGTTAAGTGGCTGTGCTATCACTGGGCCGGGTGGAATTGTCAGCTTCGTAGGTGTCCCCCCCACACATCTCTCCTTTGCTTGATGAAGCAGGGATGTTTCTTGGTCTTGTTACGGGTCCACTTTTCATTGAAGGAGCACTTAGCTCTGGCTAGGAGGAATCTAAACACGAGGTATATGGACATGCCACCATCCTGCCCCTGGAGCTCCAGCAGCAGAGGGCATAGGAAAGAGTCTTGGAGAACTTCATTTTCAAAGAAAATAGCAGTAACCATTAGGTTTTTTGTTAGGAATGAGACTAGGTTGCCCCTTGTTCTTAGAGCAGACCGCTTCTTGCAAGGTCTCATACTGTGTCCAAGCCTAGCACTTCTGTTATATAGTATGACTGTTAGCTGCTGAAAAAGGGAGGCACGAATTGGTCTTGGAACTGTCAAACCACTGCAAAGGGACAAAAACAGACAGAGTCTGCAAGAATGTGAGATGTGAATGCAGTGTGACTGGGGGACCCATGACAGGGAAAGGTATAGGGAAGGCAGCCCACAGAATACTGAATGGTTACTGTGGGACTAGCACAGGTTAAATATGTGTGATGCCGAACCAGGGTTGGAGTGAAGCCCCTTAGGTTGCTCCTCGTGTTTGTCAGTTCTTGCTGTCTCCATGCTAGCACAGTCCTTTTCCTGACCTCATGCTGTTCTCTTCCCAGGACATGATCCATATTGCAGACACAAAGGTTGCTCGACGCTATGGAGACTTCTTCATCCGCCAGATCCACAAGTTTGAGGAGGTGAGGCCTGGGCAGCAGAGCTGTGTAGCTCTCTAAGAAGCATGGAGGAAGTATTGGGCTGTGCAGGCCCTGGAGGAGCCATGCTTGTGTGAGACAGCTGTGTGATTCCTTGCTGGGGTGAGCCCTTGCTCTGCAAGGCATTAGGCAAAGGCAGGTGTTCTAAGCAGCAGCTGCTGGCCTTTGAAGAATGGTATGTTTTTCTTTGAGAAGTGCTCATTTGAGCCACAGTGGAAAAGGAGGAGGGTTTTACTGTCCAGGGACACTGACTCCATTGTCCCTTGACAATTGTGGTGTTCCTATCAGTAATAGAACCAAAATCATATCTCTAACTTCATAGCTATGGCTCTAGAAAGTAGCCTCAAAGATTCCTGGAGCACAGATGACTTCAGCATTAGGCTTGGCCAGGAGGTGACATTCTGTCACTGCTCCACTTTCCTAACAGAGGCTGTTGTGCACTGGAAGCTTAGACAGCAAAATCCTGAGATTTGGAGACTTGAGCAATACAGGGTTGAAATACCAGTGCTAGAAGTCTGCATCCTCTCTTCTCCCCACATCTTCCTCTGCTGGCATGGAGAGGAGGAGAGAGTTTTACTTGTTCCCCTTCTACTTCACACACTGCACTTGCTCTCTTTGTCAAGGAGTTGGAGAGGAAGGATGCATTGGATCCCCTGCTGAGGGGAACAGTAGTGTATGTGAACCATTATGTATTTTTCTGACGTTTGCTTTCTCTAATTCCAGCTGAACCGAACCCTAAAGAAGATGGGCCAGAGACCCTAAAACTCCTGCGGATGCAGTGCAGGCCTGGGCAGAGAAGTGGGTGGGAGAGATTATTCTCTTTGTGTTGAGCGAGGGGAGCTCAGGGTTCTGGCATTTCTGGAATCTCCTGTGACTCTGAAGGTTTTTTGTATTTAAGTATGCAGGCTTGTTTGGCTCAAACTATCTCACCAAGGACAGGACATCTAATAAATTGGTGGAATTTTTCGGGTGAGCATTTGGTATCTGATGTACTGATTTATTTTTCCTCTGTGGAAGAATATAACTGCATCTGGAGACACGGGCAGCTGCTGTTGGTTTGTGCTCTCTTTGGTCCATGCTGTTGCAGGAAACAGAAGGGAACAGATCTCTTTCAAGTCACTGTGCACACCAAACAGGGAAGGCTGCAGAACTGGTTAACAGGGAGAAAATGAGCTGTTCCACAATGTCTTCACAGGATATGGAAAGAGCTATTACACCACACATTGAATAAGCCTGAGTTGTAGCTGCTTTCCTAGAAGTTTGCATTTTTGCCTTTTTACCCCTCTTTTTAGTTTTGGTTGCTAAGATGTAGAAACACTCCAAAAAGGATTGGTGTGTTTTTAGAGGAAGGGGAAGGATTTTTGTAGGCATTCAACCAGAGTTAACTGGTAATCTGATAAGATGTCCTTGCTGCAGGTTGTGTTTTACTTCAGCACAAGTGATGCCCAAGACCTGGCCCTTAATTCAATGGAATTCAGTTTCTCTGGAAAACTCCCTGAGGGCCTTTCTTTTATTAAAACCCTTTAAATGCAAATTTTACTAGTTCTCCAGCCACAAATTTGCAGTGCCTTGAAAGGGGAAAATGTTGAAAACTAGCCCCATAAAGGGAAATCAAGGACTTGTAAATACTGGGGAAGAGAATGCAAAGAATGAATCGCATCCCTCCACACCCTCTCTCCGCTCTCCTTTTGCTGTCTTTAAATAGTTTGGGGCTTGAGTGGTGGAAACAGGTGCAAGACAAAAACCTGCATGTGTAATAGGAAAGCTACACAAAGCGTGTTTCAGATACACAACTTGGCTCTCTGTACACCTCCCTCTTGTTCCTTTCCACTGCGAGAGGGATCCTGGCAGTCCTGTGTGTGATTCTGTTTAGAAGTAGGGAATAATTAACCTTTGTTGGATTACATGCTGTTTGAATGAGGGTCAAGTTTCCAGTGTCCTAGATACTGCTCAGCAGTAAACTGTTTCCCACCGCAAAGTCAAGTGTTCTGGACGGGCAGGGCACGGGCAGCACAGAGTGAGATTAAACGGGCAATTCCTGTTGGCCTTTTAGCTGCTGCCATTACTGTTATGGATGCTAAGAACTTACTGCCTCCAGTTCTGGAGGGTTTGAGGCGGCCACACCACTAAGAAGTTAGAAGACTGAGATGCCACTGCATTGCAGCATCTGATGGGAGCTGTGTTCATACCGAGGAGGATCTGCTCCGTTTTGTTTTTAAGGTTGTCACTTTACCTTCTGTATATTTACCAACAGCGGTACAGTAAGCATAACTGTCAACAGCAACTGCCCTACTTTCTTATTATCTAAAGCCTAAATCTTTCCCAGAACATGTGCTCAGGTGGATGTGATACGCAACAGGAGAACCTTTGGCAGATATCTCCGTGATCAATTATAGTTCATAGCATAGCAAAGGAATCCAGTGTGTTACTGGGATTTGGTCTGTTTTTAATCTGTGATCAGCGTGTTGGAATTACAGACTTTTAATGCACATATTTTTCATCTGAAATAGTCCAGTGGTTACAGGCTGATCTCAGGTAGCGTAAATATGCTGCTGCTTTGTTTCTGTCTGCCAGAGCAGCTTCCACTGATCTCCCTGGCTCCACGCCTTCTCTGAGGGACTGCCGGAGGTTTACTGAGCGGGACTGGCACTTGGTGGAAAGGAGCCAGGAGGAGCTTGCAGCTCTCACAGGGTGGAAAGATGGGCTCAGTGAGCTGCGGTGCCTGGCACTGCTTGAAGCTGGAGGAATGCAGGGCGTTCAGCAGCATCAACAGAGCCCCGCTGCTGCTGGGGAGGCGCTCAGCAGGGAGAGGGGGAGGTGGTTGGAGCTCAAGCCTTGCCTGCTGCAGCGGGGTTTGCTTAGTGGAAGTGGTTCTGGACAAAATGGTTTTATCAGAGGGAACCACAGTATGGGGGTCATGTACTCTGTGTCTCTATGACCGACAGTTGTGAAGGGAGTGAGTGTGATTATAGAACCTGGAAGAGACAGTCAAGAAAACATCCCTGATCCTGCTGTCCCTTAGGATACATCAGGAAGACGCTGTCAGGCAGGCCTGGGCGATGCTGAACAGCCTGCTCGGTGGTAACAAAACTGAGACAATGCTTCATTTCCTTTTTTGCTACAGAGTAGTTTTTCTTGTGATTTACACCACAGCTTATCTCAGGCACTGAAGTGGCAACTTGCGCAAGCCATTCAGAGAACTTCTTTTTCACTTGTTACAGTTGTGGGGCAATGGACTGATACAATGAAACAGTGTAATAGAGGAAAGAGGGGTGCAAAGCAGGAGATCTGCGGGAGAAAGGACTGGAGAGGAGGGACTCTTACAGATTTGGAACTGGCAGCAATAAGTTCAACATCAGTGTGATGGTTTGGTCTTCCACAGAGGTAGCTATTGCCCCCCTTGGCAAATTGGAAGTGAAAAAAATGTTTTGCAGAATAAAGTAGCATTTAATAGTGTGCTTCCCTCCCTCTTCTCAAACCATCACAGTGAGCGTGCATGCCAGCTCTCGTGACAACCCATCCCTTCGATGTCGTGGGTTCCTGAGATTGTATCGCACTCTTCCTCCGGTTCTTCCAGGGCTTCCTGTGAAGTGCTGCCTGTGACTCCAAGTGTCCTTATCTTCAAAGCTCTCCCTGGCCCTGAGCCTACCCTGGGAGCCACCTACGTCCCACACGTACTGCACTGCCACGGCTTTTGCCCCTGGGACTGCTGAGAGGGGGAGCAGCCTACGTCTAAGCCTGAGGAGGATCCAGAAATGAGGTTGCCTGGTGGGTTTTCCAGTTCCTCCCTGCAGTCCTCCCCCTGCTTCTGGGACTGAGTGTAAAAAAAAAAAAAAGCTGCAGCGTTTGCGCGGGGCTTTCCTCCGGGAGTCATCCTTCCCCGAGCGGGTGCTGTCCCCAGCATCCTGCCCTGCCCTCGGGAAGCGGAGAGCCCGGGAACCCGCCGGCTGCCGCGTGTCCGGCCCCCGCCAAGCCCCGCCCGGTTAAGCCCGGCCTCCTTAGGCCCCGCCCCGCCCCGGGCAGGCGGCGGCGGCGGCGGCGTCGGTGGGAGCGGCCGCGCCGATGTCGGGTCCGCGGGGCGCCCTGCAAGCCTGGTGCCGCCGGCAGTGCGAGGGCTACCGCGGCGTGGACATCCGCGACCTCAGCGCCTCCTTCCGCGACGGGCTGGCCTTCTGCGCCATCCTGCACCGCCACCGGCCCGACCTCCTGTGAGTGCAGGCCGCGCCGTGCCCGCCGCTCCCGACGGGGCGCCGCGGGGCCCCGGCACCCGCCCGGGGACCGGGGGGGCTCGAGGGTCTGGGGGGACAGGGGCGCCGGGAGCCCCGTCTCTGGAGGGGCTGGACCGCCCGTGCCTCTTTGCAGCCGTCCCGGGGGCTCGCAGGGGGGCTGGGGAGGATGGAGGCGCCGTGGGAAGCGGCTCCAGGCTGGCTGGCAGGGAGGGACGGAGTCTCTCCCCGGGCACCGACGTGAGGGGCCCAGGGGCAGAGAGCACAGCCGTGGCTCCGTCGCCTTCTGAAATAGTTGGGTACTGGGGGTGAAGGTTGCCATGGTCCCAGGAAGTGCTCAAGGCCAGGCTGGATGGGGCTCTGAGCAGCCCGGCCTGGTGGAAGGTGTCCCTGTAGGGAGGTTGGAACTGAATGATCTTTCGTGTCTCTTTCAACCCCAATCTTTCTGTCATTCTGTGTTTTAGCAAACAGCTTTCTGACCTGGTCCTCCAGACCCGTCAAGGTCAGGGTTAGCAGAAGTTGTGGGATTTAAGACCAAGGAGAGCATGGAGGTGGGCTAGATCTGTACACCCCACTGAGAGCTGTGCCTGCCAGGGAGGAGGCATGGTGTTGGCAGCTAGGAGTGGGGGTGTTTCACCTCAGCAAGAGGTGGATATTCACACTTGGTGAGGACCAGAGGCCTGCCTGGCTCAGGGACATTCCCTGCTGCCAGAGGCAGTCGCTCTGAAACATGTAGAGCCCTTAACCAGATTGCTGCTTGCATTTGCTTCCAGCTTGTTTTCTGTAGATGCCGCAGTGAAAGCAGGAGGTAGCAAATGCCAGTAGGGGTATGGAGCCTCGGTAGCCTCCCCCAGCTTGGGTGTCTCTGACAGGAGACAGACAGTGAGTTTGGGATTGCTTGGGGGCACGGTGTCAGGCTGGAGAAACTGGCTGAGCCACTGCAAAGAATCTGCCCCGACCTGCCGCTGTAACCCTGTGTGCCCCGGCAGTGCCGGGAATCCGGCTTCCATCTGTTCTAATCCTTGGTAGCCCTTGCAATGCAGGTAGGCATTGCCCCACCTTGCCATGCCTCCAGCGTGCATGCGCTCCTTTGCCAACAGAGGTGATGTGTCCCCTGCCACGTTCTACTCTGGGACTGGCAGTTCCTCCTCTGAGGTTGCCCAAATCAACCAAATTTTCTTTTCTGAGATGTCCATGGTATGGCCTTTTGGCATGACAGCAACCTCTGTCAGGCAGAGGGTTGACTATGAGTCCTCTGTAGAGCTGTGGTGCCTGTGAGAGGGCAAAGCAGGCCTATGTCCTTACACACAGAAGCTGAACAGGTAGCCTAGAAAACAAACTCCTGCCTGTTGTATTTCAGGTGGCTGCCACAAAACCCCCAGCATGATGTTCTGGATCCACTGGGAGCCAAGACACACGGTGCCTTTGCATCCCTCTGGGTCTTGAGGGAGCTGTGTGGTCTTGTGTCCCAACAGCTCCCAGGTGGTATGGCTCGCTCTGACCAGCTAGAATAGAGACTCTGAAAACACTCCCAGTTGCAAGGCTGCTGGAGGGGAAGACTCAAATTAACGACAGGAATGCTTGCATTTATTTTTTTTTTTTTTTTTGTAAGTGGCACAGTAACTGGGAACTGAAAAGCAGAGGTTCAGCAAAAGCTTACGATAAATACCGCTAAAGCCACCTGATGGTTTCCCATTAACCATATTTACCATCCCATTAAGCAGCAGCCGCTGCTCTTTAGTTGTCAGTGGGTTTAAATCTGCTCCTGGCAGATGTCCTAACTACAAGCTTCACAGGTCCTCTGCACGAGCTGAATTGTAGAGACGGAGCCCAGGACCTTACAAGGACATGGCATGTTGTAGAAGGATTTTAAGACGGCCGTCGGGAGAGCAACATCATTTCATCTGATTCCAGCTTCTTCAGCCTGTCCTGATTTGGAAGTGGGAAGATTGGATCAGAGGCAGTAAATCTCCTGACGGCAGAGGAAAAGTGGTTGCCCTTCTTTTCTTCTAAAGTGCTTTTCAGTCAGCCTGGTAATGGGACTTGGCAGGGATCTGTGAGTGTGTTTCTGGCCCCGTGTGGTCTTCCTTTGTGCAGGGCTCTCCGTGGCCTGCACGAGGTAGCTGTGCTGCTCCCCAAAGGCTGGAGTTCCTCTGTATGCAGCTGCTTCCCTGCTTCCTGCTGGCTTCCCCTGGATCGCATAGGAGAGGAATAGGCTCATCCATTTAAGAGCTGAGCTGAAGCTCTTTTTTCTACCTGTGTGACACTACTCCTCTGCCACTCTCTTACTCCCCCAGCCTTTTGCTGCTGTGGTGGCTGTCAGCCTGTCCTGGTTGTCTGACCCTGCCTGGATGCACGCACATTGTGCTGCTGTGTTGGTAGGGGACAGGCTGAGGAAAAGGCTGCCATGAAAGACTGCAGGGGTAGGTGAGACTGAGGGCAGTTTTCTGCATGATCCTTAACTTGAACACAGTTGCCTCAGGATAAGGCAAATGGCATCAGAGAGATGCTGCCCTGGAGAGCTTTGGAGCAGGTCCCACAGAGCTCTTGGAAACTATATACGTTTGGGTTTTTTTTAAGAAGTAGATTGGAAGTGCTCAGTGTCTGCTGAATCCAGCTAAAGGTGTGTTTAAGTGACCACCAAGACTGAGGTGCACACCTGCGGGACCTGTGTGTTGAACCATGAAGATGAAAATACCTGACTCTAGCTCCCCTGCTGTACACACCTGCTGGATTTCACAGCCTCACTGTCCCACTCAGGGAAATGGGAAACCTTGGATTTAGCCTCTGACCGCGCTGCTGGCTGTGTGATCTCAAGATGAGACATTTAATCTCTCCTTTTCCCTTGTCAGTTAAGCTGGAAACATCCAGACCAACTTGACAGTAGACTCTGGGGATTAATGAGTTTGTTTGCTCAATGCTCTAGAAATCTGAAGCATTAAATTAGTGTTTACAAGGGCATTTGCTGCAGCTTAGTGAAGCAAAGAGCATCTTTCAGTATCCCAAGCTATACAGCCTCCCTGGAGCTCAGGGGAGGATCTTGGCATTCAGAGGTGAGAAGAATAAAAGAGCATGCCACATGCCTTTTGAGTGCTGGGAGAGACGGAGACTTGAGGAAAACAGGAGATGAGAGCTGTTTTAGAAACACTGGTTTTTGTCCCTAGAGCCGAGGGTTTGGTTACAGGCAGGATCACAAATCTTGTTTGTTCCTTCCCATGTACTGCTTGCATTTCCCTGACAAGACCTGGAAAGCTGAATGGCTTATTATGCGGCACTGCCATTACAGTGCTCATGATTTATATTTGAGGAATCCAGGAATTTGCTCTGGTTTTAGCTGTACGGCACACCCTTCCCCCTTCCCCGGCTCTGCTGTGCTGCCTGGCAGCTGCCCTAAACCCCAGAGTGCTTAGTGGCTCTGCATGTATCTAATTAGGTAAGTGCCTGGGATGTTATTTGCATGGAAATATTACTCCAGGATATGGTATGACGCTGGGGTTTGCTGAGTCAAGACAGTTCTTCAGCCGGGATAGCCAGAGTCTTGCCTGTTCTTACATCCGATCCCTTGGACCAGTGTTGTCAGGAGAGGAGCTTGAGCAGGGCTGGATGAAAGATTGCTGGGATCAGGGCAAGGAAATAATGTGACGTGCAGCCACATGTCACAGAACTGCACGACGGCAAGTTCTGGGCTCTCTGCAGAGGAGGCAGTTTATAGAGAGGACAGGGATGTGTCTGGGATGGCTTTCCCCCATGCCTGAGAGACCATGCTGCTTGCAGGTTGGTACAGGGAATGTGCCTGGAGCCACAGGGATGCCATGTGACCAAGTGGCATGTGGGAGTGCTCATGTGGGGAGTGATGCAGGTCAGCATGCTCCTGTTTGGCTTGTTCAGAGAGGGAGCTGGAAAGCGCAGTGGAGAGGAACTGAATAAACTGATCCCTGGGGCCTTGTGTTGATGGACTTCAGTATCTCGGGTGAAGCTGCGAGTCTTCAACCCTACGTTAGCGGAAAAAAATTTTCTAATGCCTTGCTGCTTGGTAGCCCCTCTTTACTTCTTGAGTTTCACATCCTCTCTGCTGGCATCCACTTTCCCTGGTGGATTCGCCTTGGTTTACTAAAACAGCTCTCGTGCGCTGGAGCAGAGTGGAATGGACATGTTGGTTTTTTCTGACAGAAAATACTCTCCCAGCCCAGTCCACCAAGGAGTCTTCGTGCTTCCAGCTACACCACTCCCATATCCTGAAAGTGAGGGCATTCAAAATGAAGGTCATGAATGTTTAGAGGGCAGTTGATATATAACTGGCTTGTCATTTCTTCTCCTGTGTTCCAAGCTGGCATTTTCTTTAAAAGAAAAAGAAACACAGCAAGGTTAAAAAGGCATTCTCTAGGCAAAAGCAAAACGAAAACTTAGGGAAAAAATAACTCGCAGTGGAGACTATTTATAAGTACAAAAAAGGCAGTAGTTTTCACATCAAAGTGAAGGCTGCAACTGAAGCTTTTGCTCACCAGCGTGTAGAGAAGGAAAAGTTGTGGTATTTTGAGCAGGCTGAGCTCTGTACATGTATTCACATCAGCTTTCAGAAGGGTGACAGAGCTGAATATCCAGGCCATCTTCTGTGTGTCTGCTGCATCTGCTTCTGCAGCAGTGAATGGCTGCAGCTTCGTTTATCTGCAAGAAAACAGCACCAGCAGCCTCTTGCTTTTGAACAGAGGAAGTGTGATATTATGGTGGTGCAAGGAGCTGGGAAAATCTTCCTGAGCTCATCACAGACTTCCTCTGCATCTTTGGGAAAGCTGCATGAGGGGCTTCGAGAAGGGGCTGGTTGCTCTGCCGTGTGACACCGGGATGGGTTGTGTTGGTGTTACAGGAAAAGGCAATAAAATCCAGAGAGGGAGAGAGGAAGGGAGTTTCCTGTAGCCCCTCTCCATGGGTGAATGGCTGAGGATTTTCCATCTTGCGCAATTTCTGCACACCACCTTTGGGGTGAGGCTCACACTCCCCACCTCTAATCTGAATTGTCTGTCTGGGTCAATCTCCCAAGCTTTGGCACCTCTCTGTGGGCCATTGGGGTGGCTTCATTTGACCACCAGCCTCTCTGGACTGTGTCCTCCCCTGTGAATCCAGCTTGCAGCTGCATGAGGGGGTTTTTTTTGTAACAAAGCTGATATCCTTGGCAGGAAGGGGCTGTAAGCAGTTCAGCCTGATGCCGTTTTCACACATTATACCCACATGCACACGTAAAAAACTTCTTCCTGTATTGCTCCTCCTCTATTGAAAGCCTGCAGACCACTGTAATTCTCTGCCCTCTGCTCCTCTGGTGAAGGGAGATAGTCAGTCCCTGTGGCCTGGCTGACTTGATCCCCCAAAAGAGGTCCAGGGGTACAAGGGAAATGTGCAACATGCCTGGGTTGGGAACTGCTGGGGTTACCCCATGTGTCCTGAGCACCTTGCATTCAGCTCCAAAGACTGCAGCTGAGGATGTGTGCACTGTAGAGGTTGGGGGAATAGCAAGGACAAAAGCGTAGTTTAAGATCTTTTGTGTCACCCCAAATTCTGGAGTGACCTCAAATCCCTTGAGGTGGTGCAGGGAGGTTTGTCTAAGGACCCTTGCTGGAGGAGCAGATATATCACAGGTGCCTCTTTCTCTTGAGGTAAGGGATCTGCATCCCCATCCTCCTCCTGCTGTTGTGCCGGTGGCGTCAGAAGGGCAGGTTTAGGGTGATGTCATGCATCCTTCAGTGCAGCAGTGTTTGGTGCTAATTGAAACATGGCACTGGTATTTCTACAGCCTTTAATCTCAAGGGCAGAAGAAACGGGTAACGAGAGACAAGAACGACATTTTAATTTTCTGGTCACCATCCATTTGGGACTTGCTTTCTTTTTTTAATTACAATTTCCCTTTGATTTCTTTGTCCCTTTGCAACCTGAAATCTGCCTTGCCAAGGTTTTGTTTATCTCAGGTCTTAAGGGTTGAATGTTGTAAGGTTGGCTGTCCTGGGAACCCGCGTGTGGTGGCATAGGGGCACTTTTGCTCTGCACCTCACGTGGCTTATTTGTGCTTTCTCATTTCAGAGACTTTGATTCTCTCTCTAAGGATGACGTCTATGAGAATAACCGCTTGGTAAGTCTCTGTTCTGCACCAGAAGGAAGAAGGGACGTGAGAATGATTTGATGGCGGTCATGCAGTATGGGAGGCGTTTGTGACGCTGGTGAGGGTGTAAGAAAAATCTGTGGTTGTAAGTAACAGGCAGGAGCTTCTCTGGAAACAAGGGCATCTGAAACATCAGCATCCAGCCTGTACTGGTTATCCTAACAGTTGCCAAGACAACATCTCAGGTGAAGATTTAAACGATGCAACATCATCTTGACTTCAGTTGTTCTGGACTTGCAGGCAATGGAAGCTAGTTTTATTCCAGGCATAAGCAGAGAGGAAGGTCATGCTGGAAACCTGGACTGCTTGGGACAGCTGGAGTCAGCAGCAAAAGCAGTCAGTGGGGAATGGGGAGGTGTCCAGCCCCAGGAGTTATTGGTAGGACAGAGCAGCAACAGCCCTGTTTTTTTTAATGAGAAAAAGACCTAATTGCTGCTGGCTCCATCTGATAGTCTGTGGAGATACCTGACCCATCATCTTCCCAAGATGAGTTAAGCTACATACAAATATCAAGAGGATGAGGCCAGACTCTTTTCAGAGGTGCTCAGTAACAGGAGAAGGGGCAACAGGCACAAACAAGAAGTTCCATCAGGAAGTTCCACCTGAATACAAGCAAAAAAAAAATCTTTATTGTGAGGGTGACAGAACTGGACCAGGATTCCCAGAGAGGAAGTGAAGTCTTTTGCTCTGGAGATACTCAAAACCTGCCTGGACACAACTCTGTGCAACCTGTTCTAGGTGAACCTGCTTTAGCAGGGGGTTGGACTAGATGATCTCCAAGGTGTCTTCCAAGCCCAGACATTCTGTGATTTGGATTTACAGGATTAGGACTCTCCCATTGTGCCCTGGCACATCATTTCCTAGACCAGTTTGCCTCCTGCAGCCATTAGCAGCTATCTTTTTCCATTCAAGACCCACGCACAGGTATCTTGTTCAATTAAGTGGATTTCTCCTTGCTCCTGGCTGTTTGCAGCCATGTATTCAGCAAGGCTCAGTCCAGAGAACCATCTTAAAGCCAGGCTGAGCAGAGCAGGGTGTCAACAGGGGGCATTTTTACACCCCTAGTAACTGCAAATATCCACTTTCTTTTATTTCTCCATCCTTTTTCTTTAGATCCCACACCCTGCACAGCATCTCATACCCCGAAAATGAGGCACCTTCAGCCTTCACACACACTGTGCACTTGATACCTCACCTTTCAGTGCCCAAAAACCTCTTATCTCCTCCTGGCTTACCTTCTCTTCAGTCCCCACCACAGTTTTGCACCTCTGCTCCCTTGATGATGAATGTGGGTATGCTGCCCTTGACACAGTGTATAGACAGTAATCCACATATGCTGCTAAGTGGGAAGCTCTCAAACAGCTTTTTCCCTCCTTCATTCCTTTCTTTCAGGTAGTGTGTATGCAATTGCAGGAGCTGTGTGCTTCTTATCACAATGTCCTGAGACACAGAAGAGTACTGAAGTGGCTTGTGCATGGCAGGCTGCTGGATGTTGAGTCAGGATGGCTATGCTAGTGGGAAGGGAAGATGTGGCCCCCCAGAGCATGAAAGGATGGGCACTGTCAGTGTTTCTGTGGGATGAGCATGTGGGGTGGCTGGGGACACTGCTCAGTAGAGCCGGTGTTTGGCTGTGTTGCTGGAAGTGTCTGCCAGCCCTCAGCCCTTCGCGGTGCCAGCCAAGGCTCTGCTGGGCTCTTGCGTGAGGGCACTGGTGGTGTGCCCTTTTCACAGGTTGAAAAAACGCTGGGGTTTTTGTTCAATGAAAACTTGAACCTTACTTCTGATGCTACCTTTCTAGTCAGATGGCATGTCTGGAGCCTCTGTCCATCAGGGATGCCATAGGCTTGCTACTTAATCTTCCACACGGCCCTTCAAAATTGATTTCTTTGTTACTTTCCGTAAAGCATCAGTTCTCTCTCCCTAATGCCTCCCTGCTGTTCTTCCAGGCCTTTGAATTGGCAGAGCGGGAGCTGGGCATTCCAGCCCTTCTAGATCCCAATGATATGGTCTCCATGAAAGTCCCCGACTGCCTCAGCATCATGACTTACGTGTCTCAGTATTACAACCATTTCAACAACCCCAGCCAAGGTGAGTGTCCTCCCACCCTTCTGGCTTCCAGTTTGCCCCCAGGAAACCCAGTGTTACCTTATGCTTCCTCCTTCCCATGGCAACTGGGAGCCGTGTGTGTTTGTGGGGAAGGGGAGAGGAGCAGGTAGTACCTGCCTCTCCTGCATCTTGCTGGTGCCCCTGAGGAAGGCCTAGAGGAGAGAGTGCATTAGGGTGAGGTTTCACAAGAGGTGGGGAGTGATGCAACAGCTCAGGCTGTGGAAAGAGCAACGCCTTTCTCCTCCCTCTGCTTGCATTCCTGCTGCTTGGGTTGGGCCACCACCCCTGGTGCTCACCAGACCCCCCTGTGATCTGCTCTAACCCACTAAAATGGGAGAAAGCCAGATAGGAGCCTGCCTAATGCAGCTAGTTTTTATCACATTGGTGCGTGTAAAGTGACTGGAGGACAGAGGGAGTGGAGCCAGGGTGGAGTGTTTCAGATCAGTTCATCTGTTCCTACAACTGCAACTTGAGCTCACAGATGAGAGCTCCAGGTCTCCTCTGTTCTGCTCTCGAGCCACAGCATCAGGTAAATCTCTTCCACTTGCATATACTTCTCCAGGGGTGCTGGTCTCCCATCCAGGGAGACCACTTGGGACTGGTATGTGAGTTCCAGCAAGAGATGCTTCACAGACCTGCTGACAGCCTGGAAGCCCTGGGGCCCAGTGGGTCACAGTAATACATCAGCAGCTACCCCAGGTGCTCTGGGCTTTAACCGTTGCTTAGGGAGTCAGTTACAAGGGAGCCAAGTAGCATTTGATGAGTAAATAAAATCACAGTGGGAGGCTGGTATCCCTGGCCCACAGAAGGGGATCCACAGCACAGCCAGGTTCTCTGGCAGCCTTACGGCCGACCCATTATTAGATTGTGTTCATCTCTTCCACTTAAAATAAGCACTGAACTGTTGGGAGCAGCAAGTCCCATCCTGTGTCACAAGGCTGGATGATTTTATTTCTTTTCCCCTCCCCTTCCCCCACTTGCGTGGTGTGAGTCACTGCTGCTCCCTGTGCCTGATCCGCCTTCCCTTCTGCCTCCAGCCAGCGTCCCTCCGTCTATGAAGCGCCCAACTGCTGCCTCCTCACCTCCTCTGCTGTCCCACAAGAAGTCTGTGGCTGCGGTTGAGAGTCCTTCACCACCACAGGTACCTGATTTCTTGATTCAAAGTCAGCCTGAGACAGTGGTGCTCCCTGCACTGTGGGTGAGGAGACAGGACAGAGCCTGTCAGAGCATGATGGCAGGGGGCTGCCTTTGTGTTTTGAAGGGGGAGAGGTGTTTGGGATTTCAGTTCCTTGAGGATCCAGTGGAGAGAGTGATTTCTCTCTAGGAGTCTGTAAACTGTAATTTGTCCTTGGCAGGCAAGAGGTTGGGCAGATTGGTGCTGAATTGATTCCTTGAGCCACCCAGGGCACTCTCCTTCCTGTTTGAGGATAACTCTGTAGATGAGGAAAGAGCAGGAATATGGGACTAGAAGAGCAGAAAAGATACCTTTTATTTCAGGTTTTAGCAGATGTCTGGGATGGGACATTTTCCAGTGTTTTGCAGGGCCCTGCTGCCTGGGGTATGGATTAGTCCCTTCCACAGCCCTTCAGCCGTAGATGGGGGCAAGGCACCTTTTGAAGTGGCCCATTCTAATTTGGGAAGAGGCAGCCTGCCTGTGCCTGGCCTCGGGGGCAGCTGTTTTGTGCATTGTCAGCCCCTGAGGTCAGCCCCTGAACTGTGCCACACACCCTCAGCGATGGGCCTTGCACAGGGAACAGCTGCTCTGGAGCATCTGTGGTCTGGGGAGCAGCTCGTGGCCCCCACCCTGAGCTTCCTGTGCGTTGTGTCACAGGATGATGCCCCCTCGGAGCCACCGGAGCGGTCGCAGCGCACCACGCCCAGCAGCACCTGCGCAGCCTGCCAGCAGCACGTCCACCTGGTGCAGCGCTACCTGGCCGAGGGCAAGCTCTACCACCGCCACTGCTTCAGGTATGTTGTGGCCAGGCCTGGTGGGGCGGCCACTCTCCTCGGCAAACTGCAAGTCTGTGGCCAGCTGCACGCTGTCTTTGCACGTCTGTGTCCTTGGGCAACGTGGAGCATCAACAACAGTTCTTGAAACGATACTGAAGATGCTCCGTTTCCTGCCAGCCCCCTGTCCCAGAGGTCTGATTAGCCCCTTGTGTCCAGCCCTGTACGCCATTCCTCTCTTCTTCCCTGCCTCCCTTGCTGACTTGTGTTTTCCCTCTGTGATCCCAGCCTCTTGAGCTTCTCCCTTGTCACATGAACATGGGTGTTCTGCCTCTTTACCACCTGCCTACCCAGGACCATCCCTCCTTCACTTTTCAACGAGGTCTAAGTTATGACATCATCCTACAGACCTCCTTCCACCTACACTCCACATCCTCAACTGGATATACAGGCTTCCATGCTGCCTGGGTGGTGCTGAGCTGTCAGGGAGCATTTGGAGACCTGCAGCTATTAACAAACTAAGGAATGAGAGTTTAGACGTCAGCAGCTCTGTGGTTACTCCCTGCATGCAGGTCCTTACGTGTAGCACCTGTGAAATCATTTCACTTTGCTTTCCCTGCTCTGATGATGAAGGGATGAGATCTCTCCCGTGGGCCACAGGACAAGAACTGGCATCTCAGCATAGAAATATTGAGGCACTGGGAAGATACAGGAGGCCTCTTTCACCTACCGAAGCCAGTTGGAGATGTGCCATAGAAACAGCATTGCAGGAGGGGAGCTAAGCTGGGGCCCATCAAGCTTCCCATCTGCAGCTGGGGCAAAAGCAGGAGTTTTGGGGTGCACGTGCAGCATTTCCACTGTCCTCATAGGCCAGGAGTAGGAGAAGTGCCATATCTGCCATAGCATAGCTGATGGCCCTTCAGACTGAGCAGTGAGATCCCTGTAATTTTGTCCCAAATTTTTTGCTTCCTCATGCTTTTCTTATCGTTTTTTCAATTTTGTTTTTTTTTTTTTTCCTGTGCTGATTCATGGATGCTGTTTGGTTATGAAGTCCTTTGGCAGCATTTCCTGTGGGCTGATGGAGATAAATACAAAGCAAATCACTTTCTCCCCTTGTCCAAACTTGACGCTCTTCATTTCATCATACCCCTTCTCTCTACAGCTTCTGTGTCCTCACACATCTGCTCTCCATTTCAAAGGAAATCCCAGTCAACTGGATGCCCAGAGCAGAATTCCTCACCAAAACTATCTGCTTACAGTATAGGGCAGCCAGCTGCTGCAAGCACCAGACAAGAAGGAACAAGCTTGGTTTTCATGGGAGTGCTTGATCAGCCCCTTGCTTCTGGCTGTCTTTCATGTATGCTATCCACCTTCCTTCCCAGGTGGAAAAGGGCTGATTTGGTTGCCAGTGCTGTGCATTACTCTTGTCCCTGAAGGGCTTCATTAGGAAGCATTCAGAGGCTCAGTGGATGATCTAAGGAGATGTGGCAGACAGCAAAGGACAGGGAAGCTATTAGCCCAATTTCAGTAGGCAAGGCAGAGTGTATGAATGGCCCACTGCTTAATTCACGTGTCCTTACAGCCAAATGCTGTGGCCCTGTTGGGTGCCATGGTCAGCGTTAGTGAGGGTGAACATGAGATCAGGCCAGCCTTATATGCTGTTTCTCCTGACTGCTCCTGAAGCCTCCAGTGCAGGAATTTCCTGAGTGGAAAGTGATGTCATTTTATTTAATAATCGGAGTTTGTGGGGTTTTGTTTTACAAACAAATGTGTCTGATGGTTCTTTAACCCACCTGGACCTTTAACCCTTGCAAAGGAGCCCATAAGCCTCCCTGTGCCACTTCTGAACCAGCTGCTCCCTAATTCCAGTTGATACTCCCTGTTTCATGTCTGTGAATGGTTGATCCCTCTCCCCCTTCCAAGTCTGGAAACCACACCATATGCCAATACCAACTGTTGCCCTTCTGCATCTGTTAAATCCTTTCTGAGTTGAAGGAGGAGCCCAAATGCACACAGTATTTGAGTTGTGAGCTCCCCATGGGCTCATACAGTGGCATGGTGACATTTCTCTGTTCCTCTTCTTTCCCAAGTGACTCCCTCAAGACCACACTAGGATTTAGTAGCAGGGGTGGAAACCATGTTACTGCAAGGATCTCCCAGGGGCCTTGCCTTCCATGAGGGGCAGGATGGTATCCCCCCATCTAATGGAGCTCTCTCCTCGTGTTGGCAGGTGTAAGGAGTGCTCCAGCACGCTGCTCCCGGGGTCATACAAGCCTGGGCCAGAGGCGGGGACTTTTGTCTGCACACAGCATCGTGGTAAACTGGCCATGAGTGGGAAGGCAGAGAGGAGGCCCAGCCCAGATCGACAGTCACCAGAGCTAAGAACTGAGACTGGGGCTGACAACGTGAGAGAGGATGCCCTCCCTGCAGGAGCAGAGGTGGGGAAGGACAATGGCAACTCCCTGGAGAGCATGGCAGAGACCCATATGCCTGCAGAGGACCTGGCTGGCCCAGCAGAGAAGGACAGCACACCCAGCAAAGCAGAGACAGCGATGGCCCCTGCTCATGCAGGCAGTGGGGCACCAGTCTCCCAAACTCCTTCCAGACCTCCCCTCCCCAGCAAGCCCGCAGTGCTCACCCAGGACAAAGCCAGCTCACTGGATGGACAGCTGAGAGACTCGCGTCCCACCCCTGCCCCAAGGAAGGCCACTGATGCCTCAGCCCTCTCTCCTCCAACCTCTCACCCCGTCCCCCGGCCCAGGTCCACTCTCCAGGGTGAGAGCAGCGAGGGTGGGCCTGGCATAGTGAATGGTAAGAGGGCACAGTGGCAGGGGTTACCCTCCACATCCCCAGTGGCCGACGTGGTCGGCTGCAGGTTGGATGAGTTTCATTCCTTCTCTGCAGCCCAACAATCTTCTACCTCTGAATAAATCTTGGGCTCAGACACTGAGCCCTTGACTGCCAGCCATCCCTAAAGCAGGGAGGGCAGTGCTAGCTTTCATGCCTGCCTGTTCCCTTATATTTCTCCAGAGCTCTACAGAGTTTGCTGCCAGTGCAGAGGGAAGGTGGCAGTGCTAGAGCAGTTTGGAGGTGTGGGGATAAAAGGGGCACATCAAGTCTGCAGATGCAGCTCTGAGTGTGAGGTGGGGAGAAAAAGGCAAAGGGAATGTTTGGGGTTAGCTGGCGCACCAGATGCAGGAGAAATGCCTTGAGGTCTTTAGAGAGTGGGAATAGCTGCCTACCTGTAGGAAGATGTGTGAGAAGTGCCTTGTTAATTTAACCTCTTTCTTCATGTCCTTTTGGTGTTGTGACAGTCTGACACTGTGTCTTTCTAGGTCGAGCACCTGAACCCAGTCCCCCTGTCCCAAAACCTCGAGGAAGACCCTGCTCCTCTGATCGGTATGTCCTTCTGTTTGCAGATCACCTGAAAATCCGTAGCAAGCTGGGGCTATGGGAACAGCAGAGCTGTGGGTTTCTCTACCACCTCCATCAGCCCCTGCTCTTAGGAGGATGTAGGCTTTGACCATGTCCCTTACGTTATAGGTGCCAGCCCAGCATGGTCAGGCTAACAGTGTTTGTCCATACCTGCCAGGCCCTTTGTCTCTTAGGGTTTGCAAAGTGTTCGAGGGCTTCAGGAAGGCATTTTTGTGGCAAATGCAGATGGCCAAGTGCCTTCTGAAATGGCTCTGCTTGAGTGTGCTGAGAAGGGGACACTTGTCTGCCTTGTGGAGGGTTTGTCCTGGGAAATGTCTAGTCCAGGGTCATTGTGAGTGCCTAGCTGCAACCTTTACACCTTCTGGGCTCTTACCCAGGAGTCCACTGGTGTTAGTTCATTCTTGCGTGCCCTTGGGACAGAGGTTGCACAAACACCCCGCATTTGCAATGGCCAAAGAGTGGGCGTGTACGGCAAGTGGTGGCCACTTTCCTGACCAGCACTGATTCACTGAGCCGTGGTGTGGGCTGTGCCCCCAGAGGACCAGCGGTGTTTTCAGCCACAGGAGTTAGCGAAGAAGAGTGCATCCCTGGGACTCTCAGATGGACAGCCCTCTGCATATTGGAGGGGAGCGTGCCACAGAGGGCAGATGTCTGATATCAACTCCTGCTCTGTCCATAGCCTGAGGAGCAGAGCTGGATGTAGGAGTGGTGTCAGGGAGGGGAGACCAGTCAAGCCCGTAAAGCTCAGCCTTTGCCACTCCCCAGCAGTTGGAGTCAGAAATATTCGGAAACCAAAACACTGGGTCCAGCAGGCAAGTCAGGCCCATAGGTTTGCCCATGGAGAGCAAGACACTGTGTCTGGGGAAAACTTCTTGGATAATAAAGCTGCTTCTGCATGGGAGATATCCTGTTCCTTTTCCCCAAGAGCTAAGTCCCTCTCCAGTGCCTCTCCACCCCTGCTTGTCTCTGCTGCCTGCCACCTCGACTTCTCTTTCTCTTCTACCAGTGGTGGAACTGCTGCAAGAACGAAGGACCCACCATGGATGGCCTTAGTGCAAGCAGAGCCCAGGAAGAAGCCAGCTCCCCCTCCTCCCCTGGGCAACAGCCATGAGACTCCAAGTAGGACTTCAGAGGAGGAGGATGGGGAGGAGGTGGGGAAAGTCAGGAGTGAGGAGAGCAGGTCTGATGCCACGGAGCCCAAACCTTACAACCCCTTTGAGGAGGAGGAGGAGGAAGAGGAGAGTGCTGATGCCCAAAAGAACACACCTGAGCAGGAGCAGAGTGAGGCTGCTGCCAAACCTCTACACCCTTGGTACGGCATCACTCCCACCAGCAGTCCAAAGGTGAAGAAGCGGCCAGCTCCACGAGCTCCCAATGCTTCCCCACTAGGTGAGCTTCCCCTTGCTCCCTTATCCCTCCTCTGCAACCCCTGTGCATCCCCTTGGAGGCTTCCCCTTCCCAGGTGCCTCGGCATCACTGGCAGGCCAGGCCATGCAGTGATGGTTGTGTTAAAACTTGCACTAGTCATGTCCTCTCTACCCACTGGAGCACAGCATTTGCAGGCAAAACCTTTGTGTTGACCCCTGTCTCCAGTGTATACCACCCTTCCCTTCTCTCCTGGCTGTCCCTTCATTCCTCCCTGAGCTCTCCCTTTGCTTTGCAGCCCACCACCCCATCTCCAGGCTGTCACACTCTGAGCCATCGTCCTCCACCCCATCTCCAGCTCTCAGCCTCGAGAGCATCAACTCTGAGAGTTCAGCCAAGGTGCTGGGAGACACCGATGAGGCCTCAGTGCCCAAAAGCTCCTCCGAGCCCACTGTCCACACACCAACAGCTGCCAAGACCTCTAGTGCTGATACGCCGCTGGCCAGCATCTCTTCCAGCGAAAGCCCTGCTGCGCCAGCCAGCCTCTCCACCAACTCCTCCTTCTCCTCCTCCAGCGAGCTGGCCAGCTTCAGTGGGGAGATGCAGCCCAGCACCCCGCATGCCAGCAGGAGTGTCTCCACTGGCAGCTTAAAGACCAGCCCCAGCCGGCTGCCCCCCAAGCCTCCAGCTGGGGCCAGCCCTACACCCATCCTCTTGGCTTCAGAGGGGGGAGCTGGAAGCCCTAAGACACCTTCCTCACCCAAACCACAGCTGAAGGTGAGATGGTGACCTTCCTGCCATCCAGATCAGAGGGCTTTTCTTCCCCATCCATCACTCGGTCACAGGGGGATTGTGATTCCAGGCTTGCCCCTTTGGTAGGTTTGATGTGTGACCCACTGAAAGCAAGGTTCAGGTTTGTTAAATGGTGGCTCTGCTCATACTCTGCCTGCCCCATGTGCTAGAGAAGAGGCAGGATGTCATGGTCAGAGCAGATAGGAAAGGGAACTGTGAAGGAAAATAATTCAGCGTTCTTGTGGAGAGAAGCTGGGGAACTGATGCCAAACAGGGGCACAGCTGGCTTTTTGCCCCATGGCTTGGCTGCTGGTGGAGACGAGTGCTGCGTACCTCCTTTAGGAGGATGTGGCGCAGGATAAACCCTAGGGCTGCCCTGTCTGCTCATTCACAGCTGGTGGGATGCTGTATCCATTCTGTTTCCTGGATGCCTATGTATCTCCTTTTGTCCCTCCTCTCCAGTCTTCCTGCAAAGAGAACCCCTTCAACCGGAAGCCATCACCTGCTGCCTCTCCCTCGGCAAAGAAACCTCCCAAGGGCTCCAAGCCAGTGCGTCCTCCTGCACCAGGTCATGGCTTCCCACTGATCAAGCGCAAGGTAAAAGGGCCCTTAGGAGCAGAGAGGGAAAAGCCAGCTCTGTGCTATCCCCCCAGGGCTGTAGCAATATACATGCTCCCTGCTAATGCATCTGTGGGCAGGGATGCAGCAGGTGGCTGTGGCTGGGGAGGATGGTGTGTAGACCAGAGCCTGTTCATGGCAGCACCATGATCTCCCTTTGCTCCAGAGTGGGGTGGGGATTTCAGATCCACCCTTAGGTGGAATATTCTGTTGTTCCTCTGGCCCTGTTAGTGTTGGCTGGCCTTTGAGTTACCCCTGGAAACTGGAGGTTGGTGGTTTACGGTTTGGCAGGTGCAGACAGATCAGTACATCCCTGAAGAAGACATCTATGGGGAGATGGATGCCATCGAGCATCAGCTGGACCAGCTGGAGCACCGTGGGGTGGCTTTGGAGGAAAAGCTTCGCAGTGCTGAGAATGGTATGTGGGGAGGGCTGTTCTGTGGGTGTGGGGCAGGATGGACCTTAGGGCTGCCCTCTCTCCAGCCAAGGAGATTGTAGCAGTGACTTCCTCCCTGCTGATGCTGGGGTTAGAAGAGCAAAAGAGGATGTGCCGGGCTCCAAGATTGGTCACAACCATACCCTGGACATGGAGATGTCCCCAGAATTAAAACACAGCAGAAAAGCTAAGGTCTCCCTCTAAGACTCAGGAACAGGCTGAGTTTGGGTTGGCCATAGCCCAGCACCCCTCTCCAGCCTGCTGCAGGGTGATGGGATTCTCCATCACCAGGGCTGGGAATGGCTTTGAATTGTTCCTTTGCTTGGCAGACAACCCTGAGGACAGCCTGCTTGTGGACTGGTTCAAACTCATCCATGAGAAGCACATGCTGGTGCGTCACGAGTCGGAGCTCATCTACATGTGAGTGTATGCAAGTGTGTGGAGAGGCACTGATGCTCTTTTGGGGGGCCTTTTCTCAGCCCTCTTGAGATGGTGTTTCCAATGGAGAGCTTGACAGGGCCTCCTTGCCTAGAGAAGGGAGGAAGAAAGGGCAAGCAGACAAATCTGTCCAAATATACTCAACTGATTCACTGCAAGTCACCAGAGTCCCTGCAGTATCTCCTCCAGGAAGGCCTTGAGCAGCCAGGGCTGGTCCTTGCTGGTGTTTGGCTCCCTGGATAAGATCAGCATCTGGGTGGTTCTTTCCAAGCTCACCCCATACTTTGGGTTGATGTTCCTTCTTTCTGGAGCCTCTCAGTGGTTCCTGACAGTTCCCCCTTCCCTTGCAGCTTCAAGCAGCAGAACCTGGAGCAGCGGCAGTCAGATGTGGAATATGAACTGCGGTGCCTCCTCAACAAGCCAGGTAAAGCACCACTCTGGGTGTGGGTTACCCCTTTTTCTGAGTCAGAAGGGACCCCACAAGGCTCATTTTTCCCCTGGGCATCATCTCCCCTCTGTCCAGGTGGGTCTCAGGTGAAGAGAGGCAGATCTGTAGGGCCGCCAGCGCAATCAGCTGGGTCTAGAGCCACTGTCCCATCTCCTTGTGTGCCCCAGCCTTGTGCAGGGGCATGCTCCTTTCGTCCTGATGGGATGCCACATGCAAGGCTCTGTCCCCAAAGCATGGCTAGCTCAACTGGCCCCGCAACATGGCAGGGTAGAGGGGATCATGCTGGGGATCTCTGCCTCGAAGCTCTGAATTTCAGTGCTCCTTCAGCTCTGTAATCACCTGTCCTTCCTTGGGGTTTGGGTGGGTAGAGAAGGACTGGACTGACGAGGACCGAGGGAGGGAGAAGGTGCTGATGCAGGAGCTGGTGACCATCATTGAGCAGAGGAATGCCATTGTGAATTGCCTGGACGAGGACCGGCAGAGGTGAGTGAGGAGTGGGATGGGCTGGGGGAGAAGGGAAAAGCATAGCCTGTCTGACTCAGCACCACATGAGCAACTTGTGGAGGTGTCCCAAGATGTCCATGTTGCTGATGTCTTTCCCAGGCTTCCCAATATTTGTCTCTTTGAATGCTTTGTGTGGGAAGGACAGGACGGTAAGTGCAGCATGTGGGATTTAACCTGCTGGTAGCAAACCCTCACAAGACAGTGATGGATTTGCCCTCTGTGGCTTTTAAGTAGGAGGCTCTCTAGCCTTTAACAATACAGCAGCTGTTTTCAGGGCTGAATTGCTGAACTATTTCCCATTCTTTCTTTCAGAGAAGAGGAGGAGGATAAAATGTTGGAAGCCATGATTAAAAGGAAAGGTAAGAAACAATTGGGAAGATTTTTGGAGTGATGTTTTCACTGCTGACCCCAGCAAGGGGCAGCATGAGCCATTTGTGAAATTGTGTGCAGGAGAGATTGAATTTATTTCTGTAAACTCAGTAAAATTTCCTGTAGGGCCACTAAAGTTCGGGGCACAGTTGTGCTGCTCCCCACTGCTATCAGAGAAAGAAGTGTGCATGCAGTGGAGGGCTTTGATTCATGGCTTTCACTCTTGGCCCTGTTGTCATGCATGTGTCTGTACCACCACTGACATCCCACAGTAACAACCTCCCTTTGCAATCCCAGAATTTCACAGGGAGACGGAGACTGAGAGCAAGAAGAAGGGCAAATTCAAGCCCATGAAGGTGCTTAAGCTGCTGGGCAACAAGCATGACTCCAAGAGCAAGTCACCCAAGGAGAAAAGCTAGAGCAGGGGAACACCAGCAGTGGGAGGGAAGCGCTTGCCAGACGGCCCTGGCATCCCCCGCAGCTGGCTTGCCTCTCCCCCTGCTCCCTCCCCAGGGAAATGCCAGCCCTCAGCCCAGAGCGGGGGAGTCTGACCAAAGCGCTCCCCTGCCCAAGGCTGCAGAGGGGCATGGCCATCCCCTCCATGAAGCCTTGCTAACGAGGTGGGGAGAAGATGGATTTGCTTCTCAGATATGTTACCCCGTTGCGCGTTCTTGTCATTAACTGAGAAGCAAGCCAAGGAGTTTCGTGTTTGTGGGAAAACTTGCACTAACTGCGCCCCATCCTTTCTCCCGCTCTAACTGTGACAGTTCCACGTGCCTCTGACTTCTGCCAGGAGGGGACTGGGCCTCCCTGTCCCTCCCTGCTTGCCTGCTCTTGTGCCCTTTCTGTCCCATTTTTAACTTCGGGAGAAAACTCTGACATTAGAATCAGGATTCTTTGGGTTTTACTAGCCTAAACTAAAAGGTTAAGAAAACAATCCCATGTCACAAGGCTCTAGAGCCATAGCCAAAAAAATAACTGATGCCCTATTTATTTTGAGCTGTCCCCTCCCTTAAGCGCCAGGGCTGAGTGGGCTCTGTCACAAAGGCTGAGAGGACCCAAGGGGACAGTGTACAGCTGCTGGGACGTAGCGCAGACGCCCTACTCAGGACTCCCACTGCTGCTAAACACCACTGCTGCCTTCCTGGGGAGGGAGGAACGTCCCTTTTCCAGGCAAGGACAGAAGAGCTCAAGACTGACTCAGCGCTGGCAAGGGCACTAGGCTGTGTCCCTGCTCACCAGTGCCACCCTTGAGTGGCTGGGGAGAGAGGCGTGGTCACAACTGACCTTTACCCAGCTTCGTCTGTGTATACTTTATAAGTGTGCAGGTGTTGGCTGGTTATTTTTCACACCTCCTTTACTAGATGAATTCAAACCCATCCTAAAACTTTAAACCCCTTATTTTATTTGTTGTGTGTGTGCGTGTGTGTACATTGGAGGAGGGAATGGGGGGCGGTGTTCTTCCAATCATCCCTTCTTCCTTCCATTTTTGTTTCCTGCCTTTCCTTCCAAGGCAAGGAGAATTATTTATTGAGTTGTTGTATCAGCCAGAAGTAGAGTTTCATGGGTGTTTGGCTGGTCAGCTATTCATCATGCCTTCTCATTAGCAAATTAGACATAACCAGCCCTGAGCCATCTGCTGCAGTCCCTTCTGGAAACCCAACAGGCTTTAGCCAAAATGCTCTCGGAGCAGTGCCTTGCAAGGTGGCTGGCATAGCATTCTGGAAAGGGATCCTCATTTCCCAAAACCAGAGGGACCCGAGCCCCTCCTCAGTCCCAGTGTGGCCCCCGTGGCTGGGAGTTGGCCAGCTCAGCGCTGCGCTGGTGATGCCATCTTACCCTTCCCTACCCCCGCAGGCTGACGAGGAGCAGTGGTAGGGCAGGGGAGATCCCAAAGCACAACTCTTCTCTAAGGAGAAAAAAACCTGCTTTAGAGCCTGCTGTCATGTCACTGTTGCCAAAGGCCATTGGGATCACTGCAGCCCGACACCCCTTGGCCCCATGCCCCGGTCAGAAGATTGATTTGTAAATTATACTATACTAACTCCGTGACTTCCATTCACCTGAACAGAAATAAAAGAAACATTGGATTTAAAAAATTATCCTGGCTTAGGTTTCTGATTCCTTTGTGTAGTCATGTTGGACAGGGCACACTGCCTGGCTTTGGTGAGCGGCTGACACGAGTATTGCTTAGAAGCAGAGAATGGGATCTTAAGGAAATCGCAAACTGGACTTTATGCTGGGATTTGCACAGGAAAAGCAGGGCATCAAAGGTGTGGGTATGTCTGAGGTGCGCAAGCAGCCATTTCCATCTCTGTGGGAAGCTGATGGCTATTCTGCATACCATGCTTTCAGGAACCAAAAAACCACAGCAAACCCGCAGCCAAGAGCAGCAGGCGCTGCTCCTCTCCCTGCTCAGCACAGCTGTGTCCCTGAGTGACTGCCCAGCTCAGCTGCTGCCAGAAGTTTGCTGATGCACAGTCACACTGACCTGCAGCAACGTCAGGGGGGGCTCGTGCTTGCGCAAGGCCACACAGCTGCATCCTCCTCCCTGCCTTCTGCCAGCAGAGCCATTCCCTGAGTTGTTCCCTGGGTCAGGAGGGACAGGAGCGAGGGGGCTGCAGGTGTGGGTGGCAGTGTGTGTGTTAGCGTCATGCTGTCACGAGAAACCCCCACCCCTGGGTAGGTGGAAAGGAGTGACATTTCTATGGGTGGACTGCTGGACTGAGGCATTGCATAGGCAAAGAAGGCTCTGCTTTGTCATGTTTTGGTTGCCATATATTTAATATTGTTGAGCAAGAGGGGATCCAGTGTGTGGGTAGGATTTTACAACTTCTGTCGCCGCTTATGTGCAAATTGGTCCTGCCTGCTGGGCAACAGATGGTGCTGCCCCCTTTTTGGGAACAGACCAGTCCTTGAGACTCTGATGCCAAGAGTCTGGGAAGAAGAGGTGGGAATAAACTGCACTTGTGTTTTGTCCTTGGTCTAGTCGTGGAGATCAGATTTGTTCCCACCAGGGAAGTCTTTTGCCATCATCTTTCTAATTTCCTCACTTCTCTTCTTGTCAATGATCTCCATCTCATGCATTTTCTGCAAAGTACAAAGGGAAAGCGCTGAGCAGGGAGAAAGCTAGCAGCTTTTTTTTCTTCTTTTGCCAATCTTAAGAACAAAAGTTCAATTTCCCTGACTGAGTTACATGCAGAGATGAAAAGAAAGGCTGAAAAACCTCTACCCACCACTCCCCAAATTCATGCCTGGCTGTGTCATGAAGGCAAACAGCTCTCTGCCCCCTTCCCTGCTCAGATACCAGGGGTCTCTGCTTTATAGTCTCTGACACAAGGCATTCCCTCCACTTACTGTGCAGACAAGGCCCCTGCGTACCTGTGAGATTTCAGCAAGGACAATCCTTTTATACTCCTTGTCCTGTCCTAGAGCTTCCATCTGTGCCAGGAATTCCCTCCTGTCTTGAATTTCATTCATCACTAATGGATAAGAGAAAGAACTGTGGAAACAGGATGCAGCCAAAAGGCAAGAAAACATGTTTCGGTCTCGTTCTGAACCAATTTCCTAGCTCTGCTTGAACAGCAGTCCCACTAGAGGCAGGGTGATGTTCTTAACACTCATTTTTGTACGTCTTCACAATACCCTAGTAGTCCCTTCCACAACAGGAAATGTCCCCTCTGCCCAACTTCTTACTGCTCCCCAACTTCCAGGAATGGTAGGTTTCTTTGTACAGACAATTCTCTGTTGCTTGTGGGCAATTTAACCAGTCTGGGGCTGGAGAGAGAACCTGGTGTTGAGGTTCATTAGTTGACAGACATCACCCAGTTATCTCAACTATCTCTGCTCCTAGGACCAGGCACAGAACATTAGCTGCTGCTTTGCAGGACAGACCTGCAGCCAGCTGGTCCAAATCCTGACACAGTTGTGCCAAGGACAACACTGAGCTTGTGACAAGTTTTGGAGGATACCAAGCATGTGTGATGCCAGCTGCACTGGCTCCCTGCAGCAGGGACCAAAGCACCACTTCTGTACACATTATTCTGGCGTGGCCCATCTTTGTGATGTCCTGGCTAGCGAAGGGCTGGCTGGGTGTACACACATATTGAAGATCCAAGCACAGAGAGGTATTAGGCAGGGTTCCGCTATCCCAGAATATTCTGCAGGCCAAAGTTTTTCACTGCTTAAAATTTTGCTCAACATTTAAGCTTTGCTAGTGTAACTGCTGTGATCCTAGAGTGAAACAGCCCAAACCATGGTCAGGCTGGAAAGTGACCTAATCTATGCTGAGTTATGCTTGCTGGGGAAAGGACCCACAGTACCTGGGCTTGCTGCCCAGGTCACCATGAACATCCCTAGGGTATTCCCCTGCTGGCAGAGTTCATTTTGTGCAGGCAGCTCAGGGAGCTTTAATCTGCCAGGAGACCTAGGCAGTATAAGGTCTGCAAGGATGGCTGGATCACAGCAGCACAGCAGCAAGTCCTTTCTCTTGGAAACTGGGCTTTGTGCCTCCTTCTGCAATGGGCTTCAGGTTACTGGCAACACAGCCTGCCACCCCAGCCCTCGGAGGGAGCTGGCTTCCCAGGCTTCCCGCCTGCTCCCTCCAGGGGATATAAAGACGTACGTTCTTCAAACCGATCAGGCTCAGGTATCTCCTCTTCCTTTGTTCGAACCAACACCTGCTTCACCTCATCCTCCACCTCATCCTTCCCTGTCGCTAAGATGTTTTGAAGTCTTTGCTTCTCCTTTTCCAAATCTCCTGTGAATGCCAAGGGAAAGGAATTTATTATCAGCCTGTCTCCTCAGGGAGGAGCCTGGCTACGCCACTTCCCTGCTAACAGTGACAGAGGAAGTGTTACATTAACATCAGTCCCAGGACTGAACTGTGCAAGCACCACACAGGTGGACAGAGCCAATCAGACTGACATCAGAGGTTTGATTCACATGTATGTGCTAGAAAGTCACATAGTGCTTCCTTCTTACTCAAGGACTGTGCAGGTCCCTATTGCCTGTCCCCACCCTGAGCTGGAGGGCAGAAGTCAGCAAGCACATAAAGTAGATGTTCCCTCAGAGATCCATTTCTAAAGCATTTCTGAAGACCAAAAGCCTGAAGACATGGAGCAATTCAGATACATCCTGCCACTACTGAGACTGCAGGCAAGGGATGGATAGAAGGGGAAGAGAGTGTCCAGGGGTCACCATGTATTTATTAGCAAAGTTTGCCAACTTACGTGTGGGCTGTGGCTTGAACTTCTCTCGGGTGTAGGCATCTCCTGCCTGGCACACTTTGGCAGGTCGGAGATGTGGTCTAGCTGGAAGCCTGCTTCGCTGACAGGCTGGTGGGGGGAAAGCAGGCACTGGCTGTTTACTGGGTGTGGGGGGCCACTGGAGGGGCAGGGCATTTCCTCCTGGGGAACAAACCAGAAATAACAGTGAATGAGACAGAAGGGACCATAGGGATCCTGGCCTATTGCCAGCAGAAGATCTGCCTGTTGATCTACTGTAGCAACACAAGCAAAGACTCCAGATGCCACAGATGCTTCACCCTGGTCATTGGTACGTGTTGACATGAGGCAGACCGTGGTTCAAGTCACCTTGTTGTGCCTTGTTTCCTGGATGACCCTTAGGGACACCTCACCCCTCACATCCCAGCATGTCAGCAGCTGCCGTGCTGCTGTTTTAAAGCACTTGCTCATCCAAGCAGGCTGTGGACGAACGGCCTCGTCTCAAGGTGAGCGGCAAAAGCTCTTCACCAACAGCACAGCAGCGGTCGGGAGAGCCCGGCTGCCTCACTCACGTTTCACACAGTCCATCAGGTATCGCCTCTGGGAATGCGTCACCTTCAGCTCCTCCATCATCGCTGAAAAACACGACGTGTGGTTGAAGAGGCAGCGGGGCTGGGCTGGGGAACCCCCCCCGGGGCCACCCCCCGTCATGACCCGAACCCAGTGGGGAACATGCGGGTTTAGGAGGCTCCAGCCGTGGCGGCGACACCGGCGACGGGCCCACCCGGTTCCCGGACGGCGGTGGGACGCTCTCCTTCGGGCGAGGCACGGCGCGCCGGAGCACGGGGGCACAGGGGGGGGCCCGCTCCGCCGGTACCTCTCAGCAGCTCCGTGGTGCCCGGGCTGTACGAGGCCGGCCTGCCCGGCCCCGAGCCCCCGCCGCGGCCCGGGGTCCCCAGCGCCTCCATCGCGGCGGGCGGCGCGGCCCGGGTGGCGGCCGGGACGCGGCGGCGGTCGCCATGGCAACGGCACCGCGGAGTTCCGGCAGCGTCACGGCAGAGCCCGGACGTGGCTCCCGGGAGCACCTCCCAGTTCCGCCGGCCCGGCAACATGTCTGACAACGAAGACAAGTGAGAGCGGGCCGGTCGGGGGCACGCAGGGGGGGCGGCAGCGCCGTGTCTCGCCTCGGGGCAGAGCGGGTCGGGTCGGGGGGAGGCGGCGGCCCCGCCTGTGACGTTCGTGTCTCCCCCGCAGCTTTGATGGCGACGACTTCGACGATGTGGAGGAGGATGAGGGCCTGGAGGACCTGGAGAACGCGGAGGAGGTGGGTGCCCCGCGGCTCTGCCGGTCCCGCTGGGCCGGTGCTGGGAAGGCCCCGGGGGCCCTCCCGGGACCTCAGGGCCTCGGCGGCGGGCGCAGCTGAGCTGCGGTGCCGATCTGCTTTCTGCCAGGAGGGACAGGAGAACGTGGAAATCCTGCCCTCGGGAGAGCGGCAGCAGGCGAACCAGAAGCGGATTACAACACCCTACATGACCAAGTACGAGCGAGCCAGGGTCCTGGGCACTCGTGCCCTCCAGATAGCGTGAGTACTGCCCGCTGCGTCCCCACCGCCGCCACAGCTGCGCCTCCCTTTGCACTGAAACGTGCTTTCCTTTTCCCTTAAAAGCTCCCGGATCCTTTGCATGACTGCTGAGCTTGCATGTCGTTTTCTTGGTCAACAGTGATGCCCAGGACCGTGGAGCTCTTAGTTGCACCTGAAGTTTCTGTGTCTCTCCTTGGCCGAGACTGTGCTACTTGTGTCTAGAGAGGGGGAGCATTTAGTAGCCCCAAGGGATTTTCCTAGGTCACAGGCAGAAATCAGTATGGAATGGGGCATGCCGATTCTGGTTTCTGCCTTCTCTAAGAGAGCCAGTGTGGGCTGGAGAGCTCATAACTGGTTTGTAAAAGCCAGTTGGAGAGCAAGATGTTCCGAAATGTCTCTAGTTGATACCACTGGGCTGTAGGAATTGGGAGAGGAGAAGCGAATCTGAAATCCATTTTAAGTGCAGTTGTATTGTGGCAAGCTGTAAGTTTTTTTGATTACTTGCAATAATAAGGCCTCATTTGTAACAGGTAATAACATTTAGAACCTATTTTAAGTGGTGTCAAGTCTTGCTGCTCTCAACAAGTCTAAATAGGAAAACTGATTATAATAATAAATATGAAAAAGTTTTGTGCTTTTGGAAAAACTGCATTTCGAATTATATTGTTAGGCAGTGACAAGGTTTTGAATTTCATCTTGGTTATATCCGCCCTCGAAATGAGGTCTCTGTTCTGCATCGTTTAGAAGTTCTCAGGTAGTGGTTAGAGCTTTCTTTATCACTTTCCAAGCTGTTCTCTGCACAGCCTCTGCTCTGTGAACCTGTTTTGTGCACCTTCTTTCAATTGGTAGAAGGCCAGAAAGATGGGGGGAGATGAGATCGGCCCATGCCAGGCCTTTAATCCACAACACTCTGCCACATGGTTCTACTTCACCTGCATCTTGGCGCCGAACCCAGGCGAGCAGCCCCCGTGGCCTCACCCACATATACCGTGAGCTTTCTCTGCTGCCACTGCCCAGTAGATGGGTGTCATCACAATCCATTGCAAAATGCTTAATTTTTTGCTTCCTAGAGGTAAAGTGTGTTGTAAATCCATCCCCTTCCTTCCCCTGATCAAAGCCTGGAAGCTATGAGCAAGTCAGAACATAAGAGATGTGCTGGAGTTGCAGGAGGCGTGCTCAGTACACAGCAGTTCCACCCTTTCCATTGGATTAGTTGTAGAACCACTCTTTTCCTCATGTTTAAGCACAGCAGAGGGCAAGGAGAGGAGTCCTTGAGCAGGAGCTGGTCAGCAGAGGCTGAGGGATGGGACAAGAAGAGCACTCAAGTAAAAGTTCTTTTTGTAGCCAGCTAGGAGAATTTTCTTCCTGAAGGGCATAACAAAGCAAATCAGTTTTGTCAGTCCCACCCTCCTACTTTATTAGCCATTTTACAGGTGACATAGGCAGGCAGATGTTTAGCTGTCCCTTTTCTTTCTCTGTGTGTTTACTTAAGTGGTTGTTGATGTTCTTCCCAGGATGTGTGCCCCTGTGATGGTTGAGCTGGAAGGAGAGACAGACCCCTTGCTGATTGCCATGAAAGAACTCAAGTAAGTCACGGCTTTGGTGGTGAGTTATTGATTCCCAGCAATCCTCTCCTCATCACAGCATTTAGCGGTTTATTCCAAGACAACTTTGTCTTCCTTCAGTAACAGTGAGCTCTACAGTTGCCTTCCCCTTTTTTCACCTTGGAGCTTCTCCACAGCTGCTCTCTTCCATCCTATTTGCTTGTGTTAATACTGATGATTAGGAGTGCTCTGGGCCTCTTCTACTTCACAGTCCCAGGTGTTCTTTATTTCTGTGATGGGAACTCAAGGTCCTCATCTTTCTGGATTCAGTTTAATTCCCCAGATGGAACTGTTTCAAAGCAGCCATCTGAACAGACCTGTGTTCAATTGAAGTCCTGGCAAAGATTAAAATAAGGATCAGTCTGGTGAGAATGTTTGTTTCCTGCACCCTTGCATGCTTGGCTTATTGGGTTTGGCCCCTGCTTACAGAAAGGTAACTAAATCCTTTCTGACTGTAGCAGAGGCAGCTTTTGGATGACCACTTGCAGGCCCATTTTTCCACTGCAGAGCTCCCTGCTGTCCCACAGTTTGCCTGCACAGTCAGTGATCTGTGTCACATGCAGGTATCCTGCAAGCAACTGGACTCCATTACTGAGTAGGTCCCTGTCCTTGAACTAAATTGTCCCTCTGCTCCCTCAGTTTCGCAGTGCATTGAAGTTGCTCTTGCAGATTTTATATCTGTTACAGCTCCCTTTGTCATTGCCAGAAGCTCCTTAGGTCATGTTCCTGTCAGATCTCCAAGCTCAGACTGATTTGCTTCTGGTCACTGCCTGAGCATGAGCTCTGGAAAATAAATCAGGATGTGACAAAGTGTGGTGGCATCCTATTCTATGCCAAAATTCAGATATAAGTCTTGGAACATTGGAGCCACTTTGCTACTGGAAAAAGAGTGTCCCTGAATGTAAAGAAGTTGCATTACCTTTCAGATTCCAGACTGATTACATTTTGCTGACTTAAATCTACTTCCCTTAAGTCACATTGTGTTCAGTATTTTCTTGATTTCTAATTGGAAGCACTGTTAGCAGGTGCTGTGCTTCACCCCAACTGTAACAGGGTTTGGTACCTGAATAGTCCTTATGTCATGTCTCCTTCTTAAAATGTAGCTGGTGCTCTCAGGATGCAAAATTCTCTGTAAATATCAGTTTGTCCTGGAAGTTCTCAAAATTCTGCCACTTTTGTAGTGTCGTGTGGGGAAAAATCTTCCATCAAACAAAAACTGGATTTGTTCAAGTCCCTTGATTTATTTTTCTCCCCCCTGTATCAGTGTTAGATGCTTGATGTTGTCTCATAGTGGGTTCAGATCACAGGGCTCAATTCCTGCACTGGCAACAGAGGTCTGACCTCTGGGTCTTTGGTGCTTGTAGTCTAAGGGTGTTCAGTGCATTGCACCAACAAAAGACAGGAGGTTGTTGGGACTTCACTATATCATATAAAATCACTAGTGCTACACACTTCTCAGTTAAATATGATGAGCTTATTGAAGCTACCAAGCACCTCAGTTCCCATTGCCTGCTCAAGTGATACAGTGAAGGCTCTGATATTTCTGTGCATCTCTCTGTCTTCCCTTCAGAGCACGCAAGATCCCCATAATAATCCGTCGTTACCTGCCAGATGGAAGCTATGAAGACTGGGGTGTGGATGAATTAATTATCACAGACTGATCAGACTCCAGCCACCATTTTTGGGTTTTCTTTTCCAGAGATGTTTCTAATTTTGTTTAGTATTTGTGTAAATAAATTATAAGTGTCCCCATTTTAAATTAAATGTGTTTGGGTTTTTTTCCCCTCCCACTTCCTCTTTCATCTCAGTCCTACATGCCCAAGAGATGACTTTCTTACCTTTGTTAGAGACAGCTTGGCTATTATTCTTTCTCTCTGTGTCATGGGCTATATTAGTAAGATTAGGGACCCAAGTGCAATGCTTTTTTTGCAGCTTTTTTCCCCCCTTGTCTTTTAGCTAGGCTGAAGTCTGCAGCAACTACTTCTTCCTCTCCAGCACTGCTCCTCCCTGGTTTCTGGAGTGATACACAATTAAATTCCTGCTGTACAGAAATGATCTTGCACGTACCCTGACTTCAGAAAGACTCCAGCCTTCCATCTCTGTTACTTCTTAAAGCAGGAGTGCTGAGCCACCTCCATTGCTTTTCCCTAGACAGTTGGGCCTTTGTACCCTGAGCAGGTTGCTGTGGAAACTCCCAATTTCCTCTTTGGCCGGTGCTGACTGTGGGGCTTCTCAGGAGTATCGTAGAGCAGCTCTCATCAAATCACCTATTGTTTCCCTGCTCCCACTGCTTATCAGAAGTGGGGATCCCCTTTCAGTGGCACTGCCCCGGCCGGAAGCGCAGTCGCCACTCGCAGCCCCACCAGCTTGGCAGTTTTAGGTTGTTGGTTCGCTCGCTCCTTGCGCAGCCGTCCTCTGACACACGATGGGACTGATCGTCCGGAGGACTGGGTGCTCACCGCCAGCTTGCCTGTACACACCCTGGTGGTTCTTATGGTGGCACAACAACAGTCAAATCCTGGAGTTCCTTTAATGTGTAGTGTGATGAAAGATCAGTCATTTGGCCCCTTCAGGTACGTGCACTCTCACCTGTGATGTGCAGGGAGGTAACATGCTCGAGTCAAGATTTGGGTGGATGCCTTACAATCTGCAAGGGCTTCCAGCCAGCAGTTACCTACTTTTAATTTTTTGTTCTGTGTGCATCAAGGTTCTTGCTCTAGTGAAGAAGATCTGAGCTCTTGGGCAGACCACACCAAGTTTTTCTTAATTATCTTACTAAAAAGGGCTCTCAGAATTTTCAGGTTTTATTTCTAAACGAAAGAAGCAGGAAGGTGCACCTCCCCTATGGTTTCTGCCTTATATTAATTTTTTTTCTTTACACTGGTCCAGAAAGAGTATTCCAACTAATTTGTGTTGAAGCTTTGGCTTATGTATAGTGTTCATTCTCCATGCTCTATATGTGGTCAGTGCCTGCACGTGAGCATCCATGTCCCAAAGGGAGTTTATACCCACCTGCCTGGGAATTCAGCTCATATAACCAACCATGAATGTCATTCTCTTACTGGTCCCTGTAAAAGCACCAGTCGGAGCATCTTCTGTTGATGTTCACAGGAGGGGCGGGTTTTCAAGGCAATAATGCAAGAATTGAATGGGTCCCTGGGCAAAATGACAGGTCAAAGGGGATGTGGCGGTGCTTGCAGGTGTGGGAAGGGGGTTGACTGTGAGGAACACAAATGCTTCCTGGTCCAGGCCATCCTTACCAAGAAAAGGTTAATTTGCAGCACTGTGGCCTTCAGCCCTCTCCCCCCACCCTCCATGGAATCCTTTAATCACGTTGGTGCGGTGAAATTTCAGCCCTGAAATGGTGCCTTTGTGCAATCATTTTGGCGTCTGCCATGGAGCGCGGGGTCGTTTTCTTGTCCTTTTTTTTTGATTTTTTTTTTTTTAAATGGCTTCTTTGTTCCCTACCCGCCTCCCCTCCCCAGCCTTGCATCTGTATCAGATACGATTAAAGGGATAGGGAAGGATGCCGGGCCAGCTCCTGCTAGGCTGCAAGAGGAGTGATTAACCCCTCTGTTACCAGTGGCATTCTCAGCTCTGTCTTAGTTGTGAGGACCCTCCTACATGACAGGAAGTGTTTCCTTCCACTGGAGAATGGTTGAGGCAGAGCCTACTTGCTTTCTTAATTTGCTTTATGAGGAGCTGGAGAAGGGTACTTAGGTGTGGTTAAGAACTTTCTTTTTCCACTCTTCTGTTCATTCATGCCATGTCACTTCTCTCTCGCACCCCTGTGATCAGGTCTCATACCCCTAACTCCACCATGGCTTCCCTTCTTCCCCACACACACTCCTGACTTGATCAGCAGTGCAGTAGTTCCCTTCTGGGCTCTTCCTAAAGCCTGTAATTTGAGATAGAGATTTTTCCTCTGCATGAATGGTCAGTCCTATTTTGCATGGAACTCTTTAGCTGGCATCACTATTATTAGATCCATTAAGCTGTTCTGCTATGGGTGCTCTTGGCCCTATACAGAACTTCATCCAAACAGTGCTGTGCTTTTTAAAAAGCTGTAAATGTGTTCTACAGTTCCTAGATGTTCTGCTCATTCTACTCACCCCTAAAGTGTTTAGTGAACACAAACTCACTGTATTTGCTTACGTGCATCAGCATTGAAACCCTTTGGAATCAACCTGTAATTGCTGTGCAGTCTATGTTAATTGGGCTGCTATCGTCCTTCTGTTGGCCTCAAGAGATGTTCTTAAGCACAGTGATACCTGCTACACATTCTCTTTCCAAGAAGTTCAGATACCCTCTCAGGATTGACTATACCCAGAATGTCTTCAACAAGTAAGAAGGTGTATACATCTAATCTGGAATATACTCTGTGTATGTGAGTTTGTATTTAGATTTTTGCTTGTGGAAGGCAAAGAGTCTGGGGGGTTGAGTTTCTACAGAGAAACTAATGGTTACTTCCAAAATGCAAAATGTTGTATATGTGGGGAAGTTTTTTTTGAAAGTAAGTCATCTGCTGCCTGGTGATGAGGAACCAAGATGAGAAGTCCCACACTTCTATCCTAGAGAGCATTAACAATCACACTAAGAAATTTTTTAGTGAGGCACATGCAAAATAGTGCTCTTAACTGCATATTCTGAATCTCAGCTGAAGGACAAAAATTGGCGTTAGTGCACTTCTTACAGAATCAATGATTGGTGCTGTGGTGTGAGCAAAAGATGAGCTTCACCTCTATGGAGGAGTCTGGTCAGCCAGTCAGAGTTCTGCCTGTGTCCTTTTCCTGAAAGGCAGAGGAAGGCTGTGCACGGGGTCCTTGTGGTGCTGGTGTGACCCATCATACATTTACTGGGGGAAAAAACAGAGACTTGCAGACAAGAGGTCAAAAAAACCAAGACATGTGAAAATGAAACTTTTAAGTTTATTATTCCATATGTTTAATGCAGAGTTAATGGTGCTAGGACAGCATAGAGACTGAGGAAAGGTTGGTGAGGGAGGAAGTGCTACTTGCATAAATAAGGGGACAGGGCTGGAAGAGGTTACATGCGTACAAGGAGCAAACATTCTACATGATCTTTTCAGACACCACAAGGATAAGTCATCCATATCTAAGGGAGGCAGGAGGGGCATCTGACAGTCGTATCAGCAGAGGGATACAGCAGCGCCCATCACAGTCCACGTTTGGTTAAAGTCTCTTTCTAGACTGGAATATGCACTGGAAGGCCCCACAAATGTCTCTGTGATCAATTGGCAGGAGTCATCTTTTCCTGCAGCGATTTTTGTGCCAGTTCACTCCCTGGCATGACAAACCACCCCAGTCCTGGAGGTGACAAAGGAGAAGCAAGCAGACTGTCCTCAGGTGTTGGGCTGAGAAAAGGAGATTAGTCTGACTGGGAGAGCTGGTTGCTTCAAGTTTGAAACCCAAAGGGGAAAATAGATTCCTTTGCACCTAAATAGGCTTGTTTTCTTTACACCCATCCAAGATTGGGTCTTTATCTACCTTGCTTAAAGCCACAGGAGTATCTTTCCATCCTCAGTGTAGATGGGAGGGAGGTGTTGACTGACTGGGAGACATGATGAACAAACGAGTGGGGATGCAGACCCCATCAGCCTGGGTTTGGAGTGGGGGTTCAAATAGTACTGGAATCAACTCAGGGTGTTGACAAGTGCGTAGTAGCTTTCTTGGTGCCTCTTCATTTCAGGAAGGCACAGTCAAGGCATGGAAGACCGAGGACCAAGTTTGCTTAGAGGTTGTTTGGGATTCTGAAGAGATTAGAAAAGACTGAGAGGCCAGAAATGCCCAACATAAATGAATGATACAGAGTAATTTTAAGAAAAGAGGATTCACCCACAGCACCGTGGTGATTCACTGATCCTTCCCCACTTCTCCTCCGCCTCCACACACGAACACATGTGCACACAGGCTGTGATATGAGTAACACTAAGACTGACAATGCTGTTCCCAAGTCCCGTGCACTGTTCAGGCAAGCCTTAAAATCCTCATGCCGGAAAAAGTGTGAGATTAAACAGAGACAGGATGGAGAGAGGAGGTGGGAAGAAAAGCTAGGATGCAGCTGTGGAAATCAGCAGGGAAGCAGGTGTAGGTTGTTCTTCCAAGGGGTTCAAGATTCATGCATGTGTGAATCTTAGGCAGGACTGCTGCACAATGCTGATTGATTGCAAGGAAGCTGTCCGTGCCATCCTCCCTAGTGCTCCTCCTACACATCCACCAAGGATAAGCAACCACCCTTCACCTGCAGTAGCTGACAAAGTGTTGGCCATTGTAGCCTGTTGGAAACACTTGCTAACTCCCTGGAGCAGTTTGGGGAGGGAAAGGAAAGGACAGTCTCTCTAATTGTGCAGTCCAGGGTGCACACAAAACCCACCACAGACCAGTCACTCCATGTCTAGAATCCTCCTCATCTAGAAGGCCAATAAGGTGTGGCAAGCCAGTCGTGTGGCCTGCATAAAATTTGTAAAGGGCAAAAGGACGATAAACCCTCCTCTAGGCGGGTGTGCCAGTGATAGCTGGGGTCAAGAAAGGCACTTCTGTATACTCAGTGGGTTCTGGTGACTGGATGGCACTGAGTGACCTTGGAGTTCAGAGGCTCTTCTGCCTGTGCTGATTCTTCGGAGCCTTTCCATCGCTGCTTGGGTCACCGTTCCCCATTCCCTATGGTCTGGAGAGAGTCGTGTACACGGGCTGTTCCCAATGTGTGGGGCTATGGGACTGTGGCACAGAGGGTGCAGGGTCAGAGATGGCAGTGTAAAGGGGACGTTGGGAAGGTCCCATATAGGAGAAGGCAGAGTAAAGGCCAGAGGCTTGGGTGGAATGGCTGTAGTAGGGTCCCGAGGGCTGGTGGTCCGGGTAGTCAAACTGTGGCCTGGAGATGGAGGGGAAGGCCGAACCGTAGTGGGGCAGACTCAGGGATGTGTAAGCTATCTGGGACGTGGAGGGCTGGTCAGTGTAATGACCTCCAGGGGTGGACCCCTCCGTTTTCACCTGGGCCTTGGAATCCACCACGGATGAAGTGGCAGTGGACAAGGAGACTCCATGCTGCTTGGAGATCCAGGCAGAGTGTCCGCTGGCTGCAGCCAGGGCGCTCCCAAGGCCGTAACCAGCAGCTGCCGCTGCCGCATAGCCCCCGACGTGGCCTGGGTGGCCGGCGTGTCCGTTGGGCGGCAGGTATTGGTCGAATTCATTGACATCAAAGGTCTCCATGTTGGACATCACTTCATGGCTGATCTCCCCAATGTCCACATTGCCAAAGTCAATGTGTGGCTTTCCCCCTTCCCCCAGGGAACGCCCTTCCCGTTTGGAATCGGCTTTGCCTGCCTGCAGCTCGTTTTTAGGGGTGGTAGGCGGTGTGGGGGGCCCGTGGCTCTGACCTGCAACGTGAAGCACATTTTGAGGAGGAAAGAGAAAGAAGAGGTGAGTTACTACTTTATGCCTGGCTCTGTATGTAGCTCTGTTCTTCCCAGTACGCCAGCAGCTGTCTGCCTGGAGACTTCAGTGGAGGGAGAAAGAAATAGCCTAAACCAAACCTTTTTATGTCATCTTGTGGAAAAAAAGGGAGGGCGCAACCAGACCAGAGGAATGCAAGTGCCTACAAAACTCAGGCACGTCACAGTACTGCTGACACCAGCAGAGTTTGTTGGGTCATGAGCAAAGTGTGAGCCCCCTTGCCAAGGCTTTTGCCATGATGACTTGTCTTTTTTGAGCCTCTGAGTTGACTGTAGGTAAGAGATCAATAGATTCACAGAGACCTGGGACTCACCTGAGGAGTGTTCTGGATGACCGTCGGACATGGGCGACCCTTCACCGGGATGCCTGTGATCCAGGTGGGCGTTCTTGTAGTGGGCCTGGATGGCAGCAGCCCCACCAGCGTCCCCCTCCACCTGGCCTTCACCCTCGCCCTGTGTGGCCTTGCCGTTTTTCCGCCGGCGGGGCTGGTACTTGTAATCTGGATGGTCCTTCTTGTGCTGCATCCTCAGCCGCTCTGCCTCTTCGATAAAGGGCCGCTTGTCGCTTTCGTTCAACAACCTGCAGAGACCGAGGTGGCAAAGAGGGGAAGAGGGGAAGGAGTGGGGCAGATACGTCAGAAAAAAACACCTATACACAGCATTATGGGACACAGTGTGTAAATCCAAATGCTGGGGTGTTGCCCCATTAAGGGTACTTCCCAGAACAACAGGAAAAGCTTGGAGTGTTTCAGTGGAGACAGGAATGTTTTCCTCCTACTCATTATTATTCATTAAGCCCTGACACTGGTTGGTGCCAGTGTTGGGTCCCCCTTTCCCACCTGTGTGATGCTTCTCACCTCAGTAAGTTCAACACCCTCTCTTATATTGCCCAAGGGCAAAGCACAGCCTGTCATAGCTGTGTAAAATAAGGCTGGATGAGCTGCTTTCAAAAACCTTGTGGAAGGGCAGTTGGGATCATTCTTTGGACAAAGGCAGGGTGGCACACCATCGCTATCTGTAATGTTGCTTTCCCCATGACTCTTGCTCTTCCCCAGACTCTGCTTGTTCCAGGTTAACCTCCCACTCTTCCATAGGCTTTGCTCCAAGTTTGAGACTTTACTGAGCACAAATGGCAGTGATTGGTGTTGGCTCCACAGTATCCATGTTGTTATGTGGAGCTTGCTAGGCTTTTAATCATCTTGCAATATCCTAGAAGGGACTTAAAGAAATTCTGGAAGGGGAAGGGACAGAAACAGTCTATTCTGCTATTCCTGTAGCTCCTGCTCACCTCAGACATGGATAATGCAAAAGGCTGAAGCACAAAAGGCCAGCCTTTCTTTAACTCAGCCAAGCAGTAGTAAAAAATTTAGCTGCTATGTTGCTAGCCTTGTAGAAATAGATGAGCTTTGGTCTCTGGATGAAAGGCACTGCAGAAACGTAAGCTCCTTCTCTGTATTCCTAACAGATCATGGGCTGCCTTAGTTTAGGATAGGCTCTCTGAGGAAATGGTAAAATTCACAGGAAGGATGTCTCAGAGCATTTGAAGATGAGATCAAACTCATAGCTCAAGGCTTCAGCAGCGTTTCAACCAGAAGCACTTCAATTTCATTTTATGATTTTCCTCCTCAGATATTCTTATGACTCAAGGTCGTTCTACTTCCAACCAAAAACCAGTGCTCTCAGAAGGGACCAGTCTTCCCATGACTGGAAATTCTCAACAGCTGTTAAGGAATGGCAGGGCTCACAAATAGCAAAAAAAAAAATTCATTTACGTTATGTCCACGCCTTTTTCTCCCCAGCAAGAGAACTACATGGGATGGAACTGTGCCAGTACCTTGGCACCCCTGTAGCCCTTAGCACTAAAACATGACCAATTCTGTTAAGATGTAGGCTCTGAGGAAGATACAGAGGTCTGACCTGGCCCAAAAAACTGAAGATGAAGAGGAGGCATGGCTCAAGGAAAACACGGGTAAATCTGGTGGGGGATCAAAGGGGTCACCAGCAAGTACTGTGTTGGTTCCTAAGCACCCCCTTTCCTCCTGCTTCTTGTGCATCCCCTTATCTGGCAGCCAGAAAGTGTGTGGCGTGGGCTGGAGCCCGTCATGGCGCTGACCTGGGTTCACTCCAGGCGGCCTAAGCAGGTCGCGGCCACACACCACATTCCTCCACTGCCTTAATCCCGGAGATTAAAGCAATTGAGCCACCATGAATCCAACACGAGCTTTCCTGTCTCCCTCCCGCCACCGTATACCACACTCATACGTCCAGGAGGGCTCTAATCCCTCAGCTTGTGCTGCTCCAGACAGCCCTCCAAGGGCCAACCCGTGTAGGCATCGTGGACTGGGAGTGACCTTGCCTTGGCAAAACCTTCATCCTTGCAGAATGTGGGATATGGAGAATAGAGGCAACACCTGCAAAGCTCAACCTCTGAAGTCCATCTTGTGTATGGCGTGAACCAGAGCTGCTGGAGGCTATGCAGGAGTCAGATCCCTGCCATGTGAGCTATGTTGAAGTGCATCATCTCCTCTCCCCTTGACTGCAGCCCACAGGGAGTGCCACCAGCAGGACAGAAGCAAGTCCATTCCCTGCATCTTTGCCTTCTGGTTTCTAAGGCTGCCTGCTCCCTCCTCCCTCCCGTCAGGATCAAAACTCAAATCGGCTTTAGCAAAGTGAAACTGGTGCGAGCAGGCAAAGGCCAGGAGATTTGGGGGGATTTGGATTTCACTTGCTTCCTGCCCTCCCCCTCCTGCCCCCATGCTCCCCAGGCCATAATGCAAAGGAATCTCGCACGGGCAGAGGAGTTATGGATCACAGAGCAAAGCCCTTCGTGGGGCTTATCCGAGCCCGACACTAAATGCTCGCCCCCAAGCTGAGGGGAGAGGGGCAAGCATCCAGCGCCGCGCTCTGGGAAGAGAAAGAAGGGCTAAGATCTTTCTGCCCACCTCTTGCAGCTTCTCCTTCTGCCGCCTGGCATTGCGCCGCTCTGCGTGCCAGGCGCCTTGGCTCAGCCAGAGGCCTGACCCTGTGCTAGGACTCAGCTGCCAGTGAGTCAGTGCAGTGATGGGGTTGGACACTGGGGCTGATGCAAGGCAAGGGCTGGCTGAGAGCAGAAAGCATCTGGGCAGGCTCTCTCCTACGTGTCCATGGCCCTAGCTTTTGTGCACATGAACTGACTCCCTGGGTGCTGCTATCCTCATGCAAAGATACCCTCATTGGGGCCCCTTGCTCCTCCCTACCAAGCCTTCCTCCCCTTGTTCCCTTGCCTCTCTTGTTTTCCACCCCAGAGGTGGTGCTGGCTGGTATTTTGGCTAAGAGTCATGCTGACATTTTCAGCAGCCAGCCTCCATTTGAGATCTGCTCCCTGTCCTGCACTGGAGAAAGAAAGCATCCTAGGAGAGATTTCCTGACCATCAAGCACAAAAACATTCCCTTCAGGTTTAGTGAAAAATCTTTTTTTCACAGAAAGAAAGTTTGTTGTCTGCACCCATGACACACCCTAACCGGGTATAGACTTGGGAAGGTGAATGGGGCCATAAGCCCCCTGGCACCACGTCTGGGGTCCGGCAGGTAGTGTAGCCATCAGGGCATGTCCTTTCCAACGAGGACTGGGGCCTATAGGGGACATGGTGGTGGCACTGAGGTGGAGCAAACTCTGGGCTTAAAAAAAAAGCAGAGGGGCACATGGGATGGCACTGGGGTTGCCGCTCCGTCTGCTACCTGCCTCGCAAGATTTCCCAGCCCCTCCCAGTGACGATTGCTGGGGACATACTCGGTTTAACGGTGGTCTTCAGGCAGTCTCTGTGCTCACCTGCATTTGCCTCTCTGCTTTATGTGCCCTTTATCTGTATCAGGTCAGAACAGCCCACATGTAAATAGTAGTAACCCACATTTTCCACAGTTACAAGCCATGGCAGTAGGGTTTGGGTGGCCACCCTGTAGGGGTGAGCCAGGGCCCTTTGCAGGGACCCTCGTCAAAAGTTCGAGACTAAGCCATCCGGAAAAAATCTTGGCCACTTGCAGTTATACTGATGTGTAGGAGCTATACATGTGAGACAGTGTGTATAAGGGCAGCGGGAACCTCAGTGCAGGAAGACCCAACCATACCATGGCTGGAAGGCAAGGCTCCATTATTACCTTTGGGCTACCTCCCCTGGAGTTTTGTGGCTGTTATTTTCCCCCAGCCTCACAGAAACACACACACAAGGTCCTACCGAGGCCAAACGTTGACTGTACCCACAACCCAGCTTTCTCTGCTCTGTGGTCTCTGTAGGGGCTGGCACAGCTTAGAGAACCTCAGCCTGCACTAGGGGCACTCAGAGACACTCGGACATTCAGCAAAGCACCCAGGTGGCAAACTCAGCAGCACACAAGAACACCAGGCCTGACCCTACAAATTTCTCCTGGCTGTACAGTGCCTTAAGAAACATGGGGACCTTGACCATTGTCCAGCAGCAGTGCTCTACTGTTCTGAGTCCTGTGTGGCCAGCAGCGGGAGCCATGCCCTTGGAGCAGGGAGGCAGCTGGGTGCATGGATGTTTGGGGGCTGTGTCTCCCTGCACTCTGAATGCAGTACCCGTGGAGTAGCACTGCTCTGCTGTATTTTCAAGGAAAATGCAGTGTGTGGAAGGAGGCCATTTCTCTAAAATCTGGCAATATTTTGCAGCAGAGAAATGATACCTTGAAATCAACATTTTTGGAACAAAAAAGGTGGATTTTACACACACACACACACACACACACACACACACTCCTTCCAACACAGCTTCACAGTCCAGAGGCTAGCAGCAGAGCCCCAGGTGGGAGCAAGTGCCGTGATACAGGGAAGGGAAGGCAGAGGAGATCAAAGCAGGAAAGAGCACCAGATTAGACATCTGCAATCAACAGCCTGCCTTTGACTTCCCAAAGAAATCCCTTTTCTGATGTTACAGTAGACACTGAGGAGTTGCAGTAAACGGGCTGACATAGCAGAGGGACAATCTAATGACCAAGGGATTGGTTCCTTGCAAGCAAGGAGGTTTGAAGATAGAAATTAATAGACCTTGCTATCAGCTGATATACAGAGTGTGTTTTTGCTTCTGCTTGGAAGAATGCCTCTTGGCCTGCCCAAGACTGAGGGCTTCCTCTATGAAATGCCATCAGGGCGGGAGAGAGAATGAGCCTTGGTTTGCATTGGTTGGTGCGAGTCAGTGGACTGTACTGGGCACTTGTGTCAGAAAGTATTTGTAACAGTTTGATGGGGTTATTGGCAGAGACCACCAGATGGGATGGAAGTGGCATGGCCAGCCAGACACGTTTGGCTTGGGCACAACGGCTTTCTGCACACTCATGGGACGGCTGCAATCGGGGCAGCCCATCAGTCTGCTGGAGGAAGGACGGGAGAGAACATAAAGGACCCAGGATCTGCAGGAAGACAAAATGAAAATGGGCACAAAAACTGGTGGGACCAGAACAACACGTGTGTGTGTGTGCTGGCAAGAAGGAAGGGCATTTCTCTGGGTGCAAAGGGAGATGCTGCTCATTTGAGTCTCTTCCTTTCTGCAAAGCCTCAAAACCCCCTTTTTAGCCAGGTCTCTCCTTGCCCATCTCGCTGAACCTTTGTGGCCTGCAAAAACTGAGACCATCCTGGGAGGGATGGATGTGGGGCTCTAACTGCCTGTCTCTCTTCCCCTGACCTTCATCCTCAGCTGTAACTTGGTTTCCCGCTTGCTTTGTGGCACTGCTCAGAAAAGAAATCCTGCTAGCGCTGAGACCTGAGTTCAAACAGGCTTGCGGCAGACCCAGTGACTTAAGGCTTAAGTCTTAAAGCTCAGCCCTTTTCCTGCTAGTGCACAACTTGGCCCAGCAGGGAGGGTAAGCCAAGAAAACAAGGTCTCCAGGCAGTCAGGCAGGGGAGGATCAGGACTGTCCTAATTGGAAACAGTGGGGAAACTGAGTGGGAAACACACGAAAAGGGCTGCCACCTAGGATAAAGGAGAGCTGTGCTGAGGAATCCTTCACATTCAACCACCACTCATGCCCCAGTCAACGACTGTGCTTCCTGTAAGGGGGCTTCCTGTAGAGAAGAAAAGTTCCCCGTGGAGAAGGAAAGTCCCCTCAAGTGAAATGGATTCCATGCCGCTAAGTCTCCATCCTTCCACATGACTGCACAGTCCTCCACAGGACACCTCCAGACCTCAGCCCTCACACCCCCCGCTCTGCCGCTCGCTCTTACCTCCAAAGCTTCCCCAAGGTCTTACTGAGCTCGGCGTTGTGGAGGTGCGGGTACTGGTCAGCCAACTTCCTCCGGGCAGCCTGTGCCCAGACCATGAAGGCGTTCATGGGCCGCTTGACGTGGGGTTTGCTCTTGTTACTTCCATTGACCCGGACAGGCATGGGCACCAGGGTCCAGTCATAGCCGCTCAGCACCTGGCTGACTGCCTCGCGGATGCACACCGGGAACTTGTCATCATCCGCTTCTGAGTCTTGCTGTTCCTTCTTGACCTTCCCCATCTCCCCATTCCCAGTGCCAGTGAGATGCGGGGAGTTGTCTGATGCCATGGAGGGTCCTGGTGAGAGGCAGTGGTGGTCTTCAGAGCCCACTGGGCTCATCTCCACCTCTGAAAGGTCTTGGTCATCAGCCATTGTTACTCTCGAGCCTTCTCTCTTCCTTCGCACTGTCCTTCTTCTCACTGGGTGGGGGAGGAAGGAAGACAAAAACAAAGGAAAGAAAGGAAAGAGCGGGGAAAAGAGAAAAGGAGAAGCAACCACCAAAGCTGAAAGGGACTCCAAGGTCTCTGAAGAGCTGACCACGAGACAGGGGCTGCTCAATAAAAGCGCAAGCAAAGCAATTGCCATGCACACCACAAAACCCGTGATCGATGGGGGTGGGGATGGGTTGGGGCCCCTGATTAATTGGAATATTGCTCCCTCTTCTCTGCAAGTGTGTGGAACTGACATGTGCGGAAGGGTCTGCAGTAAAAGGGATAAGGAAAGTTGGGGACCTGAAAGGAGAAAGACATGGACCATCCTGCCTGGGCACAGCACCCCACTGGGGAGTGGGATGTGGGGGATAGCCATAAAACTTGTGTGGGGAAATGTCCCTTTCTTTCAAAGACCTACAGTGAAATTCCCCAGAGGGGTCATGAGAGCGTAAGCACCAGCACTGTATCGGTAAGCCAGAAGGGACTTATATCCCAGCTGCCAGGGAATCTGAGCGGGTGGCACCACCATGAAGGTAACCAGCCCAGGCCCTGGATCCACACCCAGAGACCCTGATCCCAACTGTAGGAAAGTGCCTCTGCGGGAACACCTCATCCCTCACCCTCCTCTTGCCCCTGATAAACCAAAAGCTTAAAATACACCTACCCTGCATCCACACACACATTCCTATGTGTATGTACACATATACATACTCACATCATGCATATAGCTATATATATACAGATACAAACAAAACCAAGTTTAACTTTGAGACAAGCCAAAGGTTTGGGTTGCCTGCCCCACACACTCCGCCTCTCTCCTTCTGTCTGCAGTCACCTCTAAAAGTCCCTGCCGCCGTGCAGCAATTTCCCACTTGGAGAAAGAAACACTCTAAAAATAAAGGCCTTGCCATCCTCCCCATTCAGGAATTAAAAAAAAAAAAAAATTGAGATGAAGAAAGAAAGAAGAAAGGGGAAAAAAAAAAAAAAGCAATAGAAAAGCATGCCCCTGACTTAACTGAAAAAAAACCAACAGTGCAGAGCGAGGGCTGCTATCCCTCTAGTTTCAGAGGGCAACACAGATTGTTGGGGAAAATGAAAAAAGTAAGAGAAAGTAGGGGGGAAAAAGCACGAACAAATGTGTGCGCGTGTGCGAGCGAGCTCAGGTAGGAAAACTTACATTGCTGGCCGGTGTGCCGGGCAAATCCTGCGAGGGCTGTGATTTGTATCCCAGTAGCCCCCCGTTCTCCCTCCCAGCCCCAGCGGCGTCGGGGCGCGCAGCGCAGGGAGGCTCTCAAGCAAGTGCCATTCCTGGAGGGAGGCTTGGTTTTTACTAATACCCCGGCTGGATGTCTCTAGCTGGCTTTGCTGCTTAGCACCGGGGGAGGGAAGGGCGGAAGGTGGAGCCAAGAACTCCTCAGAGCCAGAATACGGTCGGTCAGGGACGGCAGGGAGGGGATGCAAGCAGCCCCCCACCCCACCTCAGTCACCAGCATGTTCCCTGCTTTCCGTGGTGCCAGCCTCTTCACTTGAACTGCTGGCATTGAGCTGCTCTCAGTGGCATAGACACCCCAGAGATGGTGCTGGAAGATTCTCCCCTGGGAATCTGGGGTGGTAGGATGCTGGAAGGGATCTGGGTGGTCTGAGGAGATGGGTGTGCATCCCCAGGACAGGAGTCCCACTCTTTTCCCCTGATAGCATTGTTACTCCTGAGGGATCTAGTGTTCCCCATGTGCTAAATGAGTCCCCCAGTTCTTATCACGTAGTCTCACGATGACCCTGCTGCGCTGCAACAAGTTGGCCCGGGACCCTTTGGTCAGGCCGTGCTAAAAGGGCATCATTCAGACTTGCATCTGAGGGGTGGGGAAGGGGATGCAGGAGATCAGGTGTGTCCTGAGGGTGGAGGACATCAAGCCCGAGGAAAATACCATGCTGCTGGACAGTGGATATAAATTTGAACCTTCTTAAGAGTTCTGCAATCTAGGGGTAAGCTTGTCACAACATGTTCATCTCTGTGACGTCTTGCCGAGACAAGCAGGCTCTGCGTCCTCCAACATGCTGAGCTGCTTCTGAAGGCAAATGTGGGGTCTGTCACAAAGAAAGGAAGGTCTCCTGATGAGAATGACTCTCTCACACTCACTCACTGTCATTCTTGCTGCTAGTGCACTGGGACATGAAGAGGATCTTGGCACTCAGTGGGTTAGAATGTTCTCTATCGCATCTTCCATTTTCTAGCTTATTTTCCTTCACAGGTGCCTCTGGTAATTGATTTTTTCACTTTGTTACCGGGGCTAGTATAGACCAACACCAACCCTTCAACCATGAGAAGTCACCCATGAAAATTCTGTTATCTTTGCAGGCCCTTCCAAGTTATCAATGAGATGAACCTAGCTCTGGCCCCAGCTCCTCGCTGGAGACCCAACCTGAAGACACTTCAGTGCTAAGTCATAAAACGTAACAAGGTTAATGGATGTGAACCAGGCAACCAGCTTGAAGGGATTTCAAGAACATTTTCAACTCCTACAGCAGGTACTCACTCTAGAAACTCTGTGATGACAAGAAAACCCAGTGGAGAGTCTAGCAAAACAGCATCAAGCCCCCTCTTCCTCAGCCAAATCACCAGCTGGTCAACCTCAAGTCTCGCAGTATGGTTCTCTTACCAAGAGACACCCCAGTTGTAGTTGTCACAAGAAGAGGTCTCGCAGCACAGATGGAGCAATTTGGCAGCAAAATCAGCAAAAATTAGTGGGGCAAGGTCAGTTCATATGCAGTTGTCCATGGCCAACTGGATGCAGAGTCAGGGATACTGCAGAGCTCATGGCATCTTCCCCCATCCAAAAAGGCTCATCCTCAATCTGCAGGGGCCTTGCATAGGAGGTGTAGGAGAAGTGGAGTGGGATGTGGTCCCCTACCCCTCAGGAAGGTAGCCATTGCTGAGAAACACTGCCCTGCTTGTTCCCTTGGCTGCAGCCAACCTCCAACGTGGGCTAGGGAGGGACAGTGATACAGAAAATGGCCAGAAAACTGTGTGAACTTCTTTCAGATGGCTGGTTCTTGTGAATGGGAAAGGGGCAATGGGGCAGAAATTTGTTGCTTTCCTCCAGAGCAGGGATACAGGGTGCAGGTAGGGAGTGGTAGGGAATGAGAGGACAGAGGTTCTCTAGTGCTTTGATGCAGAGGATCCCCAGTCAGGAGATAAAGAAGCCCTACAGAGGCTGAGGGAAGCTTTACAGCTTGCTCAGGTCACACCCTAAATGCAACAGGCAAGCTCTGCAGGGAGAACAAGACGGTGCTGACCCACCACTCCCAACTGGACAAGAAAACAATCAGACCCAGAAGGGATTTCAGTAACCCCCAGGGCTCTGGATCAGTGTTTGTCCCACTGCTCACCATCCCTGTCAGGGACTGCTGCCACCTGCCAGGCAGGAGCCAAGTCCCATTCATGCCGTTTTGGAAGACCTGTGGGTGCCTCAGCTGCAGAGGCTCAAAGGAGCGTGTACCAGCCACACTGTCTCTGCAATCTGATGTCCCAGTGTCTGCTGGTATTAAATGACAGGGAAGGGATATTTACCTTCATTCTGCCTTTCCCCAGTTTTTGGTTTTTGTCTCCTTTGATCCAGCCTCCACCTTCTGAACTCTCTTTCTTTGCAGCCCTTTCCCCTCTTTTTCCAGCCCCCTCTCACAGCAGTGAGTGTTTGTACATCCTTTTTCAAGTCTCATGTTCACGTGTCACCTCTTGTGTTGCAAAGAGGCAGGTGCAGGACACAGAGCTGTGGAAAATAGAACTCTACTGTAGCAGGGAGAGGTGTGATCTTTCTCTTCAACTGAGGTGAGAAGACAGGCAGAGGGGAAGCAGAAGACAGCATTCCTGTTTCAGGAATCACTAGGGTGGCATGTCTCTTTCTCCTCCTCCTGGGCATTCTTTTTACAGTCTTGGGGGTCTTTTTGAAGGACCCTCCAAAAGCCACTGCTGGCTACAGCAGCTGACATTGCAGAAGTGGTCTTTCTAAATTCAAGTCTTCCCAATAAAACTGATCTCTAGGGGAATGCTCAGATAGCAGATTTCCATCCCTTCTTTTCAGCATATATTTCTTTGGATGAGGAGTTACAGGTCCATAAGAAGGGACAGTTCTTTGTGAAAGAAGGTGTTCACAAGATAGACACCTCGCCAAGCCACAGATTTCCCATAACATGTCAGTGAATTGCTTTCTTTGGGCCTCAGTCACCAATAAAGAAAGGTGGAAGGATGCCAATTCTCCACCATAAAGCCATGTGAGGAGGAAAATGGTTAAAAGCAGGTGGGAAGCAGAGATGTCCCATCAGGTGCCTCTGTGTCCACACCACTCCCAAGGGTGATAGGAAAGACACCCTGCTCCAGGCTGAGTGCTTGGAGAGCAAGGTGCATCACTGCAGCAGCACCTCCTCCGTAGGGTTTCAGCCAAGGGACCACACTGGTAGGACACATCCATCACGCAAGTGGGACCACTGAGGTTTCTGGGCAGGGATTTTGCCAGATGACAGTTATTCCTCTGCTTCTGTAGCAAGAGAGGAGTAAGAGGGGAGAGCCTGTCCACAGTAGAGGAGCAGCAGAATCCCCAGCACGAGAGCCAGGGCCGGCTTTTGTCCCCTGCCCAACTCAGGGGCACAGGACCGGTATTGTCCCAGGACTGCCTGGGAAAATGGGAGGGGTTCTCCATGAAATCTTTCCATACAGTAAAACAGCGTCAGAGCTGGGGAGCGAGGAGGGGACGACAGAGACATTCGAAAAAATACACATACACACACCCCCCAGCCAAACAATACCCACAGTGTGCTGAGGGAAAGGGAGACCCATGAATTGGGAGTTTGATAAGGATTTGCTCCCGCGCGCGCCCGCTCTCTCAACAGCCCCTTCAGTTTTCCCAACAACCCCCCTCCTTCCCTTGCTAGCTTTCTTGTTTGGGCCCTAAACAGTGCACCGTCTTTGTTCGGGATACAGGTGAATGACAATCATGTGATTAACACACACTCACACACACACACACGCACGCACATAAAAAGCTTTTTAAGAGCGTCCAGCTTGCTCCAGACCCGAAGACGGGAGAGGAAACTCAGGCTAAGAGGAGCTGAAGCAGCAGCAGTGGCCAGGATGGGGACTGCCACTGGGATGGATGAGCAGGCACCACCTCCTCTTTGCAAAATCCCCTTCCCGTGGAGGTGGGCACGTGAGGCAAGGAGGGACAGGTGGGGTGGGGACGGGGGGCAAGATTTGGCATTTGGTGGTGGGAGGGGGTCTTGCCGCTGCTGTCTTCTTGTCTGCACCAGGCTGGCGTGGATTTGCACTGGCTGTATCCCCCTGTGATGCTGTGGGAAGGATGGGGAATGACCATACCAACATCGTGCCAGTGAGGGGAGCCAGGTTTCCCTCACCAAAGCCAAGCCCTTGAGTTGCCCTGCCTCCCTAGTGGGATTTGCATCTTTGCCGGTATGAAGCTTGCTGGTCCTACCTGACGTGGCTGGAAGCAAGGGGTTGGTGAGGAAGAGGAGTGGGGAGCCTGCTGCTGTAAAGGGGGAATGTCTTCCTACCCATAAGGCAGAAAAAGAAAGGGAGAGGACCAGGCAACCCAGGTGGTCGTGGGAGGGTTGCAGATGTCAGGGACAGTTGCCCCATGTTGGAAGTCCCACTGGCCCAGTCAGAAATTGTATATCCTACATCCTCAGTGCATGTCCCTTTTTGTGTGGAGATGCCACTGGGCCCTATCACACCTCGTCACCATGGCCATGAAATAGCTGGGAAGCTGGTTACTGGTCCTGGGGGCAAGTGAAGGCTAGTGAGGGAATGGCTAGGCAACCATCTGAACCACCCACAGGGGAAGTCATGAAAGAATTGGAAAAATTAAAAGGTTTCAAACAATTACTCTTTTAATTTGATGATTGCCTAAGTGTGATGCTCTGAGAAAGAGCAGGGAGGAGCAAAGGGAAAGGCCGCTATAATGCTTGGAAAATCTGTGAGTCTGCGGATGGTCTCACTCGTGAGACATCACAGGACATGACTGATGACAGCCTGGGAGAGATCAGGACCAGGTCGTACCCTTTGCTGGAGCACCCAAGCCCAGCCCCGTCTCCACCATTTCCTCATGCCCTTCTCTCCAAATTCCTTTCCCATCTGATGTCATGACCATCCTCCCAGGTTCCCAGTGTGTGGATTGTTTTCAAGGCCTTTCCATGAAAAGGAGAAGCAGAGGGTCCCAGAAACCAGTGTTTGTGTCACCCTCCTGGATTCTCAATTTGCCTTGTGCCACAGGCATCCTCCCAACAGGGAAACCACTGCTGGGTTCTGGTCTTTATCACCCCGCACCGTTTTTGGCTGAAGCTTCCACTACTGGTCCTAGACCTTCCCAGATGCCTCTGAGCTTCCAGCTGTGGGCATTGGTGAACTGATTGCTCACAAGGCAGCTTGAGGAGAAAGAAAGTCGTGTGGGTCACTCAGGAAGCGCAGCCGTACCTGCAGCCATACCTGGGTTTTGACAGCACCACACAGCATCTATGTGATTACAGGAGATTTACAGCTGCAGGGGCTGTGCAGCAGGTTTTGTCACAGAGCATCAAGGGAAACACAAGGCAGACAATGCCTGGAGTCATTTACTGCTGGATAGGTTGTTTGACAACCCAGTGTCCTGCGCAGGGCAGCAAAAGAAATGTCGCAGTGGTTGACCTCCTTCAGGATTATCATTCCCCATGAGCAACAAGGTCTGGATGATGCTGGTTAGTGCCAGCAAGGCCCTGCACTTCCACCACCCCAGGACTGGATGGGAGCCCTCCAGAAACTCTTTGGTGATTGGGTCTGGGACATGGTTGCAGAGTCCCGTCTGGCTTCAGAGCAGGAGAAAACCTGTTCCCTCTCCAAGACATGATGAGTGCTGCCACAGGTACAGGATACCATACCGCTGCTGCCACTGGTGTGTGGCCTCAATGTGACCAAACAGACTTTGCTCAGCAGCTCTAAACCAGTAGAGTAAGGCACCAGCTGCACCAGAGAGGAGGTATAGGGAAAACCTTATGGAGAGTAAAGAGTAGAATCATCTCTGAGCACTGCAAATACGCCAGGCAGCTCCCAGCCCATCACCTTGGCCAGTCCAATGTTTCATGGCAAGGACTTGTGAAGGCTAAACAGAACAATTTTCCTGCATTACTGGGGTCTGGAAAGATCAAAGAGGAATGGGGCAAGCATGTCTGTCTGCTACCTGCTTTGATAGGTGGCACAGAGCCTGCCTGGCTGTTAACCCCCTCGTCTCCTGACAGAGAGGACAAGTGTACTTCCAAAGGCTAACCTCAAAAAGCATGGACTGAAGGGGTAGAGCTGGGGGAGAAAGACAGATTTTGCCTTTTCTTGGACGGAGTCTGGCATATCCAGTGTTATGTAATGGAGGGAGCTGGATGCTTTCGGTCTGCACAGCAGAGGAGAGATGCCAAGAGCCAGAAAAGAAGGGAACTGTACAATACTGGGCAGAACAACCAGAAAAGGGGACCCTCTCAACAGGACCTGTGGTGGTAGCAGTGCTGAGTGACCCCAGGGAGCTCATTCAGTGGTGGTCAAGGTGGCTCCAGAGTGATCTTCACCTATTGCTGGTCCTCTTGATGCAGAGAGGCTCCTGTGGAGCCAGGGTAAGGGTTAAGTCGCGAAGGCTTCAGCCTGCTGCCTTGGCCCCTGTAATTCCTCCAGAGAGTAGGACTGGGAGAACAAGGAGCCCTTTCTGTTCACAGGAATTAATAGCAAAGAGTCATCTGGGGTGTCATTCAAGCCCTGATCAGCTCCCGGAGGAATGTGAGGGAGAGTGAACGAGGGAGCACGGCCTGAGGCCGAGGCACCAGAGCCAGGGCAAGAGCAGTTCGGCTGGTAACCAGAGTTACCAGCCCGCATTTGGGACTATCTTCCCCTTCACCCCAGTCTCCATGTCCCCTCTGCCCCATGCAGGAGCTCACCCTGACACTCGTACTCAAAGAGATCCCAACAGCTCCTAAGCTTGTCTTGTTACCCATCACTTCAGCCCCAGAAGGGGTGAGATGTCCCAGCCCGTCAACATCACAGCCTCCCCTCTGCTGAGTCTGGAGGGATGTGCCAGGCAACCAGGCGCCAGCATTACCCTCACACTGCACTTGAACTCCAGGAGGCACCCCCTTTCCAGGGCTCACTCATCACCCGCAGCCTGTGATGGCTGTCAAGTTTGTCCTCCCAAGCAAATTTGCCCATGGAGAGGGTCTCCAGGGAGCCCTCAATCACAGCTGGTCATAGCAGCCTGTAGCTTAGGGGACCACAAAGTTCAGTGCTGAAGCCTTTGCTGCTGCATTGTCTCATCCAAACTGTCTTGGTCACTGAAATTTCAGGAGAAAAAGATTAGTCTAAGGACTTGTCATGCGACTGTTTCATGGCACTGCTTCATGGCTACACAGGAAGGCTTGAAAGTCCTGCACAATGACACTGCAACGTTGCCTGTAATGACAACCAGCTCTGGTGAGACAAGAGGACACTTTGGCCACATCTCTACTATCCTGAGAAGGAGACTTTGGAGGGATCCATCCTACGCTATGACCCCCTTCCTCTTCCCTACCTGGCCACACCATGGGCAGCCTATGTGACAACGCGTGGTAGCACAGGATGACTCGAGGCTCTGACGATGCAACAGGGTCAACTCTACCATGTGGAATAGAGGGCCTTCAGGGCAGCCCTTCAGGTCAGCCCAGGTGTGTGCACAGACTGTGGCCTGAGCTCACCAGCCTGGCAGCAAGTGTAGATTGGGCAGATGGTGACCTGCATGAAATGCGAACAGAGCCATGCTAGAGTGCATGAGTAGCTTTTGCTGGCCAAAACATATCCCACCAAAGCCTCCCCTTCTCTCCCCACACACCAGGTTACTGTTTAACCAGTCTTAAGCACTGGCCCTGCATCCCAGCATCCTCCGAGCGATGCGTGGTGCCACCAGGATGGACTCCTCTGCTCCTGCCCCACTCCCTGTACCACAGGCACCACCACTGCCACAATGAGCGTGCCTTGTCGTAGAGGGGTTAATAAATGATGCAAGAAAGAAGGCCTTTAATGCATGATGACCTTTGGCCTTTCATAAATCACAGTGTTGGGCTGCAAATACACGAGGGGCACAAGGCGTTGGGGGGAGAGGATGGGAGGGGGTCCATGCAGCTGCGCCACGGAGTTGACATTGTTCCCACCATCACTAAAGTGCAACAAATCCCTCTATTGTGTTCCTGGTTTATCTGGTTCCTCTTGTTTATTAGCAGAGGTTGTTTGGCGCTGGCTCCAGCCCTGGGCGGGTGGAAAGAGTGTTGGCACGCACCAGAGAAGGGGAGGGAGGGAGTGGGGGGGATCGGGACTGGAGGACGAGAGCAGTTCATCAATGGCTGTATTGTCCCATCTTTTTTGTTGCTCCTGTAATGATATGTTCGAAAAAAGGGGATTAAAAAAAAAAAAAAAAAAAAAGAGACGGGGGGGGGGGGGCAAGAGAGGGAGAGAAAGACAAACGGCACAGAAGGACGTGGTAAGAATGGCTGCTCTGGGCCCACAGCGGATGCTGTTGCAGCTGGGGAGGATGGGTCAGGACAGAGCCGCGACGGGGCTGCTCTGTGCCTTTATGCTGCTTATTCAGGTCGAGAGTCGTGATCCCCAGTGGCTCAGGCTGGGCCCACCCGTGCCAACTCTATTCATGGCCAGCTGGGACCACGTGCGCATGGCAGAGAGGATGGGGCAGTGGGAGTGAGGAGTTGGGGCCAGTGGGGAAGGAGAAGGAAGGCTAATCCTCACGTCTCTCAAGACTGAACCTGCCTTCATACAGAAGAGGCAGTTGGGAGGCACAGCATTCTCAAAGCACTGTCCGTGTCCCTCATCCTATTGTCCCCCAACCTACCCGCCCATTATAGTAACAGGGCCACTTCCCAAATTAGCAGAGATTTTCTTATGCCCAGACCTTGTTTACACTTGCATTTTTTCACCTGCAGCTGCCTATGGACACGTGCCCATGAAAAACTCCACTAATTTTCATGGGGATCAGTGGGACAGTGCTTCCAGGATTGCTGGAAGGTGGTTACACTTTGCTTGCCACTTTGACTAAAGCTTGTTGACAGCGTGGGTAAAACTGCCACAGACACAGGGGCTTTGCTCATCATTGCCCTGTCTGTTGCTACCCATGAAGCTGAACATGCACAAACATCCCTAAGAGGTGCGTATCCCACCATAAACAGCCTTACTGAGATCAAAGTGAAATTTATTGATAAAAGAGTGAAATTCTGTCTGGGATGCTCAAGGGCATTTTCTAGTTCGCTTCAGGCCACTGCTGGCTGGGTTTTTGCTCAATCACACCGTCTGTCCAATGACTGCACCACCTCAGAGGTGTCACATGGGGCAGGTTGATCTGGACACACACAGGAGCTCTGTGGAGATTTTTAATTTTTTATTGCAAATGGCATAACTCAGAGATTGAAACATTCTGAAGAACTTGAAAGAGCAGGTTTTATTTTGTGGTTATTAGGCTCTTGTGTTTGACCTCTCATCTTTCAACCTGGGTCAAGTTTTAAATGCAAAATGCTGGCTTGAAATGAAATGTCAGATATTCACTTTGAAAATGTCCATTCACAGTCTTTTGGCATTTAGAAAAGAATAATTCAGGAAAATTGCCTTGAAATGAAATGTTTTGATATTTTAAAAATTTGTCTCCCACACTCACTTTCCGGTCAGAAGTGCTTGTTGAATTACGTCCTGATTTGCAACTGGTTTCATTTCCCTGAAGTCCCAGTTCTTGGTAAATTATTTAGCAATAAATGCTTCTCTGGTACCAGTCATTCCCACATTCAGATGACACCACATCCTTGCCATTCCTGGGAGGTCTCAGGGTCTCCTCAAAGTGCTAGAGTGTGGTTGGGTTCTTGGTTTCCCTGAGTCTCACCTTGGCACAGGTGATCTCGAAACTCACAGCAGACCTGCCATCACTCTGTGCCACCCACTCTCTGAAGGTCAGTTGTAAAGCCCAGCATTGGCACAGCTGTACCTTTGTGGCCTTAAAACTTAGAGGCTTAAGTTTATTTAAAGTGGTTGCAGATGTACGTGCAGCTGCAGCTCAGGGTGTTTCTAAAGGGACATGTCAGGAGTGGCAGCAACATGAAGGGCTGAGAGGAGGGAACAGGACAGACTCTTTCTCATTGCTTGGATATACAGCAGCGCATGCCGAGAGACCCCTTTTCACCTGAGTGGAAAATGAAGTGTGTCAAAGCTAAGTAATATTGCTGACTTAATTGAAGCTAACATTTTTCATACTCTCTTCTCCCACGTAAATCTCTCCTTGCATAGAGATATGCAAGGTAATGATGACAGACTATGCAACTGCCAGCAGCTTCCCAACCCCTCGTTTAAGGAGTCGTTCAGCTCCCCACGTCCTCTTCTGCCCATCGCACCTCTTCAACAGAAGCCTGATGATCTCCACTGTAAGAAATTATCAAACCTGATTACAGCTTTCTCTAAACAGATCCTGCTTCATACCCAGCAGGTACTTCCATACCCAGTGTCAGCTGAAGCATCTTCCTCTGAAAAGAGAGAATGAATAGGCAAGATTCAAAGAATGAATAGGCAATTGTCCAAGCAACACGATAAGAGGCAATGGGCAGAAATTGATGCACAGGAAGTTCCGTCTGAATATGGGGAAGAACATCTCTACTGTGCATTGGAACAGGTTGCCAAGGCAGTTTGTGGAGGCTCCCTCATTGGAGAGATTCAAGAACCATCTGAATGCAATCCTATGCAACATGCTCTAGTATGACCCTGCTTGAGCAGCGAGGTTGACCAGATGAGCTCCTGTGGTCCCTTCCAACCTGATCCATTCCATGATTCTGTGAATAATTCCCAGCATCACTCAGTATCACTACTTGCTAAGATAAAACATTCAGGCCCACTTGTCCTTCCCTTCCCCTAGTCCAGTGAGAGAGGACTTCATAGGACTTCTGCATTACAAACCCAGAGAGTTACAGGGTTTTCTTTGAAAAGATCTGGTCACATGATGAGTATAACGGCAAACTGGAAACAGAGTATAGTTTGCCTGTGTCAACTTGAACTGGTGGCAACATTAACCCTTCACCTGTGCTGGATAGTCACAGGAATGTATTGAAGCCAAATCCCCTCTGAGACTCTCATGACTCTCTTTTTACTCATGGGCAGTCTAAGCTTTGCCTAACCTAAGGCCATCTCTCAGTCTCATCAGCCCTCATAGCAGGTGGCACTTGTGGCTTTGAAGAAGTTAATGTCGGTCTGAAGTAGGTCATGACATGTCACAGAAAGGACAGAGCACTGGCATCTGGATTTATAGCAGGCAAATGCATCCCTGAGTGTCCTCAAAGGCAAAGTCTAGCCTGAGCTGCTTGCCCTGCAGGCAGCACCAGGATCACACTGCAGATGCTCCTAAGAGCATTCAGTGGGCAGTGATGAGGACCAGTTAGGTTGCCTCAAGGCTGTGCCTGCAAAGCACTGTAGTTTGCAGCAGGGAGCACCTCTCCTTCCACATGAGCAGGTAATAGAAAATAAATTCTCATCATGTACACGAAGAGGACATCTCATCCCAGACCACATGAGAGACACTCCTTGGACACTGAGGTCTCAGCTGTGCTCATGGTAGGCCTGACTGCTTTCAGGGGCGTCCCTTGGGGCAGGGACAGGACTGTGGCACTCACTATGAACTTCACAGTCTGAGCAGTTGTCAAGAATTTTACCACTAGGTTTTGCTTCCCGAACCCCAGGAAAGTCCAAGGAATCACTTGCCAAAAATAGTCTGGAAGTTTTTAAATGGGTATCAGCATTAAGCTGGAAATCCTTAAAAAGCCCAGATCAATTTCCTGATCAAGAGGTACATTTGGGATGTTTTAAACCTAAGTGTTGACTCTTGGAAACAGCCCAGGCCTTGTACCTCTGAGACAGTTGAATGTTGTGCACTTTACTCAGGAGCAGGGAAGGAGTCATAGCCCGCTGGGACGTGCGACATGGTGACTAGAGGAGCATGGCACTGCTCGCTGAGCATCCCAGCCCAGATGGCACAGCTGAACCTGGCAGGCAGCAGGACTCCCCAGCACCACCGGCTGCACCAGTGCCTGCTCCCACGCCGTCCACAGCACAGCTGCCTCATGTCCTCTCCTCTCCCGATCCCCCTGAGGACAACACTGTATCCGTGGTCCCCTGGCCACCAACGTGGCCCCTCTGTCAGGGGTCCCCTCACTCACTGGTCAGCTCTGTTTGAATCAAGGCATGAGAATTTCTTCTTCATCTGCACAATCATCTTGCCTTGCTCCCCCCCAGCCATCAATATCCTCCTTCCCTGCCTCCCTCCTCCTTCCCGCCGCCTCCCCCTTCTCTCCCTGGAACTTCCCTGCAGCTGCAGAGCTGGCCAGACAATCGGGTGTTTTAGAGAAATACATTTTTGGGCTAATTTGCCATGCATAAGTGTTTCTCTTACCCTTTAAAGGCAGGGAACAAAGAGCACATTCTCTGGGAGCTCTGCCCTGTTGTGAGCAGCTCTGCAGCTGTACAGCACTGTGCTACCCTCCGCTCTCCTGCTCCACTCTCTGCTAACTGTGCAAAGAGATGGGGCTCTGCTTCTCCCCAGGACCACAACATCTCCTACCCGTCACTACGCATTTCTTTCTGCTTTGAATTTTTTTTAAAGCAGAGCCAGAACAAGTGGGGAGGGAAGGGATTTGGCAGCACTGTCACCTAGGCTGACTTGCCAGATCCTCCAGGTAGAGTCTTTTATGTTGAGACATTGTTTATTTAGAAACAGTCCCAATTTTCCTTTATTTGGGGCTTAATCCTATGTCCAAGAGAAGTATTTATTTTATCCGCTTGATAGTAACACTGTGGCAATGTGTTACACACGTCATATTAGAATGCATGAAATTTTATCCTATCAAGAAAACCTAGTAAAAATGCAAGTCCTGTGAGAGGTTTTCAGATCCTTTTTTCTGACTACAAACACCGGTAGCCATCCCTGCCCATCTCTGGAACTGTTCAAGGTTGGGTTATGTGGGGCTTTGAGCAACCTGGTGTACTGGGGTGGCATCCCCATCCATGGCAGGAAGGTGGGAACTAGAAGATTTTTAGAGTCCCTTTCAAACCAAATAATTCTATGATTCCCAGTTGAGAGGATTTTCCTTTTTAAAGCTAAGATGCTGAGTGATGAACAGATTTGGCCTGGTGCATTAGACTGGAAAGAAGATGCAGATGTTCTAACACAAATCACTCACAGGTTGTGGGAGAAGGAGATAGTCTGGAGAAGCTGGACACCAAGGAACTAAGGATTTTTGTCACTTTTTGGGAATTCCATTTCAGCACTTGCTGAGTAATCCTTTTCCTACCCATAGAAAGCTGTCCAGTAAACTGCTTCCCAAATGGAGTGACAGGTTCTGGTATAAGCAAAACAAAGCTTTTAAACCAGCCCTGGTGAATTCACTCACACCATTTTAGCAGCACTACATCCAGGCAAATTCTTCTCATCAGCCTACTCCCACCTGCTGTAAATATTAACTCAGTCCAAACCAGGACCATTTTCAGACCCAAATTCAACACAGTCTAAGGAAAACCCAGTTAAATCTAGCCTACAAAGAACATGCCCATGAGAGGAGAGGAGAGGAGATGAGAGGAGAGGAACATGTAACACGGGAAAAGGTTATCCTGAGCTTCTAAGGAGATCCTGAGCTTCTTAGCCAGGAAAAGCCAGCTTGGAGGAAATGATAACTAGAAAATCATACGGTTTAAAAAGGTGTTATCCACAGCACCACCCAAGTGCTAGGCAGTGGGACAGATTAAGCCTCACCTAGCACAGTCCAATAAATCCCTCAGATTCTTCCTGACTCAATGAGCTCTTTGCACTCAACAAGATTGGTGGCCATATGCTCTAGGACCTAGGAGGCTGTGAATGGAGACAAGACTCACAGACGTGCATTAACTGACAGTGTAGTAGCACTTGTTCCACACAGAACACCACCTGCTCGTAACTCAGCTGAAGTCTCCATGCTCTGAGACTCCTGCCTTGCTGTGCTACTGTGAATGAGTTGCATGAGGTAGCAGTGGAGAACTTCAAGTTTTTTAGTTTTCAAATCTCATTTCAAACTCCAGAACTCTCTCTTCTGACCTTACAGTAACTCCAGTAAGTGCCAATCAGGTATTAAAACCATAGTGCCAAGAAAAAGTCAGTTTCTGCCAGACTCACACCTGCAGTAGTGAAAATCCCATTGAGCAATGAGTTTAATCATATTTAGTATCCCCTCTGGGTAAATGTCCTCCAATCCCTTTAGGAAACTGAGTTTAAACATTTCCCTGGCAGGACTGCAGGGGACATTGCACAGCACAGGTGGTCTAAGTAGCACAGGTAGGTTGGACTCCAAGACCAAGTGCCAACACAAACACCCCAAAGCCCTGGATGAGGTTAGCGGGAGCAAAATTCAACTCCAGCCTTTGTGGTTATACCATCTCAGTAAGACAGCGAGAGAGATAGAAAGGAAAGGGAGGGAGAAGGTCAGGGAGTGGGGGAGGTCTGGGAGCCTGCAGATTTCTGTTGCCACATGATTTTCCTGGTTGTTTTCGAACGGCTGTTCTAACAGACACACACGAGTCCCATGTGATGGCTTATTTACGAAAGCACAGTTGTAAAGCTGTGTGCATCTCACATCCGCTCAGAGCCCACCTGACTGCGGGTTCCACGGGCACCCACTGCATCCTCCCCATCTGCGCCATCAGGCCAAGGGGGATGGGTGACCCATGGTGAGCGGACACTGCTCTTGACCTTGTGAGACGATGAAGCAGACTGCTCTTTGCAACCCTTTGCCTGGCACTGTGTTAGGAGGCTCCAGAGGTAGGGGTGTTGTCCCTTCTGTACTGTTATAAGGAGAAAAAACTTTTCTTTCAGATCTGTCTGTCTTGCTTCTTTGCTTTTGCAGAGCACCCAGAAGCAAGCTTGTACTCAAACTGACACAGCCTATGCCTATATCCATGATGTTCATATACGTGCAGATCCTGTTTCCTTGCATAGAACTTTTTCTGGTACCATCATCACAAAAGTCTGCTTTCATCTGAAGATCCACTCAATAAAAGAGGAAACCTCCTTATAAAGAACAGGGAGGAAGTGAAGGGAGAGAGTTCACAATTAAATAGAGATGGTTGTTGCTTCGGAAATGGAGGATTTGGCTTACCTTCGGTTCATTTGCACTGAGAACTCCTAACTCCAGTAAAATTTTTCTTCTCAGCCAAAGGGAGGACAAAAACACAAGCAAGAGAGATAAAATGTGTGAGAACAGAGTTTTTCAAGGCCAACAATAGAAACTGAATTCACAGAGGCCATGATGGGACAAGATTATACTGCTGTAAACCGTTTATTTTATGGGTGGTGTTTTCCTTACTCCACAGTCCTAGCTGCCAACATCCCTAAAAAAAAATGTCAATGGGAAAGAGTAATCATTTCATATGCTGCAAAAACCCCTACAGTGATCTTTTCCCAAACCTTTCTTCTATGAAGAAAGGATATCTGACATTTTAAAACTTTGGTACGGTCAAACCACCCAACATCATCCCTACCTCCTTTTCTCAGACAATTCTCTTTCTTAAATTGCCCTAGAGCCAAGACCGCTACCTCGCCACACAGATTACACCTCCCACGGCCATGCCTCTTTCCCTCATGCTCAGTAATTCGTCTCCATGAAGGGTTAATTCAACCAGGGCCTTTTACTCTAAGTTGTTTTCCAAGTAGCTGAGAGAATAGGTCTCTTGTTACAAACATGGCTTCTGGGCATTTGGTGATGCTTTCCCTTTTCTCTCTCTCATTACTACAAAAGGATCTTTTGTTCCCATCTCTCTGTCTCATTTACTCTCCCCCACCCTGCTCTCGCCTCTTCCCTCCATTGGCTGCCAAGTGACTAAGGAATGGCAAAAAATGGCCATAGCTTGGTCATGGCAAATATTTCTTCCCTTATTATCTGATAGAGACCTTGAGCATCTATGTGAAGGGCCCTCTGCCTTCCCCCGGGCTTTTCTTAGACGTGGGGAAAAATGAGTCAGACACAACACGGCAGGATATAAGTTGAATCAGCCCAACATGCTAATGGAAATGTCTTGTGAATTGAGTCATGGTGCCTGTTTCAGGAAAATTTAATGTTAGGGACCCAGAACTGGCAGGAGCTGAGTGGCAGCTTCAGCATGTCTAGGTTTTTATGGGAACTTGGCATTTATTAAAAAATACAGGGGAGGCACAAAAAAGTAGCTTTCTTGCCTCCATATTTACTGATGCAGTTGTTTGTAACCTGGAGCCATCCCTCTTTGTTGGATGGGTTGTAGTGTCCCATGGTTTCTCTGCACGACTGCTGTTAATCTTCTTGTGCATGATCTACCACAGAGAAGTTGTGGCAAATCCCCAGGACCATTATGTCTTCCCACACCCCACTGAAATTATACCTCAGGCATTCCTACAGGCATCCTTCTAGCTATAGTCTGCTTGCAGATGCTGCTTCACTGAGTCACCTCACACATACACAGATATGTATAAGATCACATGACATCAAAGTCACTGCAACTTCTACAGTGACCTTTCTGCAACAGAAACAATTCCTTAGCCACATTCCCACCTCCCTGCATTTGGATATATACTTCACTGATACTGCCTTCTGCAAAAGATAAAACTCTTCAGTCTCACCAGAAGCAAATCCTCCTGCCTTTCTGCTCACCCTCTCTACTCACCCTCTTGAATTCTCTGACCACCCTTTGTCCCAAGTCCATTTCAGTCCATGTCATCCTTCAGGTGAATACAGCATATGCTGGTCAGCTCCATCTGCCAAACTTTCTGCACTCTTCTCCGATTCAGTGCCTTAACTGTCTTAGAAGGTCCTAGAAATGAATAATGAAATTTCAGCCTTAGCAAAGTCACACACACACACACACACATACAAAGCTGTGGATATAAGGTGTTATGAGGAGAATTTTTACTCCTGTAGTGAAGGGGAATGGACTATACAGATAAGAGGGCCATTATATTCCCACATTAGAAGGACTTCTTGTCATTGTCTGGTGGATTTTAACCAAGCTGGTTAAAACATCATGAAAACGATGCACTGACCAACTCTTTATATTCATATGACTCCGCTCACAATAAAGATTTGTGCTTAATCAACCATATCTGTTCTGAAACAGCGTGCAGAGCAGCTTTCACTGTAAATCCTCAAACTCATCTAATGTGTAACAATTAAGAAATATATAATAATCCTTTTTCCTGCCTCCTGGCTTAATAGCATGTGAATGAATCCCAATGTAGACACAGAGATCCTTACTGCAATGCCAGCTGTGCCCCACCACTCCTACAGTAGCTCTATGTACAGAGTGCTTGCCAGGAGTGTGCAGTCAGCCTTAGCAGATAAACAATGATCATCTCCATCACGAACGACAGCTGAAGGACACTGAGATGAAGAATTTTACTCTTGTCAACAAACCAAGTCTCTGGAAGATCCAGAAACGTGTTAATTCAAATGTTGCGCATCTAATGCTACAAACATAAACTTTCCCACCCAGCAGTACCCCTGATGAAGTCATGCATTGCTGGATCCTCTTGGAAACCCCCATTAAGCAATGGTGAAACTTTAAGGAAAAGGATTTCCTTCTCCCTGGTTTCAATTCTCCTTCACAGGGTGAGATCCCACACTCCCCAAGTGAGCTCTACTATAGTCAAAGGCATCACACTGTCTAGAGAGCCCTGTCAAGGTCATCTTTGCACCCCATGGAGACCAAAAGGTCAGCTGTTGAAGTCTCTTGGAAAAAAAAGTCTACCAGCATCTCTTTCACAGATGAGAAGCCCAAAGATGGATTATGGATTCTTGCTTAGATAATTTTGGATGAATCAAGAAAAGAGAGGAGGGATAGCTAGATGGCTAAATAAAGCCAATGAGATCACATGTTCCGCCTTTTTATCTGCTTTTCTCTTTCTGCTTTTGGACAACAAAGCTTCCTTTGATACTTAAGAAGAGGGGGGTAGGGAGGGTGGGGAGAAGGGGTGCCAGAGTCACCCCAATGGCCCCTGGTCACTTATCCACGCTCCTTAATGTGATATTCCCACTGACAGAGACAGAAAAAAACAATGATCTCATGATTCCAGAAACGATTCACGCAAACAGCCCTGGGAGATCAGGGGTGAAGGGGACAGGAAAGAGGGGTAGAGGATGAGTGAGAATTAAGACGAGAAAGGGAGAAGAAAGGGTAGAAGTAGAAGGGAGAGGGTACATGGGAATCAGGACCTTGGAGGGCAACTGTGAATGGAGGTAGAGTCTCGAGGTCACAATCCAAAAGAGAATGTGTAGAGGAATTTTAGAGAAAAGGAGAAGGAAGAGCAGTCCTGAGACCAAGGGTGACAAGACTACTGGAGGAAGGTTTGGTGTGACATTGTACGGCAAGACTGAAGGCAGGGTCAGGGATAAGACTTGACTAAGTTGTCAAAATGTAGGAAAAGGGAGGCTGGGCTCCAAGGCAGTGTGGCGGGATGATGAACAAGGGCTTGATATGACAGTGAGAAGGAAAGGAGGGGGAAATACATATGGGGTTAGGAGCAGAAGAGTTAAGACTTGTTGAAACTTGCTACTTCTGCATTCAGCTACACAAAACCAGGTCACCAAATCTGCCAAGAAAATTATCCTGGTCTCTCTCCATCCCAGAGCCAGCAGATGCCAGAGAGATTTATTACCTGAGGCATTCTGCCATGTCCAAAGGAGGCAGTGGCGAGGCAGTGTGGCTGAAGACAGGCAGTCAGTCTGGTTTCCACTTTGGTTGGGCTGACCTCTCTGCAGGAGACCTTCACACCTACAAAGAGGAGTATTACACCTCACCTGCCAGCAGCCATTTCCTTCAGCCTTCTCCCTTTCCTTCCCTCACATCTGTTTGTTCCTCCTTCCCTTCTCTCCCTCCATCCTTCCTCACCACCTTGCCACAGGGAGACAAGAGCTCAGCACAGTTGGCAGGAGACATCCCAATTTATTCTCCATTCCCCCAGGGGACTGCCATCCCAGCCCCACTTATCCCAAACCAGTGGAGCAGCCAGGGCCTCAGAGACTTTTGAACCCACAGGGCTCCTGATGGAGCTGGGACAAAGAGTGGGATGAAAGACTGGGGAAACAACTAAAAGAAAAATTGTCTCCAGCAATGAGCTGCCATCTCCATGTCCCACAGCTCTCCCCACCACTGGTCTGTCCCAGGGGCTCATCACATCTCCCCCTCCTCTGTCTGCTCTGTGGCGGCTAATCAGTGACCCACTGACAGTCTCTGTCCATCACTCGTCTCTGCACGCAATGGAGTAATTAAACCCTGACCCCACGCTCCTTTTATCCATTTCCTCTGCACAGTCACTCCCCAAAATGGCAGAGGGGAGGGCCTGCTGTGGAGGCTCCTGCCCCAGTCTACAGCTGTAAGGAAGATGCAAAGCACAGGAAGGACTTGCTGTGAAAAAGAAAGAGGCTGAAGGGGCAGCCAAAGAGGTGTTGAGTGGTACAAGGTGCTGAGCTCTGCTGACCTACCTCCATGAGGCAAGGCTTTTGTAAACCTTTAGTTCTTTATCGTCATGCCCACAGGTTGCCCAGCATCCTTTCCCTGCCCAAGCATACCTTCAGAAAACCCAACGCTCCTCTGAATGTCCTCAGAGCAGTGCCAGGTGTGGTGCTCAGATTAGGTCTAGCAAAGCTTTCCAGGAGCCTCAGTATACCCAACCCTGGGCTTGTTCCTTCACGATACCAGTGCAGCGCTTCTGCATTCCCCGGTGTGAACCCATTGCCTCCACTCAGACTGAGCCCAGTGCCTCAGGCCTGACACTTTGCTTTTTCCTCATTAAACACATGCAGAAGGGCAGAGGGAGTTCTTGGTGACAGGGTGCATCCCATGGAGTACAATGGATGAACACAGGAGCTGCCTAGGACAAGGTGACAACATCACCTGCACAGTAGGACAATGGAGGATGCATGCAGTGACAGGCAGGAGTCACAAAATGCCAGGAAGTTCTTTTATTTTTTTTTAAACTTTCTTTCTCTTTCTGCTTTCAGGAACTCCACAAAATTTATTACCTAGATAGATAAACAGCCAGAAATGATGTGGAGCAATACAGACTCCACTTCCTCCTCCCTACCCCGAGGAGCAGGGAAGCTGCCTCCCTCCCACGCATGAGCGAGGAGGGCTGGGGCCACCCGGGGAAGGGCATGACGGGTAAAGCAGTGCCCCCGAACAATTAAGCACTGTCTCAGGCATTGCACACCCTTGTCCCGGGAACAAAAGAGTCACACACAAGAGACCTGACTGTGAAGCCTCCATCCGCTTTCATCACTGACCCCCAGGGCTATCAGGGCACAAGGTCAGCCCACTTAAACTCCAAACTCGGCCAGAAATAGAGCTGGGAAGTGGGCAAGGGTGGCCAACTGCAGGGGTCTCCAACCATTTGAGGGGTTCTTTGACTGAGCCATTTCATTTCATCAAAGACACATTTTTTTCTGGAAGGAAAATGGAGAGCAGTGGGTGTGAAGGGAGTAAGGGGGAGGCAGGGTGTTCACCATGAATTATGACCACTCTCAACAAGAGTCTTTTACATCGCAGAGGTGAGGAGAGGATGGGGTAATTGGGCATGTTAGACCCATGCATAAAAAGGGCAAGTCTCTGCCTGTTTCCCACCCTTCACTCTGCCACTGCTCATGAGATGTGATCGCCCTGTCGTCATTCCATTGTGAAGCTCAACACCCCAAGGGCTCATCCCAAGGACCACGAGGTTTGATAGCACCCTGCAAGATCAGCAGTGATCCCAGGCTGTGCAATAGTGTGTGGTCATGCCCCTGGTATGGAAAGGCTGAAAGTTGCCTTACAAATAAAAACCTGTCAACCAAGCCAGTGTTCATGCTTTCCACCTGCAAGGTCTCAGAAAACCTGTTAAGCTTTAAGTTGCTGGTTTTTTTCAGGTTTCAAATAGTGCCTTTGCAAGTAATGCTTTCATAGAGGTAACAGCTGGACCTTCCAGGGGTCAGCACTGAGCAGTGTTTAGCAGTGGGTAAGAGCAGATGCTCCTGAGACGTATCTCTGGCTAGGAGGAGAAATCTGTGGGGGACTGAAACATGTCTGGTGCATGTGGAAATAAAGAGCATCTGCCACAGAGCACTGTCCATTTTACCCGACTTCCCTCTGGGCAAATCTCCGGGAATCCCAAATGCAAGAGATTTCAGAGGAAGGAAACTTAAAACACCCAGTGAAAGCATTCTCCCATTCCATCTCAATAAGGCCGTCTCCCACCTGCACCGCAGAGAGGCCGCTGCAGGTGTTTGGAGCACCCAGCAGAAGTGGGGCAGGGACGGGGCAGGTAGGCTGTGGAGTGATGGGTAGGGAATACAATCCCCACACTTACTCACTGAAAAGTTGTCCCCAAAACAGACAACATGGCTCAAGGGACAGCAATCAAGGAGGATGTTAGCTCAGAGTTACTTGTGTTGACACTGAAAACAGTAGCAGAAAAGCAGCCAGAAACATGAGATTCAGCACAGCCCCAGTACACAGAAATGCATCTGAGTGCCAAGAAGCTAGCCAGTCATGCAACATGTGATCTGCTTGCAGACTCCTTATTACACATGATGAAAGACAAGCAGAAGGGAGTTTTGACTCTCAGAGTCAAAGTTTTCACGGATTATGTATTTGGGGGTAAAAAATATCTGTATGTGCAAACTGAGCCCTCTTGATCCAAGCTATGTTGGTAAACTGTAAGCAGTGAGTGCAATTTTCAGGAAAAATCTGATTTCACTTTTTTGATGCAATTACTCAGACCTATTCTTGCAAATTAACAGGTTCCTGGGATTTTATTTTTTTTTTTACAGGTTGGCTAGCCTTATTTTTTTGGATGTGAGGTAACCATTTTCATCGGTAATTCATTACTTTTTTCCCTTTGGAGGAAGCAATCAGCTGGATTTCTAGTATTGAGACAGACGTGGCTGTAGGGCACATTCAGAGTCATTCTCCGTCTCACACGAAAAGAATCCCATCGATCTTGGACACACTGGGGCAGCTGTGCACAAAAGGCAGGGTCAGTCAGCACACCCATACAAAGGCCAATGTTCAGGGACATACTGAAGGACATGCACAACACGCACATATCACTGGAAGAGCACAAAAGCAAGGCACGTCAAACCTACGAGTTTTGGCCTTGTCAGTGTCAGCAAGTCTGGTTTTTCACCTCAGGCCAGTACTGTCTATTGTCTTTCTTTCTAATGGCAGGAGTTGCCAGCAAAGGAGACATTCACTGCTCATTCTTCTCCCTTGCAGCTCTAGGAGAAGAAGTGGACGGCAGGAGAGATGAGGTTCACAACTTCTTTTAACCAGACTGTTGCCCACCCAAGGCCCTGAACAATCTCCTTGGGCACAAGCAAATTATTTACATTATGCAGGTGTTCTTCCAGGTGCGGGGAGGAAACTCTTTTTACTCTATTTCTCCTTGCAGTAAAACGGGAGAAATATCCCAACTTCGGGAGCCCCGAATGCAGGCCCCTTCCTGCGGCTGCAGTTCCGGGAAGTGTCCACACGGTGGCGATGCCCCCCTAGAAATGGAGCGCAGCTGGTGGCCGGGGGAGCGACCCCGCAAAAGCCCGCGGGAGGCAGATGGATATTCCACCACCCCTCTGGGCAGACGCAACAGTGTTTACCCACCCTCACAGTGATTTTTTCCCCCCCTTTTATTGCACTGTAATTCCATCTTACGACTTGCAACCCCTGCCTTTGTGTTTTGCTATGCAAAAGCTCTGGGAAGAGGCTGGCTCTGTCTTCTCTGTATCATCCTCAGCCATAGTCAGGTGCTGGTGCACTGATGAGTCCCAGCGAGCTCCTCATGCAGAGATCAGGGCCTGGCCCATCAATTCTAGAGCTTCACTGATGTAAAACTCCTGTTAGTGGCCAGGGTCAGGATGTCAGTCTCTTCTCTTCACAGAGCTCCCACCTGAAGGACTGCATTTCTCATTCAGCTTCTCTTCATAAATAAATCACTTCTTAGACACAGGACTTCAAAATTATTATTAACAACATGCTCTTGCCCTTGTACTCCAGCATTGTGGGTGGCTTCAGCTGGGTTTTTGATGTATGCAGGCAAGAGGCTCATGGGGCTGCACACAGCAAACACTAACCTCAGACAGCAAGAGAGGTCATCATCATCAGCCAGTCCTTGTTCCTAGTCATGCAGGTGTTTCCAGTTCAAAAAGTCCAGTGTTGGGGAGGGGGTTTTTGGATCTGTGACAGTGAGTTGGGTTTGGCAGGCTGGTAATTGCTCAGAAGTCAGCAGCGGCTGGAAGAGATGACACATAATGCAACAAGGCAACCACATGCTTCTGGGAAATCAAAGCATTCTTCCAGTGATGGTGCTGTCTTGATGGAGGCAGAAAAACACCCAACTACTACCCCCACACACATCCCAGAGGAGAAAAATGCGGGATCCTGCCGCACACATGGAGCGCAGTGGTTTTCATACGGCTGTGCTGACTGGCTCCCACATCACTGCTTCCACAGGTCACCACGGGCCTGCCAGCAGTAGGGGTGATTGTGCCAACCAGTTTCACAGAACCACAGAATAAATTAGGTTGGAAAAGACCCCTGAGATCATCGAGTCCAACCTATGAGTCAATACCACCATGGCACTTAGTGCCATTTCCAGTCTTTCTTTGAACACCTCCAGGGATGGTGATTCCACCACCTCCTTTGGCAGCCCAGTCCATTCCGAAGTCTAAATCACCCTTTCTGTGAAGAAATTCCTCCTAATGCCCAACCTAAACCTCCCCTGGCACAGCTTGAGGCTATGTCCTCTTGTCCTATCGCTGGTTGCCTGTGAGAAGAGGCTGAGCCCCACCTGGCTACAACCTCCTGTCAGGTAGCTGTAGAGAGTGATGAGGTCTCCCCTGAGCCTCCTTTTCTCCAGACTAAACAACCCCAGCTCCCTCAGCCGGTCCTCATCAGACTTGTGCTCCAGACCTTTCATCAGCTTCGTTGTCCTTCTCTGGACACACTCCAGCACCTCAACACCTTTCTTGAATTGAGGGGCCCAGGACTGGACACCAGATTCAAGGTGTGGCCTCACCAGTGCCAGGACACGGGAATAATCACTTCCCTCGTTCTGCTGGCCCCCTATTTCCGACACAGGCCAGGATGCCACTGGCCTTCTTGGCCACCTGGGCACACTGCTGGCTCGTGTTCAGCCTCCTGTCGATCAGCACCCCCAGGTCCCTTTCTGCCTGGTTGCTCTCCAGCCACTCTGCCCCCAGCCTGTAGCGCTGCAGGGGGTTGTTGGGAGCCAGAGTGTAGGACCTGGCACTTGGTCTTGTTGAACCTCAAAGCTCTTTGTGTCCCTGCTGTCACCCGAATTATCACTCCAGGATGTGTTCACATTCAAAAAGTCCTTCTGACCCAGTCAGCACCGGGTGTTTGTGTGGGGCACATCACCTTCCAGAAGCAAAAGTTCTCTTGTTTCGGCCAGTGGCAAGTGCAAGACAGAGCGTGTTTTCCTCGAGGTGGGCACGCTTTGGATGCCACTCCTGGTGCTGGCATCCCAAGTGACACTGTGGTGACACCACAGTCCAGTAACAACTAATAACACCTTCCCATAACTGCTGTGCCACAAAACCTGCTCAACTCTGCAGTTCCCATCCCCTTCTGGTGCTGCTGCCGCAGCTGTGACAGCTCCAGCTCAGCCCCTCACTGAGCCCAAGGGCAATGCCGAAGGGAGGAAGGCAGGAAAGGAGGAAGGAGCGGAGGAAGGGAGAGAGAGGGGAAGGGAGAAGGGGCGGGGGGAGAGAGAGAGGGAGGAAGGGGGGATAAGAGAAGGAGGGAAGAAATAAAGGAAAGAAAAGAGGGAGGGAAGGGGAAAGAAAGGAAAGGAAGGAAGGGAAGGAAGAGAAGGGAGGGAGGAAGGGAGAAGGAAAAAAAAGAAAGAGAGAAAGAGAGGAAGAAGAGAAAGAGGGAAAGGGAGAGAGAGAGAAAGGAAAAGAAGGAAAGAAAGAAAAAGAGAAAGAAAAGAAAGAAAGAAAGAAAGAAAGAAAGAAAGAAAGAAAGAAAGAAAGAAAGAAAGAAAGAAAGAA
>JAWMRA010000041.1:49551002-49612824 GCA_035584735.1 Pseudotriccus pelzelni | reverse complement strand
GTCCCCATGGCAACGGGGAGGGAGGGCGCGCGCAGGGGGCGGGGCTCCGCGCGGCCCCGGCGGTGACGTGTCGGCGGGGTCTGACGGCGCCGCGCGGCCGCTTCCGGTGAGCTCGGGCCCCTCCGCGGCGCCCCCGCGGGTGCCCCGGGCCGGGCCCTGTGGGGCGGGCGGGGGTCCTGCCGCCCCCTTCCCCCGCCGGGCAGTGCCCCGGGCCCCTCTCCTGCCCCGCGGCCGTGCGCCGCGGCACGGGGCGGGGGGCTGCCGGTGAAGCCCTCGCCCCTTGGGGTCGGATGTGGTGCAGTTAGGAGGCCGCAAGCAAAGGGTGTCTGCTAATTGCTGGCCGAATATAAATGGGAAACGAAACGGTGGTCGTGCATGGGGAAATAATGAGGCTTTTCGGTGACAAGCTTAGCGCGGCCTCCCGGGGCAGGAGGTGAACGTCAGAAAGTGACATGACTGGCTGCGAAGTCAGGAACCACGCAGAGATGTGTGATGGATGTAGGGGATAGAGCTGTAAATGTCTTTGGCAGCCGTGGTGCAGGTCGAACGTGGGAAGAAGCACCTCAAGAAAGGACCACGTTTTTTCTGTGCTTTGTAAACGCTACACGTGTGTCAGGGTTGGTTTTTTTCTTTTTGAAACATACAGGTTTTGAAACATGCAGCATTCAAACTCGAGGACTTTCTCTCCTGTCTTATGCAGAGCAGAGAACCAGAGACATTTGATGTTTGTCATCTTTGATATAAGAGCAGAGACCACCATGTAACGTTCAGAAAAAAAAAAAAAAAAAAAGAGAAGGAGATCAGTAAGGGTGACAGGTTGGTGCTCTGCAGTTTTCTATTGAGATCACTCATTTATTGGGGTTTATTCTGTTCTTTCTTCCCAGGGAGTTTGAAATAAGCAGCATCAGACAGGCAGGCTCCACTTAACCAAAACAATGTTTGCAGATTTGGACTATGATATTGAGGAAGATAAGCTGTGAGTATTTCACTTATCTTTTCCTGTTTTTTCTAACAATGGAAATAGTTTTAGCTGCCAAGACCTAACAAGACCTAACAAGAGTGGATAAATGTACCTACTCCTGTCACTGTGTGCAGCATGTCATACTTGCTGTTCAGTCCTGATTTCTTGCTCCCTCTGGAGATTGGGGATGAGGCATCACTATGCTGGTGAGCAAAGGAGAATGTTTGTGTTGCTCTGCAATGGCTGCCTTGCATTTCTGATTGCAAAGCAGTGCTGACAGGTCTTCTGTAAATTACTGGCCTTAGCCAGAGAAAAAAGCACACTAGCGGAAAGATAATAAGAGGCAAGAAAAACTGGAAACTCCGGAGTCTTTTGGTCTATAAGGAGGAGAACACTGTCATTTCCTAAGCAAGTAAAAGGTTTGATGAGATTAGCAATTAATTTAACATCAAACACTTGGCTTGCATCTCATTTATGCTGTGCAAGTTTTCCTCTCACTCCAGCACTAAATGGTAGTGTTTCCTCAGTGCCTAGCAATGGATGAGAGTCTCTCCCACCTCTAATCCTTGCATGAAGTCCCAAAAAAGATAGCCCAGAAGGTGTTCCTGCTAGCCCATGCTGATAGACTCTGTGGCAGAGATGAAGGGATGAATTCAAATGTGCAGCACCCATTATGTTTTCGGTTTGTAGCAACTCACATACAGGAGTTGTTTCGTACATAGGCAGCTCTGCCTATCTGTTAATTTGTTCCTTTTTCCTTCTAGGGGCATCCCCACTGTGCCTGGGACAGTGACCCTGAAGAAGGACTCTCAGAACCTGATTGGGATCAGCATTGGGGGAGGAGCACAGTACTGCCCCTGTCTCTACATTGTCCAGGTGGGCACTCAGGGAGGAGTAAACCATCTTTGTAAGACAGTGTTGACCTGAGAGATGGGAAGCATGGAGAAACCTATGCTGTTTTTTTTTTTGTCAAAGTGGGAGATGACATCTCACTTTGCAGTGAGTAAGATTTCCTTATCCCAGTACCTAATAGGTGTGGAAGAATTAAATTAAGACTTCTGAAATTATGCTGCTCTTAGGAGAGCATGTTAGAACTCACAGGGGAACAGTGTGACATTCTCAACATCAGGAAATCATACACTTGGGGAAGTACAACCTGGAGGTGAGAACTTCCTGAGAGAACAAGATGATCAGCCCACCGCTTAGCTTGGGAAGGGGGAAAACTGTGGCTTCACCGTGAACAAAGTACAACTGAATTAAATAGGAGGAATATAATTGTTTGGGCTTTGTTCTTTAGCCCTGCATTCACCTTTCTCTTCCTCTTGATTCCAGACTCTGTTTTTGTCCTCTTTCTTCTCTCTGCTAGGTGTTTGATAACACTCCAGCAGCCTTAGATGGCACTGTAGCAGCTGGCGATGAAATCACAGGAGTGAATGGGAAGTCTGTCAAAGGGAAGACCAAGGTGGAAGTGGCCAAGATGATACAGATGGTAAAGGTGAGAGGTAGGAGGGGGCCACTGGAGCTTCTGGGTCGTAGTTGGCAGTTTATTGTCCTCAGGTTGAGGAAGCCACTGCTACTTGTTTGCAGCACAGCAGTTTTGGATTTGCTGTTTCTACAGGGAGAAGTGACAATACACTACAACAAGCTTCAGGCTGACCCAAAGCAGGGCAAGTCTTTGGATATCGGTAAGACTGGTTTCTGTCACAATACAGTGTTAAAAGGATGGGGAGGGATGAAAAATTGTTCCCAGCTAAAATTAAAGTTTTTCCTGTTTCCTTTCTTGCTCTTGACTCAGTTGTTTTCAAATGGATACTGTCGAAGAGAATTACAGGCTTAAAAAAGTCCATTTCTAACTTCTTGAAATAATCTTGAAAGTTAAGTCGAGCCTTGACTGTTGTTCTGAGAGGCTTGTTTTTCTGTGCTGTGTTTAGCATGGATGATGAATCTCAGCTGCATGATAATTTGATTAATTTATTTTTAATACATGTGAGCTATGCTGATTTATTCAGATTTTTAGCTGTACACAGCAACATGTCAATTGAAAAACACTGAGGGCAATCTCTCAGCTTGGAGAACAGTGATGAAATACCTTTCTACACTGAGTTTTGTATAAATATATATTCGATGGGAGAGAGGGGAGAGGGGAGCCTTTATTGCTAAAACTAAGTGCTTGTTTTGAACTAAACCTGTACAGCTGTCTCTTACTTTCCAAAAAAATCCATCTGTTCTGTTTGTTCTCACTTCTTTTCGTGGTGATTATGGTGCTAATGAATTGACAGAGATTCAGGAAAATCCTGAGTAGTGAGATGGACTTTTGAGAAAACAGAAGTGTGGTGAGAATATGGAATTTTCCAGAGATGCTGAACGCTGTGGCTTTAGTTCTTGGGATATGCAGGCACCGCAAGTTTGCCTCTGTATAAATGTGACTGAGTCATCTGATGCCAAGGAGGGCATAACTGTCTCCAGTAATTTGCAGGGTATGATTTGCACCATTTCATCAAGGGGTGATGAAAAGGTTTAACTGGGGTTCAAAAGATAAAAGTAAGGAAGGGGGCAACACTGAGCATGAAATCCTGATTATCTTGCTTTCAGCCTCGTCTCCTCACTTCAGTTTAAGTAATAAAGCAGGTAGCATAAGCAAAGTTCAGTTCCAAATATCACATTAGGTTGCTTATAGCAAAGTGATTGATTGGAATAGCCTTCCAAAAGAGTTGCTGGAGCTCTATTGATTGAAGTATATAGGATGTGGGAGCAGAACAGGTAGGCAGGTGAGAAGATGTGTTATGTATGGCTGGACCAGAATGTCCTGTTTCTATGGTATTGTCTTTCTGCTTGCCACCTCAGTGCTGGGTTAAGTGCAGTTTTACCCAGTGCCTGGGAAACCAGTGAAGTATGCCAGTGAGCTTTTCATGCCCATAGAAATGACACTGATCCCGGTTTGCAACTCTTTTTTGGCCTTTAGTATTGAAGAAGGTAAAGCATCGACTGGTAGAGAACATGAGCTCGGGGACAGCGGATGCCCTGGGGTTAAGCCGAGCCATACTTTGCAATGGTAAGTGTTGTCCAGGCGGACATTTCCTTAATGGAACACTCACCCTTAGGTGTTTACCTGCTTTCAATTGTAACTTGCATGGTCCACATTATTCCTTATAATTCTTGCATTCTGCTTTGCCTCACTGTTGTGATTGCCTCTGCCCTTCCTGAGTGATATAACCTGTCACTGGGGCCATTTAAGTGTCAGCTGAGGTCAAATTAATTTAAAGCAGGGACCCATTAGTGAATGCCAATAGCTGATGACCCCATACTGTAAAATAAGTTTGCAGATATTTTAAAAGTTTCCCCCACAGTTGTACTACAGGACAGGCATTAAGGGGTGAGGAAAATTTGAACCAAATATGTTAAACTGGTGTTTTTCCACTCAATCAGGCCTTAACCATGTCCTGAATTGGATTGCTGTAATTCTGTATTCTGTTTCTATTCAGATGGGCTAGTGAAGAGATTAGAGGAGCTGGAGAGGACTGCAGAGTTATACAAAGGTAAACTGCGTCTTCCATCAGACACCAGATGGGAGAGAAGGATGCTTCTGTTAACTTACAGTGAAGTAACTTACATGTTTTTTCTGGCTTCCTTCACAGGCTTGACAGAGCACACTAAGAGTCTTCTCAGGGCTTTCTTTGAGCTATCTCAGACACATAGAGGTAAAGAATCTTGAGCAAAGGGAGCACAAATCTCCAACCTCCAGTTTTGGGAGTTTTAGTCAGTACTTAGATGCATGATTCCCACACTCAGAAAAAACAAAGAGTTGCAGAAATGAGCTGGGAAGGGCCACTCTCCTGCATTAGTGGTCATGGTGCTAATGCAGGTCCTGTCTTTCGCATGAGACACTGAAGAAATGCCCTGCTAACCTCGGGTCTTTAGGGAATATGTAGCATCATTCCCCAGCTAATTGTAAGGTTGTGGGAGGGAGTTGTAGTATTGGAGGCAAGGTTTTTCTCCAGGACTGACCTCTTCTTTCATCTGTCTGTTTTTATTCCTCTCATCCAGCATTTGGAGATGTTTTCTCTGTCATTGGTGTAAGGGAGCCACAACCAGCTGCCAGTGAAGCCTTTGTGAAATTTGCTGATGCCCATCGCAACATTGAGAAGTTTGGCATTCACCTTCTGAAAACAATTAAGCCGGTAAAGAATTTAACCATGGGAGTAAAGGGTCTGGAGAAGAGGGGAATCTAGAAAGGCAGGAGCCTGTCTTTGAAGGTGTGATCTGAAAACTTATTCTTTGTGGGAAGAACAGTCCTTATCTGCTTTCCTTCAGGGCACTCTTTATAATGAAAAGAATGTGAGAGGTAACATAGTGAGTATATCAATCTTGTCCCTGTGACTTTTGCGTATGAATATATTCCTCTCCAGTTGGGAATAAGGGGCTAATTTGATCAGTGGAGTACCTGGTATTGGTAACCATAATTAAAAGATATCACTCAAAGAGTTTAGATAAGCCGTCCAAGAGCAAGTTAAGGATTTCAGTCAAAATATTTTAAAGTCTCCAGGGGATCTGTCCACTTAGTTTAGCAAAGAGAGTGTTGATTTGGGCACCACTTTCAGTTCCATGTTGGGTGGACAGTGTTGGGTTGTGAGACTTTGAGTCCAGCAGAGCTGTTTTCAGGACGAGCTGAAAATGAAACAAGTCAAAAGCAGATGAATTCGGAGTAGAAGCGAGTGACACATTTCTAACATGGAAACCACTTGCCAGTGACAGTTAGGGAAGCCCTAACTGACAATTCTGAGTCATGATCAAACATTTTCTTTCAAATCTGCTGTAGTTCAAAAAAGAGTTAATTTGAGGCAGTCTCATGACATACTCTGGGTAGAAGGTTACTTGATGAATTGTAGTCATACTTCTATATTCAGCAGCAGGGTGTTTCCCTTGCAGATGCTTACTGACTTGAATACATATCTGAATAAAGCCATTCCTGACACAAGGCTGACTATCAAAAAATACCTGGATGTCAAGTTTGAATATCTGGTGAGCTGCTTGCTTTTGGGTTTTCTTAAGTACTGGTTGAAATTAAGTTTCATAGAATCATCCTGAAACTCCCATAGCCTATACAATCACATATCCGTCATTCCACAGTCCACGAGAGAATGCATTATTTTTTCCAGTTCTTTGTTTACTGCCAGATTACTCACATTCAGACACTTGCTTTTAATCTAAGACTTCTCACTGGTAAGAAAGATCTCCCAGAACTCAAATGATTTATTTTCTAAATGAATTAATTTCCTGATTTATTTTTAGAGAGTTCCTATGCAACTTATGCTCTTGAATTCCTCTAAATAGGTTTCCAGTCCATATTTTTCTGATAATTTTGGGTAGTCTTCTTTAGCCAAAGTAAATGACTGTCAAAGTAAATGACTATTTGCTTTCATTTAGACCATGCCTTTTTTTTCTTTCTTCATTCCACTTCCCACTTGTTTTCTACACCCAAAAAGGGGAAGGTTGCTAAGTGCACCTGTTCTATAACTTTAAGAATTGTTTCCTTTTATCTGTTGAGAGAAGTATTTGGAGCTGCAGCCCTAAGGCAAAAGAATATGGCAGCATCTCTTTCAACCTCAATCCTTCCTGTAGTTAATCTTTTTTTCCTTCTTTATTTATTCCTGTCTCATATTTCTCTTGTACTCTTGTTTTCCCAGACAGCAGATGAACACAGGATTTTTCTGTTACTAGATTACACTTAAATAAAGTATTTGCCTCTGTAATAAAAACACTAAGTGCCTTCTCTCTCCTCCACTGTTCTCTCTCCCCATATTTCTCTAAATAGATTTTCTTTCCACCTTGAATGTTTAATATACTCTGATCCCACTGTGTTTTCCTCAGTGACTCTAGGATTGAAGGAAGGCTTGAAATGATACAACCCTATGGATATGGATGATGATGAAATTGCCTCTAATTTTTAATATTTCATTCTTTGTTTGCTTTTTTTTTCTTTTAATTATTTTATCTTCTGCAAAGTCTTATTGCCTGAAAGTCAAAGAGATGGATGATGAAGAGTACAGCTGCATTGTGAGTACCAGTACAATTGCAAAAGCCCTCCTGTGCCTGTCACCACCCCAGCTAGTGAATGCATCCTAAGAATTACACATGTTTGTTCTTAACTACTAGAAAGTGGGGATCCTTAAATGCCACCTGGGAAGCACTGCCAATAACTGCCATGAATCACTAGTGCTGTGGAATAGTAGAGGGACCAGACATCTCTGCAGCTTGTTGAGAGTGGCTGCTCTCTCAGTGTTTAAATACGATTAGGTTATGTAAGGAGGATTAAGGTGTTATCTTCACAGATTCCATTTGTGTGTAGTGTACAGCTTATCATTAATTCTGGGCTTGTTTCTGAGAAATGGAGGTTTAGCTTCTCTGCAGCAAAACTCATGTGAAACTGCATTTGTAAGTGAGGAAAATTGATTAAAGATCTCTTAACAATAGGGTTTTTATAGCTGAGGGTTTTATGATTTTAATCCTTGACAACTCTGTTTAAGATAGCTAAAGGTGTCCCTTACATCCCAGTTTCCCTGCATAAAAGTAAGATCTTTTTTTATCCTAGATATCAATCTCAGAGCAGGCATTTGATTTTTTTGGAATGCCTAGTTCCCAAGTGCCAGGAAGGAATAAAAACTTTCCTAACGCAATCTTTCATTGTGTCTTTCCTTCTAAATAGGAAGGAAAGAATATCAGTCTTGCCCAGCAGAGTAACATTTCTGGGTTTTGGCAGATGCAGTGTTCATTAGCGAACCATAGTCTGTAACGTTGGTTTTCACATGTGTTATATTTACAGGTGCAGGGCCAGAATGCTGTTCTGCTGACAGACCTAACCCCTTCCTCTCAAAAGTGTTTTGTGGGACAGCAGCCTTCTTGTATGATTTCCAGCATTGTGTCTGGATGATTGTAGATACCACGGGGTTTCCTGTGCAATCCATGTAGGGCAAAGCTTGCAGAGGAGGGCAGGATTTTTTTGGTGATTGATATAAACTTGATTGTTCATAATGCCTGTCTTAATAGTCCAGATGAGAAGCCATGCCACTTCTCCATGCTGGGTTGAAAGGTGCCTGTCATTGCTTAGTAGTGGTGCTTTTCTTTACTGTAGTGGGTGTGTATTTGGCCTTCAAAATTACCTCATTGAGTGCCAGTTGTTGATGTGGCTCGGTGTTCCTCATGTTTCCTGCTTCCTGCCTACAGTTCCCATGAGCCTGAGAGTTCTGTAATAACCCACGGTCAGTGTGAGTCCACACTTTTGTAGGCAAACTGTGTACAAGCACTGTTGTGGGAGTCTCTAAAATGGTGCTGTGTTTTTGGCAGGCTCTGGGTGAACCCCTCTACCGGGTCAGCACTGGGAACTACGAGTACCGCCTTATCCTGCGTTGCCGTCAGGAGGCTCGCACGCGCTTTGCCAAGATGAGGAAGGACGTGCTGGAGAAAATAGAGCTTCTGGACCAGAAACACGGTGAGTCTGGAACCTGAAGGGGTCAGGCAGACACGGCTTTGGCCTTCATGCTCCTCCTTCCTCTCGGCTCGGAAGTCTTTGCTGAAGAACCATTTTGTGGCTGTGCCCAGACATCCACCCTCAGGGGCCAAAAGGAATTAGTGCGTAGGAGACTGTATCTAATGCTGGCAAGGGAGGCTTGATCACAGCCTTCACACTGTTTGGGAAGAGGGTTTTCACTTGATTTTTTTTCCCAACGTGTCTCCACTACAGTGCAGGACATCGTGTTCCAGCTCCAGCGTTTTGTCTCCACGATGTCCAAGTACTACGACGACTGCTATGCCGTGCTCCGAGATGCAGATGTCTTTCCCATTGAGGTGGACCTTGCCCGCACAACTCTCAGCTATGGGCAAAAGGACACGTACACAGACGGGGCAGAAGAAGAAGAAGGAGAAAGCGAGAGAGCGGGTAGCAGGAAGGAGGATGCAAATGGAGAAAAGCTCATTGATGATGCCTGAGTGTGCTGGCACGGCCAGAGGAAAGACTTTGCAGACTGTTATGAAAACATGTATTTCACATGGCGATTCATCCTCTGTGATTTCAATGTATGTCCAGCCTGGGATTCCTCCTATGCTTCGGGTGAGGGTAGCTGGTTGGCTTGGAACCAACCTCCGCTTTCCTCGCTTTTCCTTTGCTTGTTTTCCTGGATGTTCTTTTTGCCCCCAGAGACTTCTGCTACCCAGCTTGGGTACTGAGGTGTGGGGAGGAAAACCCCCTACCACACTGCCATGTGACTCTGGGCAGACAGGACTCCGCTGAGCACGTGGGAAGCACCACTCCCCTCTGGCACATGGAAGCCAGCTAATGGTTTGGAGCTGATTGTGAACGGTGAGAACAGCCTCCTTCTGTCCTCCCCTTGTGCTCTGGGAAAGTGTTAGCATCAGCATTGTTTTATTCACCCCACCACTTGCTGTCTCCAAGCTCCTTCTAAGGAGCCACTTTAGAGCCATGATGGAAATATCCTATCTTTAAACTCCAGAGGAGAGATGGGAAGCCTTGAGGAGAGAGGAAGGCATGCACTTTAGGCAGAGGCTTTGAGATTTTTTTAGTGCAAAGCATTACTAGCATGCCACCCCATGCGCTCCTCTCTGCACAACCATTTTGTGCTGCCTCTGGACCAGGCAACAGCAGTAGCTAACATCCCATTCCCCAGCACAAGGGAGGAAGGAAAAGGAAACCCGAGGTAGGTGAGGCTGCTTGTTTCCTTTTCTCTTCCCCTCCCTCCATCCCTGTGGACCAACCCCAGGTGCAGATGGCACTTTCTCTGTTAGTGGGCAGCACAACTGCCAGGAGTGGTGTGCTTCTCGGGGCAAGGGTTTTGGCTTCTCCATCATTACATTCTAGTGGTCATGAGAGAAGTTATTCAAGGGCATTAATTTATGATCAAGATATTTGCTTTGGTTTGTTTTTTCTCTTTGATTTATTTTTGGAGCTTCTTCATCTCGGTGCCTGCAAGAAAGCCATCCGTGGTCAAGCTGCTGTGGAAAATTTAGATGGACTCCGGTGTACTGACTGTTGTCTCTAATAAAGAAGAATGTGACATTCCATTTTCTGGCCTTCATGGGCATATGTTGGGAAGGTGGGTGTCATGTGCTGGCCATTTTTTTCTCGCTTATACTGGTGTGTAATCCCTATAGCAAGCTGTGGTGATCGCTGAGCACAGGTTTCCTGGGGAAAGAGGCTTTTAAATACTGTAGCAAGGCCAGTTTTCCAGGTAACACCGGCTTCTCTTTGTCTTGACTTCCCAGGGGAACACCATCCTTTTAAAGCCGTCAGTTGCCTCAGTCCTGCCAAGGTGGCATCTTTGTACCCCTCCATGGCCAGCTTTTCCACATAGCTCAGCTGTTGCATCACAAGCTTCAGCTGATGCTTAAGTCCCTTATCCTCTTTCAGAGCTGGCTGTTATGCCAAAACATGGAGCAGTTGAGAGGAACAGGCTTCAGCGGAGCGTGTCTAAAAGCCATCAAGGCAGAGTGGAAGGCAGCATAGCCAGGTTTTTAGGAAGAGTTCTGGGAATCTTGCAGCACCAAGAGTGCTACACCAAGTATAGTGAGATCTCATACCCTAAGGACTTCTGTGTGCTTTTGAGAGAAGGTTTAAGAGCAGGAGGCTTAGTGGGAAAAGTTGAATGGTGACAAGGAAACAGAGGGGACCTTGTTCTAGTGACCTGCCTTGCTGACAAGAGGAGTTGTTTTCATGCTGTGGACCTTGGACCTCTGGGAAGCTGTGAGCTCCTTGGAGGAGGCACTAGTAAATAAGGGAAATGCAGCCTGGGGGACAGGGATTTGGGATGGCTGGGGAAAGAGTTGCAGAGCAACTTGGTGGAACAGAAACATGGATATTACCTTGTGGGGAGGGAGAACAAGCTTACAGAGCAGTGAATGAAGGCCTAAAGGGCCCCATCAGTCTTGCTGCTGCTCTCATTCTCATAGGGCTTTCCATCTGGGGTTTGTCATGGTACTTACTCTGATTTGCAATGTTTCAAAGTGAGTTTGAATAGGAAAAAGCCCAAAGTTACCACTATGACTGGCTCAAAATCAGATCTAACAGTGGTGTTACCCAAGGTGGGGCAGGGTACAGCCCCATGGGGTTTACCTTCTCCCCTCCAATTTCCAGTTCTGTCTCTTCTTAAACTGACATTCTTCAACTTTATATAATAAGCTTTATTTTGCTTATCATTTACTGCTTTTTGCTTGGGAGCATCTATAATGAAACCCTTCCCCTCATGTTCCTGCTGTGTTTAAATGGCTTTATGGGTCCTGCAAGTTTGGCCAATTACCCATTAATTTGTAGTCTGTCTGGTGTGGAATGAAACACCTCTTTTGATGGCCCCATGAGCTGCCTTCCCTGTAGCCCTTTGCTTAGTTTTTGATCCCTGGTTATAGTCACAGGTTCTCCCCAGGGTCTCTGAGGTGAAGCAGTTCAGGAAACCGGAAGAAAGAGCTTTGGCCAGGGGTGTTTATAAAAGATCCAGTCCTTAAAGCAGATTAGAAGTGGTTTAAGCATGCCAGGGAAGGTTGTCCTCTCTGAATCCACCACTGCAGTGGGGGGTGAGGGGGTCATGCCTGCCTTACCACGTGCTCCAACACTCTCTTTAGTGGCACCCAGGGGCTGGGGCTTGTCCTCCTGCCTTACCTTTGATTCCTTTATGTAAGGGGGTTTTCTCTATTTAAAAGGAAAACACAGGCACGTCTGGTGCCATTCCTGCTCAGTGGATAATCGCTTGGGACACGGTTATTTACCTGCCCTGAAACCCCCACCCCCATAGGGGCCAAGTTGTTCCCTTCACACGTCAACAGGACTCACTTGAGCCTAGATAAAGCTGGCTTGGTGCTATTCCTGTCAGCGAGGCTCCGTATTGTGGCTGCACACCTAATGGCATTAGCCTTTCTTAGATGTCTTCTTCTTGTACCTCAGCAGCAGCCTCTAACACAGCGCTTCCCTGCTTGGAAAAGCAGTATCATGTGTCACTGCCCCAGCTTTACCATCCACGAAAGTTGCACCGGACAGAGGCGGTTGGAGCTGGTGGCCCCCCGGTTTGGCAGCGCCCAAGGGAGATGCTGCAGGGAATGTGGTGTCTACCCCCATGCTGGTGGTAGCTGAAGGTGGCCCGGGTGATAGCTATGAATTACACGACGTCCTAAACCCACTGCCAATGAGAGGCTATCCCAACCACTGGAAACGGGGTGAAGGAAACACTGACACCGGAACAAAGCATACCAGATCTGATTACAAAGAGTCTCTAATTGTTTGTGTTCAGTATTGTGACAATGCAGAAGGAAAAGGAGAGTCCTTGGCAGCCTCTTCAGAAGACTTTCTCCAGGTCTGGTTTGAAAGTGAGGAAAGATTTTTTTTTTTCTTTTTGGTGTTTGGGCTGCTTTGAGCCTGTGTTGTACCAGCATGAGTGCAGGATGGAAGTAGACGTATCAGTGGGTAGGTGTGTGGACATATGTACTTAAGGACCAGCTATTATACCTTTCCCTCTTCTTACATCTGCCTTTGTCCCAGCTTTCTCCTCCCCATATCCCACCTACCCTCCCATGCTGAGGTGCATGCAAGCAAGGCCAGTTTTATACATCCCTGTTCCCGCGCCCTGGCTAGAAACTGTCCCTCTCCACTGTCTGGTCAGCGTTGCAGCCATCTCGTGCCAACACCTCCCTGTCCCCAGCAGGACACCCGCCTCCCTCCCCGCTCTGCTCCTCTGCCACGTGGTTGGCCTCCTCGTTGGCTGCCACCACGGCGTTGTCAGTGCTGTGGGCCGGCTGGTGGTTGTCACTGCTGTGCTCCTCGGCTTCCTGCACGTCGGACTCTGCTTCCTCGGTGTCGCTCCCACCTCCCGCAGAGGGGTTATTCTCTGGGGGAGGCTCCTTCTTCTTCCCTCGGTTCAGGCAGCAGTAGCTGGCGACGGCCAAGAAGAGAGCAGAGAGCACCACCTCTGAGCCTGCCAGGTAGAAGATCACCTCATAGTTCTTGAGAGCATCGACCAGGCGGCCTGTAGGTTGAAGAAGAAATGAGGGGGTCAGCTTCAGCCCACGTGCTCCTGCACAGACAGCCCACCACAGGTGGGCACCACCTACATTTATCTGAGGACCCATTCCGCAGTGGAAGAGCAAGAAGCCTCAATGTCTAAAAATCACCCTGGGCAAGAGCCACGTTGTACCACCAGGAAAAGTACCTGGTGCAGGGATGGTGTTTTCCCTTGTTTCAAGAAGCTGAAGTAATTGTGATGCGCTGATGTTACAGTCTCGCACCATGGTGGGCCACCTTCTTCTTGCCAAGGTGAGCAAAGCCTCTTACGACTTGGCTGGTCAAGTCTCAGAAAAGAAAATTTGAGAGGCATTGTTATTTCTTAAGCTATTACGTCTGGATAACATTCTGAAGGGAAGAAGAAACCTTTCTTTGACAGAGAAATCCCTTTGATTGGCCCACAGCTGATGATTTCTCTGCCAAAGGAATGTTCTCAATGTATCTTTTGAATGCACTGGGGCTGGCAATGCAGGGAGGGTTCCCAGTCTTTGGTGCTGGGGAGCCTCAGCAGCTTCCCTGCTGCAGTCAGGATGTGGCCATGGGACTGCAGACTTCATCCCAGTCCTGCATGCTCCTGACTGTGCATGTGATCCCCAGTCCCTGCTGCACTACAGTGCATGACCTGAAACCAGCCCCAGGACACGCTGAGATGCCTCCTGGAGCAGTCATGGGAGGCATGTGGCAAATCCCCCCCAGGGTGAATGTGCCCCTATTCACCCAAGCCGGATGGCGAGTGAGGAGTCTGCGTGCACAAGCCGGCAGGGGGGGGTGTGTGTGTGTGCAGCTTATCCTGTGCCAAACCCCTTCAGCCCCATGGGGCGGGAAGCAGCTCAGGAGGATTACACCAAACAAAGCCACTTTGTTCAACCCCCTTCTCCCAGCCGAGCACTGTTCCCCCCGAGTCCTGCTCCCCCCGAGTCCTGCTCCCCAGAAGTCCAAGCCGTCAGGTTTGTCAGCACACTCGAGCTTTCTGCATGGGGTGCGGGTGCTGCAGCAGCAAAGAAAGTGGGAAACACAACTTGGCTGCTCCCAACACCATTCTTTGGTGACCCTGCACGGTCTGCATCCCATTGTGCGTGTGCACAGTACTAAGGCACAGCTGAACTGAGGCAGGAGGGCTGAGGAATGTCCCCTGTCACCACCCACTGGCGTGCCTTGCTCAAAGGAGCAAGGCACTGTTAAATCCTCCTCTCCCCCTATGATCTCTCTACAGATGACTCCAAGACACTTATTTCTTGACCCTCCCTGGCCTGGGACTGCCAGCTGCCCCACAGCTTATAAGGTGAGACATGAATTATTGTTAGTATTAAGAGGGCCACCAATTTTTACCTGAGAACTGGGTGGAGTTACTGAGGCCAGGTTTTGCTCATAACTGGTGGTATGTGCTGGGGTACAGACCTTTCACACTGAGATCTTCGCTGATGGGCTTTAGCCCATGTGTTAACAGCTGGAGGAAGCAAGTGCAGGAAGCAATGGAGTAGTTCCTGCCTGGGAATTTGCCCATGGCCTTGTCCCTGACTCTTCCTCAGAAATCACACGTGCAGGAAACTGCACTTCATTTGGAAATAAGCCTTTGGCATGATTTGGCTTTCTTAGAGATAACCAGACACTTAACATTAACCTACACCAATCTTTTGGGTGAAGGATCTCTCCATTCAACAGTTCATGGGCAGTTTGTGGGGCACAGACCTTACCAGGGACTGTGACCTAGACTAGACAGGCTGAAAAGCTGTGGGTGTCTTAATCCTCTTAAAAAAAAGTAACAGCAAATGCCTCAGGGGGCTGTACAAACTGTTTTGACTTGATTGACACCAAAACACCTATGTCATGGGATTGGGGCCATCACAAATTGAGGTTGCTATTTAATAGTACCTATTAAATGGCCGTGGACACACGGTGAACTTGAAAGACTCCTGCTTTGTCCTTATGAAAACTCTCAAAGGTTTGCCTGCAGCCTGTGCCTGGCCCTGTCCATAACGTGATTTTATGCAACATTGACAATGAAGGCAGAGATCATCTCTCAGCTTCCAGAGGAAATTTAAAGTTGAGAAATAGGGTCTTTCTCCAAATAGTGTGTCCGTGCTCAAAACCTGCAATACTGTGGAACGGCAGCCAAACGAATCACCTTTGTTTTGCAGCAAAAAACCTACCTGCAGAGGGTGGACCGATGAGCACAGCGAAAGCCTCAATAAGTAGGACCAGCCCGATGGCACTGGAGAACTTCTGGGAGCCCACGATGGCCATCAGCACCTCGAACTGCAGTGCCCCCACCATGCCGTAAGAGATGCCAAAAAAGACACAGAAGATGACCAGCCCCGTGTAGTTGCTCGCCCTGGCACTGCAGATGTCTGTCAAGCCATTGAAGAGCATAGAGAAGCTGAAGAGGTACGCCACGTGCGGGCGGACCCACTTCAGCCCTGCCACCATGCCACAGGCTGGGCGGGCGAAGATGTCTATGAAACCAATGATGGAGAGCAGGAACGCAGCCTCTGTGTCCGGTACGCCTGTGTCCTTGGCATAGTTGACCAGCAGTATGGGGGGCACAAAGAGGCCCAAGACCAGGATGAACTTTGAAATAGTGTAAATGATAAACCCTCGGTTGGAAAAGATACTAAAATCCAGAAGCTTCTTTCCTTTCTTGGGCTTCTTCTTGCCTTTCTTGGCTTTCTTGGTTCCATCAGTGGTGCTGATTCCCTCCTCCGATTTCCCTCCTATGGGCAGCATCTCCTTGGCTTCATATTTGTCCTGAGCTTTCCCCATCTTCCGCTTCATGCCCATATCCAGGGGTCTCATAACTGCCCCACAAGTGCAGCAGTTAAGCAGAAGGCCCCCCATGATAAGGAACCCTCCTCGCCAACCAAACTTCTCCAGCAGCACTTGCCCCAGTGGAGAGAGGGAGGAGAGGAAGACAGGGCTCCCAGCAGCAGCCAGTCCATTGGCAAGAGGCCGACGCTTGTCAAAGTAGGTGCCTAGCATGATCAGTGAGGGCTGGAAGTTCAACGCCATACCCAGACCTACACGAAAGTGAGAGCCAAGAGGGAGATGGAGTGCAAGAACATGAGTGTGGTTTCCAACAAGCTGAAAACTCCCCTCACACTCTCCTAGTCTGAAGCCCCATGGTGGGATGGATGTGTTCCTGACAAGCCTCATGTTCCTCACATGTGTGCCTCAGTGTTGGTGGGTTGCCCCTGCAGAAGATGGGCTAAACCAGTCTGTCTGCCTAAGGTGTGTTTCAATCAGGTGACTGTGGCCATGTTTAGGCAGGACCTGTGCCTTACACAGGAGCTTTGCCTGTCTCCCCTAGCACCATATACTGTCACCACCCCAGTTGCCATGTTTGCTGAGCACTACTTACATTTCTCCTGCCTCTCTCCCCTCAGCCACAGGCCCTACCTGTTTAGATCCAGCAGATGCATCCCTCACAAGCACAACATTCAGAACTAGATGCTTCCCCTAGCATATGCAGGTAGGTGAGGGGAGACTTGCTGCTAGACATGGCGGTGTTAAAGAGAAATACAACATGGTCTTGGCTCTTCCCCAGGTAAGTCTGTTGTCCCCCACTAAATCCTGGGACTCTCACCTGTCAGCACACCAGCTGTCAGATAAAGCTCAATGATATTGGTGGTAAAAGATGCCAGGATCATCCCAGCAGAAGCAAGCAGCCCACCGATGAGCATCACGGGCCGGCAGCCAAACTGGTTCACCATGATGCTGCATACTGGTCCTAGGAGGAAGCAGAAGAGACAAAGTAGGAGACAAGAAGGAGACGGGACAACTGGGAAATGACAGGTAGCCCAAGCAGGGCACTCGGGGAAGATGAAACAGTAATGATGGAGATCACTACTTGGTGGCTTAGATACACATCCAAGGGGCCTGACCAAGGGAGAGAGGCTGTGGTGTGGACATTTCTGCTTTTCTCTGCCCTCAGATCCCTGTTCCCTGGGAACAAGAGGGTATGGCGTGATGGGGACAACACTTCCGCAGTGGAAGCAACAACTGCCTAAGAGGCAGGTGGGGTGATCCCTGAGGTCTCCTGGGGCAGAGAAAATAGGAACATAAAATGCAGCACACTTCTAGAAGAGAAGTGATGTGACAATTGTATTCTGCATCTTGGTTCATGACCAGGCCAGTAAGCCTGAGAAGTGTCCACGGAGACATGGTCTGGGCCCCTGGCAGAGTGGCAAAGGCACAAGTTGGGGAGGGGGAAGGGTGTCCAAGCATCACCTGTTCCATAGAGCATGGCCAGCATGATGGAGGAGATCCAGGCTGTGTCACTGTAGCCAACGTGGAAATCTTTCATGAGCTCCTTGAAGTAGACACTGACGGCTTTTGGGAAGGCATAGGAGAAGCCGGTGATCACAAAGCAGCCAAAGAGCACAATCCAGCCCCAGCCACCATCTGGGGGCTTCACAGGAGCTGGGAGCTGCCCTTCCTCTGGGTCAGGTCTCCCCATCGTCTAGCCTAGGAAGGGAAAGGCAGGGAAGGAAGAGAGTAGGGCAACAGAGAGAGAAAATCTGCAGGGACTGAAAGAAGAGAAGAGAAAAACAGAACAGGCAAATGTTTACTACAAGGTTTCTCTCCAGATCCACCATCTCCAAGCTCTGAGACCCTCCCCAGAGGGACCACATCAGCTCTTTGCACCTTCATCCTGCGAAGCAAGGCAGGATTAATTCTGGGTGCAAGGTCATGCCTCAGCTGGGCAAAGGTGGGAAGCTCTCCCTGAGCCTGGGGCAGCCCACAGCTCCATAACCTCCAGTCAGACACAGCTGAGCAGTGTCACAGCTCCCAGCAGAGCCTGGAGAGCTGCATCTGATGCAGCATTAGGATCTGCAGCACCCCACTTGCTCCATATCCAGCCTTGCTTGCAGGTGTTTTAAGGTGAAGACCAGCAATGTGAACCCTTTTTGATTCCCAGAATCTTCCTTTGAGCCTCTCCCATGCTGGTCTTCTCCAGCTGGGAGCCCTCCTGAACATGCCCTGCTACAGAAACCTCCAGCAGTGAGGCAAGGAGATCCATTAAGCCCATTGTGCTTTCCTCTGGGAGGTCCTGGTGCACAGCACTCTCCTTTGCCCTCCCTTTCCTGCTGTCAGGGGCCAGATTTTCGAAATAGGTGAAGGGGGAAAGCATGGAAAACTGGTGGTTATTTGCATGCCAGAGAGATTAGGGCTCTGTACCTACATGGAGGGGCCGGAACAAAGCCTAAGTGGGGAGAAGGAGGGAATTAGAGGGGATGTCTTGTGAGTTGCTCTCGGGGCTCTTAAGCTGCCCAGGAATTTCACTCCAGCTGGCTGCTATGGATATGTTTTTCGTTTCTCCCTTAGGTACCAGGTCTCTACCATGCCCCTTTCAGCACCATTAGCCTCAGTTTCTTGGTCATTCAGGCTTATTTTCACACCTGTATGCAAAACCATCACAGGACTTCGATTATAGATGCTCCCGAGTAGGATCAAACAAGCATTCTCCATGCTTGAGCTGGGCTTATTTGGTCCATTTTGTCTTCTATCATCACCATCTTTCTGGCAGTACACTTCCAACATGGGTCCTCCCTCCTCCCCATCTCCCTTGGCTGAAGGACTATGAGATGGCAGCAATGTCACCATCCCTTGGCACTGGCAGTTGTGGGAAATGCCAGCAGTCACACACCAGCTAGAGACTACTGAGGGGACAAGGACTGGCCTGTGGTCACAACACTCATGGCTAGAAGCTGGTAGTTTTGGATCTGGGTGCATTTCTCAAGGAAGTATCTGTTGTTAATACCCTCCAAGCAATGGGGACAACTTGACCTGATTCCCATAGCTGCTGTTGCTCTGCATGTCAAACAAGTGCAAACCTTTTAGAGCAAAGTATGGAGAGTATAAGCTGGGACAGAGCATGTAAAGGGCCTTTGCTTGGCAAGAGGTGATTGTACCCTATCAGCCACTCTCAGCTGTACCCGTCCTTCCCCTCGGCTGGGGGCCCTTGCTCCTGAAAACACAGACGGGGTTATTCAGTGTGGCACCCAGATGCCTGTCACCAGAGTTCCCCAAACTTTCAGGACCCCATCAGCCATAAAAAAATGGAGTAGAATCTGGCTCTGAGCATGGATTGGGGCAACTCTGCTGGATGGCCATATCCTTGCAGCTCTCAGGCTGAACCGCAGGGGCTGGCACAGGCTACTCCAGTCTCTCCCCTCCCATCCCAGATCTCAAGGACTGTGGCTGGGGACAAAGGCACGAACTGACAACACAGTGCTATAAAGACATTTTTAAGGCAAAGAATAATTACAAGGAAGAAAAGAATGATTATACACTCTCCAGCTACCCCTACTCCCATACTTTCATACCATACCCCTACCTCCAACTCCCCCCTCACACCCTTCCTGGTGTTATCTGGATCCCTTGCATCCTGACAACCAGATTGAACAGTCTCCTCAGCTTCTGCCATTGCCCGCCTGCTGCTCCTCTCCCAGCTTCACCTGACTGATAAACTAGATCCAGTTGTACAGAAGGTGACCTGCTGTCAAAGCACAGTGATTTCTCGATCAGTGTTGGTGCTCCACCACTGCACCATGTGCTGCACATAGCTACTTCAAAAAAGAATGGCTGCCAAACCACCAGACACACCCTGAGACTTTTTATCCAAGCCCCCTCTCCCAGCCTAGCTCTTCTTGATCACATCCCACACCACAAATCAAATGAATCAAACCACTGTTACTCATCTTTCCCTGAAACCCTCAGCCCCCCCACCTCAACTTCCTAGCAAGAAAATATTTGTCTGTCTGTGACATGCTCTTCAGAGATTTCTGTGGCATCGCCTGTCAGTGATGAGTCCACGGCGTCTCATTTTGAAGAGCAGGTTAGACAAATATCCATCAGTACTGTTTGAGTTTTGAACTGGACGGGTACCTCCACAGGAGCCACTTGCTCAGCACTACACAACAGTTAAGCATCAAAGCGTTTTTACCTGCCTGCAGCTCTATGCTGGCTGAAAAACAGAAAGTGCACCAGAGGAGCTCACCCGTGGAGATGCCTCCAAGGCCAATATGCTGTAGCACACCTCTGCTGGAGATTTATCCCAGTGCTGAGCCAGGCAGTTCAGAGCTGCCTTGTTCCTAACACAACACATTCACTTTTCAGCTCACGGCTGCACACAGTGGACACACCAGGTACCCTGCACCTGCCTTTGTGCACTCTACAGCTTGCTATCATTTTCTCTTTAGCTAAGGAGATTTATTCACAGGTAAAAATATCATGTATAAGTTCACATGCACCTTAAAGCTCATCAGCATAGGCACCTGTCCTTTCCAGTGCACCACAGAGCTGGCACTGCCACAGAGCTTGCTAAAATGGGTGAAAGGAGAAGACTTGTGCCAGCACCAGAGTTCACAAGCCCAGGTGAGGAGGGAGAAGACCACAGCAGGTTGAGATGTGGCTGCCAATCCCTGGACACACATAGAGCACAGTGCAGCCAGTGCTGGATGGTGCCCAGCAAAGCCCCACTATGCTGAACAAGCTGCATCCAGGAGGGTCCACATAAATGCTAAGATGGCTCTTAGTACCCCCAAACAGTACGGATGGGGTGGGGGGGTCTGTTTATCGAGTGCGTGGGCCACAATTCACACCAGCAGCCTCCCCAGCCCACAGACAATGCTCTGGGAAAGCATTTCTTAGAGGATTAAATAAGTGCAGGTCTGGGGGAAGGTGTCCCAAAGGCTGTCAGAGTGACGATGCAAGCATTCCCCCTGCCACTGACCTGTGCAATGAAATGATGACCTCCTGGCAAGCTGAGTCTCCAAGGGCTGGGCAGACTCGTCAGCAGCGTTTCCTTCTCCCTCTGGCTGGCACTTCCCAGCTCTAGATGAAGGTGCCTGGTTAGATGGTCCTGCTGGATCTTTGCTCCATGGTAGGCCTACAGGAATCTAGCACCTGTTGAGCAGTCTCTTGTGCTCCACTTCTTCCTTTGGGGCAGCTACGTCTCACAAGACAGCTAATCCCGCTCTCAGCCTTCTTTTCTCCGGTTCCAGTGATGTCCGGCAAAGGTGCCCGTGGCCAATCCGAGAGGATGCCCTGCGTGGGGGACCCCCTTGCTTACTGTGGGTGCAAGTAGTGCCCTACCGCACTCCCAGCGTGGATGTGGGTCAGCAGCTGCTTATGGTTTCAGGTCGGCAGAGACCAGCGGGTGCTGAGCGGGCAGAAAGCACTTCTGCACTTTTAAGAGGCTTTTCCAGCCAATGGGGACGAGGTGGCTGCCTGCCGCAGCCCGAATCCCTTGGTAATCCTGCTGCCCAGGGGCTCCTCGCCTTTCCCCCGGCAGAGCGAGGCAGGCTGGCAGGGGTAGATTCAGAGGGATCAAGTCAGGCAGAAGCGGAGTGAGGGTGGGGGATTTTGCTGGTGAACCCAGCCAGGAGCAAGGGTGCTGGGGAGGGGGCAGTGGAGGATGAGAGCATGGACCTGTGCTTCAATAAGGGGCAAAAAGGGGGAAGGTGATGCTTTTGAAGCAGCCAACCACTTCCTAAACTGCCAGCCAGAAGGATGAAGAAGAGCTGGAGAGGTTTGGCAGGACATGTGCCCAGCAGAGAAGGAAGACAAGGTGCATCAGCTGAGGAATCACTGCCAGCCATGGCTCAAACTACCTGATCCAGCTCACTCCTGGCATCTCAATAATCCCCTCCAAAACAACCCCCTCAGTGGCTGACTTACAAAGAGCATCTGGCAACATGGGGGAACCTGTTTACTTCCAGGGAGGAGGCTGGGGCCCACTCCAGCTCACTCCAGCTGGTGTTTTGGGGAAGGAAAGGCTTGGGCTGTAAACACCCTCAGTCTCTTGGCGGGGGTGCTGCAGGAACTTGGCAGCTCTCCCGGCAGGGGTTTAATGTCTATTAATAAGGCTAATCAGCTAAGCCTCGGCCATTGCTCCCGCTCCCTCCCTCGCTCACGCTGCATCTCCCGTGAGGGCTCCCCCAGCACACGTAGGGTATCCCCAGTCTGATGCGGCCCTCACAGGTCCCAGGGGAGCATTTCCCCCTGCACTGAGCAGCCCCAGGGTGGGCGAGGAGAAGATGGCCATGGGGTCTTGTCCTCCCAGGAAGGACATGCCTGCCCACAGGTGGCAGCTGGGAAGTGGGGCCTTGCTGCCATCCAGTGGCACAGCAGCTGGGGGGGCCCAAGGTGCAGCCGGTGGTGCAGCCGGTGGTGCAGCCCTCCTGCTGCCCTCCACATCCACCCTGGACCCCTGGACCGGCAGCTGCCCCATCTGGAGCTACAGCACTGCAGTGTCCAATGCCATGACTATGGGCAGCTATCATGGCCCCAGGGCTGGTGGGGACTACCCATCCTCCTCCTCCTGCATCCTATGACCGAGGCGATGTCTCAGGTGCTGGAATGGCTACATAAGCCATGTTCTCAATTTTATTTTAAAAAACCCACATATTTTCCACAGGACAGTGAGGGAGGGAGCACAGCAGCAGTGCTGGACATTGTCACCCTGTCCTGCCTTGCTCCAGGGCTGCTCAGCAAGGCAAGGGGCTCCACTGGGGATGAGAAGGGGCAGGTGCTGCTATAAAAGGACATGGTTGCCAAAGGAGCCAAAACAAGTCCCCATCAGCCAGATCAGGTCACTGGAAACCTTCTTGTAGGCTCCTCCTTTTGGGATTCATTCTTCTGGTAGCAAAGGAACTGTTTGGTGAGAGTTCTTCTCTGTCCACAGCAGGGCTAACAAAGCTTCACCTTCAATATTAAACTGGCACTGCCCTGTGCTGCAGATGTTCTTACCCATCCACCTCCCGCCTCCCAGACCAGCAGCATCCCCTCTCCCAGGCCACCAACACCTGTAAAACCAGACTTCTCCCACTCAAGTACAGTAACAACACATGGGGAGGTGGGATGAGGATCAGTCCAAAAAGGGCAGCAGGGATCTTCTGCTGGCTAAAGCACACCAGACACCCAGGTGAGACAGGTCCCAATGTCCCAGAGGAAAGGGAAGGTAAAAGAGAGGTCACTCAATGAGTGGTAGCACTAGGTTGCTGCCCAGCTGGACGTAACAGGGTAGTCCTTGTCCTCTTCCTCCTTCTCTGCTGAAATTCTTCACTATCTGCAACCCTGCCTCATCGAATGATGGGTGCTGAGCGGTCATTGGTGACTGTGGGACGCAGCTTGACTGTGGCAAAGGGGTTGGTACCTCTGGAAAGGGAAAGGAAACAGGTGACCATGAAAAAACGTGCAAATGCTATGCAGGGATCCTTCTGACCAAGCAAAGGCTATTTAGTCCTGCTGGACTATCACCTCCATGCCTAGGGGAGTATGTTAAAGCTGTTTGCTGAGTATGTTTTCTCCCTCCTTAACACACCCAGCTGCAAGTTCCCATATGGTTCCCCTTGGACTCTCCACAGGGTTTCTCACCCTCCCCCTTCCACAGGATGAAGAAGGGACATTAGCACATGGCTGTCCTTCTCAACAGCACTCTACTTGTAGCCTCTGACCCTCCAGGAAAGGAGCCAGGGAGCAGAAAAAGGCCACAGTACCATGCCAGAAACCTGGAGACACCAATCCAACTGCAGGGGGAAGAAAAGCAGGGATTTATGGCAAGTCTGATCTCCACAGACCTGACTCATCAAAACTAAAAGCCTTATGCCTCAGCCCTTGCCCAAGCTGGCAGAGCTCCCCAGTCATGTAGCTCCACACTCAGGCTGTGAGCTGCTACTGTGGCTCTTGCAAAATGGATGGGAAGGAACATGCAGGTCTGAACACATGCTCAGGGTGCTCTGGTCCTACCTCATTTATCAGAGTTAGGATAGAGCCTTTCCAGTCAGCAGAGGCCAGAATGGACCACCTCTGCCTCCTGAAAGGCAGGCTGGGCATTGCTTTCTTCCAGACACCTCCTTGTTCCTCCCACATTTGATAATCCAAAAGATTAAATAATAATAGCCTTGTAATAATGTTCCCCCATCTGAGGATTCCGTAGCAGAGCTCCATGTCTCACTCACCGTGGAAAGAGTTCAGGGGGCTGGTCTCCTGATTTCTGCAGTGAAAAGAAAAGCAGCAGTGAGCAATCTGATGTGGAGAATGGAGACAGAAAAATGGGGCAGGAGCCACAGCACACAGAGGAAGATTTCACAAAACACTTTCAGTGAGTTAGGAGCCCAAGTCCTATTAACAGGACTCTGACTCCTTATTCATTCAAGCTGTGCTATAGATAAGACCCTTAATTTTGTGGTGGGGGGTTGTCCTTGCACCAGAGGTTACTTATTCCCCTAGGACACCTCCCTTTATCTTAGGGAGGAAAGGAGACGGTTCAGATCCCCCAAGGGTCGTGTCTGAAGAGCACAGCAAACAGTGACAGTCTGAGCTACATTTCACCCTGCCAGCACAGCCAGAGATGCCCCCCATCATGCTGCCCACGCACACTGGCACAGAGTTTATCGTCAGTGCCCTCACACGCTTCCTGCATTCATGGAGAACTCAAGAACTTTACCTCCCTACCCTACAGCACATATTGCTTAAATGTGGACAAACCTGATGGAGAAAGATGGATCTAGGCCCTGTGGCCCTTATTCTTTGTCAGTAGACAGTGAGGGATCAGTGACAACTGGCCTGCTAAAGTACACCACTTTCTGAAGCTGGTGGCAGACACGAAAGCCACGTGTGTCTATCTGTGATCCAGTTGTAAAGTCAAATGCATAGCCATTTGCTTGTGATTCAACTGGGGGATGTCTTGGGCATATGTTTAAAGCAAGGCTGACTCTTTCCAAACTTCTAATGAGGCTCAAGCACTCTGCCATGCTGCTCCAAATGCTCCACACACTTTCCTGCTCAATCCCAGGTCCATCCCCACACCCTAGCTCTGGTACTGGATGAAAACTAATGACCCAGAGGGACAGAGAGCCTGCAGAGTCTGTTCCCCAGTGTTGTCAGCCTGAGGCCATCTGAAAGCACAGAGCAGGACATAAAGGGGAAAGAAAAAAAAGAATAATTAAATGTTGCGGTTTTCAGATCATTGAGAAATCCGATTGTTTGCAACCTTGCACTGGCCTGGAACCAGGGATCAGAGATTAAGTTTCCCAGCCCTCTATGAGACCATGGGCAGCACCCTTCTTCCCCCCTCTTAGGTCCTCACCTTTAATTGTCTTTAACTTTGTTCTTCCCCAGTCAATTCCTCACAACTGGAAGTAATGTTAAGTGGACGGTTTCCTTCTAGTGTGCCATCCATAAAACATGGGTTGCATATAACTTGTTCTGAGGCTCTCAAAAATGGCTGTGCCCTCAGCCTTCACTTCCAGCCCTTCCCTATCCCAGCTGTGACATTAACTCAGTGCCTGCCTGGACTTAGAAGAGGAGCCCTATGAAACTCCTCTCCGTTCTCTGAAGGGAGGTGAAGGACGGCATCTCTGTTAGCTGGTCACCCAACTCCCAGCCCAGTCTGATCACTCCATGGTCCTACTCTTAGCAGAAAGAGGTGCTGCCCTGGAGCCACCAGAAATCAGGCTGGGAAGTCATGGAGAAAAGCACTGAACTGAAGGGTCCCTGGTGAGCAAAAAGAGAAAGAAATGAGAAGGGTAGGGGCAGAAATGCAGTTCCTTGTGGGAGCAAAGCCAGGCACTGAGGATCTGCACACACAAGGCTGGCTGGCAGGGGTCATCAGGACATGGTGGCAGGCTAACAGACTGGGTGAAAAAGGCTGGTGCTAACAAGACCCCTTAACTCAGGAAGAGAGCAGGTCCCTTCACCAACATCTGGAAGGTGATTTTCTCTCTCTACCGGCCAGAGCAGAAAAGGTGTGCCTTGGAGGATGAAAGTCAGGTGTAGCCTACTCCACACACACTCACCAGTCACTCCTCCTGCACTCACCTTGGAGCCAGAACTGACTGGGGTGACTGCCCCACTCTGGTGACTGCTGGCACCCACCGAGAGGGGAGGTGGGTTCGGCACACTGGGCTGGGCAGCAGCAGGCCAGTAATTGCTAGAGGAGGGAGTGCTGGGACGGTCCAGGATGTCATCCATGCTGTGACTGCTTCGCAGTGGGAAAGACCTGAGCAAGAGAAGACAGTGGGGTAGGAGTCAAAGAGCAAGGACTAGGGAGTACCACGGGTGCTAGCCATAACATGGGATGCCTCTGGAGGAAATACACGTAGCTTGGACTGGCCCACTCACAAGCACCTTTGAGAAAACACTGCTCATGTCGGGGCAACCACCTAGGGAAGCCTGTGAGATCTCAAGGCATAATGAGGCTCTTGGCGGGTGCTCCAGCATGGGAGCCCTGCAGCTCTCCATGGAGCACACCGCAAACAATTACCCCACTGGCATATAGTGATGTGTCAGGAGCCACTCCAGCTCCTGCCTGGCCAACTGCCCTCCTGTTACCTGGTATCTGGCTCTTCCATCTCCCGTGCATCCTCCAGAGGCTTGACATAAGCTTCAGGGAACCAGCCACACCTAGGGCACAGGAACAGACAAATGAGGTCCAGGCAACCGTGGTTTGTGGTTCTTCAGATCCACCTGCCCAGCACTCCTGATCAACACCCATCCTACATATCAACCAAGCCACTGCTGACACTACCATGTGTGATGGGGCTCCTGAACTTCTTGCACCCATAGGTGGGGCACGGTGTTATTGTGAAACAGACCTTGAGCTTGGAGCAGGGCTTGCTTATCTCGGGGGCCATGCAAAATCTGTGCTCCTGGGAGCAATGTTGGCACAATACAGGAAGAGACACTCCAACTAACTGCAACCACAAGGAAGTTGTGGAAAACTCTTCTTAGGATTTTGCATCAGCTCCACTCCAGAAACCCCCCTCACAAAGAGAGGCACTGCTCTTGTTCATCTCACGTCTGAGGTTGAGCATTCCTGCAGAGCCCGGTGCAGGGATCCCATGTGAAACGGGACAGGCTTTGCACACAGGTCCCAGCAGTGCCACAGGGAGTAATTCAGTAAGCGCTGGGTGCAGCAGTTTCCATGTCCTGCCTGTGCTGGAGGCTGTGGCAGCAGTTGCAGTGTGAGCTAAGGCCTCTCAGGTAACTCCAGCAGTTCATGGCCCTGAGCTGGATCCCATGACAGGAGTCAGTCATGCAAGCCAGGAGGGGGGTCACTACATCCCTGACTCTTCCACTCAAAGCCCCTGGAGCTTTCTCAGGCAGCTCATCCATGCTGGCCCTGCCCCACCACATCTCCTCAGCTCGGAGAGCCCCCATCCCTGCAGACATGGTGATGTCCCACTGAGATGGTGGATGAGACATGGTGCCCAGGCCACATCAGAAGGGAAGGATGGATGATAATTTCGGGCTCAACCCCCCCCAGCTTCAGACCCAACAAGCCTGCATCAGACCAATTTACAGCACCAGAGTCACATACGTGGACGAGCCCTCCAGCTTGCCGTACAGCCAGCCATTCTGCGCGTCCGGCATCAGCACCGTGATGATGTCCCCGGGGTCGAACCGTAGCAGAGTCCGGTTGGCACCTGTGGCGTGGGCCACAATAGCCTGCACTCTTCCCTTGCCACTCCTCTTCCTGCCCTCGCTGCCGCTGCTGGCCTCGCTGAAGGAACCCGAACGAGAAGCACGGCCCGTAGGGAGCAAACCTGCAGGGAAGCATCCAAAGAGTCTGGCTGGAGTTTGGCATCCTCCTTTAAGACCCACACTGCCTCAAAGGGACCACTGCTTCCTCAGGCAAGTAATTGCTCTAAATAAAGAGTAGATGGACTTTCTCTCAGGGAGAAAGCAAGGCATAGCATGGGCAAAGTATGGTAAGCATCTTGCAGGAGAAAAATCAACTGGAGCCAAAACCATTTGCTTTGTACTGTGTCCTCTTCTACCAAATGTCTAGAACATAGACACTGCACACCATGGCTGATGCCCTGCCTGACAGTCCTCTTCCTGACCCTGCTAGAGCTACTGACTATTTGGGTAATTTTTCTCTCCCCCTGCCCTTTTTTAATTTTTTTTTAAACATTTTAAGCTGAAATTTCTCAGGAAGGAAAAGCAAGTATGTTATAAGGCAAGCAGCTGGGTTTCATAGGGCAAGCTAATATTAAATCTGTAGCATGAGAGAAGGTGCTTTACTGAAATGGAACTCCATCAAGAGCTAGCTCTTATGGTCCAAGGAGTCTTGAAAATTGCACATCTGTGGGTTCCCCACTTCATACAGCCAGCCAGGAATCCTCGCCTTGCCTTAGAGGGACCCTGCCCTGAAGGCTGAGCTCACCTTCTACTTCAGCCTTGCCCTCTCCATCTCCCAGCACTCTACTCTCATCATGCCCCAAAACGTGGCTGAGGACTGGTGGTCTGATTGAGTGGCAGTCCCTTCCCAAACCCAGCCCTTTTCCCAGAGAGATCCAACCCCTTTGTCTCCCCAGAACACTGCTCCCAGGTATGGGTCATACTGGCTGATGGTGTCCTCCGCAGTGGCCGCCTGGGGGACTCTGGCTGAGGAGACAGTCTCATTTCTGGAGGGTCCGGAGAGAAGATGCTGGATCTACTCCCAGTCATAGAAGAAGCAAAGTCCCCGAGGGGTCTCTGGGGCTGCTGGAAGGAAAGGAGGCTTAACACACATCCACAGGGGCTGTGTTAGGCAGAAGATGCTCTGGGAGATCTGAAGTTCCACTCAGAAAGTCAAACACAGCACATTCCCCCATTGCAGCCCACATGCATGCTTCTCTTCATCTTGGCCAGGAAAGGCCATGGAAGCTGGACAAGGCAGCAAGTACCATGGTCAGCCCAGGCCTGGTCTTGCCCTGCAGCTTCACCACCATAGAATCATGTAATAGTTTGGGTTGGAAGGGACCTTTAAAGGCCCTCCAGTCTAACCCCCTGCAATGAGCAGGGACATCTTCGACTAGATCAGGTTTCTCTGAGCCCTCTCCAGCCTGACCCTGATGGGACATCCACCACTTCTCTGGGCGACTTGTTCCAATATTGCATCAAAGAAGGTGAAGCTGTGGGAGCCTCACCATCTCAAGGTGGGTGGGTGTGAGCCGTCCTGATGGATACCCCTGGCCGTGGGAGGCTGCGAGCAGACCCTGGGAGTGGCTGTTGGCGGGATTGCGGCTGGCCTCCAGCTGCTCCTTCCACTGCGGTGTCTTGGTCTGGATCATGCCCCGAGCCTGGGCAGAGAGAAAGACGAGGGGCTGGCTGATGGACAGGGCAGAACAGCTACAAAGGGAGCCTAGGGCTGACACGTGCATTAAATTAGGGACCAGGTCTTCCCGCAATTAGGTTTGTGGGAATGGCCAAACAGCATCCTACAGGAGCGAATTTTCAGGATGGCAAAGATCCCATGGTCCAAATGACACTGCTACAAACACATCACCCTTCTCTCCTCCATCACTCACACACCCAACTAACCCTGTGTCAGCACAATCCTCAGCCCCAGCCTAATACAGGCAGCCTGAACCTCACAGCAAGAAAGGAAATAGAGTTTTCTGCCCAGTCCATGCACAGATGTTGCCTTCACCTAAGGGGCAGCTCAGCCCTGGCTCCCTCTCCAGCCCTGCTGCCCTGCTCCCCCACATGTCAGGGCCATACCCTGCTGTAAAACTGGAGGAGAGTGTTGTAGAGCATCTGGTGCTTTTCAGCCAGGAAGCGGTAGCGGCGTTTCTCCTCCAGCTCAGCCTCCCTCTGGCTCTCAGAGACAAACGCCTGCATCTCCGAGCGCAGTCGCATCACATTCTCCTGCACCACAAGTTAAAAAGGGAGGAAGGGATCGGTGAAAATCCCATTGCATGGGAAGGGTTGAAAGGTGTCATCATATCAATGAGCTTTGCAGTTCACTTGCAGTGCTGGAGCACCACAAAGGAGACACAGCAGAGTGCCAGGGATTAGAACCTTGCACACTGAGGCTTCCAAAGCAAGGAAAATGCTTGGCAGGAGTGAGCGCCACAGGTCAGCATCACCCTGTGGAACAGGACTTTCCTATTTTCCAGATAAACCTTCTGCCTTTTGAATATTGGGGGCAACTCCTTGGCTAAGGTTACTGAGAAATCAGCCCTGGCTCCACAGAAATCATCCAGTTCTTTTTTCCAGCTCCCCTTCCTGCAATCACTGCTTACCTTCATCTCCCGTGTATTTTTGTCACGAGCCCTCTCCATTCTCCACAGCTCTGCCATGCACTTATCCAGGTTGGAGGCTCTGCGCTGGTACTCCAGCTCATAGTGCTTCTGGCTCTCCTGCCAGGAAGAAACCAGGCTCAGTGAGGAACCAGAGACCCAGACACACTGTGAAGCAGCAAGGGTCCTGCTCTGATGTATGGTTGGACATCTGAGTCCCCCTGAAATCAGGCTTCACCTGGACCTCTTAAAAAAAGTCTTTCTTTACCTTTCTTTTCTTTTTGAATGGCCTCAGAGTGCTGATTAACCTCAAGGTCTCAGGAGCAAGAACTGGCACCCAGATCCCCCAGCACTAGGAGCAGGCCCCCAGGCCTCTGTCTCCCTCCATGACACTACCTACCAAAACGGTCAGCTGGGCCACAATGGCACAGGACCCACAGCCATGCAGAGGCTGTGATTTGGGAAAGCTGGGAACTCCGCTATTGGGATGTCGAGTCTTTCAGCCCCACTGAAGCATTTGGCAATTCCCACTATAGAAAGAACAGTCAACTGCCCTCTTCAGCTCTCCATCATCAGCCAAACAAAGGGAGTTTGTTCCTTGATGGGAGAAGAAAAGCCACCCCAACTCCTGCTGCAAAAAGTCAAGGAAACACTTCAAGTGCTCAAGCAAAAACCCTTGTGTAGATGGGAGAAGGAAACAAGGAGGGCTGAGAAGGAGAAGGGAGTTCATAACTCACACTGATGAACTGCACATCCATTTTGCTGTTCTTCTCCATGTGCTGCAGCAGGTCCACATGGAAGGTCTGAGCCTGAAAGAGGTGAAGTAGCCATCACTCTTGTCCCTTCACCAAGTGGGGCATTGCATGCACCGTCGTGAGGGGTGGTTAATAAAACTTGCTGTGCTAGAGACTGCCTTGCCCCAGCTGCAGTGGCAGCTCTGTGAAACTCCTCTGTCACGTGGGATAGCAGGGAGGGAGGCACCTGCCTGTGGGCTCTTATGAGGGCAGGTGAATTCAACAAATGCTGATAAGCTGTGCTTAAGGAAGTCCCTTTATTTTCCACCTCCACCAACCCTCAGGGAAACCACTCACCACAACTTCCAAATCAGAGCTCAGTAGTCTCTGTGTATCAGACATCTGCACGAGAATTTCACCTTCAAGGAAAAAGACAGGAGAAAGTGTAAAAATCCTGTGGCCATTTCCTTGTGTGCCCAAGGAGGCAGACCAACATGATGCAACTCAGGCTGATGAAACACAGGTGTGAAAGTCCAAGAGATATCGCAAAGCACTGCCCTCCACACTCTGAGGGAGGGTGGTAGCCTTCCTCCCCAGGCACTGACAGCATGGCGTTGCTCTAGCCCACGAAGTGGCTGGACCAGCACTCTGTTTCGGCACCAGGTGCCGGCAGGAAGCCTTGCCTCTGCCATGAGCTCTGGATTCCTGCTCTGCCATAGCCTCTACAGGTGCTATTTCTCATGCCAGTGGCACCCCAGCAGATGTGAACAGTTCTGGCTGTCCTATGGGAAAGCAGCTACAGCACGTGCTGTTCATGCTGTGCATGGTCCTGCTTCACCGGTGTCAGTATTATGAAACCAGGAAAGGAAGAGACTGATGACAGGGAGCAGAGGAGCTAGCTGGGAGGTCCATATGACAACAGGAGTCTGCAGAAGGGACACATCTACTTTTTACTAAAATGCAAAAAGTACATTTCAGTAAACAACATATTTTAGTAAAATTTAGTAAAAAGTTTAGTAAAAAAAACCCCAAACTCAACTTTTAACTAAAATGAAGCTTTTTACTAAAATGTTCAGCAGTAGACAGTTCCCTGAGCACATTTTCAGCATCGCCACTAGGCTGCAGAGTTATTTGCACTGCTGAATATAGGCCCCTCAGCCCCAAGCTGCCATTCCAGCCCGTTGCAGGCTCAGGAGGACAAGACCCTATCAGCTGTTGTCAGGGCATGCTCTCCAGCTTTTTCCCCACATTTCCAAGGAGGAACAAAATAGTTCCTCTGTGATGAAAATTTCATCTCTCAGGGAAGGAGGCCTCAACAAGGATTTGTTTCCATGAGAGCTCCATAGTTGGAGGTCTATTCCAGGAGGTGGGCTCAGTCATTGATCTCAGAGAGATACAAGGACCGTGAGAAATATTCAAGGACACAAAATAAATTTGACTCTCACCACCTGGACAGGGCCTGGTGTGGTGAGACACCATTTAGAGGAGCTGTCTTTCTTCCCTCTCTACCTGGAAAGAGACAAGCTAAGGGATAAGGCAAAAAAACCCTAACTGTGGCTCACCACAGGACAGAGTATGGAGTGCAGGAGAACCTTACCCAGCATGTGTGAGGTGGAGCTCTGCAGAGCTTGCTCCCCAATCTTCTCAATTGCCTTAAAGTACACTTCAGCTGCTTTGGATAATGCTGTGAGGAGAGGAGAGGGGAGAGAGATAAGGTCTGGCCTGCCTTCCCACCATCACCAGCTCCAGCAAGCAGAACAGCCACCCCAGGGCACCTTGCCTGTAGGCAAGAGCACCCCATCTCTCCCCATCAGCAGCAGGTCCTGGTGTAGAAGAGTGCTGAAGAGCAGCTCAGGACACGTCAGAGGTGGTGGATCAGCAACCTTGTCCTGGGTGACAGCACAGCAGATGCCCAGGATGGATGCAGGGGTATGGTCTGGAGCCCTGGCTGGGCGGGACCCCACTCACCGTGGAAGGCACGCAGGTAGTTGTTCCCCAGGTACACCAGGTTCTCCAGCGCAGGGTTGAACTGCTCCAGGATACTCTGTGGTCAGGCAGAAGCACGTTAATGCTGTTCTTCCCCTCACCCCTGAGACTTCAGCAGGTTGATTCCCCCCTGCTGCGGTTCGGCTGGATGAGAGCTCCCACAGCCACAGCACCGGCTGGCCATGGGGATGTGCAGCCAAGCACAAAGTCAGCTCCCTGCAGTGGAGGTGCCTAGGAACTTTGGCTGCCCTTAGTCTTCCCAAGCCAGCCAGGAGAGGGGCAGTGCCAGGGGGCAAGGGAGCCCACTGCAGAGCCAAGGGGTTTCCTGAATGGAGATGGCTTTCTCCTAAGGTCCCACACCACTGCAGCCAGGGGAGTAAGTGCAAGAGGATCCGAGCAGCCTTTCCCCTCATCCCAGAGCCAGCCAGAGCGAGGGCCACTGTTTCCAGTCATGAACACAATTCTTTCCTGGCCAGGATGTGGTGCACTGCCAGACTCAGGAGCCTGGTAAGAGAAGGGATAGACTGCTTCAGACCAGCCTCTCTGCATTTATTTGTTGTATTTATCAAAGGTGTTCATTGACTACAGAGAAGACCAGAGACTGGAATAAGCAATTTCCCCTTCTGCCAGCCCTCATCACCTTGGTTCAGTACTGAAGTGTGTAAGGAAACATTTATGAGACAGCTCTTTCCAGTGAGGGGGAAAACAGCCAATCGAATTTCTTCCTAACAGCAACTAAGGTATGATACCCTTCATGCTCCATGCCCAAACCACCCTGGTTGCCCAATTCCTTCTCGAACCTGCCTCTAGGACCCACACCATCATCTCCTCCTGCCAGCCACCTGCTCTCAAACACAGCCCAGAGCCCACAGGAGCTGCTGGAGTTCTGACCGCGAAGGGATTTAGCCCAAGGGAGCCTTTGGCAGAAAACAGCTCTTCTCCCACCCACACGTCTCCCCTACACCAACAGGAGCAGCCTTTGATGCCGGCACTCACCTTATAGATGGAGATGGTGGATCTGTAGGACACATCCATCTCTGGAGCCTATTCCCTTTTCCACGGAGAAGCAGAGAGCAAAGGAGAGTACCAGGTGCTACAATGGCCTGGAGGGCTCTGCTTCTGCACAGCCAGCTGGATGGAAAGAGCCCGTCACTGGCAAGGAAGGACAGCAGGAAGGTACAGATGTGGTACAAAGGGAGCACTGATGTAGTTTAATAATTTACCAGCCGAGAGACTGGAACTTGATCTCTGGAAGTAACCGGACTCTGGGGAGAGAGGAATCCTGTGACAGCCAGCAAGGACATGTGACCGCCTCCTTGCATTATTGATTGCCAGCTTGGTACCCAGCTCTCCCTGTCCTGACACCTGCAGGGCCTGCCACCTGCCCGGGTATCCGCCTTATGGCTCGCTGCCTCTGTCACTGCCACTGCTCGGATGTGGCTTGTCTGGCCTCAATGTGCTAGTGGAGCATCCTCAGGTGTCTCTCATGCAGGCACCTTGGGAGTCAGGAGATCCCCATCAGCTTGCAATGGCAGGCAGGGAGAATGCAAGGAAAGCCCCAAGCAAATTTCAGCTCTTCCCTGCCCATTATTGCCCCGTCACCAGGCTCCCTCCCACACCCGCTCTCAGTGAGACTTCCTATCAGCAGCAACAGGCTGCTGTCTGAACCCTTTTCTAGATTTCACCTCTGATGAGCTGGGACTGGCACTGCCATTGCAAGTGCTCCTGGCACACTCCTGGCAGAGAAGGACAAAGCAAAGCCCAGTCAGAGCCTCTCCTGGCAGCCACCCCAGTCCAGAGCGGCGGGCACAGGGCTCACAACTGTTTGCTCAGGACGGGTCTGGAGGTCTCCATGGGCACCGTGCCACAGCCTGGCTCAGGCAATTGAGGAGCTGATGGATGCAGACTGGATTACACAGCCCACAGCCCCTGCCCTCCCCAGCATCTACTGCCAGCAGGGGAGTAGGGATGTTCCTCTGGTCTCTAGACCAAGGGCACAAGAGCTCACAGGGTCCTCACCCTGAGCTGCCCTGATTCTGGCTGGGACTGGGTTAATTTTCTCCCCAGTAGCCTGTACAGTGCTGTGTGTTGGACTTAGTATGAGAATAACGTTGATAACACACCAATGTTGTAGTTGTTGCTAAGTAGTGGCTTAGTACTCTAAGCCAAGGACTTTCCTGTTTCCCATGTTCTGACAGTGAGGAGCTGCACAGGACACCCGGGAGGAGCATGGCCGAGACAGCTGATCTGAAGCAGCCAAAGGGATTTTCCATGCCACAGAACATCATGTCCAGTATATAAAGTGGGGGATTTACCTGGAGGAGACGATCGCTGCCTGGGGATAGGCTGGGCATTGATAAGCAGGTGGTAAGCAACTGAGTTATGCACCACCTGTTTCTCTTGAGTCCTTGAGTCTCTCTCCCTCTTCTTATCATTTTTATTATTACTATATTTTGGTTCAATTATCAAATTGTTCTTCTCTCAACCCACAAGGTTTACCCTTTCTTTCCCATTCTCCTCCCCAGCAGGGTTGTTGTGGGGTGTGAGTAAGTGGCTGGGGTTAATGATGGCAACCCTCCTGCTCTCCCCATCTGCATGCAAGGAGCCTGCTCCAGGAAGTAAGTCCCTGCAGACTTATAAGGAGGGAGGTTGAGTGCAAGCCAGGGGCAAAAGGCAGAAAGGAGCTCAGGCTCTCTTCATCTCAAGTTTTGTTTTAATACAAAAAGGTATGGCCCTCTGTTATATAGGAAAAGAAAACTTTTACTCCTCCTAAAATCCCGTTAATTCCACAACAATCTCATTTGTGAAACTGAAGATCAGAAGGCAGATAACCAGTTTCTAGCCATATTCATTACTCAGTACCTCAGTGGTGTCCTGTAGGAACCACTGGGCAGCAGGTCCAGCAGCTTGCAGGAGTTACCTCATCTGGGAACCACTTGAGAATACCAAAATTTAAGCCCCATCTGCAGCCTTTTGTATCCCAAAGGGTTTCAGTGTTCTCCTTTTTAGGTCTGGCCAGCTCCAAGAGGATCCTCATGTTGCAGCTGGTCCAAAGTCATTTTCCTCTGGTTGCAACTATTGTGGAACAATCAGCCACTCACGCCACATACATGCTCCCAGGGATGTCTGCATGGACAGGTCATTCACCTCTTGGCGTAATCCTGTGTCTCAAGGAGCCCTATTCCTGATTTTCTACCTGTAAGAAATTCAGAGGCTGCAAGCTCAGAAGCCCTCTGGGAACTCGCAGGATAGAGAGAGAGAGGACAACCATGGACTGCATGACATCAGAACCAAATGCAAATCCCTTTTTATTTCAGGTCATGTCAGTTTTTCACAGATGCCCTGTCAGCAACAGCGGTCCATTCAGTCAAAAGCAAAGGATTAAAAATTCAGGTTTTTGGGGTACTTCTCAAAACGCCTCCAAATACATACATAAGTTATTTATAAATATGCAAAATTTATGACAGAAACAATGAGTAGTATAGCAGTCACAGTGAAATTTCCAGTAGTAAAAAAAAGTAAACCCAAATTGTCACAGGGTCAGCTTCTTTGGAGGGAACGGATCTCAGAGCAATTTAGTTCCATGTTAGGATAAATGATCTCTCTGCTAAGCCAAGGCTCTTGTCCCTTTCCCTGAACTTGCTGTGAGTAAAGTCAGGCTTTCACATCTCAGCCCTTGAGCAAAGAGCAGCACAGCAAATCAGGTGGCACAAAAAGCCCTGTTTGGGGGTCTGGGTCTGTTCCCACCCTAGGCACAGTCACTACCTGTGTTGCCAGCTCACCTCAGAGGGAAAAGAAGCTGCTACAGAACACCTGTCTCAGGAAAGGTTTGGCCTTCTCCCAAGGCCAGCTGCAACATTCTGTGTCGTATCTACTCAAAAAAGTTGCAGCATTTCTGCTCCCCTTCAAACTGGGTGTGTTGAAAGAAAAATAATCCCTTTTCCCCATACTTTACACTCTGAAATACCTTGGCCCCAGTGGGCCAAGCAATCCCTGAAGCTGTTAGCCCATTCTGTGACATGGGAAGGTGCACGGTGCTTTGTCAGTGGAGGTACTGCACAGACAGGAGACATTCCAGCTGCTACAGCTCAAGACAGCTAGGTGAGGGCTCTGGATTCTGAATCAGACAGCAGGGCAGCAAAACCAAGCACAGCAGCAGAGATGGGGCTACAGAACAAGGATAACTGTCAGCATTTCATAGCTGTCCAGGAATACATGTGTATGTGCACTGTTGTCTATTAAATATTATTAGTATCTCATAATTATTATTACTAGTCCCTCCCCCACCTCAACACCTCGGTTGAAGGGCAAATCTGAGCCATTTCAGTGTTTGCTGCTCCTTGCCTTTGGGATGCAGAACGGGAACCTCCAGGTCAGTCATCGGCAGAGGTGTTGCACCAGCTGCTCGAACTGCTCCCGGTGCTGGTAGATGTACAGCTGGGTGTCCCACAGAGCGTTCACCAGCACCGTGTCATTCACCTCGTCCAGCATCACCTCCGTGTGCAGCTGAGGGCTGAGCCTGCAGACACCAAGACAGCATCACCAGCTGGGCACAGACACAGAGGTGGTCAGGCGCAAGCCTGCCAAGCAGGAGACTTTTGCCAAGGGGCTCCTGCCACTGAGGTGCTCAGTGGCCCTTTATCTGTCAGACTTGCAGAGCACACGAGGGACAAGTCTAAAACAGGCTGTGCATGGTGGAATGGGGCAGGATGCACATCCCAAAGGACCATGCAAGACAGCAACCCGCAAGCCTCCACTAAGTGTCCCCAGGCCAGGTGTGCTCGGTGCATCAGCTCACGCAGAGGGCCGGGGCATCCTCCCTTGTGTCACTGAGGCGTGAGGGGAGCGGGCAGGGCACAGGTCTGGGCAGGCATGCCTCTGGAGGGGATGCTGTTTGGGATGACGCATGCCACAGCCAGGTCTGAAGCGAGGGGGATAAAAATAGACCTGTGCAGAGAGTGGAAAGGAAGCTCTTACCGGAAATATGGGACATCCGTCATCTCACACCAGGCCCTGGCACGATCCACAGCTGGGCCATCTGCGTCAGTGCACTGCAGGAGAAACGGACCCACAGTTACAGCCTGACTGCTCTTCCCCTGCCTGCAAGAGGCTTCCCTGGCACCAAGTTGAACTGCACAAGCTGCAGAGGGAAAGGGAAAACCAGGAGCAAGTTCATCCTGGATGGCACTGCTTGCAGCCAAGAGTGGGGCAGCTTTTTATATATTTATTTTTAACATAGGAACAGTGCTCCTGATCTTTGGGACGCAAGGAATTGCAGTCTACAGATCCTCCATACATCACAGCACCAAGCAGACTCCCTTAAAGAAACTTCCAGGATGACATGAAGGACAGCCTCCTTGGGATTTTATCTCTATCCATTCTGTCCAAGCCCTGTGACAGCACAGCCTGTGATTACTACAGGCTTCCTGGGCTATCCTGGCACAGCTTCCCTGGGAGCCCTGAAATAAAAGACAGGGGAAGCAGAGGGACTCCAGGCACTTTCTGACTTTAAGAAGCTAAAAAGGAGATAAAAGCAGCAGAACTAAGATCACAGTCAGAACTTCCGTTCCGATTCTTCTGGCTTTCATTCATTTGGAGTGTTTTCAAGCACAACAACTCATGATCTTCTTTCTGAAACACGCAAGCTCATATTCCTATTACACACTCCTAACCACAGCTCTCAACAACTGCTTTTTATTAGTGACTCTCCCACTTCTCTAGCATTTACTGATTTCCACAGTGGGGACAACGAGGCTTTTCTAAAGAAAAATGAATTGCTGTTTTCCAAGGAATTAGTTTTTCAATTTTTTTTGCCCCAGGTTGCTCAGATGATAATCAACGCCGCAGATGTTCCTAAGGGTCACTGACCACCATCCTGTCCTCAGCCCCTTTCAGCCGCAAGAACCTGCCTTGGAACTCAAAACCCCAAAGAAGCAGACAGTTCTTCAGACCTGCTGTGCTCCCGCAATTCTTAAGTTACCCACTACATCCACAGTCAGAGCAGTTCCAAGGAAACAGAATTTACTTCCAAAAGGAAGAAGCTGAAGTCTGGAAACCTTTTCTCCCTCCCTGCAAGTAACCCCAGGGGTCTTCCCCCATCCTCTCCTGCCAGTACTCACACAATCCACCACCATCTTGCCGAGTTCCCTGGCCCCAAAGACAGTCTTTGCCAGCTCCCAAGGGTTGGAGGGGCGGAAAACATCCACAGAGCTCACTGGGACCTGCGGAGGCTTCCCTGTCCCCAGGGAGACCACCAACCCCAATTTTCTTACTTCCTGCCTCCGACCCTGTGGACAAACAAAAGATTTGTTTACTAGAACCAACAACAAAGGCAGAGCATGTCTTTCACAGTAGTCCTGGGTAAGCTCTGAAAGCCAAGGCAAAAGGCTCAGTAGTCTTTTCTCTCCCCCAAAGTATGGCCTGGTGAGACAGGTGTAACCCATAGGACTTCAACAGTTGCACTGTTTTGTCCTTATCCCCCTGACTGCACCCAAACCCGTGGGATCACCCCGGAGATGAGTCCTGTGACCAGATGACCATAAAACAGTACAACTACTGTCAGTCATTCTGACAACACGCCTCCCCTTTCAGGCACAGGGAACAATAGCTGCCAGTAGTCATTCATGTTTAAGAATCTGCCACACCACAGAAGGCGTTCCCTCTTCAGCCCTACCTTACCTTTGTCTTCTCCACTTATTTTTGGGCAGAAAAAGGCCCTGCAGAGCTGCACCAAGGGCCACACACAACCATCAGCTGAATCATCCTTGTTCAAAGTAGCAAGGAGAGGCTGACGAGGCTGTCTCCATGTCTCACACCCTTGTCAGAGGAGGTATCTTCCCTCCCAGCCACCATTCCCAACACATATCCCCCTCCCTGCACTTCCTTTCAGGGTGCTGCACTGCTAACTAGTTTATCCACTAGTTTAGTCCACTAGTTTTATTGCCAAACCCATTTCCTCCTCAAGGGAGGCTCAGCGGGGCCAAAAAGCCCCAGTTACCAGTCATGGCTAGGATTTCCCTCACCTTTTTGATGAGCGTCTTATTGTACTCGTGGATCTCCGCCATGGCGTCGAGGGTCGGGTTGTTGGCCAGCAGCCCTCCGTCCAGGAAGCGGCCGATCGGCCGGAAATAAGTGGGAGCCGCACCGCTACAGCGGGCAGCGCGCCACACCAGTTGGTCTGGAAGGGGGAGGAAGCAAAAAAGGCCTCTTGCAGCAACTCAGCTGCGCACAAAGGAGCACGCCGCCTTCACCAGGGCAGGAGGGCTTGCTATCCCCGAAAACCCTGCCAACAACAGCTGTGCCTCTTTCTCCCAACAGCAGGGCCTCTGCTTGGATGAACAGGATGATTTGGGGGGGGCTTTAAAAGATGTTCTCAGAGCTTTCTATAAGGGTGAGCCAGTGCTGGGACGCCCTGATTTTTAGAGCAATGGAGAAAGAAGACAAAACATGTCCCCGTCAACCTCCCCTGCCAACCAGACAGACTTCTGTGCACCATAATTTACCTTCTGGCCGAGTGAGTGGTTTGAAAGATGCGCTTGTCTTGTATTCAGTGGAGGTTTTTGTCTCTGGTACAGGGTAATTCCGGAAAAGGTGGAGCTCAGCTGGCTGTCGGTCACACAACGTCCCTGTCACCATAACCCTAGGGAAGAGGACATGAGAGAATAAGAGTAAAATGAAAAAAAAAGTACTCATCGCTTCAAAAGTCTGCACATCACATTCCTGCAGATCTGCTCTAAGGAGAGGCTGAGCACGTCTGCTGAGAGGGGTCTAGAGCACAGGCAGGACAGCATCAACCAGCACAGCCCCAGGCGGGACTTACTTGGGTTTTTGGACATCTGTCATTTTGGTGTTTTCCCCAAATTCCTTCTTCAAGAACTCATCCAGGGGCTCTGACTCGTAGGGCCGAGACCCCCGGAACACCATGTCCTTCATGCGGAAGTACAGGCAGCGCATGTAGTCCATGGACTTCCCTGAGGCAGGCAACAGTGTTGGCAGGAGCAGGAGCGGGAGGAAGGACAGGCAGAACAAACAGCATATCAGAGCTAGGACTTTCCAGGACAAGCAGGAGATGGGAGGCATCACTCCCAATCCCACCCCCTTCCCAAGCTGCTTGTCACCTGCTTAGTCTCAGCAGCATGACTGGGAAGGATTACAGAGGAAGAGCAAACTTGGAGCAGTTTCCCACTACCAGAAAGTGACAATCACCTTGCTCTAAAGCCTCTGTGGAGAGCACAGGAAGAACAGAATACTGCACTCTGCCACCACTCACTTCCCAAAACCCAGAAAGCTGCTGATAGCCAGCTGACGTGAGAAGAGAGCGCAAAGTCAGGTCTAGGCTTTCCTTCATTAAGGAATATCCCATCCCTCCTTTGGCAGGTACAAAAGATCTGTCAGGACTCAAGAGAGACAGCTCCCACTCCACATCCATTCCCAGAGGTGTGCTCAGGCCCACAGGAGCGAGAAGGGGCCCAATTTTTGCACCATCCTTACCGTGTACAATAGCCAAAGCCAAGATCCCTCCAGTGCTGGTCCCTGCGATCCAGTCAAAAATCTCGCGGATGGGACGGCCCGCAGCCTTTTCGATAGCCAGGAGGAGCTGGATGAGCACGAGGCCCCGGATGCCCCCTCCATCCAAGCACAGGAGGCGGTCCTGACTGGAGAGAGACAGACACAGATGACTGGCAGCTGTGGGACAGATTACAAACCACAGAACACTGCATGTGAATGCAGCCTTGGGAGCAGGAAACTATGCCAGCAACTAGATTGCTGCAGACAGAGTAATCGCTGAATTCATAAATCCAGCAGTGGTCTCTCAGGTGTAAATAAGACACGCCCAATAAGCCTCGCCAGAGCTGGTGCAACACCCATTGCTCTTGCATAGCCATCTCTAACCTCTACACCAGAGTCACCAGGTGAAACTGCACCCAAGTCCCTTACTACACAGTAATAAGTATTGTGTCATAAATAAAAAGCATACAGCCCTAAATCCTGCCAGCAGCACTTCAGTGCCAACCCTTCCTCCACTGCATGCAAGGTGAGGTCCTGAGGAGCTGGGTGAGCATCAGGGCAGTGTGTGGAGATGCAGAAATCACAAAAAGCAGCATTGGGTGCCCAGTGGCACAGTAGGGGGACGGAGCAGGGGTTTCACTTGCTGAGCTCAGGCCCCACTGCAGCTCCAGGGCAGCACACAGGACAGGCAGTGGTCATTTATTGAAACAGAACTTTATCACAAGGTGTTGGCAAAAACAGCAACAGCAATGAACATTAAATATCAGCTCTGAGGAAGCCACCTCCACAGGTGTGGGAGGGGAGAATTCACACACAGATTTCACCTTCAAGTTGCATGGGAGCCTGGAAAGAAGCTGTTCCTCACTTACTTTCTTCTGTCCTCACTGGGCATGTCCACAACATCTGGTGCCTTCAACAACTGTCCGAGAGTTGTGGAAACATAGAGAATGTCCTGGTACCCTACAGGGCCATGAACATGCGAAAGGAAAAAAAAATATTAGGGACCATCAGTGTGGTACATGATTTCCACCATAATCACAGAGAGAATATCCAACTCCCTTCCCCATTGAATAAAGCCGCCTGTAGGAGACACAAGCCATCTTAACCACAGCCAACAGGTCCCCCCAGATTAAACTCCACACCAAAGAAGAGCAACACCATCCTTTAGAATGTGCAGCCGGAGACGCACTGGCAAAGACAAAGGATTTGTAGAAGCAGACGATGAGCACAGTAGGTGAGAGAGAAGGCAGAGCCTAGCAGTGTGCCCACTAAGCAGTTTACTGCAAGCTGTTAAGATAAAACCTAAATCTACTCCTCAAGGTAACCTAGGCAGGAGAGCTGTGGAGACAGGGTGGCTTGTCATTACCCCTCAGCTGATGTTCACCCAGACCACACTGGGTGCAGGGCACTGATCCAGGCTAGGTGAGAAGCCAGCCTACAAAACCAAAAGAAGAACAGGGGGAGAGAAGTTACATACTCCTGCCAGCACCCAGGCCGGAAGGCAGTTGTGCCTAGAGCACATGGAGACAATGATCGTGGTGAGGGGTTTCTTCAAGGGCCAGAGTCCAAGACAAAAAAGGGTCTTGCTCTGTCACTTCATCAGAGCTGAAACTGGACAGGGCTTCCCTTCGCCAGGCCGTAGTAAGAAAGTCCTGGTGTCAGCAGCCAGTGAGATTTGTGGTGATGGGAAGAGGTCCACAAGAAGCTGCTGGCTCCCTCCATGCTCCTCTCGTGAGAGTGAGCCTCTCTCCAAGTCAACTCACTCAGTACTCTGTACCCCTCCCGCTGTATCTGCCTGAGCTCCATGGAGGTGGAAAGCCCAGCACTTAGAATAGACCCATGTGTTTATTCACAGAGTCTGGGCAGTATGGAGCACAAGCTATGTCCTCAAGTAGGCTTTTCCTCTGCCTAACAAACCCTGTGACCAGGGTTACTTATCCTCAGGCTTCACCCCTTTCCTCTCCCAGCCGCTGGCCTTCAGGATCTGAAAAAGTCACACTTCTAAATCCCCTTGTGCCCAGCACAGCACTGGGTGGTCCTCAAGGCAGACCACTAAGTACATGACCCAGTGAATAAAGTACATGCCAGCAACTAAGCTCTACACCTCTTCCAGAGGGATGAGGGAATCAGTCTTCCCACTCCTTTTTACAGAGCTGCATCGTGTCAGTCCTATAAAACTAAAGTCTGGAGTACAAGAGTTTAGAGTACACACATAGCAGAGAAAAGAGATGGGATCCTGCAACAGCTGAATGAGGACAGAGTCAAAACAGAGTCATCAGATACTGAGAGCTAAGACAGTTCCCAGAGCACGGCCCATCTGAAGCAGAGATCTGAGACAGAACTGTGAAGCAAGAAGGAAGGGGAGCAAGGGAGGGCCACGGAAGGCTTTACCTAAACTGCTGAAGCTGCTCCGTGAGGAAGGTTGGCCTTCCAGGAAGGAAGCGGCAGATGGAGCCAGGCCTGGGGAGTCAGGGTTGGGTGGTGGGTGGCAGCGTTCGGTCCCTACAGTTTGCAGCAGGTCTAAGAGCACTTTCCGGTTCGCACCTTAGGTGACGGAGGGGGAGTCACAGATCAGAAAGAGAATCGGTGCATGCACACACTGGGGGATAACGCGCTCTGCCGAATTCACAGCAGGCCTGACCCTCACAAAACCTCTGGGATAACGCAGGGAAGGGGAAAGCATATCCCGGGTATCTCTCCCCAAACACCAGGCAGCAGCAGGACTTGTGCACAGCAGGAGTACCCAGTGCTGTGTAGCTTCAAGGGGGGTCTGTGCCACACGCTTCTTGCCACTGAAGAACCGCCCGTGCCTGCTCCCACCTGGGCAGTTCAGCAGCACTGCGTCACCCTGTTGTGAGCCTGCAGTGGCTGACATGGTGGTGTGAAGGAGAGGGAGTGCAAGTGCATGCCAGCTTTTCCTCTCACATCTCTGTCTCACAGAAGAGAAACTGATCAAGGGTTAGTAACACAAAGCCTACACCACTAGCAAAGGAAGCGCCTACCCTGTGAGCAACTGCAAGCTGGAAAAGCATACTGGAGAAGCATCACACATGCGTGGCAGGTTTTCACCTCTCCCCAAGATCCTGTTTTGGCCACCAAGGGGAGACGGGATGCTGGGTTCACCCTGCAGGGCTGCTAACATGCTCCCTCACCTTTGCTGCTCCTGGCTGCCAACAGTCCTGGTGTCTCCCCAAAATCATTGGGGATCTCAACATCTCCTCCAAACACGACGATCGCTTTGATCATATCCAGGTGGTCATGCTAAGGGACAAGAGAAAGCTCAAGAGCCGCTATACGATTTCTCAATCCTTCCCTCCTACTTTTATTAGCCAGATCCACCCGCAAGGGATCACCGCACGGAGGGCAAGAGCCAGAATTTCAGAGGAGTCTGTCCCTGTTTCAGCCCTTCAAGAACACCCCCTCTCTCCTTCCCAGCGTCCTCTGCAGAAAGCTCACCTTCATGGCCAGGTGCAGGGGTGTGTTGCCATCCTGACCGCGGGCGTTGGTGTGGGCGCCGTGCGTCAGCAGGACCATGGCGCAGTCGAAGCGTCCCCTCTGCACCGCGATGTGCAGAGCCATGTCGGCCGTCCGGCTGGTCACGTTCACCTGGGAGCCGTACTCCAGCAGCAGCCGTGTCATCTGCGCCCAATGTGCAGGTGCCAGGTCAGGAAGAGACAAAGCAATCGTGAGGACAACCACCGGGGCGCTCAAACCACCCAGGTCTCACGGCAAGCAAAGCAGGGGAAGAGGAGGGAGCCTTAGGCTGAATAAAGTTGGCTGGCAGATGCCAGCTGAATTGTCCAAGCACCGGAGATGGGGTTTCTGAGTCTTTTACCACAGAACTAACTGGTGGTTTTGCAATCTGGCTAGAGCTCCTGGATGCTTTGGGATTTATATGCAACTGTAATGACTGGCTGAGATCAACCGAGAGAAAAACAGTTCTTACTCAGGTCAGAATCCTTTCAGACTAGAAGGAAAAAGTTTGCTCCCTGAACTTCTCTTTATAAGCCAGGCAAATTTAGGTCTGCTCTGAAACTCCACGGGACATTTCTGAGCAGGATGTGATACTGGAGGAGGGAGAAGAGTCTTGTTATAGGAAAGCCCTCTGCTTGCAACAAGCACCATTCAGGTGGCTCCAGCATGGCACATCACTCACTTGCTCATCTCAGGTAGAACATGGACCGTCATGCACATGCCACCACTCTGTCCCTACCTCACACTTCCCCTGCAGTCTTTAAGACATCAATTTATTTGCTCCCAGAAAACTGTCAGGTAACAAGAAAAGAGCTCCCTCCCAGGGCAACTGTGCTTCAGGGACAGTGCTGCAATTTCCTCAACAGAACAGAAAAGGGACAAGCTGGATGTTTCACAGCCACTGATGAGGTACTAGGGATGACCCAACTAGTTTATTTCACTGCAAGGCTCCACTGCTCTGTCCCCCATGGCAAACAGCACTGATTGGCACAGGGCAAAGGGAATCAAACACTGGGCTGCGAGCTGGGCTCCGACACTCCCAGGGCTCTGCACATGCACTTGGAAAGGGACAGGTTAGCAGCAGGAGGAATTAACTGCATGCTGAGTGGCAGCACAGGCTCTCACCATGGATTGGCTCCATTTACCTCTGCCTTCTTCGCCCAGTGCAGTGGAGTAGCTTCATAGCGTGGGTCCTTGGAGCAAACCTGGCTGGCATCTACCTCGAGGATGGCCTGGGCACACCTGGCAGACAATGAGATGACGGGATGGGTGGCTGCTGTCTTCACTCAAGACCTCTGCCCACATCAGCACCTGCCTTCCACTCAGAGGAAAGCCAGAAAACCCTTCAGCAGCAGCAGGGTCTCTGCAACACCTGCAAGTTCCTCAGCTGCACTTTTATTTTGCTCTTTATAGAAAGGGTGGGTGCAGCAGGAAACATACAAGCAGTACGCATTCAGAGCAGGAGAATCCCTTCCCAATTTCAAGCTGTGGAGCAACATCTGGATGCTCCTCTGATACAGCAATATGGCATTTCTGGAAACTCTCAAGACCTGAGAGGAAATTCTTCTCTTCTCCTCTCTTTCCATGGAAACATGGGAAGAAAACTGAAATAGTTAAATACTTGCTGAAATTAAGAATGTGTACTTCTCTATGAGTGAAAAATCACACCTGTTGTGAATAAACCGGTATCTGATGCCTAGAAAGTGGGGTAGGTAGACTTAGAAAATATAAGAGTATGCTCTCCTCTCTAAAACATCACCAAACAAACCCTGCACAAGAGATCAAGCCCCAGCGCAAACTCAGTGACCTAAGCACATTTTGGGCTTGTGAACGTGTTTCTAATGTTAGGAAGCACTTTTCAAAATGCCGAAAAATCAGCTAGCTGCAGACAGGGTTGGCTTGAAAGCCCTATTTGCAGAGCTCAGACACTCCATAAGCATTAAGTATTGTAACACATATACAAAGGGAATCAAATTTCTCCAGGGAAAACCAAACAAGAGAGTAAACATTGTGCCTCTTTTGACGTTCCAGAGTGTTATTAAGACTCAAGAGTACCTCCAGCCTATAGGAGATGGGAAAAACTAGGCTCTACAATGAAAGCTTATTAGGATCAGAGCACTCAAAGACAGAGGTGCATCAATTAGCAGTGCTATTTAAGCACCGGTAAATCATCTTCTCACAGCTCATTTTGAGGAAAAGTATTTCACAAAAGGTTTTTTGAAATCTGTCTTTCTCCCGATGTCTAATACTGAATAATATATTAATTCAGGGAAAAGCTTTTCTCTTCTGAAAGCATTTCTTTCTTTCCCACACCAGCACTTCCCTGTACATTTGCCAATTCAGTGATGCAGCAGAGGACTGCCCAAGACATCTTCCCACTGAGCACAGCCCTGAAAGGGGTCCAGTGTTGGACAGTGCTGAGCCAGCAGACAGGTCCCCAGACTGGAGGGAGAGCCGTGTTCTGGCAGCCCAGGTAGCTACGTACCCCTTGTGGGAGAACTTGAGTGCTGTGTGGATGGGGTACCCCAGCGTGCCCACAACGCTGCAGCTGGCACGGCATTTCAGCAGGGACCGCACCATGTCCTCTTTGCCCAGCTGGCACGCGAGATGCAGCGCGGTCAGCCCCTCACGGTTCAGGTGGTCCAAGCCAGTAGTTGGGGTTCTGCCCAGGAGCTGGAAAGAGGAGAGAGTAGATAAACAAACAGACAGACAGACATGGAAGAGCACCGTCTCTCTTCCTGAGCTGTGAGGACAGACTCTGGAGCACTGGTCTCCTCATGATGCTACAGACTGTCCTCTCCACACTTGCTTGCAACACAGTAGCTATGGAAACACTCCTTGTTTTCGCTCCCCAGAAGAGAGCTCTCTGCGCTCTCTTCCTCTGGCCCAGGTCCTTGTGAGACACCTCTCAGCCAAAAAGGGCTCACACCACCTTGACTGACACAGTTCAGCAGACTCCCACCATCTCACCATGAGTCAAGCACAGCCCAACCGAGAGCACAAACCGAAACCAGCAGCTTTCCCTCCTGTTGCAGCCCCATCATCTGGCTTGAGCTCGATCTCCCCTCCAAACCCACTGCTGCTTCCAGATGAAAACAGGATTCTGTTTCAAATGTGCATGTGGGGGTATGTTGAAGGAATTTTTCTATTCTCTCTGTAAATTTTAGATCTGTTACCTGCTGGCTGGTTTGTTACATGAAAACATCTCATTGTTGTACTGAGGAAACCCTGCAAGCCCTGGTACACACAAGAGAGAGAAGTGGGATTTAAGTTTCTTTTCTCTGAATTAGCAAGAAATTAATAGAGAAAAGAAACAGACAAGAGAGTGATCAGACCTGGAAGTATTTCTGTAATAATGAGCCAAGCTGACGCCTTCAGAGAAATAAAGAGGCTACCTGTTTAACCCTAAGTTCCTAACTGTCCTGCTCCACACCATGGCAAGCCCTGATCATCATTCCTCCCCCATCATGCATTAGGAAACCCCAGCACAGTCTGGAGGGCAGCGGGAGGGCTATCACAACAAGTATTGGGAAAGTGTCAGGGGTGCAGTCATAGCAGAGTCAGCCTCAGACTCCCACTGACTCTTGAGAAGCTGACGGATCTCAGAAACCACATGTAAGGCCACCCACACCCTTACAAACCCCATCACTCTGCCCAGCACTTCTCAGCAATTGAGAACACCTCTGGTTTCAGAGTGTCTCTGCCTCGAGGCTCTGATTGCTGTCCCCTGTGCAAAGCCACTCAATTCAAACAACAGGTCCTGCAGCTCAGGAGAGCCCGGGGCAGCTCCAAACTGTCCTTCAGCCTGTGGGCAACGGATGATCACCCAGGGCAACGCGAACACACATTTCCCTACGGGAGCACTCTGCCCGAAACCAAACACCCTGCAGAGAGGAGAGATGGAAGGGACAGCCATGGGCCTGAGGAAAGGCAGGATGAAGGTCTGATGCAAATAGAAGCGAAGGACACTTTCTGAGGAAACTTGCTTAATATCCTTGTTCCAGTGCAGGGTGGAATCTGGAGCCCCTTTATGGGAAACAGCACCAGTAAAGAGGGGAAATAAGAGGCTGATATGAGACTCAAGCATTAACTAGACAGGGGGAACTGACTTTCTCCTTCCCCATCTGCAGGTATTTTCCTGTCTCTCTCCTGATAGCACAGAGAGGACCTGTTCTGGTCCCACTTTCCCCCGGACTAGAAATTGCCCCCACCTCAATGATCTGGGGGTTGTTCCCTCGCACAGCGTAGTGGAAAACGGTCTCCCCGTTCCTGTCAGTAATGTCCACCCGCGCATGGCATTCCAGCAGCTCCAGCAGACACTCCATGTCTCCCTTGCGGCACGCCAGGTGCAGCGGGGTGCAGCCATCCTCGCTGTCCGTGCTGTTCACGCAACTGCAAGAGACAAGCTGGCGTGAGGACAAGGAATGGCTGCGAGGAGGAGGACGCGCAGCCGCTCCAGGAGCTGACACAGACATACCTGCCCTATCTACCCCATCTGGTGTAATCGTGAGGGTCACAAAAGCCCAGCCTCTTGCCAGGGAAGAACCACAGTGAAGGGCCATCAGGCAGCCCTGCCCTGGAGTCTGTCCCTGACATGGTGCTCCTTCCTCTGGCCTCTGTATGGGATCAGTTCTCCCTGCACAAAGGCAGGCAGGAGACAGCTTACAGTCAGCAACCTAGCGGGGCCCTCCAGTCCCCAAACTCCTCACTAGTCTTCCCTATCCTCGGTGAACTCCACCATGGAAAGAGAACAAGGGCTTGTGGTCAAAAACTTTCCAGACAGTCCTCCTGTGATTCACAAATTCAACCACAACCCCTTCCAAAGAGCAACTCCACAAGGGCTGTGATAATCTGACCAGCATCTCTAGCAGGACACTTCAACCTTTTCCCTCAAATAGGAGAGCTCTGGGCTCTGCAGCAGGAGCCTGAAACCCACCAACCAGCCCCACTGCGGCCACCAGGGCCCTCTGCCACCGAGGCATGGCAAAGCAAGGCCAGCACTTCCAAAGTTGCCTCTGCAGGAAGCATAGGCGTTAAGCTCCCCCAAGAAGCAGCCTGTGCTGCTTTGGCACACCAAGAAGGGATACTCTAACATGGCCCGGCCCCTCCCAGCACCAGGGACCCCCTGCTCCTTGCCTCAGGATGTGATTGTGCCGGAAGCTCTCCCGGCGGCCGAACTCCACAGCGACATGTGCCGCGGACCAGCTGGGGTGGCTGCGGAGGAGGTCGCTGAGCTGCTGGAGCTCCTCCAGGGACAAGGGCTGGCACGAGCTCTCGTAGAAAGGGCGCAGCTGCCGGGCATACTGCTCAAAGAGCACCAGGGCGTCTGCTTCGTTGTCCAGCTGGAAAAGCCTGGAGGAAAGGCAAACACAGGGTTGGTCCTGCTCAAAGGAACAACCCTGACCCCGTGTTTCTGAGAGGAACAGCTCTTCTCCAAACAGCAGTGCTGGGAACTTTCCTGTTCTTCCTCAACTGGCGTCATGCTTGTTCCAAGGGAAGCAGGGAAAGTGTTTTATTAGCTGAGAGCACCTCCCCTTCCTGAAGAAGGTTAGGTTTTGGTCTGAAGTACCCTATGTTCCAGATGCTGAACCTGTAACAGGTGTGACTGGACGTACCTGTCCCTATGGATGCCCTGAACTTTTTCACAGCTGTGTGTTGCCGCAGCGCTTGGACCCTGTCCTGTTTCCATGGCAGCTCCTTCAGTCGCACACCCAAGGGCCTCCCACCGGGCACAGCCACCTGCTGCTCAAACCCATCACCCCGCAGCTGTGAATCGGTCCCGGCATCAGCCATACCGGGTCTCTGGTTTCCCTCCGCAGCAGGGATGGCTAAAGGTCTGCCACTCACCGGAAAGCGACCTGCGGGCTCTGGGGATTCACCAGGAGGCAATCCCAGGATCGAGCGAAGCTGTTCTTGTACAGGGCCACCCTGCCCTCCTCCCGCAGGCAGGTGTGACCGGCGTACTCCGCGGCCGGCACCTCCTTCACCCGGTACGGGTTGCTGAATATCTGCGTGACGCTATTGATGGTGTTCACCAGCCGCCCCAGGAACTGCATCTTCCCGGAGCCTCAGGCGGCTGACCCCGAGGGAAGCGAGGCCACAGGCTCTCCCCGGCCGCTGCCCTTCCACGGGCTGTGTGACTCAGCGCCTGCGTAGGAGAACCCAGAACCGCCGGGCTGGCACAGGGCAGGGAACGGGGATGGGAACGTGGATGGACCCCGGGACGGGGCCGGGCAAAGCACGACGGGCCCCCAGCGCCCCCCGCGCGCGCTCCTCGGCGGGCACCGCCCCCCGGGACGGGCCAATCAGCGGCACCACCCCCTGGGACGGGCCAATCAGCGGTGCCTCCCCTCGGGACGGGCCAATCAGCGGCGCCGCTGCCGGGGCGGGGCCGTGCGGGTGGGGTACGTGCCACACCCGCCGCTTTCCCGAAGAGAGGAGGGAGGAAGGGTGGGGGGCGCCATTTTTGTGAGGGGCGGGGCGGCAGGGGCGGGGCCGCGCCCCTTAAAGCAGCAGCGGCCCATTTCGGTGGGCCTGCCTGCTCCCGGCAGGGCCGTTCACCGGGCGTGCGTCCTCCTCGAGTTAGGGTTATAACCGGCGCTGTTAGAGCTTGACTGCGTTGGCACCGCGGCGTGTTTGATACGCTGGCAGTGCGCGACGAGGGCGGTCACGCCGGGGCTCTCCAGGGGCAGCGGCCTCTTTAAGAGCAGCGCCCGCCCCGCGCGGCGGCGGCGGCGGGGAGGGGGCGCGGCGGGGTGACGTCACCGCATGACTGTGTTTTTATGAATGAAAAGAATCCGCGGGTGAGTAATCGCGGGGAGCGGGGCTGGAGCCGCCGCCAGACGCCCCGATCGGCACCGGCCCCGCGGCACCGCCGCAGCCGCCAGGTGAGCGCCGGCCCTCCCGCTCCGCTTTTCCCCCCGCGGGGCGGCCAGGACAGGGAGGCGGCGGGGTCCGGCACCGGCTGGAGGCCGAGGGCGGGGACCGGGGCTGGGGCTGGGACGGGACGGGATCGGACGGGGCGACGCGGGGGGGTTGTCCGCGCCCGGCGCCGTCCGGGCTTTCCTCCCAAGTCCCAGCCGCCGCCCTGGAGGGATCCGCCGCCGCTCCCCCGGCTCCGGCGGCGACTCCCCGGCCCGGATTGCATCAGCTTTCAGCCGCCCCGGCTCCACCTTCCCCGCCGCCCCCCTCCGGCCCCTCATCCCTCGCGAGGCGTTCCCGGCTCTGCCCCGGCCCCTCCGAGGGCTCCCCTGACGAGGACGGAGCTCCCCGAGGTGGGGAGAGGCTGCTGGGCTGCAGCCCGGGGTTCCGGACGCCTTCCCGCTCTCCGAGCCCCGGGACGGGGAGGAACCGGACACCGACGAGGGGACAGGCGCCGCTTCGGTGACTTTCTCCCTGTGCTGCTGAATCACGGGGAGGCCACTTCCCGCCCGCCCACCTGCGTGGCCCCGACCCTTCGCCCCCCGAGCGTGTGGACGCCCGACCCTTGGGCCGGGAGCCGCGGTGCCCTCGCCCGCCGGGGCGGAGGGGCGGCACCTCCGCGCGGGTCCCGGCTGGGGGGCCTCGCCAAAGCGCCGCTCCGTGGGGCTGCTGCTTTTACTTTCCCTTCGGCCTCGAGCGGATCCGTCCCCGGCCTCCCAGCAGCCGGCTGGGGCGTTTTGGGTCCCGTGGGCAGAGCAGCGTCCCCACCATCTCGTGATGGGATGAAGGAGGGATGGGAGGTCCAGCCTTCCTCTATTATTATTATTATTATTATTGCTTGCAGTCATCGTTGCTATTAATATTATTACTACGTACTTTTTTTAAACGAGTGGAATGAGTCACACGACCCAGGGTGGGGGGGACGTGGGCAGTGGGCAGGGAACCAGCAGGGCTGGTGTCCTCTCTTCCGTGGTGAGGGCCGTGGGGCTGTTTGTAACCAGCTTTTCTCCTGGCTGCTCAACAGGGCCAGCGTGAGGCAACGATGGCTGCGGACGGGCTCTCCAGCAAGGCTTTGAAGGTGAGTGCCAGTGAGAACAGGGATTTGGGAGGCAGGGGGCTGGTTTGGGGTGCCTCAGGCGACCGCCCCTCTCTCTGGAAGGTGAAGCGGGAGCTGGGGGAGAACACGCCGCTGCTGTCGGATGAGGAGCTGATGGGTCTGTCGGTGCGGGAGCTCAACCACCACCTGCGGGGCCTCTCCAAGGAGGAGGTGGCGAGGCTGAAGCAGCGCCGTCGGACGCTGAAGAACCGGGGTTACGCTGCCAGCTGCCGGGTGAAGCGCGTCTGCCAGAAGGAAGAGCTGCAGAAACAGAAGATGGAGCTGGAGTGGGAGGTGGACAAGCTGGCCCGGGAGAACGCTGCCATGCGCCTGGAGCTCGACACTCTCCGTGGCAAGTACGAGGCCCTGCAGGGCTTTGCCCGCACCGTGGCCACTCATGGGTCCACTGCCAAGGTGGCCACCGCCAGTGTCATCACCATCGTCAAGTCCAGCACCAACCAGGCCGCCTACTCCTAGTGCTGGCCTCCGTCCCCCGGCTGGGCACAGGCCTCCCCGGGGTGCCTTCCCCCATGAATTGCCTCCCAGCCCTTCCTCAACCTCCTCCCTGCTGGGACTTGTACCCAAAATCCTCCTTCTCCTCTCCCTTGACCTCCAGCTCCCCCACATGGGGAGGGCTGCTGCAGTGTGGGTGCTGGGGTGGAGGACATGACCCCACTGGTGGCCCCCACAGCCCCCTCCCCTCCTGGGGGTGCAGACAGGAGAGAGCAAACCCACACAGGCAGCAGTGGAGAAATATCTCATGGCTCCAAGCTGGCAGAAAAACATCAGGTGTGTCCTTTTAGGGAGAGGGCATGGGAGAGCTGAGTGCAGGCCAGGCAGTCCCAGGAGCCAGAGAGGAAAAGGAGGGCAGAGAAGTTTTGCAGTGTGGGGGAAGAAGGCATAGGAAAGGGATATCAGCATTGGGCATACAACTTGGACCACAGCTGGAACAGGGAGGGAGGTGGCAGCATGGCTGAAGTCTCTGGGGATGGAGATGGCAAGGGAAGGTTGGTAGGTCAAGGCAGGAGAGAAAGTAGCTGCAGGTTGATGTCTGGTAAGCATGAATGGAATGGGAAAGCACCGTGGCAGCACGTGGTGCAGGGGGACCCCAGAGGTGACACTGATGGAGGGTTTCTTGGGCAGGGGAGAGCTGGGGGACATGAGTGGGGCAGCCCAGGCTGTTGTCCACAGAGCGGAGAAGCAGTGGTGCTGTTTTATCTTTCTTTATCACGCACATCCTTCACGCCTCTTCCTGCTGACTGAACACTCAGCCTGGCCGGGTGTCTCTGAAATGCAGCAGCACCGGCAGGAAGGAAGCAGAGGCAGCTGGAGCAGAGATAAACACTGTTTTGCTCAGCACAGGCCAGCTTGTACAGCCCCACCAAGCGCTCCCCAGTGCCCCACCGCCCACAAAGCCCATGGAAAGGTGCTCCTGGCCCTTGAGGGACAGAGCTGCGGAGGCAGAGAGAGGGGTGGAGGTGCAGGAGGTGGGAAGGACGGACAGAGAGCTCCTGGGAGCTGCCTGGCAGGCAGGTAAGCTCCTCCCTTTGTTTTTCCTCCAGCTTGGACACTGGTGTGGGACAACCGGCTCTTCAGCAGGCTGAAATGCTGGGGAAGAGCTGGGTTTGCTAAATAGGGGCAACACAGGGGAGGTAACGGGAGGCAGACCTGTCTCGGCATCTGCTGCTGTGGATGATTCCCCTGCCCCTCCATTCTGCCCCTGCCTGGGTATTCCCTCGCCAGCCACCCTCAGCTGCAGCCTCCATCCCTGCCCGGAGAGAGGTGCCTGCCAGTTGTGGAGCGGGCACTGTGGTGAGCATCCCCCCACCCCAACTCCCCTTGGGTTTATTTATTGCACGAACATAAGTTATTTTCACGTCCTCTTTGCCATTCCGCCTCTCGGCACAGCCAGGATGTTGGTACAGAGCCGTACTTTATATTTTATATATGCAAATCACATTTTATCTTATATAGAGCAAAAAAAGACAAAACTTATTTATTTTCTGACTTACAGTATGTGTCCTACCCGACTTCTCTGTATTTTGTAGACTTTACAAATAAAGCAAGTTCTTTTTTTTTCCATAGGGAGAGTGTGTTTGGTCATTCTTGAACTTGGGACAGAGCTGTGTCTCAGTTAGACCAGATTTTCTAGCTCCCTCTAGCTTTGCTGCAGGACATGTTCCAGAACGTGCCCAAAAAAGATGAGATGGGGGACCACTCATGACTCCCTAGAACAGAGAAACGGGCTTGGAAAGCAAGCTTAATGCTGAACATTACTCCCCAAAGCACTTGCTTTCAGGAGCAGTTCAGCTGCGCTGAATAAAGCTTTTTCTAGGAAAAATAATGCTTTTCACTAGAAAAATTCCCTCTGGGCTGCCCTTGGACTGGATGCTGGAAGAGAGGTAGGTGGAATCAGGGCAGCTCTGCCCAAAATCTTCCCTGCTGAGTGACCTTACTGCCTGACTTGGGAACAGTGAGTAGGAAAGCAGTGAGCTCATGTCTGTGGGTGGCAGAAGGGGAAGGAAATGTGGCAGGCACCTTACCCAGAGGTGAAGCTTGACCTCCTTGTGTGGAAAACCACCTTTCCCCAGAGCTGAGGTGGAAGTGGTCATGTTCCCCCGATGCCCAGGTGGACCTGGTCCCCAGCAGGTTGCAGCACTCAGGATGTTTTGGGGGGTTAACATTCCCATTCCCTCTGCACTTTCTGCCCCAGCCCCAAGGCTGCTCATGGAAGAAAAGTCCAGAGCCACTGTCCGTATGGGGCCATGTCAGAGAGCAGCCCCCTCTCCCCCACAGGTGTTTCTCACTGAGCACCTAAGGTAGGACTCATTTCTACACGTTTTTGACACATGTCTTGAGCGACGAGTGGTGTCTCAGCCCAGAGTGCTGTAGTGATGCTGCTCCATCAGCTCCTATAGACACCTGGACCTTTCCTCCTGAGGACAAAACATCCTGACTCACCCAGCATTAGTCCCTGGAACAAGCAAAAACTTAAAATCAGGTCAGAGAAGTCACCCAGACAACACCACGCAGAGGCAGTTTAAGTACAATCTATATTATCTCTATATTTTTTATTTGTCATCATATCTGCTCATTTCTGTGGAGTATAACGTCACAAAGACCAAAATAGAGAGAGCGGCTTGTCGCTGAGCTCACATCAGTTAAACACAATAGGTACAAAACTAGGTGACTCTGTCTTATTTATCATACTTTTTTTTTCAGTCATTTATATACAAAGAACTACTCTATATGGAAAAATAATAAATCCCATGGGTATGTTACATGGTAAACAAAAAGGAAGGAAGGAAGAAGAGCAGAAGCAGGTGAGGGAGAGCAGCTCCAAGGGCCTACTCCTGGAACTGACACATTTCTTGGGGCCCTGGGCTACCATGAGCAGACCTGCAAGACCACAGATATCTTGGCCTTCTTGGTTTCAAGCTCTGAATCTTATATTTGCTCCTCCAAGCCAGAGTGGCTTCAGAGCCAATCCTTGCTCTGGCACTTGCCTGTCACGACAGAGAGCAGCAAGCTCTGTGATGGATGATTTTGTGTTAAAAAAAATATATATGTATATAATATTATAAAGCAGGGCAGCTGGCTGCTGTTGGGGCACTAGTTCTTCATCAGGTTTCTCGGAAGGCAGCTGGTGCAAAAGGATTATACTTGAAATGGCTACATAAAGGATGCTTTGAGAATATCCAGATCCTCTGCAGAGCATATATATGCAGGAGACGTTTCAAAGTAAGTTCTAAGAAACACTTCTCCAAGCCTGGACCACCTTCATGCTCAGTGAGGCAATAACTGAGATTTTGGATTTCAGCCACCCAAATGCAACAAAGATTGGGAACACTCACCAAGTGGGTGACTGGGACATCATCAAGACCTGCAAATGCAAAGAAAGGGGAGGGTAGGATCATGTCCTACGCCCTACTTTCCTAAGAGAGAGGGCAACTTTAACATAGGTACCTCATGCTTAAAGGACCATTAATCAAAGCCATAGAGGACAGAAGGAAAGCCCAATCTTCAGCCCTGCTTTCCACGCAGCTTATGCACAAGGAAGTTTTACACCAAGCCCACACAAAGCCTGGCAGAGTGTATTTGCATGTCCATTTAAGCAGACACAGACTTAGGAAAAGCAGTAACTAACAGCATGGCATTGCAGGATGTGTGCAAATGGGGAAATCCAACAGTACAGAAGCTGCTGGATCCACTGATTCTGCCTCCAGCTCCTTTAACAGTCAGCACTGTTGCTCCCACCTGATTCATCGTCCCTCCAGACACAAGTACAGAAGGAGATGTTGTCCTTAAGCCCTTCCCTTATCTTATTCTCACAGCAGGGAGCAAACCTGCCTCTCTTTAAGCCCTTTTGCCCAGCTTGGGCAGGGGTGCTGAGGAAATGAGATGCTCTTCACTCGCTGTTGCTTCCGAGACACTGAACAAACAAGCAGATGGATTAGGAAACAAACGGAGAGGTAACCTGCAGGCACTAAACCAGCCTCCAGTGCTCCTAGCAGAGCAACGAGGGCAATGTGGAACTGCACAGGTCTGCTGATGGCAGGGAAGGCAAGTGGGAGAGGAACGGAGAAACTACAACTGAGAAGAACACAGCAGCTTGCTCCAAAATCTCAGTTTGGCTTCCTTCTTGCAGGCAGGAGCATCTGATCTGTAGCACTTGAGTGTGCTGCCCACTCTTCCCCTAGATAATTTTAAGCAAGCAAGAGGCATTTGCTGGTCCCTGGATAGATCTACAGAGGGATCACTTCTATTGTCGCTCTACTAAGTACCCATGGGCCCATCCAAAACCCAACGGAAGCAAGGGAAAGCTTCTCCCACCTCCCTGGATGCTGATTCCACCCTTGATAGCACTCAGTTGCAGCAAGGTCTGTGAAATGTGCAGCAGCAGCAACTGCTGCCTGGGAGAATAAAAGGGACAATTTCGACCAGCCAGGTCATTTCAGGTTTCAAGTCTGCTCCAGTTTGGCCCAGAACAGCTATGGAGATTAAAAAAGCAAAGGAGTGTGCAATGTTCCTTCCTGAATATTCCAGCCTAAGAGCAAAATTTGTGCAGCTCACAGGGAAAGTCAGTGATAACAAGCATGGGGAGAGATACCTGTGAGAGACCAGGACCTGCTCTGGCAGCTACCTGGTGCAACCCACACCTTTGAGAGGGGCAGCTGTGATGCTGGGGGACAGGAAACAAAAACAGTTTTTGTGTTTACATATCTTCCCTTCCTGAAGAGGGGTGAAGGGGCCAAAGCTCTACAAACTTCCACCACCTATCACGGACAGTCCTCAGTCTTGTTAGCAGGAGACAGATGCTCCAGGAAGGCTTCTAGCCACAGGAACACAAAGGAGATGGGAAGCTTGGACACTTAGTGATTAGAAAACTCCATCCTTGTGAGAAAGCAATTCCATCCCCACTGAGCCTCAACAAGCATCAGCTTTGATGGTGATCAGGGGATGTTGGGAGCCAAAGAAAAGGAAAAAAGTCCTGTCCTTTTCCCCCCCACTCACTCAAGTGACTCCAGGGCTCAAAACCAGGTGCTCAGGAGAGTGGGGGCAGATATTCCTTACTTAGCATTCAAGGCAATGGCTGTATAGACCAGTCTCTGGTCTGGTCCTCAGGAATGCTTATCGCTGCATCTCAATCCCATTTCCCAAGGATCACAGAGATGTTAGTACCAGAGAGCTGGGGAAAAAACTGTGCCTACATCAACCATTCAGGAAAAGAAATACAAAGCAGTCAGGTTGTCCTGTTGGGAAAAAAAGCAAAAACATTTTTGGCCACAACTCCAGGCTCTGGCCAGTCACACTCCACACCAAGTTAGGCAGGTGTGGGAAGCCAGAGCCCCAAACCCTGGAGCTTTGCTTCAATTAATTTGATTGCTGCTGTAAGGAATGGGCTTGAGAACAGAGTCCTGGCCATTCCACCACCTCCACACTGCTCATCGTGTCCGTACCCACAAAGCTAATGGGAAGTGCCCACATGTCTGCAATCTGTACTCTCTAGGAAGTGATATGACTTGTGTGTTTCTGCTTTAATAAATTATTAAAGAAAAAAAAAAAAAAGAAAAAAAAGGAGGAAATTGACAGCCTGTGCCGGCAGTTTCCCCTCCTAGAATTCATCGTCAGAGCTCAGCAAGAGGGTCTTCTCGTTGTCACGGGCACCGGAGCAGCTGTGGGAGCGCGAGATAACGTGACTGCCATTGCGCCAGGGTGGACCGTGCTCCAGCGTTGACTGCTGGGTGTACTGCTGGTAGGCTGGGGAGAAGTTGTGGATCGCATCTTGGACAATGTCGTGAGGGTTCATGGTCTCCTTGAGGCTGCTGGAGATGCTCTTCATGGGAGCACAGCGACCTGTTTGGGTAAGACAGGGAGGGACAAGTGAAGAACACTGCTGCCTTCCCCCATGCCCCTGAACGTGAAGGTAAGGAGAACAGGGAGCATGCAATCCTAAATCCCACACATGGTGTGTTACAGACTTCCTTAAGCAGCTGCTGAGGAAATGCCACACAAATGGTTTTACCAGCGGTGCTCCTAAATTCAGACGCTGTTAGCCAAGTGAATCCACCTCAGCACTAAATGGGGGACACACCATGAGAATGGGACATACCCACAGTGACAACCTCCACTACGCACTACCAGTGTTGGCTTGGCTGTGCAATGAAGACAGTCAGGTAGGGAGGTACTCCTGTAAAGGGTTTCAGAAGACAAAACCTAAGGAAACTCTAAAAATTCTAGAAGAAATGTCATTTGTCATTCCCACTCACTGGAAATTACACTGCTGGGTGGTATCAAAGTGTCCACAGGAAAGAGATCGTACAAGTGGGAAAGCAGCACATAGGAGGGAAAGGAGGGGAACAGGCAGTACTAGAGACAAAACCACCCCTTGTGTAGAGGGTGTCACAATGATACCATGAAGGATGCAACAGTTGGAGATTGTCCCACTCAAGTGCTGAGCACAGAGGAAGGCAGTTTCTCCTTCTAGGAAATGCCATTTCCCATGGTTTTTAGGTTCCATTTCCAGTGTGGGTTTCTGGCTCTGCCCAAACGTGGGGATGAGCTCCCCAGAGAAGCAAGGTATGCTGATCGTCTTTGGCAATTACAAAAGTGAGGGGAGGCTGGGGTGAGAGCACAAACCAGGTCCTTTGAGCCTGCACAGCTCTGACAGGAACACTCTGAAGCTGTGTGTTACTCCACTGCCCACACAGCCGTTTTACTGCTTATAATCCAGACAACCCTAAAGCAGCTACGTGAGGCAGCAGAGTTACAGATCTACAAGGAAGGGGGAACAAGGGACAGGGACAGGCCGTAGGCAAGCTGGGAATCAGGACAGAACAGCATCCCAGCTAAAAGCCAACTGAGACAAACACAAAGCATGCTGTACCTACCGTATGGCCCATATGATGGAACAGCTGCATCAGGGACCAGTGGCCAAAGCAAGGGAGAGATAAAAGGAAGAGGAGAGAGAGACAGAGAGAAAGAGGAAATAACAAGAACTGAACAAGGCCCGCCACCAAAACATTCCTCACTTGTACTTGCCAGCAGTTTACCCTTTCATCACCAACAGATTTCATCTCCCCCCACTGCAACCACTGTCCTTCCAAAACCTCTGGGGCTGGCTGGGATGGAGAGGTCATCTACAGGCTGCTGTCTTCCCACACTTCATCACAGATCTCCCCCAGTAGGAAAGAACCCCTTTACTTGGAAAACACTGAATGTACGTGCATACACTGGGCACAAAAACCCCCTTTTCCCAGAGATAACATCCACCTTCCTCTTCCCTAGAATAAGACTCGTAGTAGCCCAGCCCTCACAGAGTCACTACAAGGAGATCCTCCTCCTCCATGACAAACATATTGCCAAAGCACAGTCTCATCTTCCCAAGCCAGATTCAAAACAGAGCCTGTTTTAGGCCCTGTCCCTCTTGACTTCAGTCTGTTGCACAATCTGGAGCAATGGAGTTCCCCTCTGGTGAGACAGGAAGAAGGACAAACCCACTCCACCGAAACAATGCAACTTCTTGCAGCCCTCAAGTCTGCAACAAGCTGTTGTGGGTGGCACGCTGGGGAACTGAAAAGGGAACAGTGCAATTCAGGCAAGGTTTCTGCCCTGCAGAGCCATTGCACAATGAATCCGTTCAGACACCACGGAGGAGGGGATGTCACATTTTCCAAGCAGTCAGGTTGAGAGTCATATCAGTGCGCTGGCTGCTGGAGGGACCAGTCTCCACCCAGTCTCACTACCAAAGGGACAAGCCATATGCACTGGCATATTTCCTACCTTGGGCATCAATTCTCTTGTCCACATACACCTTGTATGTGAAGGCATGGCGCAGGGCGATGGCTGCAAAGAACATCTCCACACAGATGATGAAGTCTTGATACCCAGCAGCTACTGTGCCTTCACCCACAGACACATTAGCAGAGTGGATTTTGGGGATGGCACCACACTTTTCCAAGATGGCCAACAGCATCCCTAAACAAAGCAACAAGCTCCTGTAAATGTGCAGAAAATATGATTGCATGGTAACTGTGAAGAATAGCTGTTTGTGCTGTATGTCCTAGATGCAACCCCACAATGCAGGAGCTACAAACGGAGCGGGCTACATACATACACCCACCTACAGTCACTTGTGCAAGAGGGAAAAGAGGAATGAGATAAATACACTTAAGCAAAGAATGTTCAAACACTGACCCTCTTCTATTCTCAACTGATGCATAAACTGTGGAACTAATTGCTGCAGGACTTATTCAAGTCTAAAACGGTAAAAGCAGTCAGATATTTCTGCAAGCACTCCTGTGATCTCTGTGTTGTCACAAAATAGGTTCTTTCAAATGGTGTGCAATAGGCCAATCCACACACAGAGTCAAGGTATTTGATTTATTTACAGTTCTGTGCAGAAAGGGGTGCTGGGGGGCAAACCCACAAAGCCAGCACAACAACTACCAAAACTCACTGTTCAAACATCTTAGCAAACAAAGGCATTAATGTTCCTCGACTACAAGTCTCCTAGTTCTCTTATTAATTAGTATTCTATCTTCTATTGGTTAACGATTGTCTCACTTCTCATACCAA
>JAWMRA010000041.1:49506495-49543899 GCA_035584735.1 Pseudotriccus pelzelni | reverse complement strand
AAGAAGAAAATACCTCCTTCTCCTCCTGGACTGATACAAAGTGGGGAGGGATGTTTCTGTAAATACATAGTGCTTTTACTTAATTAAAATTGCTGTAGATGTAGTTGCTTTGTTTTATTTTTGCTAGTAATAAGTCTTGATATTATTTTCTCCCCAATCAGATCTCTTTGTCTACATAAACTTCTCTCACCTTAGAGCAATTTGTGGGGGGTGTGGTAAAAAATTGTCCCCTAGGCAAACCCATAACATTCTGTCTGTCTGCCTGGCCACTCGTGAAAAGCTGAGTGTTGACGGAACACCTTTAGCTTTACATGATTCAGGTATCTACTGTTGTGGATTTCAAAGGCAAAATGGTGAACCTTGCTCTGTGCTGTGATATTTTTCTAGTCATGACACTCTCTAAAGTTGTGTTGAAAAGGAAGCACCTGTACTGCCATCTGCTTATTGAAGGAAATGAGGGGCAGATAGATTGTTTTGAATGTTATACCTATATTGACTTGACTCAAAATCACATTAAAATTTTAATTTAATTTTAAGACTGTGTTTCATTTCTACTACAGCTTGACAAAAGAAGCAAATATGGTATGGAAAAGATTTATGTAGGTTTCTAAATGCAATTTTTTGAAGCTTGACTGATTAGGCAAACATTAACATTAGAAAATGCAAAATGTTATACCTCTATTAAAATAAAAATGACACGTTTATTGCATATATTTTATAGAAGGTTTTATTTTTTTGTTTTGTTTTGATTTTTTTTCCTTTGACTGGGAAGCTGTAAAGGTTAAGTATTGTGTCTCAGCTGGTTACTAAGATCAGTGGGACAGTTTATGGAAAGGAATGTTACTGAACTAGAATGTAGAGGTTTAGATGGTACAGCTGAAGGTACTGTACAAGGGAAGGGAAAGTCTGTTTGCAGGAATAAGATTGTGGCAGGCACCTTTACTCATCAGTTCAGAACAAAAGGCCTTAGTGCCTATTTCCTCTTTATTAATATTTTTATTTCCAAAGACTACTTTTTTGCCTCATCTTCACAAGATGCTGGATCTAAACAAACAACACTCATAAAAATTATCTGCTGAGCCATCCAATATCATCTATTACGTTCATGGCACAAGGTAATTTCAGGGGTGATAACAGTGCCATGGAAACATACAATCTGGAAATGGCTCTAACTTTCCAGACACAGAGAGGATACAAATGTTCCATTCAGAGATGAACTGTTCATCTGACCTATTAATTGGAATTTTCACTAGTTTATTAAATGTGTCAATGAAAACAAGGCCCGTGTAGCTGTGTAAAGCCTATCACACCACTCCACTGCTGTTGTTCTTACGTTACTTAAGTGCTGGAATTGATCCTGTTAATCATTCAATTCTTCTTGTGACCCGAGAGCAAGAAAAGAGTATCTCCAGTGCTCTGTTTGCCTGCTCGAAACTTGTCGTTCATCTCATTTGATCTCAGTGTTAGTTGTGATGTGATCAATCACTCTCATCTTTCTAAGTGCCTACAGCAAGGAGCGGTGGTTTCCCTTGTTGCTGTCTTGAAGTTTTATATTCTTTTCTCACCACATTTTTTCACGATTAATAAAATTAATGCAGTAGTGTCTCTCACCCCTCTACACTGAAGTGCTGTGAGGCACTTGAACTATTACTCCCTTTCCTGGCTTATCCATTTTATTCCTGGCTGCAGCCTTGATTATATCTCCTGCAGTAGGTAAGGTGGTTTTGAATCTTCTGATTCATTCTCTAGTGCTTTCACTGTCCTTGTACTCTGCTGTGCTGTATCTCAAACCTGTCTGCTGCCGCTACCCATGCGTGGGCTTCGAGCAGTAGTTCTTTTATGCTGCACCCCTGTTCCCATTGGCTTCCACTGAATTCTTCTCTGGTAGTGAAGCTTTATTTCCCCCAGTTCACTCCATGCCTGTAACTCTTATAATTTACATGAACTTCTCTTTCTGAGCTTTCTGAGCCCTCTAAATTGTGTCTTCTGATCCAACAGGTCCTGACCAGAGCTAGTGTTGATGTTGTGGTTACTCTCCCTCTGCTGCAGACTTTATCTGATGTCAGTTTTCTTCCTAAGCAATTGCGGGACCTTCACCGCCGAGGCCAAGGGTTCGATCCCAGCCAGGGATACTCCCCGGGCAGGTAGAGCTCGTTAGCCCTGTAAGGCAATCCACCTATGTTCTAAGGACCTCGCTGCCTCCGTCCAAGCATGCTTGGCCCCGGCAGATGAACCTTAGGATTAAAGGGTGGGCTCAGTTCTGCGCACACTGTGTCTCACCTAAAAAATCCAATGCGCAGGCTGGAAGGTGTAAAGACCTTCCCCGGTTCTTCGTTCGCGAAGACTGGCCATTACTTACCCTTATCTATATATGTAATTGCTATACCTGTAACCCTTATCACTGAACACAGTAATGACTTTGCCAAAGCCTGAACTAGGAGAGAAAACACCAACCATGGAAAACTCATTTAAATAACTGTGGTAACCCCTTTTGCCTTCAATTTTTCTGCAACTCAGTTGACAGCTCCCAGCACCCAGAGAAAGAAAAGCTGAGCTTTTCCTATTGTCCTCCAGTGACCCCTGCCCTCTGATGCGGTCATTACAATACCAGGCCATTCCACAAGCACTAGGGAAGAGATGACATCAGAGGAAGAAGACAAAACAAAACAAAAGGAATAAAAGGGAGGGAGAAATATCTGCCTGTCCCTCCCCAAAAGAAGTAAGTGCTAGCGATCAAAGCTCATCACACCAGCAAAAGAACACTTCTCCCATTCCGGATCCACATTCATTAGATGATACTTATGATATCAATGTAACAGAAAAAAAAATCTATTTGTGTCAGTGCTACTGACACTCAGGTTTTTACAGAAACAGAGTCACATGAAAGAGCAATACCAAAACACTACAAAATGCGGTCTACAAATGGCTCTAGACTGCTTTCCAAACTTATTAATAGCGTCTTCTCCCCCCATTCCCTAACAGAGCTCCTCCCCACTTCACAACCTAAAACCTTCTCAGCAAAAGAAAGCATAAGATGGATGTCAAGGGAGGGAAGTGAACCAAAAGGCTGTTTCAAAGTAATTCCCAGAAAAAGTGAGGGAGAAACCTGCTTTCCAAAGGTGCTTTCATCTCCACCTGTAGTTTTTTCACATAGGCCAATGTGCCAAGGTGAACTCTGGCGCACGGGCTGCCTCCTGAGCAGATGCTCAAATGTTTGCAAACTCCCTGAGCAAGCGAGGCAGGAGGACACTGGCTGTTGCTAGGAGAGGAGTTTCGCAGTGCATCAGGCCTCCTGCTAGACCTACACGCGCGCAGGGCAGGGAAAATATAAAACCAGGCCCAAACAAAGATGCCTCCTGTATCACGTGTGCACGTTTGCCATCTGCTGCTGCATCTCAGAGCATTGTTGTGGATGTGAGGAGGGTCTGCTGGTCCCTTCAGATGATTAACTCGTTCACATGGCCAGGGGCACCTCTCTGCAATGCAGATCTCACCAAAATAACTGCACCAATGAGTTATGATTTAAGGAGGGGATGGTGATAAATTGTCCTCAAAAATACACTGCTAGAGTGCAGTCTCTCCTGCTGGGTGGGTAGAGGCTTCTTTCAGGATAAGATCAGGAGGGAAGTTAAGATAACATTTACTGAAGAGTAAGCATTTCCCTCACACACAGCATTAGTGGTATTACATTATCTGCAGCAGATAACAAAAACCAAGCCATTGGTAACTCATCCTGAACACGGCATCCTCTCTCCTGCAGGACTCAGAAGCGCTACACATGAGCAGCCTCAGCACGTGGGGGCTGTTCTACCCTGTGCAAGCACACAGGTGGCCACAGGATGGGACCAGAAGAATACATTGCTAACACACCGCACCAGCAAAACAGGACAAAGCAAGTGCTTGGCTGCTGATTAGGTGCTCTTCTAACAAGAGTGAGAAACTAAGCAATACCTTGCTTTCTAACGCCCAGATACAATCAGATTCTTTGGCTTTACACCTTCCTGAAGCAAAGGACCCAAGAAGACAAAAAACTCTGTCTTTATGGAACACTGTAAAGGGAAGGCTCAACACATCCTGTCATGGTCAGAGGCCAGTGAGGAAGAGGGTCCGGTTGGACCGGGCTTTGAGCAAACCTGTCCCAGCCCACGGCAGGGGTGCTGAACTAGATTATCTTTACAGGTCTTTCCTGACCCAAATCATCTTTTGATTCTATGATTTCCAGTCAGTAAGCAAGCCATGGTCATCCCGTTAGGCACACCACAAAACTTCGCTTCAACAGGTGACAGTGATGCTTTCTGCATGTTCTCAACCAGAAACAAAGTTCTCTCAGAGCAGAGACTTCCCACCTCTGTCTGACCCCTCCTTACCTTCATAGCAGTCCCGCACTGTGCCAAAGTAAACATAGTACTGGTCATTGGTGAAGAACAGGAGACTGAGCCATGAGTCAAAGGCATAAATGGGCACAATGAAGAGGATCCGAACAATGTAGCGCTGTTCGTTTGGGCAGCTATAGCAGCGAAGATGCATGTAGATCTGAGGGGATGAAGAGGGGAGACCAGGATCAGTGGAATATGGAGTAGAGAGGAGAAAGTAGAACTGGAGAGTCAATTGGGCCAGGAAAAACAAACTCAGTAAGTCACCTCTTGATTGCCTCCAGCAGCCGCAAGGTGATGAACATAAAAGAAAAAATAAATCACTGTTATCATATGATATTGATATAGCAACCCTTAGTTTGCAGAGAGGGGGAAGGAGAAGGAAGAGTAAATGGAGGCACTTCTAATCTAGTTTCTTATAGGGAATTAATTTACTGTTACATCACCTTGCCCACATTCTTTTGTTTATATCTTTTTTCCAGTTATCAGTCCTACATTTCTGCTATCCTCTTTTAAGTACCTAAGATTCACACCACTGAGGCTGCTTTTCTCTGAAGAGGGAACGTGCATGCACTTAAGCACATGCTCCTTGTGAACACACTCACTCTCTTGGCAGTTTTGGATGCTTTCAAGACTTTCACCTGAAATAACCTAAGAGAGCCCTTCAGAGCACAGCCAAAAGCTGATAAGCCACAGCCTATACGCTCAAAAAGTGTCATTCTGCACATTGGAGACAGCACAGCCACAAAGTGACAGCCATCGAGGGAGCACTGAGCTCATGCAACATGCTCAAAGGAACCACAGAACCACAGAGTTTGTTTTGTCCGACTGTTTGCACACATGCCAATCCCCCTAAGTCACTGGCTGGGGGAGCGCAGTGTCCCCACCCTACCTGCTCCCACCCCTCACAGTTTGTTAGCCATCATTAAATCCCACACCTAAGATGCTGTTTCACAGAATACCCACCTCCTGAAAAAGGCACTGACCACAAGCACACGCTGAAGATGAGCACAGCTCCTGCAATGGCCTAATAACATGGCCAGAGCTTCAGCGCAAGTTGTGGGTACGCTCTGTTGACCACGGAGTCAGCAGAGGCAAAGCCTCTGTATGGCAATTCTCATCGAGCTGCTGCCCCAACTGCTGGAATTAGTAACAGCTAGTTTATTACATACGTGCCTCATGACTGACTGATTCTGCTGCCTGAAGAGGCACAAGTGTTTGTTTGAAGCTTCAGCCGGCGTGGGGATGTTGTGAGGATTCTGTAGGGTCTAACAAAACATATACTGATGATCTCACCTTTCCCTCATAAGGGAGAGGGGCTTGTCTCTCTCTCCCCAGCAGTCTGTTGCTTATCCCTCCCTGCCTCTTGGCCAGATCTGGTCAAAATCAACTGAAGGGCTCAAAAATACTTCCATTTCCACTCCTAACCCATGAGGAGCTCATAAAAACCTCATTTCCTGAGGAGAACAGGTTGAAAATAAACTAACAAACCTAAGGGATATTTTTGCCCTTCGACAATCCCCGTGACACATCTCACCCAGCACAGGGACAGCTGACACCGGAGTTCAGATGACTCCAAGCTTTGCCCTTGGGATGTCAAAAGAGCCCTGTTATCCGTGTGCCTACGAGAGCACAGGAGTTGCTGCCGTGTGAGAGGACAACAGTGCGTTTCAATCAACAGTGTCTCTCTGGCACTGACATCCATCAGTTTCTTCGGAGAAGGACATTAATGCCTAACTGTGCAATGCTATACTGCGGAGGAAAATTTCTTCCTACCCTCAGTAGGCAATCAATTTGACAGAAGGATCGGTGGCACTTGTAATTGTTACCCAAGCTGGTGAAACTGCAGGTGTTACTCTTATTCATCTGTGACTAATCCATTTTTAACTTCACTAACCCCTGTACTCCATTAGTAGGCTGTAGTTTTCTAGATTCTAGTCATCACTCTGGAATCTACGATCCAACAGGTACAAAACACAGGTTGATAAATAACAGGGCTTGTGTTTCCCCACTGTGTTTTTCAGTTCACATGACAACTGCATGAAAGGGAGGTACGGAACAGGATGCAGGGTTTGACTTGTTCTGGCTCCCAGGACACCTGCCCCAGAAAGCAGAGAGGGAAGAAAAATTAAAATAAAACATTTCCTGCTACTCCTTTCCGCTGTGGAGTTCAGCCTTTGGAATCCACTGGCACAGGAGATCAAAGGAGGAATGTCAAACAACAGGTGACTACAATCTTTTAGCCAACAGCTGACACAATAACAAAATGGATGGATTCAGATACAAGGCCTGTGAAAGGATGGTCTGAGATAACACACCTTACTGCAAACACTCAAGAGACGGCCAAATGTTTTACAGAGTGTGCTTCTTCTCCGTTCACACTATGGCAATGGTCTGTTCCTCAACGTGGGGAAAAGGAAAGGATGAGAAGTACGAGTGACAGGATTTTACCTGGTGGCAGGTGATGAGCAAAGCTGTCCATACAAAGAAACCTGAGATAGCCTGAGCAGCAGTGGTCATGAGGAATATTGGCTGCTCCACAGCTGTGGGGCTGCCATCCTCCGGCATCCAGGAGAAGTTAGGAGCCACAGCTGGAGTGGTGGCAGTTGATCCCAATTTGGGGGCTGCAGTGACATCAGTCATCATTATCATGGTGCCTTTTGGTGTGAGGTTCCAGTTGGGATTGCTAAAGAGCTGCCCACGAGCCAAGACCTGTCAAGGAAGAGGACCAAAAAGCAATTGAACCCAGCTGAAAGGAGTCAGGAGCATAACAGAACAGTGCTTTGCATCTCTCACATGCCTTTCACCAGGCTGCTCACATGTTTTAGGAAGAGGACCTAGATAAGTCTGCATTGCGACCCCTCGTGACACAATAAGTCATGTGGTGTTCAGGAACCTCTCACACCCTCCCTGAGATCCTGAAACACTGCCATTGTCACCACCCTACCGCAATAAAAATATTTCAGCACAAGATGAATAGAGCATTTACCTGAGATCATAGAATCATAAAATGGTTTGGGTTGGAAGGAAACTTAAAGATTATCACGTTCCAACCCCCTGCCATAGGCAGAGACACCTTCCACTCGACCAGGTTGCTCAGAGCACCATCCAGCCTGGCCTTGAACATTTCCAGGGATGGGGCATCCACACCTTCTCTGGGCAAACTGTTCCAGTCCCTCACTATCCTTCACAGTAAAGAATTTCTTCCTAATATCTAATTGAACCTACTCTCTTTCAGTTTAAAATCATTCCCTCTTGTCCTGTCACTGCATGCCCCTGTAAAAAGATCAGAAGGAAATATCTAAATCATCCATACTGGAAGATGACAGGCACAACTAAGAGCACAGCTCTGCTTTCCATAAAAGTACGGGCTATTCTGCTGTGCCTTAGTGTTATGGTTAGCAGCAACAGGCAACAACAACACAGTGCCACTATGCAGCAAGGGGGGTGAAGGGAAGAGTACCCTTACTCCTCTAGCAAGCAGTCCCACCTCTCCTACTGGCATGTTGAAAACCACACTCAGCCCAAAGCACCCTCATCGGAAGGATATGCACTGAAAGCTTTCCTTGCTTTGGGAGCACAAAAGTCATGCCTCTACCAAACATTGTATGGCACGAACACTCAGCCAGCCTGTTACTAATTCTACTAACTTAGCATTATTTTCTACACGATGTGAATTTAACCTGATTGGCTTTTAAAAGCCAGTTGACCCATGAAAACACTCAGAACATGGAAGACCTCAAATCAGCACGACCCTTGGCCATTTCCTGGATAAAAAGCTATCTTCTTACAATGGAACAAATTCTTGAAGGTCTAAGATCTAAAGTAGCTATTATTTTCGATTTGGTTGTAAGCAGACTCTAGTGTGACCTCTGGATTGCAGGATGATAATCCACTTAAACCAAGATCACAAGCAGGCAGGCATTGGTTCTACCCACTAGAAGAGCTGCTTCTGATGTGGTTGCAGTAGAGACATGGCTATCGAGAGGAACAGCATAATGCTGCCTCCTTCTGATAACCTCCTAATAGTTTTTGGAATGCCCTCTCTGTAAAAGCACAAGACATAGCTTTCAACACAGGCCTTTATGATCAGTAGATGGAAAGGGCTTTAGAAAGGCCAACAAGCCATCTCCACAGTTTACAGCTGCAGCAGGGAAGGACACATCTGTCATTTACTGACAGGTTATTACACAACAGAAACGAGAGCACACACTTGACGATGAACTGCCCCAGCTCAGCTCCACCTGAAGCCACAGCACAAACTGGGGAACACGGTACCTAGTAAAAGCAGAGGGCCACTAGCAAGTCCTTTCCACATGCACACTAAGGTGTGCAAATGGCCCCTCCAGCACAGGCTTTTCCAAAACATACACTTGCAGTAATGGTGTGCAGCACTCTGATGTTACTTGTGCCACAGTCCACCTCATTTCTGCTTTCTTCTACAGGAGAAAGAGAAAAATCCTGGGAAAATACCTAGATTTTTTTAAGCAGATATTATCTTACTATACATGGAGCTGCACAACTGTTGTAGTTTAATTTACAAACTAATTGTCAAACTTGGCTTTTCTTCGTTCTTTCCAGTTGTTGTTTTTCCAAAATAGCCCTGCTCTGAGTTACAGCTTTCCATAACCACATGTACAGCAAGGGTAATTCCTTTCCAGTCCTGATCAGTACAGGAAATACAATGGTTCACTTTGGAGCTTCAAAACATATATACACACACACATGCACATTTCATTACCCATACTATATCTAAACATTTGGAGAGATGAAGGCTGAATGAGGATGTCACAAGGTAGCAACTGAACACTCACAGTGCTGAGAGAGTGCTTCCACTAAGCTCATAAAGGGCACATCTAGAACGAAATCAGAGCAGATGCACCTGTGGTTAACCTAGGTCTAAATAAAGTCCAGCCAGCTGCAACTTTGCTCATCCCAGTGCACTTTGGGAGATATGCAAGAGAGGAAGCTGCTAAGCCCTTCCTAAAGTTCATGGGGGAGAGGATTTGTACATCAGTGGCAGGACGAACAGGACCTGGACATCCACACTCTGGCTAATCAAACCACATCAACAGCACAGTCCCAAATGCAGCGTCAGTAACATCAGCAGAAATGAAGATCTGAAAGAGAATTCTTCTGTGTCTCTGCACTCGTTTTAAAAGAAGTGGAAATAGCTAAAAGTGATCAACAAGCATTTCGACATGACAAGGGTTATGTATTCAGAAACAGGGTCACTTACAAGTTCAAGTTGTGTATGTAACCTTAACACTGCCCCCTTGTGATTATATATCAGCCACCATTAATTACATGATTGTCTATCATTCTTAACCTAATCCCCTTTAACTGACACAGTCATTGAAATGAATAACTCTTTCCAGCACTGTGTTCTGAAAAAAAACATACAAACTTTCCTACAAACTAAGGTTCCACTCTGCCTATGCCAAACACCAATTCTCCTCACCCCCCCTGTTCCTCAGGGTTGCCCCTGAGGACAGCTTTTTATTCACTTGATACTTTTTACTGGTTCTATGCATCAGTTGGCAGTTCATTCTCCTTGCTAGTGAAACATGACGGAATGCTGTACTCCCAAATCTGCAAAATTAACACAGACTTTCCAAATTATCCCTCTTAATCTTCTCAAGTCCCACACATTGTAGCTACAGTGACAGGTATAAGCAGTGCACAAAGCTGTTATGAGAGACTACTGTATGCAAGAAGCTGAAGCTGTGAGAGCAGATCTGGTCTATACTTAAGAAAAATAGATCATAGCACAGATGATTAGAGCCTTAACCAGGTGAGTGGATTTCAGCTCATTCACTATGCCAGATCAGCCTTTGAGCTCCTCTTTTGCTTTGTTAAAAAGAACATCAGGAGGGTGGGCTGTTAACTCACTTAACAGCCCTTTCTTCTGAGAGGCCACTTTCCCTGTGCAACAGGACACAACTCTAGCAAACCATTAGAACAGGTTTCCAATAAAGGTGGTGGCCGGGAGCACGTCATAGCAAACGTGCTGCCTTGACAAGCAACAGATCAAGCACCTTGGCATAAGCAGCTTCCCTCTTACTTGACACTGTGAATGTGTTTTGGCACTTGTTTCTTGGACACCTACCTCCATCACAGCCCAAGTCAATGCCACATTATACCTTCCTGCTTCCTCTCACACGTGGGTAAAAAGATACTTTAAACAGCCACAAAGCTATTCCCTATTCACTTCCATCTTCTCCACTCTCCCACTTTGCTACTCCAGTTGTGCAATGACCTGACATCAGTCAGGCTCCTGGCTGTGATCTCTTCCCAGCGGTCCTCCCAGCTGGCCGTATTCCTCTGTTGTTTCTTGCGCATTTTAAGCTCCCTGGGACAACTGCCTTTTTGTTCTCTGCCCATACAGTTCCCAGCACTGCAAGGTACCAAACCATGAGGAAGGCGCTTGACATTACCATATGTCAAATCAGGGGCATTTAGAAACATGAATTACCAATGCAATACAAACCAATCTGATGCATAACAGATTTTGGAGAGTTCCTTACTCTTCTGCCATATCCTGTCTTCTCTGCCCATCTCTTTCATCTCTACCTCATTGCTTCCAGTTCAAGGGAAAATAAAGTTACTTGCACACTTATTCTCCCTCTCTGGAGAACACTCGTAAATACATCAAAGGAAAATATTTCAACACTTAAAAATTTCACTCTTGGAGCTCTCCCCATCTCCAACTGACTACCATGCTCCCCCCGGAGGTAACCTGAAATATAACAGGACCAGGAGAACAGAGAGCCAGGAAAACTGTCAAACTTTTGGAAACTAGAAACATGCACACATAAAAGTACATCTAGGTACTCCCAGGGCTTTTGAATGCAGGCTTAGGTGTATTTCAGGATGGCCACAGGAAACTTGGATCAGAGCTGTACGATTCTTCTATGTGGGTTACGTGAACTTCAGGCAGTGCCTAGGGCTGTATGAGGTCTTATACACAAAAACCTCGAAAGTGGAAGGCAGAGATCACACCCCCATCCCCTACAAGCTGTTACCTGTTCCTGCCCAGAAGTCATTACAAGTTACGCACATTAGAGCAAGACAGGACCTCATACTACCAGGGCATTTAGCTTAAACACCAACCTTAGTACCAGCTTAAACTTATCTAACAGATCTTCTGAAAGCACTTTATGAGTATTAGGGGCTGCTCTCAGTGCAAGCAGGGGAAAAGAAAACAAAACAAAACATGTGCTGTTTCTATCAAAATAACTATCCTGATAAAAACCTAGAGATGCAATTGGATACAAAAATAGGATTCTTGATAGAGAAGAGGCTTTAAACTGCATCGGGACCGATTCTGTTAGAGACAGCAAACCGACATAAAGCTAGCAGGGATGTGTCCACATGGCCTACATCCACAGGAAAACAACAGCGCACTAAATCTCCACCAGGAGCACATTGCCAGTCCTGTATCTTTTGGAAACAGAGATCTTGTGTCTTCAACATTAACATGGCAGCTTCTTCCACTGAAAATAAACTCAGAACAGTAAACAGACAGGATGTGGCACAAGTGAAAACAAAAAACTTAATTTCTGGCTTGCATAAAGGCATGGAAAATCTTACCACTGAGGAGGGGCTATTTCTACATAAACAAACATAAATAAGGAAACCTCATTTCTGACGCAACAGAAGTGGTGTAAGAGGAGAAAAGAAAGATTCAGGCTTGGTCCTTCAGTTCCGTGGGGTGTATCTGAACAAATACTGAACCACAGTCTAAGTAAAGGACAAGGTGGCAGCCTGCTCTGAGCAAGACCTACCCTGGTGCAGGTAGCAAAAGAACCTGAAACAACCTGACTCTGAAGCCCATCTGCAAACACAATCTGTATTTTTAAAATAGATCATCTCATCCAAAGCTGAAAGTATTTAATTTCTAAACTGCTGAGAGAGCAAAGAATGATACACAAAGATATCCCATGAAAGACTCTTAACAGCTAAGCCTCCTTGTGCTGTACATGACACGATCCACTAAAATACACACGGCCTGGCTGCAAGGTTCTCCTGGAGAGCTACAAGACAAAAAAATGTTCCTCCTTAAAACCTACTCCACACTTAACCTAGCTTTAAATATCCACCATGCTGACCTTTGTTTCTGTTAAGATACCACAAAACCATTTTCTACTCCCCTCTTTAGTTCTTAGTCCTCCAAGAGTTTCTTCATTAAACAATCCTTATTCCTACAAGAGTTTCTCCATTAAATTATCCTTATTCTGGATCCCAAAAGACCAAGATCCATACAGAAGTCCCATGCAGTAGCTTAATCAAAGTCTGAACTTTCTGCATCTATTAGGACATGAGCAAGAGCTTTACATTCGTGAAAGCAGGAGCTTAATGCTTTCTCAGAATGTGCCCTAGACTCACAAGGAGTACAAAAACACAGGACAAAATGGTTCAAGGTTTATTTTAAACGATTTTAATTATAACAATGCCTAGAATTGCCAACTGGGATCAACTCTTTCCATTGTGCTAGGCATACATGATAAATTCTGTAATTGATAGATAATTGATTTAAAGTCTTTTCAACACCCAAAGGCATGACATCACCAGCTGATGTGGCAAAAGGTAGAAAAGGAGAAGAGGACAAAATAACTCTACACAGTAAGAGAATCACTGGCACAGCTCAAATCAGTGACAGCAATCCAAGAAAAATCAAATGCTTTTACATTTATTACTTCTTAAATTGCTTTTGCTCTCTGGGGTGGCATCTAGTTTACTTAGCTATGAGACATGAAAAGGTCCCAACAGTGCATTTTTAAGCTCTCCAGTAGCACTCCCCAAACTATCTGAGTTAAGTATGTGACCTGGCATGCGATTTTAACAAGTACAGCTCATTTACATTTTACTACTCATGTTGGGGAAAGCTTCCTTAACGTCAAGGCAGTGAAAGTCACCCCACAGCACACTCTTCATACAAAGGCACAGGTATGTAAGTCCGAATGCATTCGAGCAGTGCTATGCTCGGCCAGAAGAGAGGCAAGACTTACAAACATATGCAGTGACTGAATCTAGTTACTGCATTTCATGTCATGCTCTGTCTGCACAACAAATTCCAGATCCAAATGCAGTTCTTGTCAATGTTATTTCTAGAGGAGTGAGCAGTCTGAACGCTGAAGAGATGTCCCAGTCACAACTTTCACAGCTGTCGGTACAGTCAGTGAAACAAGAGAAAAGAATCACTGGGACATAAAACCAGTAGCATCAGCACGACCCGAAGAGGAAGACCATCAGCCTCAGAAGCATAAAGTAGAGGAGTCAGGCAACTAGGAAGACCAAACTGCAGGGCAAGGTACACAACCACTAAGCCATACTCAAGAGATGATACCATGCCTACATACACAGAAGAGCACATCCTACACACAAACAATTTAACCTTCAACAAGGTCACACGACTTTTTTTCTCGTTTTGAGGAAATAAATATCTGAGAATACCACAAAAATCTTCTCCACTTGCACCTCACACAGCCCCTACTCATTTTGCTAAACCATAGTCATCTGAAGAGAAAGCAGCTTCCCCTCCCCATGCGCCCATTAAAAAACCCAGAATCAACAATAAAACCCTTTTACCCTGAGCCATGCACTCTTCTTTCCAGAGTTTTTTTCTGCTCTATTAATTTCTGTTGTCTCACTGTATTAGCACAGCCCTCCTCTCCCCATCCTCCTCCTCCTCCTTTTTTTTTTTTTTTGTGGACTGACCAACATTATGATAGGTCAACATCCAACACACAGTCCCTTTTTTGGAAGGGGACAGGAAAAAGAGAGAAAGGGGGAGGGAGATGAGGAGAAGGCATGTTCCCCATCCTTCCAACTGCTCCTTTGGGCACAGGATCAAACACACTTAGGCCATGCACTGCACCTCTTTCCCATACTCCCAGCAGCCCCACTCCGCACAAACCAGCCAAGCCCCCTGTTCCCAGGGGAGAAACACAGTAAGCCTACAAAGATATTCTGCAACTGACAGAAGGGAAAGAGACAACAAGAAAAAGGATGTGTTGTAAACAGTTGTGTCCAGCATGACAGAGGAAGTTCGCTTTTCATTTTCCAAATTCTCAAGAACAAAGTCAAATCAGAACTTACTCCACCACCACTTGCATTCATTGTTCCCCACCTCTGAGTGCCAAGAGAGAGCAAATAACAGTTTTGAATCTCACACAGGGTATACAGTTACTCTAAGAAGAATCAGAAGTCAAACTCTACAGCAGCATGGAAAGGTATTAAACATGTGGAAGTCACATGCAAAGGGAGTTTTTTTAATATGCTGGAGTATACTTTTCTACACGGAATATAACATATAGAATCTTTCACACGAGATCACTACTTCAATTTACCAAGCAAATGTGCTAGAAGAACCCAGACATCTTATCACAGGCCTAGGCAACTGTGCAGCGGTGCACTGCGGGCAATGGCACATCTGACTTCCCTAACATTCTCGGAAGCAGACATGCAGCAGTGTTGTAAAAACAGTCATTCTCAACAAAGCACCCAAAGCGACTCACTATGAAGCCATTCTGTTATTGCTAAAATAACAACTGGTTGGCTTATTTTTGTTTGTGAGTTGTTGCTTTTCTTTTTTTTTTTTTTTAACTCTGATGACCATAAGAAACATACATCCTTCTTAATTTCCAAAAATCATGGACTCCTAATTTCATGGCTCATGTCTGACATTATCCCCTCCAGTCTCTCCTGCTGTGCTACTCCATCGAGAAAAATAAAAATCCTACAGAGGCAAACTTCTGAAAGCAGGATTGGGACCTTTGCATTCCTGGACTCACGGGAGAGGAGAGTTCCTCCACACACAAAAATGCCAAGTCCTAGATGCATCAGCATTACAGCTTTGCTAGTTAAAGAATAAGCCCAGACACAGTACTTCTCTTACAGAAAGATTACCTTTGAAAGTTCACAAGCAATGCCTGGAGGAAGAAACCATTCTAACCCTTGATGGCTAAAGCACAGAGAGAAGAGGCAGCATCAGAGGGGAAAACCTTGCCCAGCCCGTCCTCCAAAGGCTACTTACAGCACAGGAGTGGCTCGGAGCTGCTCCCCTTTTCCTATCTCAGCACCAAAGCTGACCACAGAGCTTTGCAGAGAAGTCACCAGTTCTGTTAGAAGCTGACACTAAAACATATTTCGAGGCGATTCCAACATCTGCCCTCTCTGTCCCAAAAGCCATCAATAGCAATGCATGTTCTCTATACAGAAAGAAACACACCACATATCTAACTGAGGAGGTGCGTTTAAAAAAAAAAAAAGATGAAACTTCAACCCAATGTTTCCAGACACTGTAACATTAAATTACCCAGTGGCGGGAAGTTGCCTAAGTGGGAATTTATATAAATAACTTCTATCTTAAGACTCTCATAAAATCAGCGCCATCACAAAGTCATTGGGAGGGGGGAAGGAAGTCTGTAAGGAGAGTTTGGAGGAGGAGTGAGGTCACTCCCAGCTCCCATGGGACAATTAGCTGCAAATAGATTCACCCACCACTAACCAGCCTTTCCTCGCAAAACTGGCAAGGAGACAAGGTGTGGTGAGCCATGAAGAGAAATTCACTCTCTTCTACTCTGCCTCTTCAGGTGATTGACTTGTCCAGGTTCATTTTAAGCAACGTGGACAGAGGCACAGCTATGCTCATTACCGCTGCCTGGGCTGTATCTGTGCTGGAGATGACCAGGCAGCTGCAGGCTCCCAGCAATCAGCTCAGCAGCCTCCAATCGCATCCATGACATGTTCTGCAGCCTGGGGACGGAACACTGGGTCGGCAAGGTCAGCTTTTAAGGTATTATCTCATCTTCTTGAAGCCTCACTGCTGCACTACATAACATGTTGCAGTCATTCTCTTTGCTGAATCAGAAGGACCTTTTTTGACTTTTTTGCCACGGAGTTGATCAGGGGCCACATGTACACCATGCCTGGGCAGAGAGGAACACTTTCCGGTGAGACACAAAAAATTTCAGGCCATGACACCATCTCTCTATGCTCTTAGTCACTCTCCATTATACAACATTCTCAAATAGCTGATCCTTTCAGCATCATCAAACTCCTGGGCACTGTGACTATAAGATAATAATAGCAATATTCCCATCCTCTCAGTGCAGAGACAGATTTGAGGGTGGGCAGGCAAATATGCAGGTATTCTATGGATTAATGCTGCGAGTAGAGCATATCAGTTATTTCCCTTTTCAGGTTTCCTGTCAATTATGCCCCTCAGAGGCTATAAAGACCTGGTCAAACATAGATACAGCACAGTTCCTGAGCAGCTTGCCTATACACTGCACTTTCCCTGGAGACAGCTTGCTCTGTTGCTTTTCCAGACACGTTACTTACACAATCACAAACAAAAACCCAATGGAAGTTGAGCTGACTTTTAGATTAGACAAAACCTGGCTATGAGCAAGTACTCCAGTCCCCTGCTTCTCCCTAGAGGAGGGAGACTCTGAGGTGAGACTCCTTGAGGGTGGCTGCAACTCACTGCTTTAGCTGGCACAATTTTGCTTCCAAAACCATCCTGGGGAATTGCTACTCTGAAAGAATGTCCAGCTGTTCTCTCCAAAAGTAGTCCATAAAGAAGAAAAAAAAAAAATGCAGGGGAAAAACAAAACCACCATCAAAACCCTTTCCATAAGGGTGTTTTCAGTCCATTCACAGCAATATCTTACAGTTATTTTAGCTAAGTGTTTTAATCAATTTTATCAGAGTGTCAAACCACTTTCAGAGTCTCAAGTGTTCTGGTAGGCTGTAATGTCTTGACAGGAAACCGTTCTTCCACCACAAGAAAGCAAACACCAAAGAGTTTGGGAAGAAGTGAGAACAGCACACAACACACACACTGCTTCAAGCAAACAGCTGGGCAAGTCAGCACTCAAAACTCAAACACAATGATGCTCTCTACAGCACCTTAAATTTCCAGGCCCTCGGCGAGCACAATCAATCACAACCACTAAAACAGCGAAAAGCTTCTGCCCCCAGCCCTGGCCGCTCAATAACACACAGCTGCTTTGTTACACAGACAGCCAACAGCAGTCCTGGACTAGAAAAGCTCGACTGTACAAAGGTTAAGCGCAATTTCTGTCTGAGGCTGTACTATCCTCATCATTTTGCAGACAAGCCACCCTGTACATTCACTGCTGCTCTCCTTGGTTTCCTCGGTTTTAGGCTGAAAACACTGAGAAAACTAGTCACAGAAGTGGCTCTTCGGAATCAACAAGCCTAATTTGAAACTTCATGTTTTACCTCAAACTTCAGCACTCTGAACAATACAACACTGGGCTCTTGAAGCAGCTAGGACCAAACAATAAACACTCCTGAGGAATTCACTGCACCCACCACCCATAGCTGCAAGAGCTCAAAGAATATCCTTGGAGCTGCTGGAAAATGAAACAGGCACTTTGCTAGAAGGAGCAAGTAAGAGTTTATCTCCATCACTGCAAACAGAAGCCAATTAAACATGGACCCAAAACAGGAGGGGAGAGGGAGTGAAGGGTCACATGGAAATTAAAGGGTTGCCATCTGCATCAAAATATGATTATTAGATGGTTTAGTTAATTCAGCAGTAGAACTGGGCAGAGAAAGGGACTACCTTTTTATTTTTGGGGGAGGGAGGTAGTGTTTTAAAAGTCAAATTGAACTGGAAAAGAAACCACCCCACCCTTCCTTTATCCATGAGAAGAAAAGAACCCTAATCCCACAACTGTAAACCGCAAAAGCTCACCTTCCAGCCTGCTACCAGCAAACAGGCAGACAAGCTGACAGAGACCAAGAAGATTTCTAGCTGGATTCTGTCAAATGGTTAGAGACTAGCCAGCTCAGAATGTTTTCGTTATGCCAAACTAGTGAGGCACGCTGAACTTCACATTCTGACCAGCTTGTGCATATCTAAGAACTTTCCCCTTTTAACTGCCACGTGTCCCAAGAAGACACACAAGCAAAAGCACAAAAGTTGCCTGAGTGGTTGGGAGGTGCTCTTCCCCGTGCCCCACATTTCCAAAACACCACCTGTCCAGCGCTCTGAGCTGATTGTAGAAACCTGCGCAGAATACAAAGACAAACATCTGCCCACACCCCCGAGCTGGTTAGGAACACTGACTTCAGTAGTAAAGCTTTCCTGATCATTTTACAGCAAGGCCGGATCACTCCTGCTCCAGATGCAGGGGTACCCACCTGCTGCATATGTACCAGTTAGGGTTTACAGCACAACCCTAACAATGGTGGTATCAAGGACCTAAAAACCTGCTCCACTAGACCAGAGCAGCCCATTTTCTTGGGGGCAATGGTGCAAAAAAGCCTGAAGTAGGCCTTTGGAGAATAACTTTACGGTAAGAAAAGCTCTCCCTAAAGCCCTATTGTTTAGCACTTAGCCAACATCCTAAAAGCATGAGAGTTTACTTTTTTTCAACAGTGCCAGACAAATACAAACCTTTAGTACTAGAAACCTGAACGACATGAACATTTCTGGCGAAATCTGTGTTCCCTTTAAGGGAGGCTACTAAGCTCTTAGAGTCAAGGGTAACATCCACCAACACAAGTTCAAAGGCACAGTTAACTGCTGTGTTAAAAGAGGCGAGTCTCTGTTAGTGGGATGTATGCTTTATTATGTTTTCATCGATTGTTTTCTTTTTCTTGCAGGATAAGAAAGACATTTCTATTCATCCTATTAGCCTTTGCTCTACTATTGATCAATAACTTCTATTTTTATCTTTGACAGAGGTAAACAGCCTTCTCTCTGGGGAAACCTGTCTTTATGTCCTCAATAATTATTCCTGTTCAAGCTCCCTACGTGGCAAGAGCAGTTTCAAACTTTCTGTAAGCAGGAACCATCTTCAGTATTTCCTCTAGATTTCCCACTCCTCCTCTCCTCCCACTCTTGACAGCTTCACAGTGCTCCAGGCAGCTTTCATAAAGCTGTGCCTGAAGTCACTCTAGTCCCTTTCCACAATTCATCAGAACCCAGTCACGCACACGCTCCTCCAAAGCCCTCCTTCCACTACACGCTGCAGCTGCCAAGGCTGAGTTAGCCCTCACGGAGCAACTGAAATTTCAAAACATCACGAGCATCCAAACAAGACCCATCACAACTCACCTGGGATGCAAGAGAACACAGGCACAGCAACAGTCTCCTCACACACACCTACCACACCAGCACATGCACACGGTGTCTGTCAGTCGGTTCAGCCTGAACCACAGGCAACCACAGCAAACACAAACCTGTTGCCCACCACCCTGCTCTGGTCTATCTGTGCTCCAAGCCCAGCCAGGGCCAGAACAGTGACAGCCTCCCAAAGCCACCCAGGAGCGCGGCAGCCCCGGGGAGCGCGGGGGCTGTGCCGGTGCGTGCGTGTGCACGGGGAGTGCGCGGGTGGGCTGAAGCAAGGACATGTGGCGGGCGGGGGAAGGAACCGGGTGGGCTGCGCCGGGAGAGGTGGACTATGCCCCCGGGGGTATACTATCCGGAGGGGGCTGTGCGGGCTGCACTGGGAGCTTGCGGGGAGACGCGTGCGTGTGTCCGCACGGAGGCCGTGCGAGAGGAATGTGCGCGGAGGGGGAACGGCGGGGGCGACCCTGGGACGAAGCGGGGGCACGCCGGGGGGAAGCCGGGCGGAGGGCTGGGGGCAGCGCACGGCGGCGATCGCGGGGGCCACGCCGGGGAGCAGGAGGAGAGGCACCGGGGGGGAAGGTGGAGGTGTCCCGTCCACACCCGGACGATGGAAAGCGAGTTCGTGGGGGCCGCACCGAGTCACCCCCGCCCCCGCCAGCGCGGCTCCTCCGGCCGGCCCGCCCGCAGCCGCCCCCGCGCCCCGGCTCGGCTCGGCTCGGCGGCCACCCTGCCCCCGCCAACGTCTTACCCTGCAGCGGGCGGGCGGGCGCGGCCCAGCCCGGTGGGGCGAGGAGGGGTCGGGTCGGGTCGGGCCCTGCCCCGCTGCCCCGCGGGCGGCGCCGGCACCGGCGCGGGGGCGCGGAGGCCTCAGGAGCCCATGGCGACGCCGGGCCCGGCTCGGCCCTCCCTCCGCGCCTGCGCACGACCCCGCGCGCCCCGCCCACCGCCCGCAGGGCCGGGGTGACGTCACCGCCCCGCTCTTAAAGGGGCGGCACCGCCCGGGAGGGTGAGGCGGGGTCTGCGGCAGGGCCGGGGCCGGGCCGGGCCTGGCCTCACGGGGACGGGCGCTCCGGCAGCGCTCTCTCCCCAGCAGGCCGGCTGAGGACAGCGCTGCCCTGAGGAACGTTCCCCACGAGGCAGATTTCCACCTCTGTCTCAGCGCCGTTTTCGCCCACACTCCGAGGGGAAAAAAAAAAAATAAATAATAGAATCGATAAAATCGTACATAGAGGTGTTGGGAACGTCCCCCAGACTCCCCAAGGAAAAAAACATACATATAGGTATACGTGTTGGAAACCAAAGCGGTGCCTCTAATCGAGCCAAAACAAGGCATTTTCCATCTTATGAAAAAAAAAAAAAAGCCCCAAACTAAGCCCTAAAACCTTTAATAAGCCCACAAAGCGCCTGCACAGAGGGCTGCATGAGCAAGAGGAGGTGACGTCCTGCCTGAGATATGCTTTCTCCTTTTCTCCTACTGCTTTAGGAGGACACTTGCCCTCTCAAAACACAGGTGGACCTCTGGAGTTGCTACCCCACGCCCCGCAAAGTGGCAGCACGTTTCCCTTCTGTCGCAAGGCAGAACTCCTGCCCGAAACCCAGCTACCACTCCTGAATCCAGCCAGATCGTGGCTCTGTTGCCTCCACCGTGCTGCAGTGGTGGGGGTGTTGTCTTCCACACAGGCAATGTTCCTCTTTCTCACTGAAAACAGGATTTACAAAGCAAAAAAGTCCAGTTTCATTCTGATCCATCAAAACCACAATCAAAATGGTTTAGGGCAAATGCAGTTTAGAGGCAACAGTACAATAACCCTGAACTACCCACTTCTTCCCTTCCCTCCTACTCTTCTCCCATCCCAGAAGCCTTACACAGCAGGGAAATGAAGGAGCAGCTCTTGCTGCTCAGCTGGCAGAGAACAGGCTTGGAAGGAACTTGCAAAGTCACCAAGATCCATCCATTTATTCCCAGCAGGTGTTCCTGAAAATCAGTTTCAAGAGTTTTAGAGAGCCCGGAAGTAACAGGCCTCTCATCTGGATAATGCAGGGATGTGTAACTATAGGAGCAGCGATTTAGAAGTAAATCAGTATTAAAATTTAGTAATTTACTGTCAGACAGGTCAGACAATCAAAGGAGGGAAACCCAAACAAACCACACCACCACAGACACCAAAGCAGCAGGTGCCACTTGACAGGGAGTTCGGCCTGTTTTCATCAGGCACAGCGCTGTTGTCAGGTGCTGAGGGCTGCTGCCCGGGCCCCTCCTCTTCCCATTCCTTCAGAATTTAAGCTAGAAGATAGAAGAAAGTGAGAAAACACATAATCCAGGGTCCACCTCTGTTGAGTCAGTGCACACCCAAAGCCAACAGCGCAGACAGTCCCATCCCTATCCCGCTGAAGGCCAGATGCATGGGACGCCAGAGGCTCAAATCCAGGAACCGAGAGATCCTGAATCAGATTTCACATAACTCTTGCCTGTTCCAAGGCTGCAACAGCAGAGATCAGCTCAGGTTTATTTTTAGGCGCTCCAGTCCTGTGCCTTTTTTCCAGTAATTCTGATCAAACTTGTTCCTGGAACTCAAAAACAGGTTCAGCCGCAAGACAGTGCTTCCTGCATGTAAGATGTGACTCCCAGCAAAGATATCAGGGCCAGTGAAAGAAGAAATGACAGATGCTGGCATCACTTTATCATTTTCTACTTTATTACTTCAAATTAACAACCACGATAAAGCTCAAAAAAGTCCAATATTTACACAGGAAAAAAGTACAAAATCCCCCCCAAAGTTCTTCAGGTTTTTTTTTGTTTTTTTAAATTACAAAGTAATAAAAAGTTTTGCTCTTTAATTAAAAAAAAGAGAGAGACAGTAAGAGGGGTAAATAAATTAGGAAAAAAACAGGGAGGAAAAAGAAAGTGTTAAATAGAAAGGGTAAAAACAAACAAAACAAATACTAACCCCACCCTCCCCGCCCTGCCAACAACCCATCGGCTCCACACTACAGTGACAGTGTGTCTGCTACAGGCCATAGGTCGCAGTGGTGATCATTGTGTTTCAAAGCCCCAAGTGCCACAAAGCAGCTTGAGTATTTCTAAATTATATTTAAAAACAACTAAAGTGGGGGGGGAAAGGGGGGGGCAGACGGATGGGAGAGGGCAGGAAGGGATTGTGCATGTATTGGTGGATCTTACTTGGGGTTGCATGAGGGAAGGAGAGAGCAAGAGCCATCGCTCTGATAGAACTCCAAACTCCAGTTTTTGTGCACCCCTCTCTTCTCCTCAAGTCCCACACTCTCTCCGCAGGAATTAAAACAAGTTTTAATTAAAAAATAAAAATAGAAAAACACGCACAGCCAGACAAAAAAAAGACCCCGCTGCAGGGATGAGAAGTATATTTCTCCCTGTATTCCAGCTCCAACGATCCCGTCCTCCATGGCACCAGGTGCCTCTCCATAGAGATTCCTCCGTGTGTGAGGGCTGCTTGCTCCAGGGAAGGCTGGCACTTCTCCCAACAGCCAAAAAAGAAACCGCAGAGAAGCCACCCAAGGAAAGGAAGCCCGAGTCAATGATTAGGCTGTTGCCGCAATTCCCCTCACAGCTTAAACTTCATTTAATGCTCGAGAAAATAAATTCTGTTATAATAATAAAAATCAGACTTCTACCATCAAGTATGGTTGGAATCTGATTCGCTCCTGGCCCACAAGGCTCCTGAAAAGAACAAAACCAAATAAAAAAAAATAAACAAAAAAAAAACCTCACCCCACACCATCCCCTGCCCTCAGATAAAAAGGAGAGCAAAGTTAAAATTTACATGGCTAGAAACCATATGATTTCAAAACAATATTTAAAAAAAAAAAAAAGCAGGAGAAGATATCCAAGAAATTAAAAAAAAAAAAAAAAAAAAGAGAGAGAAAATCAAAACCAGGAGCAGAGGGTCAGGAGAGGGAACTGGGAGTAGCCCATGGGGGCAGCGGTCAGGGCTGGGGGGGCAGCGGAGGTGTTCCCACACAGCTCCCGCGTCGTCAGCTCCTCGGAGGCGTCGCGCTGGGGGACACAAGCGGCCCCTCTCGGAAACGGCTCACACCAGCGCGGGGGCACAGCTCGACTCCTCATCGTTGGCAAAAAGAAATTCGGTTGGGTTTTTTTGTTTGGTGTTTTCTTTTTTTTTGTCTTTTTTTTTTTCGTTTTTATTTGTTTTTTTGAGTTTTTTGTTTTTTAAAAGAAAAATACAGTGAAGACACTAGAAAGAGAATTCAAAAGAGAGAAGAGACATTAGGAGAAAATATTCTTCCCAGCACTTCCAATGCCAGCTGGAGCATAACAAATCATATCAGCCCTTCCTTCTACACTCCTGCCTCCCCTTGGAGTTACCTTGCCCAGCTACTGTCATTTTCTCTACAAGAGGCACTCACTAGCTGTGCTAAGTCTCACACACTTGATTACATGCTCAGCACCCTCCTCCCCAACACTGCCACACTGCCAGAAAACCATTCACGAGGAACTGACAAAATGGCTCCCCAACCCAGCACCTTATCCACCCTCCCTACCCTCCTGGAGAAACGGAAGCTACCTTCACACTTAAGACAATCCATCCCCTCAAGGTTTTTGGCAGCCAACCTTACTCTTCCCTCTGAAGCCAAAAAGCATCTCAAAGTAAGATGAAAGGAAAGGAAATGTACCAATTCCCCAAAACGTCAGCAAAGTCTTAACCTAAGGCTTTTTTTTCCCAGCAATTCCATCCTTGGGGGTTCCCAGTCATGCAGCCAGACTCACCTAAGCAAACACTGGTCCAGTGGCAATTGCTCCTCACTTCCCAAGGTGATCAAATGGCACACTTGTCTACAAAAGAAAAAGAAGGGTTGGTTGCTAAGGGTTGGAGATGAAAAACAAGACACCAAAGCAGAGAGGCTGCATGTTTCTTTCAGGACATCCTCCCTCCCAAGAGTTTATTGTTCCACTTCTCCAAACCACTGTGGTCTGGAAGAGAACCAGACGAAGTCTTATTCCAAGCAAAGCAGCACTGAGATGACAGTACCGAGCACGGCCTGCAGAAAATATGTAACTGAAGAGTGAAGGTGTAACTTGGTACCACTCCCCTCACCACACTAGAAGCTTCAGGCTCGTATCAGCTCCAGCAGATCAGGTAAAAACTACTCTGGGGCCCATAGTACTTCGGGAACACCCAGGCCAAGGCCGCGAACATGGCAGCAGGGACTCACCTGTGATGCTGAAATCCGTGACACTTCTTGCCGCCCTGTGAGGTCAGATGAGGAGACGTTGGCAGGAGCTCCTCGGTGTAACCTCATGCTGACCTTACGCTCCCTGTCCACTCTTGAGATTGCTCTGGGGGACGTGTTGCCTGCCGGGGCAGAAAAACATCAAGGCAAGAAGATCAGTCAATGATTTTGGTTTCTAGCCAACAACAGGGGTGGCACCCTCCCCAGGCTCTCCCATCCCACTCACCGGACTGCTGGATTCGGGAGGTGGGTGTGGAGGCCATGGGCTCGGTGACATTGCGAAGACGGTTGGCAGTGGCTCCAGCAGGTGGGCCAGGGGGCAGTGCTCGCGTGGCTGACCCTCGGAGTTGCCCCATCCTCTCCTCTCGTTCATGCTCTCGCCGCTCCCGATCCATATCCTCAGGGTTCCGAGCTGCTCCCTGAGGAGAGAAACCCCCACACCGCACATGGCTGTCAGGCAGGAGAGACAGCAGCAGCCCCGGGCAGAAAACACACGGTACTCCATCATGCCAAGGAAGTGGAGCACCATCCCCAGAACATGGTCTCCCCCCACCATCTTCCACTGCACCGAGAGAGGACTTCATTCTGTTCCCTGAAGAAACAGGGAGGAAATAATATAGTACTACAGCTGTTACTGGAATCCACTGTGTCCCACCTCCAGTTACAGTCCTCTCCTGAAAAATTATCCCTATCTACCTATAGCTACAGATCAGACGTACTCACGAATACAACAGTAGGTATACCCCCAGTTTACCCCAAGTAACTCTGCCACTCTTCACTCTACCCATCCCCTTTGCCAAGTTGTTCACCAGGCCTAAGTACAAACAGCAGGCAGTTTCCAACTTTCCTTCCCCTCCCCATGATACAAACCAACCCCTGTCCAGCCCTTTTGCCACACACACACACACACACACACACTCACAAATTTAAGCATGTTCCAGTCAAAGACGTAGTCGTAGGAGAAGCCTTGGCGGTGGAAGAGGTTGCGGAAGAGTTGCCGCAGGTACGAGTAGTCAGGTTTATCATCAAACCTCAGCGAACGGCAGAAGTTGAGGTATGTTGAGAACTCAGCTGGAGAGAGCAGAGAACAGTTGGCTGTTGAACACCATCCAACCTCCCATGCCCCGCCATGGAGCCACTGCAGCATTTCAGCAGCGCCTTGCTGGACCAGGACAGCACAAACACAGAGCTGTATAACAAAAACTGAGCCTGCTGGTTGCAGCGCTTTGGCCACTAAGAAAACCCCATCTCTATTTTCACCAGGGAAAATGCTCACGCGTCTCTCTTTGTCGGCTTCTCCAAGCAACGCTTAGCAAGTCCTGCTGAGCCTGCTGAAGGACAGTAAGAATGCAGGCCTAAGGAAGAGGTGAGCTTTAAGAATCTCAGCTCAAACCAGAAGTCCTCCTAGTTCAGCAGTCTATCTTAAGCAGTAGCCAGAGGTAGACAGCTACAGAGAAGAATGTGTGGGGCAAGCATGTCTGACACTCCTAATGACGTTACCCCAGCTTCCACCTACTTTCAGCTCCAGGAACTTCCTGATCTGGATGTGGTCTCTGACTATTTAGTAAACCTCAGTGAATCTCTCTTTCATGTACTTGTCCCATCTCTCCTTGAACTCCTGTAAGCTTTAAGTACCCACATCAACTTCTGGGAACGAGTTCCACTACTACTATTACAGTCTACTACTGTCTGTGTGAAGAACTGCATCATTTTGTTTTGACGCTAGCAGAAGCCAGCTTTGTTTCTCTTCCAGTACAAAAACTGGGGCCACCTAATAATTGTCTCCCACCCAGATTTCTGCAGGCATAGCGAGTGCATAGACTTCTATCATCTCTCTAATCACCTCTTTTCCAGGTTCCAGCAAACTTGTTACTTGTGCAGAAGTCACCTCACCCCTGGTTACCCTTTTGGCCCTTTCCCGGACCTGCTTCCAGTTCTACCACATCCTTTGTGAAACAGTGGGATGGACCAGAGCTACACGCAGAGCGCACGCAAGGTGCAAGTAGACCATGGGCTTATGCACACTGTTTGCACAAAATTGCTGTGCACAAAATTTCTGTTTTCACAGAACCACCTGTTGTAATTGCAACAGCTCACTGATGAGTAGCACTGGTCAGCCGGAGTCTACTATTGTGCAAATGACATGAGGACCAAGACTTCTCTCTGTTCTCACATACATTACCCATGTTTACCTACAAAGAACTCCATTTGCCACTTCATTGCCTGGCTATTTCTGGGACTCTTCATTAACCAGTAAAAACTCAGGATCATCAGCATACCTCCTCAGCTCACTGTCCACCCCACTTCCAAACTGCTACTGAGATCCTAAAGATCCCTCTCAGCACTCTCACGCCCTTACTAACATAAGGTTTCACTCTCCACAAAAACACATTTCCCCCTTCTGAACCAGAACTGTACCACCTGTTATCCTTCTCATCACTGGTGTCAGCAGCACATCCTGGTCTGGGATACTGGGCACTGCCCTTTAGGATTCAAGATTCCATGGGGTTTCATCAGGTGAACAGGCCGAGCAGCAGACAAGACAGCCATCAAGAGGAGAGCACTTACAAGGGTACCCTTTGCAGAGCACCTCAATGGGCGTTGACATCTTTTTCTCGCTGATCCTCTCGTACTTTTGGCGCTTGGTGGCAGCCTTGAGGCCCTGCCAGGGCAGCGAGCCCAGGTTGAAATACATGAGCACATAACCCAGGCTCTCCAGGTCATCACGGCGACTTTGTTCTGTGAGAAGTTACAAAGGGGCAAGGAGTGAGCAGCAATCAAAAGTACTCTGGCAATCACATAGCTTTGGTACTAAACACAGAACAGAACAATCGCTCCCCTCTCTTCTTTGGTAGATTTCTATGGATAGACAAACCTGTAGAAGACATTCCAGTGCAAATTCCTGTGAGGAGGCTCATATTACAAGAGTTAAAGTGCTCCCCTCCCCATATGGCCCCACCCACTTCATAACTAATGACTCTGACTACCTCCTCACATGGACAAGCCTTAATTCACACAAGAATTTAACAGCTCAAGAAGTGCTGCAGCAACACTGCCTACTTTGCTCATCCCAGTCCCAGAGGAAGGGCACCTACACTTCTCCACCCAGAATGATTGTTCAACCCAGGGATTAGTAATGACAGAGGTAGTCACAGAAAGACAAGGCTAACAGAGGTAAGCCCAACACAACCCTTTCAAACACATCTTCTAATTAAACTGCTGATACTCTTTAGGCAGGGCAGAAACAAGGAACTAGGGACCCCTTCTTGTAGTAAACAACTTTGTTAATTGTTTAGAGGAGCCTAACATGTAATACTGTGCAAAGATGCCTTTCCAGCTTGGTGGCATTTTTCAAGCTGTGGAGGAAAAGGGCATACTTTGAACAAAAGGTTCCCCTCCAAATGGGGAATGACTGTAAATGGCATCACTACCAACTCCACTAAGAGCAAGGGTTGCCCTTAATATGCTATTGCAAGGGCCCGCTTTTAGATGCTTACTTATGAAACAAAAAAAATTGCCTCACAAAAAAACAACCCTTTCACATTGAACTTGTTCTCTGGAATGGCCAAGCCATTTTAAGTCTCAAGCTAGCTCAAGATGGATTTGATGCAGAATCTCAGCAACTGCAAATGTTGACTGCTTAACTTGTGAAACCCCTCCCAGTTCCTCCATTATGCTTGCAAATTCATCTCTAAATCTTGCCAAGAAGCTCTTGCCCTTGTTTTTCTCCCAAATAAAATAAACACTTTGGAGAAAGTACTTTACATCTCGAGTAGAACAACCACTGATGGAGATAACAAGCAGGCAAAATATGGCTTGAGGGAGAGCACAGGGATAGAGGAAAGACTAAAGAGAATCATCTATGAGATTAATTCACTACTACAGCACATTTTGCTGGATTCAGTGCTACATCCTGGAAGATGCTGCAGGTTATGTGTTGGTCTGTGGGTTAACTGTCAGTATTAGTTACATGCTACCACCTGCCCCATTCAAAGGCCAGTAGATCATTACAGCTATCCCTTATTCTGTTAGCTGAGATAGAACCTGACAAAAGATTAGCTGTAGCAGGTCACAGATACAGATGTCCAGCTGTACCAACACAACCTGAAGGTCAACATGGCTCTTTCTTCTTTCTGCCTCTCTCTCATAACCTCCTAGTGGTTTTGAGGACTGGAGAAGTGGCAAGTTAAAACTACTGAGAGGAAAAATAAAATAAAATAAAAAAAGCAAAGGGGTTGCAGAAGAAAAGGGTCTTATACCTTCATAACTGAGACGAGAGAGCCTTTGGGTCAAAGCACGTGAAACACCACAAAAAACACCACATTCCAAGACAGAAGCAGAGGAGAAAGCAGCCCTGCAGATCCCCAAAGTGTCTTACTTTGAGCATGCAGAAATAACAGCATTTTTTGACCTCACTAACTTCCTGCCTCAAGTTGCCCACTTTATAGGGGCTAATACTTCCTAATCTTATCAGGCTACTGCCAAGGATAATTACATGATTGTCTAGGAGATGCTTAGATGCTATGGAGGGAGCAGAGAAAAGAAATTGAGTTTGCATTTGGCCTCAGGTTGGGATACGTGTACTCTCAGAAGGCCACAATTACTCATCATGCATATCAAATAAACAAAACTAAACAATATTTGGTAATGACCTACATCCTTAGACAGGAGGCATGTAGAATCAGAAGGCACACCCAGGGCCTAAAAGTACAGGAGACAAGGGTAACCTCAGTCCTGCAATCTGGCAGCCCTTGACTTATCCATGCTGTAGCTTTAAAGTGCCTAACTGCGGGTTCTTGTCTAGAGCGTGGCAGTGCACCTCAGAGGAGTAGGGAAAGGCAGGGCAGGAAACAGAGAAACCTACTGAACAAGCAAATCAGCCTTTCAGGAATAAATCAGGATCTTGCCTCCAAAATCTTGCTCGAACTCCAAACTGCTTAGGGCAGGCTGGATAACACACCTCTACTTGTGTGAAGCACAGCAGTTTTGAGCACAGTCACCAACCCTATCCAGAACAGGATACGTTCTGTGAACACATGCATGGGCACAGTCCTAGCGATTTGGGGAAGACCTGAATTAGAGACTTGAGGTTAGGGAGCCTGAAGTCAGTGGGAGATGCTACAAGGCCCTAGTGAAGGTGATGAGAGGGGTTACAAAACCAAACTGGGAATCTAACTAGTATCTATTACATGCATGCAAACACACCTTAACACAGCAACATGACCAAGGAAAAACAACTGCAAGCAAAACACCTAATTATTAAAATTCTGAATGAATAAGTGTTGGACTGCATTGCAGCCCCAATGTTTAGCACCTCACGTACATGTGGCAATTGCAGCCCACTTAAACAATTTCACTGATACTCAAATCTATGATAGGCCTAAAGTACCAACACAATGGGTCACAGATGTGCAGCTACCTCAAAACATTGTAGCAGTCTTTCATCTGTAACCCTAACAACAAGATTCTGATTTAAATCTTGGATGCTTGTGAAGGACAACAGTCCTAAATCCTGTTTCTTTGTTTCATCTTCAGTTACTATTATGCAGCTCCCAATTTATTTTGCCTGGCCTCATATACCAACATTCTCAGCATACTAGATAACATTAAATAGCAAAAAGTTAGAAATAAAACTACCTCAATGCATCAAAGAAACATTATTTGGTATCACTACTTTCCACTTTTAGAAGCCTGACAATCAGTGACTAACTCTCACACCATCCCTGGTGTGCAGGAAGAAAAAAAAAAAATCTCACTTTGCAGTTTGAAAAGAGAAAAAGAAATACAAGTGACATGAATGCATGCTCAGAGCAAGTTAGTCCAGAAGCCGGATTACAGTCATAACCTGTGATACTTCCTCTCTTCATTTTATTTCAGCTTCTCAGCTCTTCCAAAATGGGGGGGGAAGGTTTGAAAGACAATTTTATGAAAATTTATTTTTCATAAGACACTCATCCTTTCCTCCTTCCCTTCCAAAACCTCTTCCAATAGAAAACACAAGGTCACCTTCCCACACAACCCAGCACAACCCCTCAAACCTGACCTCTCACTCTGCAAGCAATCTCCTGCCAGTTCCCTCCTCCCACTCCCAGTGAGGATCCGAGTCAGCCCACACCCTCACTCCCTTCACAAAGCAGGGTCCTCAGAAGCCAAGTCAGGGGTGAGTAGCAGGACAGGAAAAGACATGCTTGAGCAAAGACAGAAGACTGAGAAATGGTTGTCTTGGATGCAAAGTTCCTGATAAAACATGTTTCTTTGCAGCCTAAACTGCCTTCTGGTCCCTCTATCCGGAGAGTGTCTCCCTCCACTCTGATCCCGTTCAAAGTGATGCTGCTCCCCTGCAGGACTCCCTAGAAATCAGCTGTCTTTCCTGGAGCCAGCCCAGCTCTGCAAGCAGGCTTAACCGAGCAATGTTTTTCTCACTGCATACTCAGATCTGAACTTGCACAAGTTGCACTGCAGTTCCCCTTTCTTCTCCCCCACCACTGCATGGCAACAGCCTTTAAAAACACACACAGAGATCTGGAATGGGTGACAGAGGGCAGGATGAGCAGGAAGACTTTACGATCCACACAGCCTACACTGATGTAATCTAGGACACGCACTTGGGGAGGCACTGCCCCCTGCCTCCCACCTCCTATTACCCAGACAGAGCCCACCAGGCTTCTTCCAAGACTGTCTCCTGGGCACCCTGGGCATCTATTTCAGACTTTACGAGCTACAGTGGGTGAAGAGGACTCTCATCCCTAGAGCATGTGAAAATTGACTGGAATGCGTGAACCAAAGCCTGCACAGTCCAGTGACTCCCCCAACGGCAAGTCTCCAGCTGTGGAAACCCTCCCCAATCTCGCCTCCTACTTTTTTCCCCAGTCACCGGGAAAAGAATGCGTTTCCTCCAGACATTGGAATGCCCAACCCTTAGCTTGCACATTCAAATAAAGGCATTTATTCATTTGCTATTCCTGTCACACGAATACCCCGGCACCTGGTTCCTTCCCTCTCCCTAAAACACATTAATGTAACATTAAGAACAGAGAGTTTAGTCTCTGAAAAGTCAAAAAATTCAGAGTCATGGTTCCCATGGCAATGCTGCTAACTCACAAGTGTGCCTGTCATACACCCTGTGGCAAGGTCTTGAGAGACAGGAACTCCAGCTGAAATCCCAGCACCCCCATACCCTTTCCTCTAGGCAAGTCATGTAACCTTTATGCTGTTCAGGGGAACCATCTGCAACGTGGAGATAAGACACCTGAGACCTGTTGTGCCAAGTAACTCACACCCAGACTTTCCCGAAGCAAAGGGCATGAAGAGAGCTGTGGCTGTGCTCAGACTCATGGCATATGCAATTTGCCCTCGGATTACTGTTTAGACATTGTTTGTTCATCCTGACACACAAGCCAAGTACCAGTAGTAAAAGGCTAAGTTGGAGTGGGATGAATAATGAAGTCATTTGAAAACCACAACCAGACATTTAGCCTCTCGTGATCAGTTCAGGCAGAGCAGGCACACACAAAAGAATCGACAGACATAGTAGTGATAATTATTTTGTGCATGTCTCCTTGTGGCAGTTTCCATGGCTGTGGAAATCTTGACTGAGAATTCAATGGAGAGTCAGTTATATATATGCAGGTCAAGCCAAAATACAGAAGGCCAACTTGGAAAGCTCTACAAGAAGTATTTTTACAGTATGGAGGAGGTCAGGAGATCACAGCCCACTCTCAACACACAACACTCCCCATTTTTATATAAATAAAGCATTTTCCATCTACAGCTATAGAGTATTAAGCAAAAAAGACAGTGGGAAACCACTTTATTTTCTGCAGGTCAAGTATTGACTCCAGATATCTGAGAAATATCTGCAAGAGGGGAGAGTGCAGGAAGAACGAGGTCATGGAATCCTGTGGAAGCTGCTAGTTTAAAAGGTTTGAGTTCCTTGCTCTGACTTTCTGAGATACAAACTGAGCTGCACAGTACCTAGTTTCCTGGGTCCACAGGCAAGACAGCTTCAGTGTTTCTGCTCCTTAGATTTGCCAATTAATAGCAAGACCAAGTCAGCCTGCTCAGAACAGACCGTACGGTAACTAAGGAAGCCTCATACTGAGAACAAAGTTTAGCAAAAATTTAGCAGAGGAAGGAGGTCAAACACTGGAAAGAAGCTTTTGGTCAGAGAACAGAAGAGAAAACTGCAAGAGGTTTTCAACTGTGTTCCTCACAGCCACCAGGGGCTGATCCCCAGGACAAGAATTTGTGTGACTTCAGGAGGTTTGAGCACAGTGGGCACTAACCTGCTCAAGGTTTTTACAAAACCTGGGATGATGGTCAGCACCAGTGTAAGACCTGGCTGAACTCTCAGCAATGCTTTCCCAGCCTAGTTTCATTCCCATGGGACTAACCATAGACACTGAGGGCCGAGCCCTACCTCCCTAAAAGCTGCCTCAGTGGTGAATGCAATAGTGTGGTTCATAGACACACAGGTATTTTGAAGGACCATGACAGCCAGTTCTCAATTACAAAACCTGGATGTTCAGCCAGCTGGAAGCCTTCCCTCAGTCCAGCTTCCTGTATATGGCTGTCCCCACCTTCAGTGGTGGACCATATTGCAGCAGGGCTGTATCCTCCAGCTCTGACAGCTACAGAATAATCACTGATGAAGGCGCTTGGGAGTCGACAAGAAAGGTTTCAGTTGCACACATTCCTAAAGGCTCAGTGCCTGTGAATGTCTCCTTTACACATCTAATCAGCCTGCAAAAATTGTGCAAGGCAGATCCAGTAGCCGCAGAGTCAGGGAGGTCACAGCCTTGATGCTCAACAGGGCCCCACTGTCCAAAGCAGTGAGTGCACAAACACATGCTGCTACGACAATTTCTATCTTCGGAAGCTTGAAGTGCCACCAAAAGCAGGAGAGGTAACACAGGTGTAGCATTTAAGTTCTTTGCCCACCATCTCAAGGCAGGTCAGTAGCGGAATCAGGCAAAGAACCCAACTCCCTCCTTCTGGGGACATACTACCTCCCCTGCAAAGCCCCACCAAGGGGAAACAGCAGGCTCACCAATTCCCAAGTGGGTGTTGATAGAGGCATAACGGGCTGTGCCAGTCAGATTCTTGTTTTCCCGGTAAGGGATGTGCTGGTGGGTCCGGGCGTCTCGGTACTTCTTGGCCAAACCAAAATCAATGATGTATACTAGGTTGCCTTTTTTGCCGAGGCCCATAAGGAAGTTGTCTGGCTTTACATCCCGATGGATGAAGTTCTTGGAATGAATGTACTCAATACGGCTGATCTGGAGTGGGAGATAAATAAATAAGTAGTGAGACAAGCAAGAAAAAAACCCTACCTTAACTGCATCTGTTAAAAATAGTACCCTGTCCAGGACACTGGCCTGTCAGAGTAGGGAAAAAGACACTTTGCAGAGAATATCAGAGATGACAGCCAAGGAAAAGACACGCTTTGGAGGCTGCAGGATCTGGAGATGGAATTCAACCCTGCACACCAGCCCAGTCCTCACTCTGGGAAGGTTATCATTAACACCACAAGGAAGGATGGGAAGCAAATCTGCATGGACTAAAACTCTGAGCTTCAGCATTGACATTTGTCAGCTTTCAAACTTAGCCAGGCTGGGAAAGGAGGTGGTCCATCCAGAAGAGCTAAGGGGCTTAAACACAGAGCATGATAAGTAGTGATGCCAATCATTCATCATGCAGGCAAAAGTATCTATGTGTGCAACACTAACACAAGGTGAGCGGCAGGGGAAGGAAAGTGAGATGGAGATCAGGAAGAGTCATCAGTGTCTAGGTTCCAGGCCCCCAGCTTCATCGAGAAATAGAAAGCTGGCAGCGAATTGTCACTAAATGAAGAAAGCTTGGAATACAGCAGTTATCAAGCAGAGGAGATGGGAGATTAAAAAAAAAAGGCATGGAAAAGGAGAGTAGGCACAAATGCTTCAGAGGAAACTCACCATCTGGTCTGCCAGTAGCAGAACTGTTTTGAGACTAAATTTGCGGGAACAGAAGTTGAAGAGATCTTCCAGGCTGGGCCCCAAGAGCTCCATCACCATCACATTATAGTCCCCCTCTGCTCCACACCACTTAATGGAGGGGATACCCACTGGGGAAAGAGAAAGATTAAGCCCTCAGAACAGAGACTAGATGCTGCATCCCCTGCTGAGAAGATCATATGTAACACCAAATCATTTCTGTCCTCACGCCCTCCAGAATAATTTCCTTCTTCAACCACTCCCCCGGCCCCATGTTCTCCTCCCCATCTCACCTCCTCCCTGCATCATCTTGTAGAACTTGCTTTCAATGTGGAGCTGGGGATGCTTGGTTTTGACACATTCCAGTTTGATGGCCACCTCTTCACCAGTTGCAATATTGGCTCCTGCATAGAAATGGGAAGTGAAATGAAGATTGCGCAAGCTTCTACTGAAGTTAAACACTTTTAACAAGGCCTGTAAAAATGCCAAAACCTTAAGATTTGCCCTGAAATTTATTCTCTGTGACAGAAATGAGATTCAGACGCTTCACAGAGAGTTTCCAGCGCTGCCATTTGCAAACGCAAGGCCAGAGAAAGGCATGAATAGGAAACCAGGTCTGACCCTGCAAGCCAGGCTAGAACAACAATCTTGCAACATGTTGACTGCCTTGTTACCTTAAAAAGAACCAGACGTTGGGAGCTCAATCTGTACGTATCAACAGTACCTAAGCTGAGTGGAAGTTGTAGCTGCCTCTGATCATACATCCAGACCCTGAATGCAAGTCACCCCCAGGCAGTGATACAGAGTATCTCTTCCCTAGCAAAATTACTAGTTACCTCAGTTACACCATTTCAACAGAGCCAATTAGTTCAGAAGGAGACATTACTAACATTCCCAGCTATCTGTTTTCTCCACAGCCCAGACCTGCTCAATACAGACAATTCCTAAATCCTCAGCTTCTCCCTCTCCTGAGGGCTTCAATAATACCTTTATCTTTTGCCAACACAGAAACATTTGCTATATCCTAAATTAGAAGCGTGAAGAAATAAACTGAATCCGGCCCTGAATTAAGCTGCCCAGACACCTTTGTTGAAGGGATTGCTAGATACTTTGTGACGACACTAAACCACCACCCTACACACTTCTCTCTAAAAACAACCGAGCTGCCAGCTGTGAAAGCCAGCACTCTGGTCCCAAAGTGCACTGTCAAAGAAGGAACAGGCTGCTCTCTCTCTCGTAATAGCTGAAACAATTCCAGATGTTTCACATCATCCTAAAATGGAAAGAATTAATATCTGTACATAGGTCACAGCAATGACACTCAAGTTTTGCTTCTCTCCCCCTCCCGCCATGCCTGCCTCACACACATACACACAGACAAGCTTTTCCTCGTATCTGGAACTATTAGAAGTTGCACTCAAACACAAATCAGAGAGCTGCTCCGATCATGAGCAGCTTATGAACACTGTTATAAAATAAACTACTTCAGCCTGCCAAACATGAGCTGGAGTCAAAGGTGACGTTTTGTAGATATCCCATAGCTAGTTTTAGTAGGTCTGGCTAATTTGTGCCTCCTGAACCCTGTGATAAGACTTTAAGAGTCCACAAGGACAGCTGCAGATAAATCTCTCCATTTATCCTGCTTTACACACCTCCTCCAGAGCCAGGAAGCAAAAGAAAAAAAAAAAAAAAAAAAGGAATTGTTCACACAACTGGATCCCTTCTCCCCCTGGATCCTAAGGTTCTCCTGTTGAAGAGTTCTGGCTTGTACACAAAGTTAGCCAAGAGCTGCCTGCTAGCAAAAAGACATAATCTAGATGCTACAGTGCCAGATCGAGACAGACAAACTGCTAGGAATTTGTAAGAGAGCAACAAAACTGTTCGGGGCCTAGAGGGATTGATTTACTAAGAAAGATTAAAAGAGCTAAATATGTAACACAGACAAGAGATACAACCAAGAAGGGTGGGGAGAAAGAATGGGACATGACAACAGTCTGCAAATATTTGAAGGCTGTAAACACTAAGGAGGGAAAGGAGTTATTTAGGGTGCTCTGAAGGAGGGGAAGGAGGAGCAATGGGATTAATTTAATAAGGATTTTAACACAGGATCCAGCAAAAGGGAAAGGCAAAAAGTCATCCTCAGAGGTAGAGTCAATGGTTACTTTTGAAAAGATGCTGCCATTTTCCACTTAAAAACTCCTGGCCAGAAAAACAAGTCTGTACATTTCCTTCACTGCACCACAAGACCCTTCTTAAAAGCATTAGGAGTACAAGGAGAAAAAGAGCAGGAAAAGGGACTAGTATCTATCTTTTAAACTAGTGTTCAATCACTGGTCTTCAATCAGCATGGAAACACCCAGGACACCCAAAAAAGGTAAGAGTGCTTCCTTCCCTCATTCCTTTCTCTTTCCCCTGCTTTTGTGAAGCTTTTCTTCCAAATCCTCTGAAGCAGCTCCCTTGTCCATTTCCCTGGGGAAGTTTTTCCCTCTCCTAATCCATTTGCTGACACACTAATATTGTTGAGTCTTTCTGACTTTTGGCAGCATCACCATTTTGAATGAATGCTACCCCAGAAGCTGAACAACGGAAACATGAATGAGTTCTCAACTCCACATTACCATGGGTGTTTAGGAAGATGATGATGCGTCCATCTACTAGGCTGTCTGCAGGTGGGGAGTGTTATCTGTGGGCACATAAAGCTGGAAAAGGGAAAGCAGTG
>JAWMRA010000041.1:49477946-49498807 GCA_035584735.1 Pseudotriccus pelzelni | reverse complement strand
CCGGCCGCGGCCATCGACCCCCACCCCTACCGAGCCCCACAAGACGAAACGCCGACCCCTTCAACCTCCCCCCCAAACGCAGGCAGCCCTTCTCCCCCGAAAAAGGGAAAGACGGGGGCCGGGGAGGGAGACAGGGAGCATCAGTGAACGGAAAGGGTGGGGGGGTTTAAATCATCCGGGGGGCGGCCCCCCCGCCGGGACCCCCCCAGTCCCCCGCCGAGCACACCCGGCACCCCCCTTCCCGATCGGCCCCGCCGGCAGCCAGGCAGGGCCCCGGCAGGCGGAGAAAGGGAAGAGGGGGGAGGCCCCCCCCCCCAAATCTGCCGGTGGCGGAGGGGGGACCCCCTTCCCGCGCCCCCACAAAGGGGCTTTTGTCCCCCGCCGCCCCCCCGGCCCGGCGCATCGCGCCCTGCCCTCCCCTCCCCCGCCCCCTCCCCCTCCCTCCGCGCACACAAAGAGCCGGAGGGGCCGCCTTTCCCCCGGGGTTTGCGCCCCAAGATGCGGGCGGGCGCCCCCCATACCCACCCTGACGGGAAGGGGGCCGTGTGGGGATGCTGCTCCGCCGGCTGTCAGGGGGCCAGGCGGCCGCGGCGGGGAGGATGACGGAGGATTGGGGAGGGCTGGTGGCGGCCGTGCCCGGCGCGTCCCTCCTTCGCTCGGCTCGGCGCGGCGCGGCGCTGCCTGCCGCCTCCCGCCCGCTCGCCGTCCCCTCCAGCCGGCGTGTGCTCGGCACAGCCCGGCGCTCACCCAGTTTCCATTGAGCCCCGGAGCCAAACCCACTGATGTCACCCAGCGCAGCCCCGGCCCTCCTCCTCCTCCGCCTCCTCCTCCGCCCGCCGTTAAAGGCGCAACCGCCGCCGCTCCCGCTGCCTTCCCGCCCGCCGCCCTCAGCCCCGCCGAGGGGCGCACACAGGCGCACGCACCGGCCGGGTTTTGGGGGGCCGCGGCCCCGCTGAGGGTTTCTCTTCAGTGGGGCAACAGCAGGGTAGCCCCCCATGGGGATGATCAAACGTGGGTGCTGGGTGCGATCCCACTGGCGGCGGGTGCCAAGCGGGGGTCCAACGGGAAGGCCAGCGAGGCGTCAGAACCACCCCAACCCGACAGAGAGGGACAGGGCTCCTCAGTCCACGCCCCTCAGGAGCAGGGACACACCTTGGGTGGAGTACTTGCAAACCCACATGAATGACGAAGCACACACATAAACCCTAATCTAAATAGACGAAGTCCATGGGGCACCCACCACCACATAGGTGCAAAGCTCGGGATACCCCCCAGACCCCAAGGTGTTTGGGAGCCAGGTGGCCACAGCAAGTCCCAGAGTGTCTCTGAAAGACAGCTGATTTAGGGGAGCAGCCATTCTTCAGACCTGTATGGGGATGTAGGAACAGACCCGAGGGCAGAGAAGTATTTGCAGGCTCCTGAGAGATTGGGGCTGGACGGACAAAGGAGTTGTGAGCTCTGGGAGCGGGACTGTAGGAGTGGCTGGACGACAGTGTAGGGTGAGTGAGAAGGGAACGGCAGGAGGACCTGTAGCTAGAGCCAGATGATGCCCAGCTTCACAGGCAGGGATGCCTCATCAGGGTACAGGAGCTGCTTCAGCACAGTTATCCCAAAGTCAAGAACCACGGCTCCAGCAGGAGGAGATAAGCATGATAGGGAAGAGCTCAGGAGCCCCCATATCAGTACAGCCCTTGGATGCATCTAAGCCAGGACCCTGATGTCAACTTCCAAATACACAACATAAGCATGGGCTGTTGGCTCCAAGAGGCCCAAGCTGCAGCCGTGCTGGCACCTTTCACTACAGAGAGCAGTCTCTGCTTCAAGCTGTACCAAGATGGTGAACTGCAACGACCTGAGTCCCGCTGGCAGTTCGTGCCCACACTGAGTTGTTGGGCCTTTGAGACTTGGTAATAGTTCCTCGCTTATGCAAGCCTTTGGGAACCAGTGCTGTTTCCCTCTCACTGCTGGGCCAGTTTTATCACAGAACTTTGCCTCCACTTGGAGAAGTTAAAATTTAATTGAGTTTTTTGTAGTAATGACATTTCCTTACACATGCTCCATTGAACCTCTGCCGTTTCACAGCTTATGTAACAGCGAGCAGATGGGAAGGCAGGTAATAAAGTATGCAGCCACTGCCAAATCCAGCCGAGGGTTGGGTTGCCCTTCTTCCCTTGGTGGGTGCATATCAGTCGAGAGGGGATTTGCTGGAGCCCATCATCACTCATGGCTTTGCTGCGAGTGGCAGGCTCATACGGGCACTCTCTCTGACAGAGAGCCCGGAAGGATAGGTCTGAATCAGAATCCAGGAGAGGCAGCTCTCTGTATGGCAAGTGGGAGTGGAGTTTGGGGTGACACTGACTGGCAGGCAGGTGCAATGTCTGTGAGGACAGTGGCCATGCTAGCTCTCCCCCTGTTGCTGGCTGAGACAGCAGGAGGGAATTTGAAAGAATCCCAAATGTCGATACAGCCCTTGGGGATGAAATTGGAGTGTGCGCATGGACACTTCAGTTACCTTTATTTTAATCATTTACAGCTTAAAATAAGAACTCTTTAATTAGAAACATTCCCTTAATTGAATTGTAATCAAGTTTTTAGTGCCGGCTAACCACATGATCTAATAACACCCACCTTTCTTCAAGCACTGCCTAGTTACACCTCTTCTTACAGAGTAATTTTTATTAGGGAGCCTGGTCCAGGTGCTGCTGATTTTGGCTATGTGTGTAGCAGCCAGTACTTCGGGGACCCTGCCTGCGTCAGGGATGTCAGTGCTCCAGTGATGCAACAGATAACTCCAGCCCCGGTGTCTGAAGAAGGAACGTGTTTATATACGACACAAGCAGCAGGACCCCAACCAGAGAGAGGTTGGGGTTCAGTTGGAGAGAGAAGAAATTTGTGGGACAAGCAGAATCCATGCTCACAATCTGTGCTGGGTCATCTCCATTCCTCTCCAGTAATTAAACTGGTGTGCAGCTGCAGTCACAAGCATCTTTTCTCCTCTGTGCACTTCTCCGAAGATGAACACCCCTTCAGGTTAAGCCCTATATGAGGCACCACAATACAACAACCAATTTACAATATGATTCTATTCGAACAGCAGCACCTGGAAGGCCGTCTAACCTCCCAGACCCAGCAGTGAGACGCAGCTGCACTCAAAACCCTATACCAGGATGAAAACCCTGGAGGCCTTACCTCATCCTGTCTCCCTGGTTTGCCTGGAAGGTGTCTTTGTAAGAGCACAGAAGGGAGTCCAAGCCCCTTAGCTCAGCAACTGGAAGACCTGCACCTGGGACACCTCATGTCTATCTTTCCCAGGGTTCAGATGTGGTCAAAACATCCCTAGATGATACAGGGAGTGCTGCTTCTGAAGGCAGGCAAGCAGAAGGTGGGCTATATGGGACTACATTTGGCTGCTGTCCTATTCACATGGGAAATTCCTTGGACTGTCCCCAGTGTTCGAGCTGCAGCACTATAGAGGGAACCCATGGCAATGTGTCTTGAGCTGAGTCTTGTGGGCTGGTGTATCCAGGGGGGCTATACTTCACTGTGCACCCAGCCAGCCTCACCGCTGCCCACCATGTCACTCCTCAGGTAGGAAAGGAAAAGAAGGGGTAGAGTTGCCCTGTTTAGTCACAGCGTCATGGCTGGGTGGCCTTCCAGAGTCACGGTATATGATATTCATAGTACCTAGTAAAACTCGTGGGAAAGCTGAGCTCCAGTGACCTGGCAGACCTCAACTAACTGCCAGGTCACATTTGGCAGCTCTGCCTGATCCACAGTGAGCAGAATCCCGTTTCACCCACTATCTGGAGAAGGACACATTGCTCTGAAGACCAAAGTCACTTTGCCACAGAGAGACTTGCCTGTGCTAGGGAAGTGTGAGTAAGCAGGGTTAGAGCAGAGAAAATTTTGACACTGTGCTGACGTTGTACTGCTGCAAGGCCAGTGAAAGCAAGAAAAGATGAGAAGTGAGAACAAACACATTGCCACCTGCAATTCAAGACCAAAGGTACCTGAGGAGGCAGGTACCTGTGGCTTGACACATCCAACAGGGCTGACAGAGTTCTTCAAAACATTAACTCACAGTTCATTCAGAATATGCAGCTGCCCCACTCCAAAAACAATGATCAATGTACATAGGGTCTTTTTTACACAATACAGACTGTAGTTTCTCAGTACTTCCCAAATAATAATAGATTTGTCTTTTCAATACTCATACCAAGCAAGACTAGCATTTTAGAGAAGACCCAACACTCCTGGAGGGAAGGTCAAATGCAACCTGCAAGGTGGGGATGCTGATCTGAGTGTTTGGCCAGAGCACTCTGCATTTTAAAGCCTTTTCTAGAGTCAAGTCCAAGTCCCCATTCTCATGCAGCAGGGACAAATAAATACTCCTGCAAATGAGGCATCAGGATCCTAGGATAGCACAAGGCTAAAACCAAAGCAAAATGCCAAAATAAATAAAACATAGCTAATAGCTACCTCTGAAAAGATTGCTGTGAATGACTCGCTCAGCATCAGGTAGGAAATCCACAGCAGGGGCAGGGATCCAGGCCAACACACAACTGGCTCAACAATGAGTCACTCCTTTTTCTTCACAATTTTTTGGGGGAAAAAACCACCACCAACAACAAAAAGCCAAATTATGCTGAGTCCCTGCAAAGAGCCTTTTTCATGACACAGCCCAGACTCATCCAGAGCACCATCTAACCTGTGTGCTGCAGGTGTCCCGTGGAAAATAAATCTGTGGCCACATAATTAAAGACTCAACCATAATTCATATGCATGAGGACATTGAAGGGCAGTTGTACAGCCAGCCTTGGTGCTGACATTTCTCAGTGATGAGAAATGTGTATTCTGATAGAGAGAAGCAATTGCCTGTTGTCCTCTGCAAGGAGCAGCACTAGGAAGAGGGGAGACGAGCTGTCGGGTGGCATTTAGGGCAACAGTACAGGAACTGTAAGGTTTGGAAGGAAAACTGGGGAGAAGAACCTTGTTAGGGAACTGAAGAAGTCTGGAGTCAGAGAAACACAAGCTAATATGGCCATCCTCCCTGGTTCCCTTGTCCCATCTAAGCTTTCCCATTTTTGGTTTCCTTTCTTAAGGCTTGTCACAAACCCCTAGGCTCTGGGCTCAGCCACTGCCCCCTCCCAGATCCACCTCACCTGCCCTTCCCTGTTTCTTCCCCTACTGTATGCCCAGGCCGAGACTCCTACCCAGACATACCAGGCTGGCTCAGCTGTGTGTCCTTGGCCAGTCAACCACAGCCTTCCCAACACATGCTGTCTCCCTCCACACAAGCTGCTCCCTATCCAAGCCTTCCTGCGTAGACGGTTGGTGGGAGCTCCCCTCCATCGCCAGTCCCCATCTGTTACCAGAAACTCCCACTCCCCAGGCAAACAGTCTGAGTGCTGCCCATCTCCCTCCCATCCCCTCTTTCCATCAAACTGACCATCACCCCTCCTCTGCTCTTCCCATTCCACATCTCTAATCACCACGACTTTGCCCTTCCCACTCCCCATCTCACTGCCGCAGCCAGCCTTGCTTCTTGCTCCTAGTTTTCCTGGTCAGCCATCCCTAGTCAGTTCAGCAGCTCTCACGCAATAGCCCCTTTGCAAACCAGACCTGGCATTCACCTGCAGCTTGCCATCTCATCTGCCTCCCAGTCTCATTTGCTTTTCTGCAGATTTTGGGTTCCCTTCCCTATTCAAATCAGGGATTTTTCTGCACTGTGCTTCCCAGAAGGTGCAAGAGAGGTGGCAAGAAGTACAGGGCAAGGGAAAGCATTGAGAGATTCAGACATGCATGACTGTCCCTTCCCTAGAAGGGGAGGCCTTCCCACTTTCCTTCAGCACTACTCCTTCCCTGGGAAAGCCCATATGCTGTCATGCCAGTCCCAGAAGCCAAGAAAGGGTTGGACAGGTTAGCAGAGGTTGGAAAGTTTGTAGCTGTGGCAAGTCTTCTTTCCACGTTTAACAAAACCATGTAATTTGTCCACACTGGTGGGGGAGAGCAGTGGTGTTTCAGGGAGCTGGCAAAACACAGCCTCTGTGACACAAAAAACAACATCCTGCCCAAGGCCAAGCCCCTGCTTGAAAGGCCAGAAGTTCCACAGCTTTCATCCCCTGGGCCTCATGTATGCTTCCTCCAGCCCAGGAAACTTAGTGGTGGGCCCACGTTTTCAAAAAGAACTAAATAAATGTGCCCAATTCCAGTTGAGGCAATCACTTTATGGACAATTTCTGCTCCAACAGTGTAACTTTGACAAAGTTATAAGCAAATGAAAACAGGGTCTTATAAGGGGAAGTATCAGCAACCTTAATAATAGGAGCTGTTCCTGGCTACACCTGTAATTGAAGGTATTTATTGTTTTTTTTTTCCATATACCTTGCCTTTTTTATCTTCATGGTATTCCCACCTTCTGCTGGTTTGCAATTGACTCTCTTTATTACACCTATACTGACTTGCTGTGGTTAAAAAAAAAAAAAAAGGTGGACCTAAAGGGGAAAGAAAAGGGATATTTAGTGTGCCCTCACAGCTGTGTTAGGCCAGGGCAGACGTAGCAGAGAACCACAGGACAAGGCCAAGGTTCTTTGGGAGGAGCTGCACCCAAGGCTGAATCAGCAGGATCTCGCTTGAAGACATGTAACCTCATCCTGCTCGCCTGTATGCTGAGTGCTCCATGGGCACCGTGGCACCTGAGTGCCAAGGAGGTGGTGCAAAAACCTGGCCCAGCAGTCTGGGCGAGATGAAGGGTCACAGGGAAGGCACCACGTCTGCCTTGCCAAGTCTTGTGGATTCCTCCTCACCTTGAAAGCAGCACATCTCCCTCTAAAATACTCCAACCCCTGGTTTTTTTTGTTGTGGTGGGGTTTTTTTGGTTCGGGGTTTTTTTGGGTTTCTTTTTGTTTGTTTCTTTGGTTTGGTTTGGTTTTCTGGAGAAAAGGAGCTGAACTGGTCACTCTCTCTCTTTGCGGGCTTTTGCCCCATGGCAAAATCTTGTGGCAGAGCCATCAGCTAGGGTAGCCCCGTCCCATCTTCCTGAAGGGGTGGGATCAGGCTGCTCTGTACCCTTCTCTCTTTCTGCGAGGCACTGGGGATGGCTTTAAGCAGCACTGAGAGCTTTCCAAAGCCTCTAGTGAGAGGCTCAGAGCCACAGCCCTCTCTCTGTCTCCCTTAGGAACAGCAATGGAAAACTGAAAAGCCACAGTCACCCCTTTGGGGAGATTTGCAGGTCAGACCAAATGAAATATAGGACTGGTCAGGCGGGAGGCAATGCTGCTGTGAAATTACATGTATTTGGGAGGCTGGCTGGAGGAGATGCTGGATACAGAATCATGGATCAGAGGAGGTCCCCCATCCTTCTTAAAAAAGGCCAAAATGTTGACAGTGGGAACTACAGGCTGGTCAGACTCATTTGAGCCCTGGAGGGGGTCCTCTTGATGCACATTCTGGGCACATGAAGGAGAAGATGGTGACTGGCAACTGTCAGTGTGAGCTTACCAGGGGTAAATCATGCCTGAACAGTCTGATCACCTTCTCTGATAACATAACGGGATTTATGGGTGAGGGGAGGGTAGTGGAAATTATTTATCTCCAATTCAGCCAGGCTTTTAATACTGTCTCCCACAATGTTCTGATATCTAAGTAAAGGTGGTGTTTCTCATTAGGTGGACAAGCAGATGGGCAAAAAAATGTTTGGCTGGTCAGGCACAGGGAGTAATTAATGGGTTGTACTCTATTTAGAGGCTGGTACCAAGCAGGGAGCTGTCCTGGGACCTGTCCTGTTTAACATGGTTATTGATGACCTGGAGAAGGTGATGGGGTGCACTTCCACTAAGCCTTCAGGTGGGTTGGATGGGAAACAAGTCAACATGCCTGAGGGCAAGGCTGCTATCAGAGGGACATAAGCAGACTAGAGGAATGGGCCTGCAGGTACACTGGGAGTTCAGCAAGGGCAAATGCACAGCCCTGTACCTGGGAAGGAAGAGGTCCTGGCCACAATATGGCTGGGGACCTGATAGATGCAAAGCAGCTGTATGGGAAAGAACCTGTAAATCTTGTTGAAACACAGAGCCAAGCTCTTCACAGTGGTGCGTGGTGGGAGGATGAGAGACAACAAACATGAGTTGAAAGAAGAGAAGTCCAGCTTGAATAAAGGAAGATCTTTCTGTCCTCAAAGGCAGTGCGGGAAGTGTGTGAAAAAGTTGCCCAGAGAGGCTGTACAGTCTCCATCCTAGTACTTTAGAAGACCAAATAAAGTTCTGAGCAACTTCATACAACCTCTTTCCTGATCCTGCTTTGAGCAGGAAGCTGGACTAGAGATGCTCTGGGGTCTCTTTCAAACTGAATTATCCTTCAATGATATGATGTGCAGTGGCCCATTTGTGTACAGCGAGTGTTTGACATGTGCCCGGTATGTATGTGCTACACACACGTGTCCATGGCAAGTGTGAGCTGCAAGCCCGAATCCCATATGAAGTGTGTAGCTGATAGTGGATAAGGTATCACAGATATGCTGGGTGATGGGTGAGGAGCACATCATGGCAGGGAAGCAGCTGGGGCAGTAGCTCCAAACACCTGTGACGACTGCGCCACTTCTGTGTGTTCCAGTGAGCTCACCGGGCGTCACATGCGCAAAGTGAGCTTGCAAGGGGCTTGTCATGCAAGAGTGTGGTGGGAGGATGCATGCAAGTGCCAGGGGAGAGAAGATGTGGCCATAGTAGTGAAATGTGTGTGCAGCATGCAGCCATTGCGGGCTGGGGGCGGGGGGGGAGCAGTGTTTGTGTGGGCTTATTATTCACAGCAGCGCAAACCGGTAGTAGCTAAAAAGCCTCCCGCGTATGAGCATCTCCCGTGCGGACTCTGGCGGTGAAGGGACGGGACGTAACACAGGCTGGTTATGAAACCAGCTGGCCCCGTGAGAATAATTCACAAACTGCTGTGGGAGGGACAGGAGAGATAAACAATGCACTGGAAGACGGGAGGGCAGGGAGAATGGCTTAAAATGCATCTTCCCGACATGCCCTGGTGGATTAGTTCAGCATCTCAGCCCAGCTACTCTTTAATTCTTATGCAAGGGGTTTCTCTGGAAGGGACAGTCTGTCCTCGCCAGCTGAACAACAGGCACAGGGCACCGATCAACAAAAGGCCATCTCACCACCCGTCCTGCACAGAGAAGGGTGCGAGGCAGCTGGGACTCATTCCCTGTGAGGACTGAGGTTGTGAATTTTCATTTCTGCCTCACACTGTACTGTTGCTCATCAGGGACCGAAAGATGTGCTCATGTGAGCCTGCCACGGCCTCCTATTCACTTCTGGCTGTGATTTGGAAGTTGTGATTTGTATCTGTAAGGCCCCATGTATGCTATATTTGGGGAGACTCTGTGGCCCGGTGGCTCCCAGTTCCTACATCTGGACGTCTAGACGCCAGGGGTGTCTGAGTAGTGAATATACATGGCACTTGGTCTGTCAGAACTGCTACTTGGAATTGTGGGCGGTGGTACAAAGGCAATGGGTGTTGCATACGCACCCAGGGAAGTGCAATGTCCTGGCAACAGCCTCACTGAAGCTGCGGATGCAGGATGGGTAGAGACCTAGTCTAGGAACTGCTCCTGGTTCATTTATTACTCGCAATGTCCTCAGTTGTACAGGGAGGTGACAGGTTAAACCTACAGTGGAAGGTTAAATTTGTCCTTCTGCCACAGACTGCTTCCTGATCTTGGATAAGTCCCTTTGCCTTGCTGTCAGCCTCTTCTGTCCCCCTTTGCTTGCTTTCTGGCTGAGAATAGAAGCTGTCCTTTCTCTTGTGACTGCAGCAGTAAGCAGAATGGAGACAAAAAACATGAGGACTCAGGAGGCTTCTCCATGAGGCAAATCATCAAATAATTGCAAGGACTCAGAAAAGCCCCTGTTTTTCACAAATTACTCTTGCATTTTAACAAGGAAGAATGCGTTTTGAGCTTATGAGACCATCTGACTGCCACAGGAGAGCTGTGTATCAAACAGACCAGCAGGGAACATGCAGCTTCATCCAGCCAGTACAACTCCACCAGTGCACCTTGTACTTCCTCTGCAGCAACCACTGCCAGACGTTCTCATCCTGACTCACCTCTTCCACAGACCTCAGACTGCCCTGTCCCATCGGCACCCATCAGCTTGCTGAGCACTGCTGGCTCCTTGGGTGCTTCAGGGCACCCTATTATTTAACCCTGCCACAATGGGTGTGGCCAGTCACCCTGTGTCTGCAGCTTTCCACTCCACAGCTGTTTTTCATCACTGCCCTTCCCTGCTGTCCCCACAGTCTCATGCAACACTGGAACGGTCATATAAGCTTCTCTATTCAAGACGACCTCATTGCTAGTGAGCCCAACACTGTATCCTGGAAAGCAAATGGCACACAGAAGCCTGGAGCTAAATGATGGCTCTGCTCTGCTTACATTTAATCAGATCCTTCTGTGTGGTACCAAGTGTTCTGCTATAGGTCTGCCTCGCCTGTCATGTGCTCGCACCCACTCTCCTACTGATTCATTATTTCATCCCTGAGAGAAGCACGTGCAGGCTGCAGGTCATGTTATATATATCTTCAAAGTCTTCTCTGGAGTTCCTGCGTCAGCCTGTCCTCCTCTGTTCGATACCCCAGGAGTGGTGCGCAGGCCTGTGTTGGGTCCCTGATAGACACACAGAGGCTGTTGCTGGGTGAGCATCTAATCACCTGTCAGGAGCAATTTCAAGCTCCTCATTCTCTTGGTCACACAGTTTCTGTAACAGGGCTCTGTGCTTTGCAGGCCCTCAGCTGACTCTTTCAGTGACGGTAGCACTGGGACATTCAAATAACTCAGTCAATGTGCTACAGCCAGGGACCCAAATATTACCAGGTCCCAGGTTTCAAGACGTGCTATTTCAAATCTGGGGCCAGCACCAAAATAATCCTGCTAATTTCAGAGGCAAAAAAAAAAACACTTTTAAAGCTCAAATATCCTGTATCTCTCAGACTATTTCAGGATGGTGCTTGTGTTGGTCCTGAATCTCTTTGCAGGCATCAGGGCAGTGAAATCACATCACTCCACTTTACCTCTTTTCAGGCTGACCTGACTTTGACAGTGAGTCAGCTGGAGTCTCTGTGGCCAGGCTTCCCAGAAGACAGAGGAATTTCCTACACCAAATGCACCCTTCTGGAGGGGACATGGTCAAAGGTTAGCTTTATGCTGATAGCCCACTGACTGCTCTACTGGTGTCATTTTCCCCTGGAACTGGAAGAAGCCCAGGAGCTGAGGCTCCTTACAGTTTGCAAGCCAGGCTGCTGTTATTGAATATCCCAAGGGGGTATGAAAAGGTTGGTTACCCAAAGAGCTCTCAGGGCATTGCAAACACTCTGTCTGACAGCCCTCACACTGTCACTTCCATGCAGTCTCACTGCCTCTCTTCCGCCATGGGAGCACGTTGGCCCGTGGCATGGGAGAGGCAGCAGCACCCTGCTACAGCCATAGGTTGTACATGTCTCATCGAGGGACTGAATAATAGCAAAAAGGGGAGGAAGCCTCATACACTGAGCACATACAACCAGGCAGGGCTGAGAGACAGCTGAAGGACAAGGAGGCAGCAAGGTGGCAACCAGAAGGACCTGACTCTGAACAACGGTTGTCTCTGCCTAACTTCCTAGGGCTGGCACAGCTTTGTAGGCTTCTCCCCAAGAAGAAATCAAAGTGGTGGCACATATATAAACTGTTTTCAGAGTAAGTGGCTGCTCTGTGAAAGCCATGGCCTGTCTGTCAGGTGGGCTGACCCTTATTGCAGGTTATGGGTGCAGCATTGGTGGTGGGTGCTGGTCCTCTCAGAGACTACTTTCCCTCCAGATAAAGCATTTCCTCTCCTGACCTCCAGCTGTGCCCCACAGCACTGCCTGGGGAGCCAGCCTCAGCCCCAGCCCAGTCCCACAGTGTCCACAGCGCTGGGGCCAGAAGCAGCACTGGGTGAGCCTGGGGAGTCAGGAGCTGCAAGGATATTGGGATCTGTGGAGAGGAACACCAGTCTTATGAGGAGCAGCTGAGAGGGCTGGGGTTGTTTAGCCTGGAGAAAAGGAGGCTGAGGGGTTACCTTATCACTCTGTACAACTACCTGTAAGGAGGTTGTAGCCAGCTGAGGGTCAGTCTCTTCTCCCAGGTAGCAAGCAATAAGACAAGAAGAAATGGCCTCAAGTTGCACCAGAGAATGTTTAGTTTGGATATTAGGAAAAATTTCTTCTCTGAAAGGGTTATCAAGCACTGGAACAAGCTGTTCATGGAAGTGGTGGAGTCACCATCCCTAGAGTTATTTAAAAGACGTGTAGATGTGGCACTTAGGGACATGGTTTAGTGGTGGACATGGCAGTAAGGGGTTAACGATTGCACTCGGTGACCTTAGAGGTCTTTTCCAACCTAAGCAGTTGTATGATTCTATGACGCCGGGACCCGCGGGGATGCCAGCCTTGCTTTCAGCTCTAGATGGTGCTCTGAGGCCAGGCAATGCCCGGGCTTCTCCAGTCTCTCAGTGCCACTCATCCTCCTTGTGCTCTGTCCGGCAGGCGGAAACCCACCGGGGCTGGGTAGGGCAGGACCCCCACCCTGCTGACCGTGGCAGGACGAGAAGCCTGTGTAGCTCTTCCAAGAACTGGCTGCCATCTCAGCTCCTGCTAGTGTGACATCCCCCCCGGCCGTTGGATCCCGTGTCGCAGGTGGCCGCGTAGACACACTGCCTCCCTTGCCTCCTCATCCCTTTGCTATCCCCTCGATCTGCCCCAGGGAGGCTGCCCCGGCTGGCCCCACCCCGCCCCACGCTTTCAGCATCCCGGCAGGCTGCTCTGCCTCCTCTCACCCTCCCGCAGAGTGCAGCAATAGCCCGTCCCGGCTCTGCGGATTTAGCGCGGGGCCGCCGCCCGCGGGGTTTTCCAATAGTGGTGCTCCATTAGTGCCCAGCGCTGCTCTTACCACAGGCAATGCCAAAGTCCCATCGACTTCGCGGGGGCAAGAGCAAGCCCTTAATGGCCTGGGAAGGTAAGGCTTTTTTTTACTGGGTTGGTTGTTGTTTTTTGTTTTTGGTTTTTTGGGGTTTTTTGTGGTATTTAAAACCGCGGCCACCGTCCAAAAGCTGGGAGAGACCTCAGGCCCCCCTGCAAAGGCAAAGAAGAGATGCTAAGGCTCAAAGCAAACAGAGGAGGCATTCTTGCAGAGGACACGAGCCTATGCACAGCTGCTGGGGCAGTGCCATGCGCCCTGTTCCACTCCTGGGCAAAACGTGGATGAAACCGAGCTGTTTGAAAACTAACATGTTTGTTCAGTAGCACAGGCATTTTCACCACCATTTCCTAATCTTGGAAATCCAAACGCATTTTCTCCCCTGTTGAGATTATTATTGTGTTTCTTCAAAATATTTTTAGTTGCAGTGTGTATCAAAATGTTTCACTAAGTTTTGTGTGAGTTGAAAGGTGCCAATGATGATTTCTTTTCAAAAGGGTTGTCCAAAAGTGTCACCAAAAATAAAACATGAAACAAGCTTCTCAAGTGTCATTTCAAACAACAACATTCATTTGAAAGCTGGCAAGAGTGACAACAGCATGGTTAGTTGTCATGGGGTAGAGGAACTGAACCAGTGCCTGGATCTTATTCATAGGGAAAAAGTCCTTCCTCTCCCCATTATATTTCTGGTATTTGAATAGCTTTCAATAATGGGCCAAGTAAGAAGTTCAGAAGACAGGAAAGAAATATAGATTGTGGCCAAATAAACAAAGAAGCAGTGTCTTCCTCCTGAAAAGCAAGCTGCCAGCCCCTTGAGATTAGAGGCGGGTCCTGAAAAAGTGGTCCCTCCATCAGATCCTGGAGGAGGGAAGAAGCCAGGGAACATCATGCTCTCTCACGCAATAGAGGTATCTTCTCTGGAAAGAACCAGGCAAGGAGATGTCATCTACCTGAAAGATGATGCTCCACATACTGTATGTAAAAGATAAAATATTTGGTGTGTTTATGATTATGAATGTCTTGGAGTGCTGATTTGAAGAATCCTTAAAAATGTTGAGTCTCCTCTATAGCAAACAGCCTTCCAAGATGGATTATCCTGGCAGCTTCTCACAGGCTGCGTAAAAGAATCCCTGGCATACGGAAAGAGAAGACTTTTGTTGAGATGCTGCTGCTGTGTGGCATTTTTGTGTGTGGCGCTGGGTGTTTGTGGGATGAAGTTGTGGTGTAGGATGGATTACGCCCGATTGTGTGGCACACACATGTAGGTATGTGCAGTGTGTACTTGGACACGAGCGCTCTGTGATTTTAGTGTGCAGGTACAGAAGTTCCCGTGCAGAAGCTGTGTATCAGCAAAGCCTGTGGACATGTGTGCAACTTGCAGGAACAGTCCTTGGAGTGACTGCACCATGTCATTGGAGGGGCCGTGTGAGGCAACATCAGCACAGCTGCGTGAGGAGTGTCTGGTGGGCAGAGATTTACCTGTTATCTCTGTTTTCCTGCACTCTGGCTGTTCCTCTCCTTTCCTCTACCCCCTCCCCTCAGCCCCCTTTTCTCTCTCCTCTCTAACCATCTGACAGCATTGAAAGCTTTCTCACAATTTTAGTGTGAACAGCAGGTAGCTGAATGTGCCTCAGTGCCTTCTCTACCGTGATGCCAAACATGACATGAAAATGGCCAGCAGGTTCAGAAACATGGAGGGGGCTGGAACACCAGCATGGTTGCATGATGCTTGTTCCCTCAGCTTTACTGCAGCCTTTTCCCATTTTTCCCTCAGGAGCCACACGAGCTGAAGTGAGGAGCAGCAGTGCTGACCTCTTTGTTGCCTCAACTGCTCCAGCTGTGCATACCCATGGCCCTGATGCACCATCCTTGCCTGGCAACTCTGGACACTCACTCCTTGGTGATGAGCCTCCCAAGAGCTAACGGGCAATAGGCACTTTGTCCCACCAAGCACTACCATCTGCCTCCAATGGATGCTGTATATCAGTGAGGGTGTCCCCCTCTCCTGGAGGCCACCACCCCAGCCTGTGTCCTGAATGTCCGTGTCCTCGCACGCAAAGTCGTTCTCTCTCGGTCCATTAGTTTGTTTCCACTGCCGTGGTCAGTGGCAGGCACCCGACTCTGAAAGCTGTATTAAAAGCCAGGTCAATACCAGCCCCTGCTTATTCCCTCGGGGGAAAAGTAAGTAAATAACAAAAGGAGGGAGTGACTTCATTCCCTAAACCAACAAACCTTTGAAATTAGCACAAAGAGAGGCACCCCCCCTCCCGAGTGAGGAATGTTGGAGCTCTGAGGAGAGGCAGCTCTGCCTCAGCAGTGGCAGAGCTGGGAGGGATGGTGGCTGTCCAAAACCCAGTGTATCCATCATTTCAGTGAAGGCTCTGAGGCAAACTGCTCTGCCAGATAGGTTCTGGAGGTGAGGATTGCTACAGAGTGAGGAAGGGTGCCTTCTTTACCTCAGCCTTTAATAGTGAGACAAGTTACGCTCAGGGTACCCAGCCCCCTGAGCTGGAAGACAGGGAGCAGAACAGAGACCCCATGATCCATAAGGGAATGCTCAGTGACCTTCTACACCACTTAGACACTCTCAAGTCTTATGGGGCTGGATGGGATTCACCCAAGAGTAGTGAGAGAGCTGGCAGAAGAGCTCACCAAACCGCTCTCCATCATTTACCAGCAGTCCTGGCTAATCAAAGAGGCCCCAGGTGACTGGAGGTTGGTCAATGTTATGTTCATCTACAAGAAGGGCCAGAAGGAGAATCCAGGCAACTACAGGCCTGTCAACCTGTCCTCAGTGCCAGGAAAGGTCATGGAGCAAAGCACCTTGCCATCACCCAGCATGTGCAGCACAACCAGGGAATCAGGTCCAGCCAGTATGAGTTCGGGAAAGGCAGGTCCTGCTTGAGCAACCTGATCTCCTTCTATGACAAGGTGACGTGCTTAGTGGATGAGGGAAAGGCTGTGGATATAGTCCACCTGGAATTCAGTAAAGCCTTTGGCACTGTCTCCCACAGCATTCTCCTGGAGAAACTGTCTGGCTTGGATGGGTGCACTGTTCACTGGGTAGAAGACTGGCTGCATGGCCGGGCCCAGAGAGTGGTGCTGAATGGATGTACTCCAGCAAATGGAGCAACCCAGGCAGGAGAGCTGCTCCCCCACAGAACCTACATCCTGGGATGAGAAATGGCCATGTCTGGACATGTCTTATTAGTCTATCCATGCTCTTTCTCAAATGCACTTCCATATTACCTCACTTTCTCTTCCTCTTTTCTCCTGCCTCCTGTGCCACCTCCCTGCTGTGTCTGCCTCTTCCTCTCAGTCCTGCTATTTCCTTCCTTATCCCTCTCCTTCCCATCCTCTTATTGCTTCTTAAACCAGTTCCAAATAGATATAGAGATGCTGCTTTTCAGCTTTTAGGTCAGGGGTTCATGGGACATAATTTCCTCAGCCATTCCTTCCATAACACATCTGTTGGGTGCCCAGAGCAGGTTCCTGAGCTCCCTGTTTGTCTTTCTGCCCTCATCTCATCTGCAGTTTTGAAGGGATGATTCTGCTGCTCCTGAAGGAAAAGGCCCATCAGGTTTTCACTTCTTTTGTGAAATGACAGCCAAGTGATGTTACAAGTCTAGCTTTGGTGGATGTCCTCCCTAGTTTCCCCTCTGCTTGCCTCTAGCAAAAAGAGAGGCTTTGATTTTTTTTTTAATGTTTTTTTTGGGCCTTCCATCTAGCCCAATGTCTTACACATCTCTACCTCTTTATCAAGTGTATCTATAACCCTTCCCTGGGCAAACTTTCATCTCTGAAGCAAGCAGGACTTTTTGACCCATCCTACTGGTAATTTTAATGCAAATTATTTCCCCTGTGCATACATTTTGTATGACCTTCTTCCCCTAAGAAATTCTTTGAGTGTCTTATTGTGGGCCCAGAACAAGGGAGCCCTTGTTCTGAAGCTTTCAGGCTCGAACACCATGCAAACAGTAAACACCATTGCTAATAACCCTCATTAGTCTCTATATCAGGCTGCAGCCACGGGATCTGTCCTTTGCTTCCAAACCTCCCCTTGGGATATTAGACTTTATTAAAAATAAATAGTTACAAATTCAGTTTTACAGCTGATGGCAGCAGGGAGAAAACAGAGGAGGTGAAAGGAGCAAGTGGAGGGTCTGCTGTCCAGTCAGGTCAGTTGTGTGTCATCCTGGTTGTGCCGTACCAGGGAGCAGTCTGAGTGTGGAAAGAACTGGGCCCTGTCTCCTCTGCCAGGTGTTTCAGAAGAAGAGCAGGATGTGTTTCTCAAGAGGACCGGGAGAACTGGGTCTGAGTCCATGGAGCTGAGCTGCTTCTGGAGGTGACAGATACCAAAAGCCAAGAGTAGGCTGTGTAGAACGTCCTTGTCTCCTACCTTCACATTTGCAGTGGAAGAATATGGATTTCATTTCTTCTTCTGTTTTATATACAAAGAGAGAATCATGTGCAACAAGCAACAAACATGCAAGTAAACTCGTTCCTTGAGATCCTTCCCCACTCTCTCCAGGAGTCCTGAACTCTACCTTACATCCTCATCTCATCAGTGCTTAGGAATTGCTCCTCTCCTAGAGACGGCCACGACCCCTGACAGCCATGGGGCCCACTCGTACACAGAGGGGACAGAAAGTCTGTTGCCTCAGCAGCAGATACACTTGCTGCAGGTGCCAGTCTGTCCTTTGAAGGCAGGGGCTCCTATCACCTCTCCAGAGACAAGAAACCAGGCCTGCTGCTCCCCTGTCTCTGGGCAGGAAAGGGATGCTAGTGTAAGCTGCATACCTGCGAAGAGTAGTGTATCCTCACTCCTCTTCCAGGCAGTATGATTTCATGGGAAAGGGAGTATATCAGAGCAGCTCCAGGCCTTGATGTACTCAGGGGCTGAGAGGCAATCATGGGAGGCATTGTTTGGTGGTCAAGGGACTTATCCAGTGTATGGGTGCAGAACAGGGGAGACTGGGCAATAGGAATGAACGAGGAGACTGGAGGAATTAGATGGCTGACTCCCTGCGGTATGAGATTGTATCTAGAGGCAGAGTTGCCTGGAGCCGCTCCAGGTCCAGGTGGCTTCCAAAATCCATCATCTGGATGATACCTCCCTCCTCCTTGGTGCTGCCCCCTAACACCACACCCACTTCATCATCATCTTCATCTTCATCTTGACTGACAAGTGCCAGCTCATTCTCATAGCAGAAGGCACTGGGGGGGGGGGAGAAGGTAGGATAGTCATCTTGCTTTCTTGTAGCTCCCGGGCTGAGCAGCGAGGTGTGCCAGCTACCTCGTAGGTCTTGTGAAAGCGTGAATAATCCACTTTGTAGTGGTTCTTCTCCTCAAACACTACTGGTTCAAAACGATGACCCCAAAGGATTTCACTAGCGAGGTAAGAGCTTCGTGCCTGTGTGGTCATGGCTGTGGCTTCCACCATTCCTTCTAGAATAACCACAATCTCAAAGTTCTCTGTCTCCAGCTCCTCCTTGCCAATCCCATAGAGTGGGCTCTCCTCATCAATCTCATGAACAATAATAATGGGTGAGACCAAAAATATACGATCAAGACCCACATCATAGCCCACATTTAAGTCCCGTTGGTCCAGGGGAAGGTATTCCCCTTCCTCTGTCATGTAGGGCTTGATGAGCTGGGCTCGGACATGGGCCTCCACGATGTGACTCCTCCTCAGGTTGCCCACCCTCCACATGAGGCACAGTTTGCCATCCCTCACGGAGATGACCGCATGATGACTGAAGAGGAGGGTCTGGGCGCGCTTCTTGGGCCTTGCCATCTTGGCCATGATAGTGCCAATCATGAAGGAGTCAATAACACAGCCCACGATGGACTGGACCACAACTGCCATGATAGCCAGCGGGCACTCCTCAGTCACGCAACGGAAGCCGTACCCAATGGTTGTCTGTGTCTCCACCGAGAAAAGAAAAGCCCCTAGGAAGCTGTTCACGTGCATGATGCAGGGCTTGAGGAGAGCGGGACCACCTCCCACAGCCGGTGCATTGAGATCGCCATGGAAGAAAGCGATGCACCAGAAGAGGAAGCCAAAGAAGAGCCAGGAGACCAGAAAGGCAGCCGAGAAGATCATAAGCATGTACCGCCAGCGCGTGTCCACACAGGTGGTGAAGATGTCGGCCATGTAGCGCTGAGACTTGTTGCTCAGGTTGGCAAAGTAGACGTTGCACTGGCCGTTCTTCTTCACAAAACGGTTGCGGTGCTTCCGCCGGGGAGCATGGCCCTTCCCGTTCCGGCTGTGCCCGTTCATGCTGCCCAGTGCAGAGACCTTGTGTCCATCCTCTTCAGTTGAGACGATGCTGTACCTGGGAAGAGGAGAAACAGGCACTTCCATCAGAAATATGTGAAGAGTAACAGCAATCACTGGGACAGCAAAGGCAGGAAACATGCAGGTGGCTCACAGGGCTAGAATAACACTGTGGAATTTCACAACAGCACATTTCACTGGTTATTGCACCGTGGAGCCTCTCTGACCAAACTGGTGGAGGTCACATGCAATATTTGCTGAGTCTTTCTGCCAGGAGGTTGTATCTAGCAAAGTCCTGGCAAGGCACCAAAGCAGCAGAAGCCTGTAGTTCTGTGGTACCTTCCAGCCCTTGTGGTCAGGAGAGGTACAAGTCTTTGGAACCTGGCAGCAGCTGGGATAGCCAGGAAGCCTGGGAGCAAGCACCCACAGCCTGGCCACATTTTGGCCCTGATATTATGCAAGGTTGGGAGTTTCTGTTTTCTCCTCTTCTCTGCTCACTGATTACATGGTGTGTGCTGATAGTGTTTATACACTTCCTGCACTCAGGACAATTCTGTTGCCACAGCAACATGCGTGGCTTCCAGCATCCTGCATCCAAGGCCAGAGGTGTAATTTGAAGATCAGCAGTCGAAGTGCTGGCAGTTTCCTTGGCAGAAGCTACACACACTTTCTGGGAGATGTTTGCCCCTCTGGCTCCCCTCCCTTGCAGCTGCTCTGACGCTGCCCCTCATGTGATGCTGAAACAGTTGCAGATACTACTTAAAGATGTGATGGCAGAAGGTGCCCTGACCACTGAGGAAATCGAGAGAGTGCACTGAACTGCCAAGACCACTTTGCCCTCATGCCTCCTGAGCTGCAGCCTCACAGGACCCTGGGAGTGCCTCCCTACCACCCCACAGTGTTGACACATCAGCCGGAGTTCATCAGCATGGGCTTCAAGACACCCATCCACATCTCAAAGCAAGGGAAGATCTGGTGGCTGAAGTTGTGACTCCTGGGGACATGTGGCTTCTGCAGCACTTCTGGAATCTGAAATTTCTGGTCCAGCACTGTGCAGTGCTTTGCTTCTCCTCAACAGTACTCCTCCAAGCACAGCCCCTATGTACGGCGTGCTTTGGTTTGGAGAAGGAGAGAGGAGTCATACCTTGGAACAGGAAAGGGAAAGACCCTGACAAGTAATTTGAGCAAAATATACCAGAAGGTAGGCTGAAGGTAGGGCCTGAGGGGCCAGATGATGAGGACCAGGCCACCCAGGGTAGCAGCAGTCCTTGACAGGAGGGTTACTCACCTGTTGACTCGGACGCTGCCCATGGCTCACTGTATCATCAGATGTCAGGGGGCCACGGGAGCTGGAATGGCACGGGAACTCATGCAGCAGCACTCACATGGGACTGGGTGGCTCCGAGTTTCACCTCTGGTGAGCTGGGACTGGCACTGCCATTGCAAGTGCTCCTGGGCACGTGCCTGGCAGAGAAGGACAAAGCAAAGCCCAGTCAGAGCCTCCCCTGGCAGCCATCCCAGTCCAGAGCGGCGGGCACAGGGCTCACAACTGTTTGCTCAGGACGGGTCTGGAGGTCTCCATGGGCACCGTGC
>JAWMRA010000041.1:49434601-49477790 GCA_035584735.1 Pseudotriccus pelzelni | reverse complement strand
CTCAGGACGGGTCTGGAGGTCTCCATGGGCACCGTGCCACAGCCTGGCTCAGGCAGCTGAGGACATGATGGATGCAGACTGGATTGCACAGCCCACAGCCCCTGCCCTCCCCAGCATCTACTGCCAGCAGGGGAGCGGGGCTGGCTGGTCACTGCTCTCCAGTCCAAGGGCACAACAGCTGAGCAGCTCACAGGGCCCTCACCCTGAGCCATTATATTAATATCAGAGCTTATACCAGGACAAGAGCTCAGCCAAGCTAAATACCTCACACACAAGGGCTAACAAAGCATGGGTACGCACAGCAGCCCCCGTCAGCCCAGCCTGACCCAGAGGAGATTTATTTCCAGGGTGCACATAACATCACCCCCGTTTCAAAGAAAAGAAGAATATTAAGGGGTAGAACCAAAAACGAGAACTGATGGAAAGGAAGGGCTTAGGAGAAGCCAAGGAGAAGCCAGTTAGAGCAAACAAACCTTGCACATGCCCTGTGTACAGCGTCCAAGGAGCAGCTCAGCAGAGTCCTGGAAGGAGGTGCAGCAGATGTTGTATTTCGATCCAGTCCTCCCAGAAAGAAAGAAAGGGGAAGCCAAATACTCAAGAGCTCACCTATCTGTCTACCCGGAGTTGCTGGGAAGTGAAATGCAGTAAAGGGGTAATGACTCACAGATTAGGAAGGGCTTTGTACACCCATGCTAATCCTGCTCTGTAGCCTTTGGATTACAGCAGCCAGTGCAGACTGCGGGATGCAGACAGAGCCAGCTAATTTGCTTACTCCCCACCTCACTGGTGAGCAACCCGTGGTTGCCTGATATGTGACAAATCTAAGGTTTAGAGCTGCTTGCAAGCGGTCATGCATGGATAGGAGAGAGGAACAACAAGTGATGTCTAGGATGGAAAAGCTAGCGAGAACCATCCTTGTCCCAGTCATCAGTGCTGCAGAATGGGGCTTCATGTGGCTAAGGGAGCCCACCAGCTTTCCCCAGTTAGGAGCACAGACTGGAAAGGAGCAAATAAAGAGCTTCAGACATCACCTCTGATGGATGAAGTTTAACCAGCAGTTTTTTCTCCTGGTTACTGAGGCAGTTTAAGCTCTGTGGCAACACAGACACGGTTGTTCAGACCAAGGGTATTATGGGACCAGGAGAAGACAACAACCTTGTAATCCACAAATCACCATACAGAAGTTAAACAGTTGCCCAAAAATTCCCATCAGGAAAAAGCACTTGGGCACTGCACTCTGCCAGCTCCCACCCCTTCACTACCCTACAGCATCCAAGTCTTTAAGGAGGGTCAGTTTGGCCAGATACAGGAACTTTTGCTGTGTAGCTGGGTAAACCTACAGCAGAACTTGGGTCAGTAAGCTGAATTAATCAGAAATGCTGATGTGATGAAGAAAGGTCACTTCATGCCCACAGATGGTCCTGCTAGGATAAAGCTAAAATGTAACTCCAGTGATTACATGGTGAGTTTGGGCCACAGGCTCTCATGTGACTCTGGGAGGTGACAAAGGCAGGCAGTTTAGGTCTACCCCTCTATGCCAGCCACAGCCAGGAGAGGAAGGGCATCCTCTCCAACGGGCACCTTCCTTAGGCAGCCTGCATATGCCAAGGTCATCCTTATCCAGCACTGACACCAGTACAGAAGAGAAGGCACTCCCACAGCTCACATATATGAATACTTCACAGTTTCCCAGTGGTTTTTCACCACTTTTCCCAGCTGCAGTAACAGGCGCACAGTTTCTAGAGCCTGGATTTGTGGCCCAGGAAGCAGCCACCTCCAAAGCAAGAGGAAAGAAGGAGCTTCTGCTCACTGAAACCATGTGCAACAGCATCTGGATCTCTGCTCCTCACCCTTCCCACCTCTCTAAGAAGGGGCAAAGCAAGCAGGATGAAATACAAGGGCTTTGCTCATCTCTGATTGCGGCTGGTACAGCTACGGGAAGGGATGAACACACTGTTTAAGAGCACTGCCTCCTGTGCTGTTATGCTTCCTCCTGGCTCCCACACAGGAGTTCATGTCAGCCACAGCTGTGGCACAGCCTCTTGCGCAGAGCCCGCCACAGCTGGACTGTGCAGCTCAGAGCCTGAGCAGTGTTTGCTGTTGGTTCCGCAGCGCCTGAATGGAGTATCAGCAGCTAAAGCCACACCACTACCTGCAGCTGATACTTAATCACAAGGAAATTATCTCCACAAAGGATAAAGGCTACCAATCTGAGCACACACATTTGAGAATGGAAAAGCAAATGCTTTTATTTACAGCAAACAGCTGTGAATAGAAGACCCATGGTCTCAGTCTGTACACTAATCCATAGAACTCACACAGAATTGCACTAACAGGTCTTTTTCTGCTTACAATTTGAGAATTTTGCTGGTAGATTCAAGGACCTCAGCAATAACGGGCAGAACCTTTATTCCTGAGGCAGGAGCGGCCTGATGAAGCCATTTGCGCTCCTTATGAGCTTGTGGGGGTTTTGCCACATGAAGTCCAAGCCGTGCTTCACTGCTCCTAGGCAGGTCTGCTCTCAGGTTTTCATTCTCCAGCTTGGATCTCTCCAGCTGTCCTTGGAGAATAAAGATCTTCTTCTTCAGCCTCTCCATGTTTCCTTCTGCATCCAGAGCCCTCTGGGTCATTAGCTGGAGATGACACTTAGTCTGCTGGACTAAGGACTGGAGCTCTCGGACTTCCCTCTTCCGTTCGGACAGGTTGGTTTTCAGCTGCTCCTGCAGGCTCGACACCATGCACGCCTGTGTCTTCAAGCTGTTCTGGAAGTTCTTAAACATTCTCCTGATCATGGCATTGTCCTCTCTGAGTGTGTCATTCTCATCCCTGAGCCTGTTGTACTGCTCCCTGAACATGTTGTGCTCCCCACCAAGCACGACGTTCTCCTCCCTGAGCACAACGTTGTCCTCCCTGAGCTCATAGAAAGTCTCTCTGAGTATATAGTTCTCCTCCTCGAGTGCGAGATTCCTGTCCTTGAGCACTTTGTTTTCCTCCTTGATCACGCTGTTCTCCTCCCTTAGGATGCTGTAGGTCAGCTGCAGGGATGGGAAATCCCTGTCGCCGATGGCCTCCTTGTGCAGCATGCGGGGCTCTGCTCCCGTGGTGCACTGTGGAGGCCCCACATAGGGGTCACTGGCATGGGCCTGTGGGGCAGCGGCCTCCGTCTCCAAGTGCTGGTCTGTGTTCCTCTGGAAAGAGTCTTGGGAGCCACACGGTGCCATACTGGACCTTCGGAGAGCAGGTGACCCCTGATTCCCAGGAAAATGTTGGGTCAGGCTGGGCTCCTTATCTCCAGACAAGTTGTCAGACTTTTTAAAATGGTCTTTGTAAAATGGTTCCTGAAACTCCTGACCCTCCTCCTCAAGCTCCACTTGTTTACCTTCCACCATGTTAGAGTGCCTAGGAGTTAGGAAAAATGAGATGGGTTCTCCCAGATCTTCTGTCTGACTGTCACCTAAGCTGTCATCGCTCTTGCTCGGGGGTGAAGAATGTGCAGAGTGGCAGGAGTACCTGAATTTGTCGCTGTCATCATCATCATCATCTTCCAAGTCTTGAGACTCTGGTAAGACGCTCACCATTGGCCCAGAGATGCCAAGTGGCCACGACATCTTTCAGGGTGCTCTGGGCTGCAGCAAGTGGGAGAATCCAAATTATCCTCCTGGAGCCCAGATCACGCAGGCCAGTGACACTGACAAGCAGTGCCAACTCCTGCAGCCTCACTGATGTTTGTGGGGAAAGAGGCAGCCACCAAAATCCCTCCGTCTATAATAGCAGGGTGTTCAGGAGGGAGTGGAGGACCAGACACCTCTATGTCTTTCTTGGCTCTGGGCAACATCTGGAACAACCAACATTCCAAGGTCTGTGATGTTATCGAGTTCCATGGGTGCTGAGTGGTCAGGAGTTGAGGTGGGGCAGGGGGAACGATCAACTTCTGTTCTGATTCTGGAACTGACTGGGTTAATTTTCTCCCTAGTAGCCAGTAGAGTAGCTGTGTGTTGGATTCAGTGTGAGAATAACACCAATAACCCACGGGCGTTATAGTTGTTGCTAAGTAGTGCCTTACTTTAAGCCAAGGATTTTTCAATTTCCCATGTTCTGCCAGTGAGGAGCTGCACAAGAATCCAGGAGGGATCGTGGCCAGGACAGATGATCCAAACTGGCCAAAAGGATATTCCATGCCATAGAGCATCATGCTCAGCACATAAACTGGGGGATTTACCTAAAGGGGCCAATCACTGCTCAGGGATGGGCCAGGCATCCGCCAGTAGGTGGTGAGCAATTGGGTTGTGCATCACTTATTTCTCTTAGATCCTGTTAGTCTCTTTCCCACTAGTTATTATTACAATTCTTATTATTAATTTGTTGTTGGTGGTGTTGTTCCAATTATTGTTCTTCTCTCAGCCTGCAAGGTTTACCTTCTGTTTGCAATTCTCCTCCCGACAGGGGCTGAGGACCGGGGGAGGGAGCCAGCAGCTGAGTGGTACTTAGTTGCGAGCTGGGGTTAAACCGCAACAACTGCAACACCTCTTTTTGACAGCAGGAGGATAAACCATCCTGCTGCTGCAGAGCCAGCCCCAGCTTGGGGATGCTGCCAGTGGGCAGAGACCACGTCATGAAGCCACATGAGGCTTCCAGCATGAAGGAGGGACAGAGACCATCCAGCCCCTGGCAGGCAGGATGGGTCAGAGGGGACAACCCTGCCTACAGGGTACTGAGACATTCATTACCAGCAACAAGTTCAGGCCACCGGCATTTTGGTGCCAGGGTTCACCCTGGACAGGGGCAAGAGATATCACCGGCGCTTTGGCCAGAGGCATCGCTCCAAGCTGGATGGCCAGTAAGGGGTCCACACAGTGGTGCTGCCAATCTGATTCATCCCCTGCTGCCAGCTGGCACAGGGAAGTGTTAGTAATACCGAGTGTCACAAACTCAGAGCGGCACGAGCCAGGAGACGAACGAAAATAAACACACTTCCCACTTCCACCTCAACACACCCCCACAGTGCGTGGTGCCACCATGGGAAGGACAGACAGGCAGGCAAGAAGCCCTGGGCTGGGGACTGCTGTCACACTGGTGCCGACATTTGCATTAGCCCCCTGGAGATGTCACTGTCCCTCCTCAGCAGCTGGTGGCTCAGGGCCACCACTGACATCTCTGCCCCCAAAATAGATGCTGCCAGCCCAGCAAGGCCAGAGGCCCTCTCAGGAGCCCAAAACCTTCACAAACACAGTTCAAATGCCTGTGAAATGGTTTCATTGCGGCTTGGAAACCTGAAACACAAACCGGATGAAAGGGGAAGGCTTAGAGATGTCTCCAGAAAAAGGAGGTGACATTCACATTCTGAACAAGCGCTGCCTGTCACATGGACAAGGGGGAGAAAAGCCTAGCTGAGGACAGAGACGGAAATTCCAGAACATGTCCAAGGATCTTTCTTGCAGCTTGCTCTGCTGCCTGGGACCTCTGCTGCATGGAGGAGGAAGCTGTGGGGTCAGTGGTGACCCCTGGGGAGAAGGATGAAACCACGCTGGTGGGTGCAGCATGGGGCACCCTGGGAGATGCAGGATACTGCAGGCCAGAGAGATGCCTCTCCACCCCTCTGCTACCCTGTCCCTGGTGTATGTGAATACCCATATATTTCATAGCCTGAGGAAGCCCTTCCAGCACTGTGGGAAGCTGCCGCAGCATCTTGCAGCATTGAAGATGTCGGTCAGGTGGGGCTCCAGGGGCCAACATCCACCTCCAGCCCCACAGTGTGGGCTGCCCTGCCCTCCTTCCCAACCACTTTTTCCCTCCTGTGTCCTAGATTGAGCAGTGCTGGGGACACCACCATGGTGCTGCAGTCATCTCCACCTTCCCGTGTGACACTGTGCTCCAGCAGCACAAGCCATCGCACCAGCCCACACTGCCACCCCGCTTCTGCTCTGACCCTGAGCAGGCACAGGGGGATGGGTTGTTGCTGTCCTTTTCCAAGGGATCTGTGGGCCAATAATGTCAAGGCACTTGGTGCTGACGCAATGCCTCCATTTCTCCATCCCCAGTACACAGTGCCCTGCCTCGCACATCCCAGTCTTTCTTCAGCCCCTGCCAGAGTGGATCATATACTGTCAATCCTTCCTTAAATTTGCAGTGGAAGAGTCTCATGAAACAGAACAGAAAAGTCCATGCTGAAGCACTCCCCCACTTCTCTTTTTATAACAACCATATCTGGTGCTCTGGGATGTACACAGTGAACGACGACGATGGAAAAATCCCAGGGTATTTTTACACTCTTAGTCTTTGCTTTATCTGGAGTCGTCTGGCAAATGCTTCCCTCCTGTCTGTGGTCAATACCGCAGCCGCTGGTTGCGCTCCACTTTGTGCCTTTATCCCCATTACAGGCTGTGTAGCACTGGCTGGCTTTGAGATCAGCATCCACAGACTCAGCCTGCCAGCTCGGGCACGGTGACAACACAGCAGATGAGCCTCTCACCTCCTGGGGGGTCAGGACGGAAACATGCGCAGCGGAGAGGGGTCCTCTTTGCCTTTTTGCAGAGCTTCGCAGACCCACAGCATTCGGTTTGTCCTCTTCATTATCTTTGTAACTCCATCTCTTCTCCTGTTCCTCACAAATATTCCCAGGGTTCATGCCAGAGCTCATAAGGCAGTTCAGTGCCATGGGGCTGTCCTGCCACAAGAGTCAGTGGCCGAGCTCTCGCTCCTCCGTGCCAGCAGGGCTGGGTGCCAGGCACTGTATGGGCACACACGAAGGCACAGTCACCGTGCAGGAGAGTTTTACCATATTAAAAAGGCAAGTGACATATGGAAGGTGAGGGGAGGAAGCTGTAATCAACTCGATACCATTTTTATATACACACTTCTGCCTTTTCGTTCAATAATTATAAATAGATTAAGTGCCAACAGTCCCCATCTGCCCCTCAAGGCATGATCCGCTGACCAGTTTCCCTCTCCAAAAGAGAATTTTAGTAATGTACCTCTGCCTGGTTTACATTTTGGAATGGAGTGAGAAGGGGGGATATTTTTACCCCCCTGTGAAGCTCTGGAGCCTGAGGATGGGTAATATGAAAACAAAACAAAATGATTTGAAGTTAAACCATCTCCGTGTGTGACTCAGAGCTATTCATAGCTCCCTGAAGCCAGCTGCAGCAAAGGAGCCAGAAGGATTCTGCCCGTATTATTATTCCAATTACCATCTGAATTAAAAGTTTGAGCAGTGATCAGCCCACATGCTGATGGGAGGGGGAGAGAAGAAAGCGAAGAGAGAAGGAGAGAAAGAGTGAGAGGGAGAAAAAAACAGATAAAAATGGGAACCACACAAAGGTCCCCAGGATGACAAAGTCAGGAAGAGGCACAGAGAGGTGACAGCATCACCTCCTGCCTGCTCCCACACCGCCCCGGCGATCCCTGCTCCGGTTGCACCGTCCAGGCAACGGCACTGCAAGAACAGCTGCCTGCTCCCCAGGATCTCGGACTAGATGGGGGATACCCCATGGTGGGGCTGGTGGGACTGGCACTGGTCTTCACCCAGTGGCAAAACGGGACTGGGGGGGGAGAGGACACAGGGGCTGGGGATTGGCTGATCAGGATTGTAAGGAGAGGGTGCTGCTGGTGCAGCAGCTGGGGAGAAGTCCCTTCTTGATGAGTGAGGTAGGTGGGTGTTTTTCTTTGTAGCTGGCATCACAGGGAAAATTAAATGCTCAGAAGGCTCCCAGCCTTCCCTGGGTGGTCTTTCGGCCAAAAGGAGCAGAGCATTTTTGGCAGCCAGGGCACAGACTGCGTCCCACCTGCTCCTGAGGAAATGTGGGGACTGATGCCTGCCCCAGCACCCTGCCTGCCAAAACCATGGGCTAGACCCCAAAGGGTTGGTGCAAAACCCACAAGAACTGAAAAACTGAATGTGCTGGGGTGTCCCTGAAATTCTCACATCCCAGGTAGCTTCAGTGCGCTCAAGTTACCTCCTCCAGCTTTCCAGCATAACTGCACCAGTGAAAAGGACATCTCTTCTAACCCCCCATCCCAGGAACTCCCTTCACTGAGCACTCTGCCTTGCAGGAGCCTTGATGAAAGGCCATCCCCAGCGGTATCCCTGTGCCTCGGTATCTCTGCAACACAGAGTCCCCGGCCAGAAGAGCTGCCCACACAGGGCCTCTTGATGGTTTTTGGCTTGTTCAGGGGAAAGGGATCATTATTAGTGTGCAGGAAAAGGGGGGCAAGGGTGGCTCACGTCATCTGCCTGCCTGCTGCGGTTGCACTCCTGACAGGGCAGTACCTCTGCCAAGCACCCAGCAAGGCAGGTGCCTGCAAAGGGGTTATGGACGATGACAACAACAGTGACAGCAGCAAAGGGCGAGCGATAACCGGGGCGCAGCCTCCTCTGCACCAAGACCCTGATCAAGAGAGGCCACAGCCACTAATCCGCACCTGGCTGCTGCACAAGAGCTGAGTTCCCAGCCTGGCCTGGCTGCTGAGCACTAACCCGTCAGCTAGAGGCAAAAAACAACCTCCCCTCAAACACTTTGTTGCTATGCTAACAAGAAGCCCAAGGAGCCCAGCAGAGCCACGATTCTCCTGAGAGGGTCCCAGCTTCTCCCTTTCAGCCATGCCTGCAAGGGACCAGAAAGAGAGCAGAGGGAGCATCCCAGGTAAGCTGGAAAACTGCATTCCCGCAGCGAGCGGATCAATTATTTCACTACAGGTCTGTTGACTTGTATTGCTGCAGTTTGATCAGTCTTGTTTAACAAATGCGTCTAGAAGATGTCAAGCCTAAGTGCTGCCTGCCTCATGCAGTATGGAGAACCATTGTCCCTTCCTTCACTTGCCCCCCAGCTTCCCAACACAGCAGGGGCTGCCATCATGGACAGGATCGGACCGGGGAGAGAGGTGCAGAGCGGGACACAGCGGCTGCATTTGCACACTGCTATGACTGTGATATCCCCCCACCATCTCTACAGGTTGCTGTCAGACCCCTGCTCCTCCCGCTGGCATCCTGCCTGCTCACCTGCCTCTCGCCTGCTGGCACTCGGTGCTGCTCACAGCTTCTCCCTGATCACCTCCACCCAGACACGAGGCGCTTTCTTGGTGGTGGGAACAATGGAGAGAGGAGAGGACTTCTGGGGCCTCTGTGCCTACTCCCGTGGCAGGCACCGCCTCTTCATAATGCCATCAAGCTTTTCAGAGGGATGAAGCGCCTGGCTGTCCAGCCTCTGGGATCCGGGGTGCCCTTCAGCCCCTGCACTCACCGTGCTGCTGGCCAATCTATACAGCTCTCATGGGGCTTTTACCCTCCTCTATAGCAGAGTCATTTTTGACATGCACTTTCTATAAGACTGCTTTCAGCTGGTCCCTCTGCACGGGTGCTGAGGCAGGCTGCCAGCAGAAAGGGAGCAGGCAAGAGGAGAGGGGAGAGGGGAGAGTGAAGCTGAAGGCAGGGGAAAGGAGAACAGGCAGCAGAGAAGCAGCCGGGACAACGCCAGCAGCTCATTGTACCGGTGCTGGTGCCGCTCGCCAGGGAGGGAAGGAGGTGAGGAGGGAGGCAAGGGGAAATGTCAGGTCATTTTTCTCAACCTTTTGCAGTGGACAGAATGGGGGACGCTGCCTCCCATGTTTTCACACAGCACCGGGCTCCCTCTGAAGTGTTTCGGGAGAAATGTTGCCATAGAAATAAAACAGCCATCCAGATCGTGAGGGGCAAACCCACGGCCATGGTGGTAGGGGCTGGTGCAGGCACGGGCTAAGTAGCTGCAGGAGTCCTTGACTGGCAGCGTGGGGCAATGCCAGGCTGGAGGATACCTTGTTCTCCACCCTCTGCTCCCTAATCTCCAATGACAGCAGCAGTGGTGCCACTGCCAGGAGATGGTGGGCATCTTCTCCCCAGATAACCCAGTGTATGAATGCCAAAACTGTCCCTGAAGCAAGATGCCTGCTTCCAGGCTCCCAGAAGGACAGGCATGGAGGTGCACAGGTCTCTGGGACCACTGGGGCAGCCAGCTCACATCCCTCATCTGCCTGGTCCTTGGCACCATCTTCACTGCTGGAGAACAAGCCTGAGAGATCTGAGCATCAGAACCAGCTCAAAGGCAGCCCCTGTCTGTCCCAAGACAGAGAATCAACATCTCTCCCAAGAAGAGTCTTCAAGCCCAACCATCCCTGCTAAAGCCACCTTGTTTGGGGAGGAAAACCAGTGCCGGTTCCTCCCGGGGCTCCATGTGAGGCCCCTCTGCCCTGGGGCACAGAGGCAGTGCTGTGAAGGAGCACGAATTTAGCCTGACTCAGTTTCGCAGTGCTGCGAGGCAAGCACAGACAGCTTCACTCAGTCCTTGCCATTCACAGAAAAACGAGCACCAGCGGGAGGCTGGGAGCCGCGCGTATGAGTAAGGGATCGATTGCTAAGACGCCAGCATCCATCTATTGATTCCTGGCTGCACTGTCGGGTTAAGCCAACCCAGTGCAATAATGAGACAGGACAGTGGAACATGCTGAGGGCAGATTGCCATTAACTGCTCCGCTTATGGTCTGCACTGATGTCAGCGCGTGGCGGGCACAGGTATCCATCATCATGTCCTCCCCGTCGCTGCCACCTTCCCATCGGTGATACCACCCCAGGAATGCAGCTGCTCTCAGGGTGGTGGCCAGCGCCTGAATTTGGGGTGGCCAAGTGGCCAGACGGGCCAGTGAGAATCCATCCTGCCAGACAACTCCACCCTTCCCCAGCCACCTCCTCACTTTCTGGCTTTTCTTGAAAACCATGGTGGGGGACTGCAAGAGGCAAAGAACCACTGCCAGCCCCCTGTCAGCACCACACACTGGGGCACTTGAACTTGGCACCTGAATGGGGGAGAGACGGAAGAGGAGAAAGGTGGAGGAGAGGGAGTCCCACTTCCCCCTGGATCAGCCCTCTCCAGCTTATCCTATCTGTGGTCATTCCTCACCATCCCTCCTCTTCCCCACCACCCCCTGTCCCCACTAGACTCATGTTTCCATCCTAAGGCACATATTTCCCCCGTACTTATTATCACTGTCAGTGGCCACAAACAGGGGTGGTCACGTGCCAGGCTGTCTCAGGATTCTGTGGGTGCCACTTGTGATGGTGAATGGAGAAGGGGTGCATTTGCATGTCTCCATCAAGATGTGTTCCCCATGCACCCACCTGCCCTCTCCCAGGCTCTGGTAGCCCCAAACCCTGAGCTCATCTCCACACCTCCCACCCCCTGTGGATGCCTCCTCCTGAGAAGCCAAGGAGAGCACAGAGCAGGGGTAGAGGGTAGTCTTGGAGCCACAACACCTTCACCATGCATCCCCCGTGTGTGCTGCCACTGTCTGCCCTTCACAGCGCAACCCCCCAAAAAGACGAATGGGAAAAGGTAGAGGCCTCAGAGCCTCTGTTCGCTGTGCCGTGGATGGAGTCCGGATGGGGCAGTGGGGACAGGATCTCCAGGTTCGTGGCAGAGGGATTTGGTTGACTCCAGGTGTTTTGCCCAGAAGAGAGGGCCTTGAGGGCTGAAGGTGGCACCAGGGATATCCGAAGTGACCTGCCAGCACCACACAAACCTGCCTGCACATTCATGCCCTGGTGGGGATGCTGACCTTGCCAACAGGGAGCAAAGGCAGAGTTTCTCTGGCAGTTTGCTCATGGCTTCCTCCTGAACCCCTTTCACCCAAACTCGGTATGCAGAAGACCCTTTGTATCGTGCCTATCCGGGGGCTGTGGGACCACCAGTAGCAGGCTCAGCCATGCTGGGACTAGGAAAGGTGGAAGGCAAGGGAGGGAGGGGCAGGTCTGAAGCCCAGGAAGCTCCACAGGCAGTAGGAGAACACATCCACTTCAGCCCCATTTGCACTTGAGCACCTGGAATACAGATGTCCAGCTGCATTCTTCCCTGTGAACTGCCTGGGACCATTGCCCGCATGGAGCAGGGGAAAAAGGTGAGCAAGACTCAGCCCAGGGCAAGAAGACACTAAGGAAACATAGGGACCCGTAAAAATGAAGAAGTTACTTGCAAAGCGCCCGAAGTCAGGGTGGCAAGGGGCGGGGAGGGAAGTTGGGGAGGTTTACAGGCAGGTGCCCACCCCTGCCCCTTGGCCCGTGGCCAGCCTGGTAGCTGTACGTGCATATGCCGTGCACACAGGCAACTTTATTATTCACTGGCACACTCACACGAAGCCACACATCTCTCCCTAAGTTATATTTATAGCTGTTGCTCAGAGTGAAACGCAAATGAAACAATCCGCTATTTTCCTAAGAGAAAAAAAAACCCTTCCCGGTCTCATGCCGGTGAGGGGAGCAGCGTACCCCGGCACCGCCTCTTACCCGGGTCCTGCCGAGGGCTGCTGCCTGCTCCAGCCGTGCCGAGCCAACATCAGAGGAAGGGGAAAGCGGACGGTTTCTCCATCTCACCATGAAATATCTCAGCCGGACCGGAGGAATCAGGGAAGTCTCTCTGCAGCCCTCCCTCACCTCCAGCTTAGGTTTATTATTTTCCCCCCGAAGAGCTACTTCTCTGCTGCGACCTGCTCCTCTCCTAACTCTGCCCTGCCCACGCCAGCGCTCTCCTCCTGCCTCTGCCTCTCAGAATTTTTTGCTCCCAGGAGCGTCCATCCCACGGAGTGCTGATGTGCCTTCGTGGCTCGGCGATGGGTTCAGGTCTCCCCCTCCTGCCTGGTTCCCTCCCTCTCTGGCATTATTTGGCTGTGCCTCTCGCTGCCTCCCTGCTCTAGTCCCCAAATCCCCCCTCTCCCTTCCACTCTGCCTCCTTTTGCGCTCCGCTCCCTTTCCCTGGCTGCCTCTCCCCCTCGCTGATTGCTATGCAGTCTGTAGCTGAGAAGTCAGTAACTCTGTGGTAGGATCCAACAGCTTTCCGCTACTTTAGCCCATCCTCGCATGTGAGCTCAGAGCTGCGGAACCGCCGTGGGGGAGACGAGAGCAACCATCGGCAGAGGGGAAGCGATGGCGGGGCCACCAGGTGCCCCCAAGGAGGTGAATCCTCCTGCTGGGCTGGTGCACAGGGATGAATTATCCGCTGTCAGGGGTTTTTTCCCCACCTGGATTTGGGGTGCAGGGCTGACACCTCGCTCTGAGGAAGGACCAGGCTCTCCCAGCTGATGCAGAGCGTTTGCTGTGAGGCATTGTCTCCCCACCCTACAGAACCAGGGATTTCCTTCTGGGATTGGTAATGTTGGGGACAGGAGCGTGGGCACAGAGGGACCAGCCCCATGTCCAGGCAACCTCCTCCCATGGGTCTCCATGGGCAGCAGCATCTCAGAGGCTTTGAAGAGGTCACTTCTTGGTGACAAGATGAGAAGCCTGGGGGCAGCCCTGCTCCAGGACAGCGTGGTTTGAGGACATGGTTTCCATATTGGTGTCTCGTCTGCTGTCCCCAGTGTTAAGGCCTGTGCCGAAAAGTCAAAAAATATCAAAAAACCCCACTTTGAGTCTCCCCTGGGCTCCAATCCTGCAAGAATCACAACCCTCCCTCCCAAAATCATCCCAAGATCCCCTTGCACAAGACACTGTGGGGCCTGCTGTCCCCCACTGCCATCAGTGAGCACTGCTGTGGTGAGCACAGCCCACTCCCACCTGGCAAAGCCACCACCAGGGAAGCCGGCAGTGAGTTTGGTAGCTCCATGCAGATGAGCAGCTGAAAAACAGGAGCTCACCAGCCTCCTGCATGGGCCAGCTCATCTCAGTGCACCCATGGCTCCTCCATCCTGCCCCAGTGGGGGATCCTGGGGAGCTGCTGTGACTGGATGGAGTGGGGCGAGCCTGTCCATGCCCTCTGTAGCCATCCCTACAGGAACCTTGTTCAGGTTCACAGGGGTACTTGCTTTCCTAAAAGCCCTGTCCTTGGGGCCCATGAGGCTGCTTCCCAAGAGCTACGGGCCAGTAGCTGCCCGATTTGCCTTGTGGCAAAGTGTGCCATCCCTCTGGCACCATGACAGGCCTTTCTCCTCCATGCAGTAACGGGATGAAGATGCCGCTGAGACATCTTGCTCCTTCCTGGAGTGGGCAAAGCTGCCAAATACCTGCACAACCCTGTGGTCGCCTCAGCTTCAGGTTGAGTTTCCTCTTCTCTGCCTTTTGCCGCTCATTGCTGGCTCCCTGCAAGACCTCGCCACGTTTCCCTCCACCTGTGCAGCAAGAGGATGAAGAGCTACACCTCGTGCATGGTGTGGCAGCCCGGCATGGCCGAGATGCAGCTGGCACTGCTGGAGCCATTGAGAGAGGCACGGGGATGTCGCACCAAGGATGCCACTGGCCCCTCTCTATCTTTGTGCCCCCGAGGTGCCACGCCCTGACCGCCCCATGGCCACCGGCCCCAGCAGCGGGGTGGCTCACACTCGCCACCCCCGCCCGTCTCCACCAGCACCGTCTTTAATAAGAAGCGTGGAATATTTTAGCACCTATGGAAAAGCCACCACAGACGGTGGTGGCAGCCGTTGCCAGGGAGACGCTCCCAAAAATAGCCCCACTCCGCCAACCTTTCCCAGTGCTGCTGTGGGGACTGAGGGAGGCAAAGGGATAGAAGGATGGAGGGATGGAATGGTAGAGGGAAGGATGGAGAGAGGAATAGAGGAAAGGAAGGAAAGAGATGGAGAGATGGATGGAGGAATGTTTGGAGGGATGAATGGAGGAACGTTTGGAGGGATGAATGGAGGGATGAATGGAGAAAGAGGGAGGGAGGGAGGCAAGAAAGGAGAAAGGGAGAAGCAAGAGCTCCTGGGAAGGTGATTGACTGCAGCCTGACCCCTCTCCTGCCTGGGGATGAAGACAAGTGCTACCTTCATGCCAGCAGCCCCTGCTTGGACACCTACGGTCCCACGTTCCTGTGAAACCAGCTAAGTCAGCACAAGCCTTCAAGTGCTCTCTGCCCTGGGCAGTTCTGACTTTGAGTGTTTAAACCAGACAACATTTTGGACTCCTTAGCACCTGCAAGGCTCCCTCTGCAATTTTCCTGCAATCATCCCATCCTTGTCCCCCACCAGTACTGTAGGATTGCCCCAGCCAAACTGACCTGGTTATGGGGGGCAGAGATGGTGAGACACAGAGGTGGCCCATGGTCTTCAACCCCACCATGTTTCCCAGCCCCTCCACGTATGCTGAATCATTTCCCTCTCTTGGGTGAATCCCTGAGGCTGCCCACTCTCCCAGGAGATCTGGATGCAGCTTGAGCCACATCCTGGGGCAGAAATAGAGGGGGACACCAAGCCAAGCACCTCTCTGGCAAAAGAACAGAAGTCTTCCTGGTAGCAGGAAACAAACATTTTAGTAAGAAAACCCCCTTTGTCCCTCTTCTCATCCCAACACCATTGCCTCGCAGGACAGGCAGAGGTGGGGAACAGCACTGGGTGGAGCTGCTGCTGCCTGGCCCAGAGGCTCTGCAGGAGGAGCCTTCCAGACCAGCAGAGGCAGAAAGGGAAACCCCAAAAATAGAACTAAAGGGGGAGGGGGAGAGGGGGGAGAAAATAAACCCAACAACCCCAAATTCTTGGTTTTAATGCCAAATCCCGGCTCACTTGCCTCCTTGTCACCCTGGCGACATTCCTTGTGGTCACCATGGAAACGAGAGGCATGGAGAGAGCATCGCCGTGCAGGGTGATGGCAGCACCCGGCATTATTTTGGGAGGCAGGGAGACACCCGGCACAAGGCACTTTGTGTTGTGGCAGGGAGGGAGGAGGGAAGGTTTATTTTTACTTGCTCTCACTTCATGTGCCAAATATTTCATCTCTTAGGACCTGGCTGCCCCTTGGCCTCCTGGCAGCTTTCCCATGGCCCTCATGCGTGTCACACAGGGATGTCCCATGGGGAGACCCCAGGCCCACCACCACGTCCCAGCTGGGTGAGCTCAATTGGGCTGCTCCCAGGAAGTCCCTCTGATGGTCACTTCAGCTGGTGATTCCTGGTGGCAGAACAGGAGATAATGATGGGACTTGGAGCCAACCAGGTCCTCTTGGGAAGGTGCAAGATTAAGAGCATAAACCTTTGCCACCCACAACATGCCCCCCCTCGGCAGGGGGCTTCTTTCCCTGGGTGAGGCAAGAAGCTGCAAAGAGGAGTGCAGGGACAAGAGAAAGATGAGGGCTCTAGGACATTGCACTCCAGAGGCTTGGAAGGGCATCAATTGGAAGAGAAGACCCCAAATCTGTTCCTTCCCCTAAACCTTCCGTCCCTGCTCCACGGCTCAGACCTCTCTTTGCCCACCTGCAAGAGGACCTGGGATGCTAGGGTCCTGTAGGGCCACCACTGCTGGGGCTTGGCCCACATGGCCCACATGGCCCTGCTGAAATCCTAGGCAGCACCACTCCGACAGCTGGAAACCCAATTTCAGCCAGTGTCTACTCTGTCACTCCTTTACCAGTGCTCTCCTTCGGTTTTCTCCCACTCTTCTCCCACCACATCAACCTCTGCTTCAGTGCCCTGGCAGGGCCATCCCCCGTTTCATGGGACTGAGCAGGTGTTTTCCAACACAGCCTGTGAATCCATCTGGAAAAGCCCGATGATGCAGGTGCTGGAGCGTCAGAGAGGGAAAACACAACTGCCAGCCTAATGGGCAGGGAGGAAATGTATGCAAATGTATTCAGAAAGGGATCCGGTGATGCTAATAGGCTTGTTAATCCTCTCAGAAAGCACCAGGAATAATATTTTTACACTTTAATCTTTAAGGATTTTACTCCAAGCAAGTTCATAAGGACAGAGAGATATGTGTAGAAGACAGCCACGGGTGATGGCTGGGGACAGGGAGGGCGGCAGCCAGAACCGACTCTGGGGCAAGAGCAGGCAGGATCACACAGCCCAAGGGTAACATTAGACCCACAGCCAGTGATTTGCTCAGGGATGAGGTGACAAATTGAAACATCCATTTGGTTGTATTAAAGCAACTTAATATAACGTTAAATACATTTGTTTAATTTATTTATATTATATTTTTAAAATTAAGGCACTTAATACAAAGTGATTAGATATTGAGTATCTAATTGCTGGCTCTTGATGCAGAGGTTTCCCCACTGCCGCCATGAGACCTCCCTGTGTAACCACTTCTCCAGGGACAAGGTTTACCTGAACCAGGCTGGTCACTCAGAGCTGTTTTCAAATATATTAGAACTTCCCAACAGTCACTACTGAGCTCCTTTCTGTGAAATCTACAAAACCAGCAGCACCCATGCCCTTCTTTCACTCAACGCATTGTTTGTAGCACACTTGCAGGAATACGGGATTAATATTTTCAGTGAAGTTTGTCTCAAACCAGCCCTTGGGAGGATCTTTTCTTTCCTCCTGGGCTGGGGTCTGGGATCCACGCTGCTCCAGATGGAGCATCTGAAGGCAGGATTTCCTGGTGGGGCAGTCACCGGGCAATGCCTGTGCATGAACTGCTGGGGAAGAGCTGCAATGGCTTGGTAATTCAAATCTCTCCCCGCTTCTTCTTTTGCTCAGGGAGACAAGGTGGAGCACTGGGGAGAAGGTGCTGGGGCCAGCAAGGGCAGAGGGCAGAAGGCTGCCGGCTGGGAGCAGGACAGAGGTTAATGTACCCATGGTAAAGTTCCCTGGGAAGCCTGGCCCTCGCGGGAGGGTGTGTCCTCAAGGCCAGAGGATGGGAATCCCGTTCCCTCTGCCTTTTCCCCTTTAACCACACTTCCGTGTGTAACTTGAGACAAGCTGGGGAAGAAAAAAGAGGAAAGGAAAAAAAAGAAAAAAGGAAAAATAGCGCAGTTATTCCCGCCTCTGCCTCCTCCTCTCTCTCCTCCCCGGCCAGCCAGGAGCCACGTCACCGTCACCCAGTGCTGGCTTCAGGGCTGTTCAGCCTGGGGCTCTCCAGGGGACAAACCCCAACTTTCAGCCGAAAGCAGGGAGAGGAAGGCCTTAGCCTGAGAGAGGGAAAATCCACCTTGGTGGAAAAGTAAATAAGGGGAGACATCCAGCCTGGAAGGGGAAAGGCACCCACAACCAGGGGAGAGGAGAGCTGAACTTCGCTCCACAAGGAGGGAGGGCTCTGTGCTCAGGGAAAAAGGAAAGTTGAGCCGGAGGAGACCGTTCACTCAGTTGAGGCTCAGAGAAGAAAAACTCCGTGTCCTCACCGTCCTTGCCTGCAGAAAGTGCCACACTCCCTTCACCCCAGAGGAGCCCCCCCAGCACCATGAACATCTTCCGCATCCTGGGGGATATCTCCCACTTGCTGGCCATCATTATTCTCCTGCTGAAGATCCTGAAGTCCAAGTCCTGTGCCGGTGAGTGCTCCCATGCCCCAGGGAAGGAGGGTGGTCTTTCTTGGAGGGCAGCCTGATGAAGGGTGCAAGCAAAATGGGTGTTGGAAAGACTGTTGTGATAGCCCACAAAAACTGGAAGCCCTCCCCACTGGGCTCTCGCAGGGAAGTCATCCTCCTCCTCTGGAAGGTGTCCCTGGCAGAAGGAGAGTGCTGTGCTGGAAGGATGTGATGTGGCAAGGCACACAGCCTTGGTCAGGTGTTGGTCTTGGGGTGGTGAAGTGAAGGGGAGGGCAGCAAGGTCAGAGGGAGGTGGAAAATGGGAGTAAGAAGTTGTGGCGGCACCAACACCAACAACCTGGAGAGAAAGCTGCCTTAGGTCGAGGGTCCTGCCAGTGATGGACAGCTGCCAGAGGCTGCCCCATCCTGGGCTAAGGAAATTAAGACAACAGCTTCCTGCAGGAGAATTTTGCTGAGTTCATAGTTTCCCCAGTGATAGATTTTGGGGCTGGGCTGCTGAGGCTGTGACCATTATCACTGGTAGAGAAATGGGTGGGCCTGACTGCATCTCCCTGCCAGCAGTGACCAAGCTGCATCAGCATCCCTGGGCTGGTCCCACAGATCTTCTCTCCAATGTCAGTTGTCACATCACACAATCCCTGGTGAGGTGGGCAGCATAGGGGGAAAGGAGGGAGGAGAAAGGTAAGGACCGAGTTGGCCCAAGCAGTGAACATGTCCACTGGGGGCCAGTCCCTACAAGCAGGGCTGCATCAGCAGGAGCCTGCCCTGTTACTTGGGAGACTCCAGCTGGTCCTGGGGAAGGACTCAAGCTACATCAGCACCTGCACACCAGACCTGGCTCACAAAACAACATGCATATATACAAATGCTTCCAAAGAAGGCATAAGGGTCCTTCTCATCTGCTTTACCTTCCTTTTGTCTCCCTGCCATGCAGGAATCTCTGGGAAGAGTCAGATTCTTTTTGCCCTTGTCTTCACAACCCGCTATCTGGACCTGTTCACAAACTTCATCTCTATCTATAACACTGTGATGAAGGTAAGGAGAGGGCACTGCAGCAGCAGAGGTTCCCCTCAGATCGCCGTGGTTTTTCAGGGAGGTGAGGGTACACGTTCACTAAGTGAATTTTTTAGCCAGGAAGAGGGGGTAGAGATGCTTCCTTTGGTGTCACTGGCCCTCCACTGACAAAAAAAGCCCTCGCCAGAGACAATGGGTGAGCTGAGCCACACTGAGTCCCACTCAAACTGGAATGAGATGCTGTGAACCAAGCCTGGCTGTCCTTGCACAGCAGGAATGTTAACAGAAGGCTGCTACCAAGCCAACCTCTTCACACAGAGCCCCTGAGGGACTCAAACACCTGTGATCCTCATGGTGGGGCAAGCTTTAGTTGACCACTGGAGTATCTCCAGCAGAAGTCAATCCATACGCCAGCACAGGAAAAGCATTCACCGCTATCTCACCCTGGCATGGCTGCGCCTGAACCAGCTTTAAAGACCTCTGGCAAAGCTGTCCTCTAAGCAGAGAGGGTGCAATTGCAGGTGAGGTCTTGCCATCTCCCTTCTCTCCCCCAGGTCATTTTTCTGATATGCGCCTACGTCACCGTGTACATGATCTATGTGAAATTCCGGAAAACATTTGACAGCGAGAATGACTCTTTTCGCCTCGAGTTCCTGCTGGTCCCTGTCACAGGCCTGTCGTTTCTGGAGAACCACAGCTTCACCCCCTTGGAGGTAAGGAAAAGCTGAGGCAGGAAAAGGGAGGGGAAGCAGCAGCCTGACACCAGCAGCAGAGGGAGAACCGTGTTGAATAACTGAGATTTTTAGCAGTAAAAGCGGGCAGGAAAGGCAAAGCTGGCAGGCCTTGAAGATGCTCAGCGCTGTCTCCTCTCAGTCCCACCAGAGCAGGCTCATTTCCCCCAACTTCAGCAGCACTACTCATGCCACTCACACATTAGTGCTTTGCCAGAGGAAAAGCTTTGGGTCTTAACACGTATTAACCAGCACCGACTCCCCACCGCCTTCATTTTGCACCTCACAGATACTCTGGACCTTCTCCATCTACCTGGAGTCCGTGGCTATCCTTCCTCAGCTCTTCATGATCAGCAAGACAGGGGAAGCAGAGACCATCACGACACACTACCTTTTCTTCCTGGGCCTCTACCGCGCTCTCTACATTGCCAACTGGGTCTGGCGCTACCACACAGAGAATTTCTACGACCAGATCGCTGTAGTTTCTGGGGTGGTACAAACCATCTTCTACTGTGACTTCTTCTATCTCTACGTCACCAAAGGTAGGTAAATAGGTTGGTATACATCTAAAATGTTCATTCAACACTCTTGCAATGCACAGTGGAGCTGCAGCTTGCCATGCGTTAACCCTTGCATGACTTCATTCTTTGCTGTATTTGTGATGCATATTGTGCACCTAAAGTCCAGTTTAAAAAACGTATTTGTTGAATGCAAGTGGGCATCACTGCTCACAGAGCTCTAAAAGTGCATGTGAAACACAGCAGAAATTAAACCAGAGCTAAGCCTAATTTAACCCCACCCTGGGAAGTTAACAACTGAGGTACATTTCAATTCTACATACGTTCTGAAAGATTATGAATCACAAAAAAAAAAAAAAAAAAACTTTGAGGGGGAAAAAATAGCTGCAGGCAGACAATGTACCTGAGAACGCAACTGCAGACATATGGAGATATTATTAAGCCTACTTTTCCTTTGATGGGAAAGATGTAACATTATCAAGAACTAATTCTGTAGGAAGATGGGCATCTGCACAGAAGAGACACTTTCCAAAATCAGATGCCCCTTCCATTTCAGTGCCGTGTTCTGGCAAACGGCTACATACCAGAGCTAACAAATGCACCGAGGGCATAAATCCTGGTAGAACACGCTGTGGTTTGCGGAGGCTGAAGCACACTTTAAAATACGTTTCTGTTGAGGACAGAATTAGATGAAATTGCCTGAGTGGACAATCATTTTCTAGCCTTCCAAAAGCAGTAGTGATGGCCTGCGTTTGATGTTTCAAGGGATGGATTTTTGGTAGCTTCATGCACTGTACCTGCTGATAGAGAGGTGACAGGAGCACTGAGCAGGTGGCTGGCCTTGGCAGATTAAGACTTCCTTCTGTCATTCAGTATTTTTGTAGCCAGAAAATTACTTTGTAAAACTGCCATCAAGGTGCTCCACGTCAATTCCTTTTTTTTTTCCTTTTCTAAACTAATTCCCATTTTAGCTTCACTCCATTCATGCGTCCTGTGTCCTTCTTTATTTTTGTGAGAAATCGATACTTTGTAGTTGTGATGGTGGAACAAAAGGGGGAAAAAACACAACTGCTGGCTTTTGGTCTCACACTGCTAGTGACAGAACTGCAAAATTTAGATGATACAGGAGGCAGAAGAAAAAACATTTGTCCCTGGAACATCACAGCAGGAAGAGAATTGCTTTTTTCCCCCTCTTTTCTTTTACACAAATGTTCTGGATCATGGGAGAGAAAGAGTGTCTGAAGATATGCAAATGTTTAGCAGTCACTTATGAGAGCCAGCAATATTATAGCAGGTTGTGCCTCTCTTACATTCCTTCAAAAACCCCAACTTTTCAAAACATTTCTAACACTGAAGAACTCAGACAAAAGGGCAGCAATGCTGAAGAAAAAAAAAGAAGTGTTATATAAAGAAATGTATTAAATAAGACTTCAGAGCCTATACCAAAGCATTGCAAAGGGATTTTTATAGAATGCTACTTCTTTTTATCTTGTTTTCAAAACTAGATGATCTCCTTTCTGTTTAACACAAGGACATGAAAGATATCCCGAGGAAGCTTTCAGGTCCCCAAAACTTGTATTTCACTGAATGGCTGGGGTTGGAAGCAGACAGGGGAAGGAGAGGGGGAATAATCTAATCCATGCTCCCACTCACAGCACATTGTTCAAGGTCCTGTCCAGTCAGGTTTTGACCATGTACAGGATGAAGCCTCTCTGGCCAACCTGTGCTGGTGTGCAAGCACCCTCTGTAAATTGTTGTTTTCTGATGTTAAAGTGGAATTTCCCATTGCCCCATGCCCTGTCACTGGGCACCACTCACCAGAGTCTGGGTCTGTCTCCGTTATTGTTCCATCAGCCACTTGTACACATGGGTGACATCCCCCTCAGCCTTCTCAAGGCTGAACAGTCTCAGCTTGCAGCCTGCGCTCTTACGTGAGGTGCTCCTGTGGTCCTTTGTGACTTGCTCCAGTATGTCCTTGTCTCTTGTTCTGGGAGTCCAGAGCTGAACCCACTGCTCCAGCTGTGGCCTCCTCAAGGCTGAGTAGAGAGGAAGGACCCCCTACTGGCCCTACAGCTGCAGAGGCCATTTGCTCCTTTGCCACAAGGGCACACTGGCGGCTTGTGTTCAGCTTGGTGTCCACCAGCACACACCAGGGTCTTTTCCGCCAAGCCACCTTCCAGCTGGGCAGCCCCCAGCACATTCTGTCCTGCCTACCCCAGGAGCAGGACATCCATTTGCACTCACCAACCCTCACAAGTTCCCCCCAGCCCATTTCTGCAGCCTGGCACAGTCCCTGTGGCCCCACCTGGTGCATCAGGCACTCACTGCCCTCTGAGGTCCACTGTCAGCACATCACTGCCCTTCCCTCTGGCACCCAACAGACAGGTCCCAGCACCCGCCCCCAGGGTGCACCCCTGTACCAGGCTGACAGCCACTGTGCCCTGCCAACCACCACGCATCCAGGGCAGCCGCCGCTCCATGCACCTCACCAGAGGCATCCCTGCCATCCCAGGTCTCGTGGGCAGGCTCAGGAGGGCCTGGCCACAGACTATTTATTCAGGCCACGGTCTATATCAAAAGGGGAAAGCACTGAGGATAGCACATCATTAGAAAAAAAAAATTAAAAGGGTCCACAAGGGAGAGCGTGCAACCATGGAAGAGGAAACAGGAACCTTTTCCTTTAGCATAAAGGAAAATAGCTAGCTTGTGGAATTCCCCTTCTTAGCAGCAATTTTGTAGTGGTTGACTCCCATTCGCAGTTTGCAAAGCTGGCTCCCCACTACCCTGTGCTCTGAACAGCAATTTAGAAAAAACAAAATTGTTGAAACAATAAAACCGTCGAAAAGTTCATTCATTACCTTTTCTCTTTGCACAGTCCTAAAGGGAAAGAAGCTAAGTCTCCCCATGCCTGTTTGAAGACATTCCACAGACAACACAAGAAATTCAGAAGACGAAGCTTTTAAGATCACAGCTTTCCTTCCCTGGCCCTTTTTGACTAACGGATGGCTCAGCCAAGTTTCAACCCGGTGCCAGGAAGATGAGGCTTGGAAAGCTGAAATGCTTTTCATCCACGAGACTCTTCCCCTCCATTTTTTTTATTTCTTCTCACTTGAATTTGGTGCTAGTCTAAGTAGTGCTGGCCAATACTGAAGTAGTGCAAATTATTCTCTCCTGGCTCTTCCCAGCATCTACCTCCAAAACACACCTCTACCTTGAACGTGAGGCAGCACAAGAAGTATAAGGGAATTTGTCACTCCCTTTAGTCCTTTGGCAAGTCCCCATGGTAAAGGGACCATGGTACTATTAAGTCTGATAGCACAGGCAACAGCCACTAACCTATTTCACAGGTGGCCAGTAGACACAGTAGATGCTACAAACTGTTACTTTAACTGTGTATGAACTAACAAACACCCTCTTCAAAATTAACTCTGCTTGACCCTGTTCAGGTCCTGTAATATTCAAGAAAAACACATTCCCTTTGAATGACATGAATCTTCCAGTTCCAGAAGTATTCAAACATTCTCCCCGCTCACTCACTTTCAGTTCCTCATATCCTACAGATGGGGACGATTTCAATTGAAATTCAGTGGGTTGCCAAGAGGTGTTTCCATTTCCTTGAATTTGACTTTAAAAACTGGGAAGAACAGGGGCAAAGATGGCTTAACATTTCATAAATAAAGACAAAGTTCACAATTTATTGACAACAGTGTTTTTATTTATACCTACAAAAGAAAACAAGATGGTATCAAAAGGACAATTTACAAACTAAGAATAGTAACATAGCTCTTAGTATCCTGTGCCTGAACACCACAGATCTACGAATCTCTCAATTCAAGTCTTCATTAATACAACAGGAATGTGTTCAGAGACCAGCAGGTGAGTGAAACAAGATGCTGATCCCACACAAAGCCACTAACCCTTCCATTGTTCAGAAATGTCCAAACAGTAAATTGCTTCAGGAAGTGGGAGGGGAGGAGACAACCAACTCATCTGACACTCCCACAAACTTTTTACAGATTGAAAACAATGCAAACAACACTAGAGACTAATGCTTTATCGACAAGGGCCCTCCAGCTGGTATACGGAACAGCAGCGAGCACCAGGTGGGACAGGGGCAGCACACGCCACGGTGCATTTATGCACTCAACAGTCTGGCTGACACTCTGAACTGAACCGAGATCCTGGACTTCACCTGACCTCGATGGCAATAAAGCAAGACTTGGCACTGATGTTTACACGTGCACAAGTCCCCCCCAAAAGAAGTGAAAGCTATAACAGACTGTAAGGCAGCTCTGGCAGTCCAGAGACCCCTTTTAAAGCCAGTCCTACTCCTACACCCCTCAAACACATTTCTGCATTCAACTCTCAAATTTAAAACAAAGAAATTTAAAAAAAAGCTCTACATTTGCCTGTGAGGGAGGCTAAAGACAAATCAGTCAGTGCCTTGATAAACAAAATGTTTCTGGCTTTCACTTAGCACAAGCAAAGGAACTTCCTGCCCATGCACTGGAATTATAAAATGGGATGAGGGAACTGAGGTTCTGGAAGATCTCTCCCTTCTCCCTGTCAGCAACCTACCTGTGTACTGCACTCAAAAAAAAAAGAAAAAAAAGAAAAAGAAAAAAAAGCACATTCAACCCGCAAAATTTTACTCTGGGAAGAAATTAAATTTAAAAAGAAATCATTTCTGCATAAGCAAGCTCTTTTCCAGGGCTATAAGAAGTTCCACTCTGCTACAGAAGGAGTGGGCTGCCTTGTTCATCCATATGCAAGAACGCCAACAGAAAAACCCACAACCCCCTGCACTCTCATAATGCAAAGAGCATGCCTCAAACCAGGAGACGTATCCATTCTTTTGTCATATAATCAGATCAAGAGCAGCCAACTCCTGTTATCATCTACTGTCTCTGAACCGTCTGGTATTAGAAATAACAAGTCAACAACATGCTTTACTAAAGAGGGGAACCCCCCTCACACCCACCTTAGCCTGTAAAATAAACAAGTTTTATTTATGTATTTACTAAAATGTCACTCTTCTCTAACATTTTCTAAAATACTACCTACCTGAAAGAGCTCAGCTCAAAGGGACCAATGGAGCAGGGAAATGCACTCAAAAGCCAGAGAAAGCAATAGTCAGAGCAAGGTACAAAAGAAATAAAGCTTCAGAATCAAGATGCACTAACCAGCTCACCGCTTACCTCATGGAAAGGAGATCCCAGTCAATCTCCTCCTCCTTCTTTCCTCCTCCCCCCCTTGCCCTCCCCCCCAGCCCACTCTATTCAAGCCTCTTAAATTCAAGTGTGGAAAACTCTGTCACATTTTATTGAGCATAGTGGCATTCAGAACATTCCCCATAGCAAAAGGGATGGAGTTTGTGAAGGACAGATGAACAAGATCCATTGCTCATCATTTGTTTAATTTCTGGGCTCTCAAGTAAGACTTCTCTCAACAAACCCAACAACAGGAATTTAAGAGCAGAAACTAATTTAACAATAAACAGGCTCTGCATGAAAGAACTTACTTGACTGAGTTTTTTAGCAGTGGTACCCACAGCAACTATCAGGTTTTCAGGTATCAAATCCAAAGCAGGCTTGGTCTCAGACACCAGATTTTTAATTCCAACCTCCCTACTGCTGGCTGCTACAGGTATGGGAAGATGGGGCTTCCAGAGCTGCAGAAAATGCCAACAATAAAGGCATTACTCTGCACACTGCCAGCTCATACAAATGAGCAGAGTTTTCCTATAGAAAGTCATCTACGATAAGATTATAAGCAATAATAGTGAGCTACTTAAAAAAAAAAAATAGATTAGGAAAAGTGAGCATTGCTCCCTTGCATTTATATTTTAAATGAAGTGCTTTTTGGCTCCCCAAAGTTTCCCACCTCTCTTGATACTTCCTGAAATTAACGTGTTACAGAACAGAAACTTCTTCCTCTCAAAAGCAAGTTTTCACACAAACCTTAGACACCAAGATGATCGAGCTGGGACCTATCTGCCTTATACCCATTTCCTTTAGAGAAAATAAAATTTCCAAATTTATCAACATGCAAGATAAAAATAATAAATTTTCCAGTCAACTATATATCTCTCTTTAAAAAAAAAAAAAAAAAGAAAAAACCCAAAGAGGACAGGGTCATTAATGTGGACTGGGGGCCATTTCTGATGGGCTCAAGGGATTTGAATGGTGAATTCTAAGCCTAACCTGCATGAGAGACATCACAATGGGAAAGAAGAGAAAGAAAAGGTTTCTTTAAATGCAAGAGGTCTACACTGGTCACCAAGTGGTCTCATTTGCGGGAGGGTGGCGGGGGCGGGGGAGGGGGTGGGTACTGGTAGGTGGCAGTCTGTCCCATATAGCCCATCACGTTAGTGGCAGGGGGCTGCGGAAACTGTTGTGACATGAGCGGCTGTGGCTGCTGGCCCGAGCGCCCCACCATCCCTGCATACTGCTGTTGGGTAGTGCTCTGTGAGGTTCTCCCAGCGGTGGCAGCTGTGGTGCTGGCACCATAGCCACTAGCACTGTACTCTGCAGTGCCATAGCCACTCGTGCCATAGGCAGCTGCTCCATAGCTCCCTTGAGTGTAACCATACTGGCTCTGTGCTGCCCCGAAAGCAGAATTTGGGCTCCCGTAGGCACTGCCATAGGTCTTGTTGGCTCCGTTGGCGTAACTGTCAGCACGCTCACGGTCTCTGAAGCCACCTGAGTCTCTCCGGCCCTCTTTCACTCCCCGGAGCCTCCTGTCACACTCTTCCTGGTACATCAGGTTAGGGTTGTTTACTGAACTGCTCGTTCGGTAACGAGAACGACCTCCTGGCGATGGATATATTAAGATTTAGTACCATGAACAAGTCTTAATGAATTCCGGTACAATTGGACCCCCGTTTTCCCCCTTCTACATCCCCAATTTTGCCCACAAGGAGCACATTCTTTCAACTCTAACTTCCCTGCACAGCTGTGCATACATCTCATCATTTTGTTCAAGGTGTAAGCATGAAGTTCAACAAGGATTCTTTATGCACGTGCTTGGCCACAAAAGAAATGAAATAATGAAATTCAGGGCTAACTTTGAAATACAAGGAAACTTCTTATTCCTTCAAGAAATGGAAGCAAAAATAGTGTCAGTCCCTGGAGATAAGTCAGTGTATCCCTTGACTGATTTCAATTTTGCATATGCATCCACATGCATAGTGTTGTCTGTCCTTAGGTGGGAGCTGTTAAGGAATTACTTACTTCAAACTAAATCAGCCCTGTAATGACCTTATCAGGAGAAATTCTACAGCTCAGGTAAAGCAGGGGACTGCCTCTCTCTTGGGACATTACATAAGCGTACTACATCTAGATAACATGTTGTGACCTCAAGTACGGAACAGCTTTATTGCTAATCTGTTTGCTATCTTAGACTTGCACTTACTACTTCCCTACCCTTTTTTAATCTTCCCTCCCTCAAATATGGGGAACCTATTCCCTGTGTGGCCCTTCTCCCATATGTCTTTACCTCCACCACCACCTCCTCCTCCTCTGTGGTCCACAAGCTGCATCAGCTTTGGATTGATGGCTTGATTGGCTTCTTCCAACACTTTGATAAGCTCTCTGGCTTGTTTCAGGTTTCCTGGTGTGAAGAAGGTGTAGGCAGTACCTTTGTTGGTACTACGTGCGGTACGGCCAATACGGTGCACATAATCTTCGGAGCTGTTCGGATAGTCGTAGTTTATCACAAATTTAACATCTTCCACATCTTGTGAAGTGCCCAGGAGCGAAGCACAGTGAAGGGGTGGGGTTGAGGAAAGGGGAGAAGAAGAGAGGACGTGCCAACGAAAGGTGGGGAGCACGAATGCAGGTGACAGTAATAAGAAAAAAAAAATGCAAAGTTAGTAATTGCATGGAATAAATACAAGACAGACTCATCCCAAAAGAGTAGAAGACTCAAATTTAAGACCATCAGGAAGAAAGGTCAGTGTCTTGAAAGAGAGTCATAATTTTAAAGCAGCTTTGCCCTGCACTCAAAGTTATCCTCCCCAGAATGCATTTCTCCGTCTTCCTGTATCAAAGACATCAGTGTTTGTGAAAAAGCTAATTGAATTTTGTGTTTGTTTTTCTTTTTAAACACAATTTGTAAAGTGAAAATGTCACCAACAGACAGAGCAGACTGGGGTGGAGGAAGGGCAGAACTGCCATGGTAAAGCTTTTACTCTGTTGGGAGAAGTCTAACAAAAAATAACGGTAATGAGATCACTTACCTTCCACTCAGTAACATGAAATAAAAGGTAATCTTAAAAATATTTACTTTTATAATCCTAATAAAATACAGTGAACTAATTTCCCTAACCTAAAGCTTAAGACACTCCAGTTACATTAGTATTATGCAGCCAACTCATTAAAAATTATGCAGACCTAGAATACCTTAACTCAGCTTTGTAGTTATCACCAGAATGCATTGCACTAACATTTCACTGTGCTGTTCTGTCCAGTTCTGGCAAGCTTGCATAATTTGGACAATCCTGAATTCCGTCAGCAATTCCCTACTTCCAGTGTCATATGGAAGCAGGAAACAAAATGATCAAAATGGCTTTGTACGCAAAATAGTATTGAAATTTGGGAGACCAGAATTGCGTGCTTTACAAAAAGACAGACTCTAAACTTGCGGGACAGAAACCAAGCGAATGTTAGTGTAACACTTCAGTGAAAGCACCTTAAGTACCAAAAGCACCTATTTACTACTATCATATACAATATTTTCAAATGCAGTTTTACAGTAAGTACCCTAACAGCTCATAAAAAATATTTAAAATCTGCATTTTAACAAGAATATTCTGAAAATATCCAAGATAAAACACAGATTTTTGTGATTTCCTTTCCTTTTTTTTTTTTTTGGTTTTAAAGAGAGAAACATTCTCTGTTTGTTACCAGACCGATGCACACTCCCTCCTCCTGTGGGAAACCGCTGCAGCCGATCCCGTCTCTTTGCCTTTTATTTTTGGCGGCCTCCTTTCGAAAACTCCGCCCTCTGACACGGGACCACTGGAGCGCGGGGAGCATGCATCAAGGGTCCGTGGCAGCGAGAAGTCCCCACACACGCTCGCTCTGTGAACTGGCTTAGACGCTTCTCTGTAGCCCCATTTGGTTGTGAAGCGCCAGAGAACCTGGGTTCAGGTAAGTTTCAGGTCCTCCAACGCTTTTTGTCCCCTATTTGGGGTTCTTAGGGGCAATTGTCAAAAAAATGAAGATACAAAAATTACATCCAAAGGGTCAGACTGCATCTATTGCCCAGACTGCATCAATTTCAAAGGGGTTGTAGGAAAAATAAAAACATGAGGGATGTAGTTACAAGAGGGGGACTTTATGTCTGTTTCTTATTACAGCAAAGGGGGGGGCTCCTCAGTCTTTGCTGACTCCAAAGTCCTGAATCACACCAAAAAAAGGGAGTGAGAAGGCAGGTTTCACAGGGGGCTGCGCGAGTCTCCAGCTAGGGTCCTTGATGCAACAGGTATTTTTAAAAAAGGAAAGCGAAGTAAAGAGAGGAGTACGTGTGACAGATTGCATCTTCAGAGCCAGAGTGTAACTAGACTGACAAGCTCCCGGCTACACGGTCCTCAGTCAGTCCTGTTTTGTACATCCAGCAGCAAGTGACTTCAATTACCAGAGGGGATACAAGGACGTGCTTTCCCGGCAGAAAGCACAGGGAATTGCAGCTACCAATGCAGACAGAACTGACTTGACTGGGAAGGAGCAGGAAGAATGGGAAGGCAGGAAGATGCAAGGGTGTTTTCCAGACTAGAAAGTGGTCCTGGTAGAGCACGCAGCTCGCTGAAGAAAAGACCAGAGTACGTACAAGACTCGGCTTCTCCAGTCTAGCATGCTCCAAAGTGTTTGCACACACTCACGATCTTCCTGCACTTTTAGAAGATAATGCAGCAGGATCAAGAATTGAGACTGTAAATCACTTTTGACAGCTACCTGGGAAACATTCCCTTTGTCAGACCATCAGAACACCCTATGGCACAGACAGTCTCCAATTATTAATTGGGACAGACATAAACTAGCAAACATGCTAGTCTAGAAAGCTGTTTAGACCATCACTGTAGATGTGCCCCCACCCCTGCACTGAGAATGATCTGCAGCTGATATCAAAGCTTCTGTTAAAGAAAACAAAACAAAACAAATTCAATGTTTTTAGTTTAATAGACTGAACAAAAAAAAATAAAGATAAAAAAATAAATTAAAAAAAAAAAATCAGTGCAGAGAGAGGACCTCACTCCAGGGAATTATCACAAAGAAGTTATTACGGGACTCAGAACTTACCTGGAAGAAGCTTTTTTGAAATCAATGTTCCATTAGGAAGAGGGAAAGCCCTGGTGACTCAGCCAAAAGGCGCGCGCCCCTGTTTTATGTTATTTAGGTAGAAGCCTTCACTTTCCAGGATCTTGGAGGAAGTCGTCCAGAAGTTTGCCAGTTAAGTGACTTATTTTAAGCAGCAAACTCAGGGCCCCAAAACAAGCAGAGATGTTGTTCAGTAACAAGAAACAGACTGAGACCTTTCCCCCTTCGCTCAGGTGAAGTGGAGGATGGGAAGTGGGAAGACTGTTTTCTGAAGTGTTATCCAATTGAGTCGTTTTGGGGGGAGTGGTTTGGTTTTTTTGAGAGGGGTGAGGCTGTTTTAAATGTCTAGGCAAGATGCACAAAGAAGCTACCAGCACATAGCAAGCCTGTTTAAAAAATGCTGCTAGAGAAAGCAGCTCTCTTTCATACAAACTGGTTTCAGGCCTCAGTCCCTTCTCCCAACAGGCCCAAGTTCTAACTGCACAGGTCCAGACATGACCCTAGAGGGCAGAGACTGAAGTCCATATAATCACTTCCTGAGGAAGTGCTGGGTGTTTTTTGAGGGGGGAGGGGAAGGAGGGGTGAAGGTTGTGTGAACAAAGGCTGCCAAGTCTAAGTAGTGGTCTGCCTGTGTTAAAGTGACCATATGATGCACAGCACAGCCACCCTTTCAGCACATGAAGGCAGCTCAGGTAACTGAGGCTTTTAACAATCTAGATTCTCCGAGTTAATCTGCACTGATTTGCAGTAATTCTGTATAAAATTTACTACAATGAGACATTGATCCCCAAGTAGTTTATCCTCTACCAAAGTCAGAGTGGGCAGAGTATTCAATGTCTGTTATTAAAACTCGGAGCACTTCAGAAGCCATCCTCGTCTTCTATGGTGGGCAGATGTATAAGGACTGTGCTCAGCACACCGTGTTTCACAACACAAACATGCTTATTTTAAAAGGGGGCACAGCTGATGCATCCAGACAGATCATTTTCATACCACCAGAATAGAGCTGTGCTATTTTGATTCAGTTACACGTCTGTTAAAGGCCATATATCATCTCAGTGGTCCTGCCTAGAAGGAACACAGAGGAGGGAAGGTTACATGTCAAGACCAAAGATCTGGAGCAGTGCTTTCTCAGATGTGAATACATCTGCAGGGTAAAACATGCATGTACACTGGGGTTGCTATTTTCAAATCTGTGGTGTGTCATACGGGGAGAATATTAGCTATTTGCTGTCGAAATGCTCTCCCACAACTTCCTACTTGAACTTTATCTGACACGCTCTGAACTGAGAGCAATCCATCCCTACTACCCAGCAACAAAAGCTGGATTTGGGGAAGAAGTGAGTGTGGTGGAAGGGTTGGGTTGCATAATTGGACGTCTCTTCTCCCTCTTGGCGATCGATTGGTCATGCCTAGGCCTTGCTGCAGACCAAAGCCTGTTCATTAGGAGCAGGAAGAGACTTTGAATATGAAAGAAAAAAAAAAGATTAATGTTAAAAAACGTATTTCACATGTGGGGGAAAATCACGCTTTGAATTTTTTTTTTTTTAAAGAAAACATTTTTCAGTCCAAAGAAGAAAAATATGCAGCAGTAGGCAAGAGTGGTCTATGTGTACAAACCTAGCCCACGAGATGCAACGTCGGTAGCAATGAGGATAGGAGCCTTTCCAGAACGAAACTCTGTAAAACAAAGCATGCTATGAAGTAAGATTTTTCAAAAAGATAAAGTTATCTGAACTTGATTTACACTAAACACTCATTTTCCAGAAGCTAGGTAAGATAAGTCAATCCCAGAAACCCCAGCAAGTCAGGATATAATGCCTCAATTATTTTTCAAAATCCAGCTCTCTGGGTTAACAAATTTTCCCATCGTGTTTTGTCAAAACAAACAAACAAAAAAAGGCAAATACAACTACTGAAATTAAGAGTATAAAGGCAAAGGAAGTTCTTTTAAATGGATCTATTGGGTTTGGAGTTTAAAAAAAAAGACTGAAGAAAAGCATGTCTCAGTACATTAGGTACAGCAGCCCTCAGTTATGGACTCACCATTAAGCACCCAGTCTCTTTCTGGCTGACTCTTGTCTCCATGGATACACATAGCTGGCCAACTGCCAAACAGAAATGTACATTAGTAGGGATAGAAAGTATAGACATTAAAGGCAACAGGAACCTTTATTGGTATTTTGTTTAAAATGCAAAACTGTAAGATTTAAGAAATATTTTATTCCCAATCCGCCTTTGGCCTCTGTCTACCCAGCATGTGTACTGTAAACCCATTACCTACATAAACAACCATCTAAGCCAAATCACATCTGCCATATTGACACACTCCCAAACAGCGTATCAGGATTCCAATACACTAAAAACCTGCACTGCTTACAAATACTCTCTCTTGCACTAATGCTTTGATGGACTGGAATCTTCTGGGAAACAATGACTGAATTCAGCCAAGAAAATAATGGACAAGTTGTTCCCAACAATAGCATCATGAACACTTAAGCATTACTGCTTTTGATTACAATTTCTGTTTCCCACTAGAAAAAAGTGGAGGGAGGGAAGGAGCTAATCACCCATCTCTGCGCATCCTTCGAGTGAGATCATCACATCGCCTCTTTGTCTCCACAAAGATGATGGTCTTGTTTTCCTTCTCTGCCATGATTTCTTCCATCAGCTGTATCAGTCTAAAACAGACATTGAGAACTAAGATGTATGTGCACAAGTACCAGAATACAGGAGCTCTCTCCCAGCTGACGCTGAAGACGTACACAACATACATCCACGTCAGTCAGTATTACACAGAATTTCAGTCGGTTGTACAGTGGTATGGTCAGAATATACACAAGAGATTACTCAAATCAAAGGGCTTACTTATTTTGTAACGCTCTAAGGTTAGGTATTACAAGTACTTTACTATTTGAAACTTCTAGTTGGCTTACAAAGCAATACAGATTTTTAAGTACAACCAAAGAAAGTAAAATGGTAGGAAAATTAGCTTACTTATGGTCTTTCTCACTTTCCATGCATACATCCACTATCTGCAGGATATTGTGGTTGGCACTCAACTCCAAGTTTCCCACATTGATCTGAACATAGTCCTGCAGGAAGTCCTCAGCAAGCTGGCGCACTTCTTTTGGCCAGGTGGCACTCCACATCAGAGTCTGTCGGTCAGGCTAAGAAAAAATGAAAATGGATTTATTTAAGGTCCTGGGCTTGGAATAGGAAAACAAAGAAGGTTGTGCTTTTACAATGGTCACGCACCCTGATCTGGTCAACAATTTTACGAATTTGGGGCTCAAATCCCATGTCCAACATTCTGTCTGCTTCATCCAGCACCAGGTATGTACACCGACGAAGGTTGGTCTTTCCAGCCTCAAGGAAATCAATCAGGCGACCCGGTGTAGCAATGCAGATCTCCACACCTTCAGAACAGAACAGGGAAAGAGTAAGGCTCTTCATTTGAATGTCAACGGGTATTTTTAGTCAGAATGAATCACCTTCCAGAGCAAAATTGTTTTCAGAAAAAAAAAAAGCACCACCCTCATTCGTACCCAAGATTGAGTCATTTCAGTAGAAGCCCCAGTTTCTTTTAATATTTTTTTCCATTCTGAAATTACTGTTACAGTGCCATTAGAATAATAAATGCAGTACAGAAGCTAAAAGCTTGCTGTCAGAAAAACACCAGTGAAGAGCTGTCCAAAAATCAGAAGTAAAATAAAATCCTACTCAATCTTGCCCCACCTTCATCCAGAATTATGCAGTCTAGAGAGGTGTCTTGAAAAATTAGAGCAATCTCCAGCTAAACTTTCCATGTTAATCAAACATGACGTGCTCCTCCAGCTCTATGGGTTAAAGTACTTCCACTTTTTTAAAAAAGACATAAAGCCAAAGCATGGGCTACAATACCAAGCAATTATGCACCAATAGTGCAAGAACACCATCATGCCCATATTCATGAGCATAAAAAGAGAGTTTAAATATTCATAAACTAATATCAGGTTTAGCAATTCACACATTCCTTTCCACCAATTCCCAAATCTTTCAGGTTAGTATTTCAGTGTTACTGAAAGGTCCACGGAAGGCAAGTTTAGGGAAGTAGACGGCATGAAAAAGGTTTCCCTTATTTTATAGCACTTCAGAAAGGTATGCAAAAACCCACCAAGCTGATCCTCCCAAGAACTCCTCATGTAACTTTGGACTCTTCCATTAAGATGCTACTTTTGAATTGGAATGCATTACTGTTTTCTCAGAGCTATCCCACAGACTTCTACCATGCATGCCTTTATCCCATTACTGCAGTTTTCAATAACGACTCTGCAAATTGCAGCAGTAAGTGAAATTTTCTGATTTCTTGAATAGATCTGTGTATATAAGCATACCTTGGTAATACTTCTTACATATTTTCACAAAGTTCTATTACATTTTTTTAATCTGTTGAAGAGGAAAGCCATCATCATGTTCCTGCATTTGAAATTTTATGCAACTAGCCCTTGAAACGAGGGCTAGGCCACTTCAGCACTACTGTGCTACAGCGGTTGCTGTACAACCGTGGTTCCTCACCATTCCCAACTCCAGTCCCTTGCTATGCACAGAAAGGCAGTTACAGAACACTACAGGGTATATGAAGAGAAATAGGGCTTAGCGCTTAAGAACAATCAAAAAACCAAACAGTAATTTTAAAAAAACCACAACCAAAAAAAGAAACACACCCTCTCCCACTGTGTAAAGAAGTTTCTACACACTCAGAAACTAAATTTGAACAAACCTCGGCAGGAAACCTGAAATCTGCCATATGCAAAATCCTTCCTTAAACTTGCTGGTATTGCATTTCCTCAAAATAACCTGTTCTCTTTCTGGGAAGTTTCCTTTTCCCCTTCCTACATCCCAATGACCTTCACAGATGAAAGTTCAAAGACAAAATAGAAAGGAAATCTGATATCCAAGTCACTGTACAACAAAGAACTGCCTCAGGAGCTCTCCTTGTAACAGGAGAAAGAGCCAGACACTCATTCACTCTCACCCCCTTCCAAAGAGGTTTTGAGAAGAGTTGTATTTTTACAGAGATTTTACAATATCACTTCCTCCAGAATCTGCAAACACCCACTTTAAAATTACCTCTTTCTAGATCTCTGATCTGGGGACCTTTGGGTGCTCCTCCATATATGCAAGTACTCTTCAGTCTTGAACACTTGCCATAATCATCAGCCACCTGCTGCACTTGCTGGGCCAACTCTCTAGTAGGTGCTAGAACGAGACACTGCAAAAGGAATTGATTCAGGATAGTCAAGCTGCATACACATCCTTAACTTAAAACCATAAGCAAAGTTGGACCATCTGCTCTTTATTAGCTAAAGCATTTAAATATCTTTAGAACATGCAGAGAGTCTTCAGCAATTGCACAGAATTTCAACTGAGTGGGATGCTCACATTGCGATGGTAAACATTCTTCCACTTGCTATTCTGATACACCAATTAAATAAAGCACACATCTCATTAACGATGCCATGCCATACGCGCAAAAAGGAAGAGAATCAACAAACACTTACAATTGGGCCATCCCCTCTCTCCAAATATGGCTGGTGGTTGATGTGAACAATTGCAGGCAGCAAGTACTGAAAGAGAAGAAAACAGTATTATATAATATCTAAAAATCGGGATTCTGCAGAAAAAATATACTTGCATTTATAAAGCAGAACAGATGATTTTCAGAGATGCCGACCAATCACATCTGCTTTGACATAAGTGCAAAATATAGCTGCTCAGCACCACTGAAAGGAAGGCTCATTTCACCTGGAGTCTAAGTTAGCCAAACCGAGCAATCTTGACCCTAACAACTGCTTCTAATAAAGGATAAAAAATCCTTTTGAGCGCTGCAGTTTAAATGAATGTATACCTTGAAGACTTTTAACTTGCGTAGTTAATGAAACACATGTTAAAGAGAACATCCTGTTTTTCAAACTGCAAGGTAAGTATACACCAAAGAGAAGTGACTAAGCATCCAAAATGAAAGACACACACAAAATACTGTGTGTATAACCTATGATGCATGTGCTGTGTCACAACAGCCTGAGAATACAACAGGCTAGCTGAGCTGAAATGTAAGTCTCCCCCACGATGCAATAAGAAAGTTTTAAAACATGTAATCATCTCACTTCATGCAAGCAGTGCTGACAAGCCCAAAAACTATTAACACGTAGGTAATTTCAGCAAAGTGACCGGGAAAGTTAGCTAAATAAAGGAAAGAATACGCACTGCCAGAGTCTTCCCAGAGCCGGTCTGCGCAATGCCCACCATATCACGACCGCTGAGAGCGAGTGGAAAGCCTTGGCACTGAATTGGAGTGGGTTCTGTGAAGTTCTGGTCCATCAAAGCATCCATCACATACTCTTCAGAATTTCAGAAAAGAAAAAAAATTTTGTAAGATTACTGAGGTTTTACAAGACCTTTTAGAAAACAGACCCAGGAACTGTTTAGGCGTGTTCTGAGTAATCCTCATGATCTTAACGAACAGCAAAATACTTACGGGGAAAGCTGCACTGGTGGAAGGCAAACACCGGTTTGGGGCAGCCCTCCATTCCTCGAATTGTTATCTCTTTCTTCCTTCGCAATTCTTCAACTTCATACTATTTATGTTGGGGAGAAAAAAAAAAAAGAAAAATGCCAAATGTCAGCAGGGACTTAAATTGCATGATTCTAACTGCTAACTCTCTTCACACCTCTGGATAACAGCTTTGTTATAGAACTGAATTGAAACAGATCTAAAAAAGTCACTTTCCTTGAGATTTTATTTTAAGACTGAGTTATCGTACAGTTTCTGCTACATTTAGAGGTATGATATCTCTATGTAGCCTAGAAGGACTACTATCTGTCTTCTTACAACCAGCCCTTTTTAATGAAAAGTATTATATTTTTAATGAAAAATATTAACAAATTATTTTTAGGAATTATACTGTTTCCAGAGGCCAGAAATTACCAACAGCTTCAAAAGCGATTACAAATAGAGGATAAGGAACACGTTTTATGTGGCAATGCTAAGAATTAAATTAAACAGGACCTAATATACTACAAACAGAAGGCAGGTGAGTCCTCCTTCAATTAACACATTCCACAGGTGGCCAAATACAGAGTTCTTGCTGGACATCTTGGAACTCAAAAATGTTGTTTGGAATTGTTTTGGAGACAACGCTTATTTCAGTGTGAAAGAAGCCCAAACATCATAACGATACCCTAAGACCTCACAATTTTTTTAAATAATGGAACTCCTTGTAATACTTCTGAAATGCGTATCCACATAAGCATAATTTTAGGATTAGAAAACCTAGACGAAAAAACCCCACTTTATCTTCCAAGTCCAACTGCCTTTTGCAACATGTTTCCACAATTCATGACCTCATTCTAATGCTCATCAGAAATTAATAGATAGACACACATCAATAACAGGCACTTTATTCACAGCAATAGCTTGACTATTTGTGAGAATATCTTGAGCTTGAATGAAAAGTTAAAGAAAAAAAATTACTTCTGGGGAAAATGTGAAAATTCTTTTAGCTGGTTAAGTCAACGACAGCTACACAGCAGCTAATGCTAACTGGTTCACTAGTTCAAGTTGTATCTTTAAGAAGTCAAAGCCTCCTTCAATTCCTTTATGCCAGATGGATATTTCACATAAGGATTTGTAAGTCTATGTAACTGGATAATGATTATTTGTTGGCTCATGTTAAGAACAAATCTCTAAATTTCTAATTCTAAAAATGCATTACAGACAGAATAAAAGTCCATAGACTGAAGTCAGGTAGGAAGAGAAGATTACTGTAACTACAGGCTAAACAGAAAGTACTGCATCCAGTTTTGAGCCCCCAGTGTAAACACGACATTGTTTTAACAGGGCATGTCCAATTACAAGGGGAAAGCTGGAGGCTGGACTACAGGCTGCAGGAACAAAGACTGGGAGTGCTGGATCTGTTTAGCTTGGGAAAGAGTGGGCTTACAGCAACCTTTCAACTGCTACTTTCAACCATTTTCACCCTTCAGTTTAACTGCTATTTTCAACCACTTCCGACCAGATGGGTCGCTGTAGAGATGTTGTAGATAATTACTGGGGGGAAAAGAAACACCACGAGAAACATTAAGCCCTGAGACAGCCACCCAAAGAGTATATAAATTCTTCCCATCCCTGGGGATATTCAAACACAAAAGGTCAAGGCGCTGCTCTAGTCCTGCAGTTTGCCCTGCTCTGAGCAGAAGCTTAGACTAGAGATCTCCCCATGGCCTCTTTCAGCCTAAACTAGTTTTACAATAAAATATTACTTGTAAATGTTTCTCATGTATTTCTTCATTTTTAGTTCATTGTTTTACGTCATCTCAAGGCCTCTCCAATACTGTAACTCCACTTCTTTAAGTCTTGTCTCCACAGACAAATTGCTAGACCAGACAAAGCATTATGATGATGAGTTACAAATGACAAAATACAAAATTTCTTGTATAAAAACAACTAAGAGCAGAAGCATCACCTCTGCTAATGTTAAGTACTGAAGGCAACAAGAACTGGTATCCTATGGAGTACACACATCAAACCAGCCTAATGAAAAGGCAGTTCTATTACATGTTGTCCCAGACTTCCTAGGACAAGTTTTTCAACTTGTGACATCTTCTGTTGTTCACAACATGGAACAGACACAATCTGAGAACTTACTGGGGTAAGCCTGGCCACTTCCGGGTGTTCCACATAAAAATTCTTCTCAAACTTGGGCAGTTCATTCAAATCCCATTTTTTCTTACGCAAACGTTCTCCCGGATTCCCAAATTTCTTTGGAGGAAGAGGACCTCCGCGACTTGCTCCAAACCTGGGAATGTGAATGTTAGTTATTAAAAAAAATAATTAATATTTAACAACTATTTCAGAATTACTCTGGAATTTGCAGGTCTCTTAACCATTTTCCATTCTCTTTTCCCCAAGCTGACACATGAGCACAAAGTCACCCCCCTCAATTCACTATGATGGTATAAAATTTCTTGAAATAACATAAAACTGCTTTAAGTCAGTTCTGAACCCCAAACCATCTTATTGTACATCACCCCTTTAAAGCTCTTGTCTCGAGGACATAGCTGTGGGTACGCCTATAGCACTTGCATTACCTATAAAACTTAGGTTGTCCTGAAAGTGACAGTGCACTAACAACATGGTTAGATCAAAAGGATGAGCACAATCTCTAATTGCAAGTTCTTTCTATCTCTCTCAAGTTAGTTTTACACAAAATAGCTACTTTGTTATCTCCCCCTCTCTACCTTCTCTCCTTTCTTATCAAAAAGTACATCTCAAATGAAAAACAGAGTAAAGAACAGAAAGTCCAGCCAAGTGTGCAAGTCTATCTGTAATTCTGGAACCAATGAAATAAAAAATAAAAACAAAATTAAAAATCATGCTTAGAACAGTCTAACAGGAACAAAAAAAGCCAAAAAAGTACCTGGGGAAAACCACATTCCCTCTCAAATGCATTTTGATGAGGATTTAAAAGAGTAAGCAGCTCATCTTTACAAAAACATTTCTAACCACCAGAACAATTCAAATGTTATTGCTCTAAGTTTTTTTAATCCAAGTTATTTCATACACTTCAAAAGGTTAAGAACTAACTGTAATGACTGGCTAATTCAATAAACAAAATGAGCTCATAGCAGGAAGTTGTGAGAGTAACCGAAAACCCAGTGGCATGAAATGGTTACATACTGTAAATATCATGAATTATATTTTAAAATTCCACCAAAAAAAAAAAAAAAGAAGTTACAGCTTTTCTATTAGCTGTAATTATTTCTATTGTTTTTTATTTCTATCAGCAGAAGGTACTTTTCCAAATGCTATCAGGTCAAATTTTGTCCTAAAGCTACAGCTTTCTGCTAAACATGAATTCATGAGACATGCACATTTGAACCAACTCTTATTTAGACAGCAAATCCAAAGTGTCTACACCTTTCCCAGGTAATCCACTAGTAAATAAAAAACTGTTAATGTAACAAACTGAAAGCAACAAAAATCCCAAAGCAACCTTCTTACAGGAATAACTTGTGGGGGAAGGAAGGGGAGGAAGAGTTACTAAAAATTAAACAAGACCTGAATTATCTCAGGTACAAGAGACTATCTGCTCAAACATTAAGGACATTTGTTCTCTAAATCATTTCGCAATGGACACTACAAATTATAGTGACTAAAAGACTGAAAAAATAAAATTCAAATAGAGATTTTAACAAGAAGAAGAGGTTACATTGTTGGAAAAGCTAAGTATGGTAGATATAATCTAACTTAAAACCTACTATGTTAGTTTTAAAATGTTTGCTTTGTTGCAACTGTGCATTAAGCATCTTTCATTTCTTATAAATATCCCTTATTTGCTAACTGGTCAAAATGGTGACTATTTCTGTATCCAAGTAGTCCCTACAAAACCCACAGTCTCACTGAAGTCCACTGGAGGTTCAAATGTCAACGAGTTCCCTTAGGAAAGGAAACATATGACAGGGCTGATCGCAAGACTGGACACTGGAACAGCTGGTACTGGGAGTATTTGCCCCGCAGCTAACCAGAGGGAAAAACCGATGTATTTTACACTGAAGTCACATAGTTTCAGATTTCCATTCTTATATACAATATGCCCAAATACTGCCCTGAAAGACGTGAGCCCTACAGGAGCCCTTCAACCTGCATGTTGAGGTTTTATCTACTGAACTGGCAGTAACTGACACTTTACATTCTGACTACAAGAAAAATGAGGTTTCAATTCTAGGTAAACTGATTTGAACCTAGGAATATTACCCTGATTTGCCAGCAGCTCTCTTTAAAGCGTAAATTCACACTGGCTCAAAACATTCTTCTGGCACGTTACTGATGCCATCCTTTCTGCGACAGAACCGATTAAATATGGCACATTCCAAAGCAAAACATTGTAATTTTTCATCCTAAATAGTCACCTACGACTCGTTCCTGACAAGAAGAAACCAGAAACTTGTTTTTCGTAAGCCTACAAAAGAATTGGTGATAAACTTTCAAATGGTGTTGAACCAGCACACTGGGTGGCCTGAAATTTTATACATGAAATTTTATTTATGTTATTAGTTATCAGTGGTCACAAATATTTTCACACCTTAAAAGGACATATATAACAAATTGAATCCCAATGCATTAAAACCTCTAGGATAATATGCCAAAAAAAAATTTTTCGTGCAAATGCTCAAAATCTTCACAAAAAAGCATGTAGGCACCCCTTTTACTCATGCAAAGTCCCTGATCAAAGAGAAGCACCCACTATAATCAAAGACTTTACACAAAATGAGATTACACTAATTTTAAGGCACATCAAGTGTTGTGCCAACGCTTTGGCCAGTGCTCTTTTAAGTGACTGTAAATAAATCTGCATACTCAAACTCACTGACTAAACTCCAAAAACAGCTGGGGTCTGATCTATCTCAGATTTGCCAAAGCTCTTACTCCAATGTCCTTGTCTTAAACTGAGCTGGAAATCTCATAGCGGAAAAACACCAGAACCCTCCTCTCTGTGGGGGGGGGAGAAAAAAAAAGTATCTTTTAATTTCAGAACGTGAAATGTGGGTGTAAGATAAAGCAATGATACAACTATCTCCCTCCACAGACAACCAGAAACTAAATGTTAAAGTGCATTGCAACATACAGCAAAATATTTTTTAACCTCTCTGTGGAGAGCGAAAACAAGAAGAAAAGGAAGTGGGGGGGGGCAAGGAAAAAAAAAACAGAGAGAAGGCTTATTAACTGAAATCTAGTCTGCCATATTACGAATAACAAAACCCACATGATACGTTTATTGCTAATCCTTGAGAACCGAGGCCTAACTACTCGTGATCTGAAACACAGAAAATGCCACTCTCCAAAATTATTTCTAACTTCCTCTTTAAAAAGGCCTGGCACAAATGCCTTATTACTTTCAGCTCTTAAAAAACTCGAGCCTCGATCCAGTCAGGTAGTATAATGCTGCTATATTTATTTATTGCCGTCATTCTCAGAAACAAGAAATCACACCAAATCAAACCTGCAAGACCCTTTTCCAAGCCAAACTTCCTTTAAATAATACATTCGGGAGTATCAAGTAGAGTGCCACACGAACAATTCCTGTTGCGCTACATAAGCTTGGCAAGTGTGGTCCAGGGCCACAGCGATCCCCAGTATCCAAGTCCCCCGCATGGCTGCAGTTTCCAATCCCACTTCCTCTCCCGATAAGCCTGGGAGCGCAGCTGAGAGAGATCTTCTCCCAAATGGCATCTTTACAGAAAGCCGAGAAGGAGCAATGACAACCAGAAGGGCAGAGGAACCAACCAGCCCTGACAGGAACACCAAGACCTTCGTAGCTTGCGGGGGGGGGGGGGGGGGGGGCCCGGGGGGCG
>JAWMRA010000041.1:49336253-49431126 GCA_035584735.1 Pseudotriccus pelzelni | reverse complement strand
GGATGCACGGGTTTGGTCACGAAGCCCGATGCATCCAGCGCGCTGTAATTAAAGTTCTTTGTTTCACTTTATTTGGCTGTCTTCGAATTTTTAATTAGAGATATTTCTCACACTTCAGTGCCTTTATACCTATGTGTAAACGTGATCAATATCACAAAGATCAGAAAACATGAAATGATTGTGTCAGGAAAACTTAGTAATTTCACAGCTCTGGAGTTTTCCTGCCGAGGGAGCACCAGTCTTACCAAACTATTGGATGGTCTTCTTTAAGAGCCGAGCCTCTTAGCTGGATTTATGATGAAATATCACATAATTTTATGTATGCAATATGCAAGACAACTTTAATTAGTTCTTTAATCTGTTATTTAGTTTGTCCTTTCATGTTTTCTCCCAACTTACCGTGCAGAAAGTTTCAGTACCTTGAACTTTGTCACCTTGCGGTTGCTCGTAACACAGGACCCTTGCTGTGAGGGAAAGGTCATTTACCTGTCATATATCTTTGCAATACGCAGCTCCCCTCTCCCTTTCCTCAAACTGATCCTGGTAGTCGAAGCATGAGCAAGGATGTGGCCCCCAATGGGTTTTTTTGGGTCTGCCTGAAAGCTGAATTAGCAAGAAAATGGTGGTGATTCACTGTGCAAATTCCAGAGGTTAATACTGTGATTAATTGTCAGACAAGGCCTATTCCACTCAGTAATGAATGATAAATGGGTCAATACGCTAAAAAAATACTTTAACAGACTTGCCTCAAGATAGGATGATCAAATGGTCAATGCTGGCATCACTTGCCTCTCATTAAATTCAAGAGGCTCAAGAAATGCACAATTTAATATATATAAGCTCCTCCAAAGGAAAATGGGATGATTTTTCAATACTTCTTGTAGCTCATTCTCTTCATTCAAGCCACAGTGAAATCATACCATCATACCAGGCAGCAGATAAACATGAAAAACAGTCATTATGAAAACTGAGAGAAACTTAGAGGTGTGATCCATGAACAATTCCTCATAGCACAGGAGCCAATAAACAATCTGAACCTTAATTTCAGTGCCACTTGCTAGATACAATCTCAGTTCTCATCTCTGTTAAATATGTATTACAAAATAGGAGAAATTTTTTAAAAAGAGAGAGAAAAATTCTCTTACGTCATAGTTGCTCCTGGGTCAGCAGTCATCTGGTTGGTCACAAACACGGCCACGTTATATTCTGCAATGGAAAACAATGCAAAGAAGGTAGACTACATCCAACTGGAATTCCAAAATATTCTCCCATCCGTAGTAAAAGCAGGGCGGCTGCTTCTGAAACACTTCAAATTTCAAATGAATGAGCAGCAAATACTTTTTATGGCTGATGGCTGCAGTTTATCAGGAGTCAGCCTGAATTTGCTCCTATATGGCTTCAGCTGTAATACACCAAAAATGAGCACTTTTCAGAATTCCAGTGAACAAGTCTTTCTCAGTTCCCATCTTCTCTCTTGGCACCCTGCCCTCAGCCCCCTCTCCCTCCCTTTCTCTGCCTTTTTTTTTTTTTTTTACTGCATGGAAAAAAAAGCATTTACTCATTCCTCATCAACATTTCTGAGACATTCCAAAGAGAAGAAACTCTATTCATCCTGTCATCATCCCTCAGAGCGCTGTGAAGTCCTGGGAATGCGGCAATGGGCACGGCTTTTTTATCTCTCTGTGCCTTCATCCCTTTTTCTATTCTTTGTGTTTCTTTTGTATTTAGACTAGAAATTTGGGGAAGACAATTTCTCTTACTGAATATTTGTCCAGATCGACAACCTGTTCTCTCATTTAGGACTTGACAGTATTTCTAGAAAAACTCTAAATGCTGAAACGTTCTAAAGTTTTCTCAATCTGTCATCTTGAATTAATATATTTTCAGTTTGATCTTTTTGGTAACAGACACAGCTGTTAAGTGAGGTAAGATTCCTGGGCCAGTACCTGATTGATAATACACTTGGACTACTAGGTGGTTGTGCTACCAACCTTCTGATATTTTTTGGAGCCTTGACAGCATCTGAGCTAGTTTCTGTTGTCGTTCGGCCAACTCTCCACGACCACTGAAATCCACACGGAAAAGTGCCATTATGGAGTCAATGATCTGCATTGCAATTATGCTAGATAAGTAAATATAGTGAAAGAAAACAGGAAAAATTATTCTGAAACAGTAAACCAAAAAGTCTTGTACCAATAGCTTGAAGATACCAGCTTCCTCGTGGAACTTGGCCGCTACATAGTCAAGCAATTCCATCTGATGTTCACCTGGTGGGAAGTAGAGTTGACAAGTGAAATTAAGACCAGAAAGAGCTCTGAAGGAACAAAAGCTTGAATTTTAAAATTCCACTTTAAATGTTTGCACTGTTTATAGTTTCACTGCCAGCAGTTTTACATCCAGTGCCCAGTAACTATCCAGAATACCCATCAGTGCCTGTGCTTCTGCAGGCTCCAGTTTCCACTTGCCCATCTCACAACACGTCTTTGTGAAAATCTTTACAATGAAACTACGCGAGAAGACAACCTTTTTTTCTCGTGTTAAGAACTGAAAAGCAATATAAACATGTCAACACTGAATTAAATGACACACAGAAATTGGTTTAATCATATTATTCATGTTTATATTGCACTCTCAAAGTCCCATTTAAAACTCTCTCAAGTTTTAAAGCAGTGTCTTGTGACAGAGTGTGTTGGAGCTGTTGATAAGCTGAGAATATTAAAGTGAGTACCTTATAGAAAAAACATAAATATCGTGCCAGTTGCAATACTGTTCTTACTAGTATATGCACGTGCATACAGCACATTGTCGAGTACTGCCTCGTGGTCAACACTGAAGCGATCGGCAATGTCTCGAAGACGGTCTGGTCGGCTGATTAGTCAGAGTTAAGGATTTCTCTTTGTACAAACCATGTCCTGAAAATAATAAAACTCCCATTCCAAAGTAGAATTAGGGGCAGGAATGGGGGGGGGGGGGGCAGGGAGGGAAGAATACTTATTTTGGTCCTAGAGAAGACTGACTTTTTTTCTTAATGCTGTCCCACACACCCTAAAGATAGTTTAAGGCTCACAATGATAATTGTTTTGTGTTTAGGGTTTGAGGTGCTCTAGGAATTTAGCTGTGAGCAAAACCTGTTTATACACAGTCTATCGCAGATGTGAAGTGTTAAAAATAGTGGTTAGTACTTAGATAAATTTATCTTGAACAGAAAAACTGCTATCACTTGTAGGAGGGCTATTGGATCTCAAAAAAACCAAAATAAAACAAAACAAACCCCAACCCAAAAAACAAGCCCTAACAAAACAAAAACAAACCCCACAAAATCCAAAAACAAAAAATCCAAACACAAAACACCAAAACAAAAACAAAACCGCACAAGCAAAACTCACTTAAAAAAAAATCTGAATCCCAACTGGAATTTTTCCAGGTTGAATTACATGAAATAACAGAGGAAAAAGTCACTTCCTTGCGGGCCACTACACACTGTGCTCTTCAGGATTTCTGTGCCGGTCATAATGTTTTACATATATGAAGCTATCAGGAGAGTTCTGCTTCCATGTAATAACATAAACTGTCTTTCTAGTTCATCGTATCTGTAGCTTTAACAGTCAAAAAGATACAAAGTGTTTTCAGTATCAATGAAGATAATCTTTCCACCTGTGTAGCCATTTGGTCCTGGGAGTTGAGCTGTTACTGCAGAGTCATAGAAGATCAACATGAAAAAGTGGGAAAAATACTTTCTTGCTCCATCTGTTATTATGTTTTAAAATAAAATACTACTGCTTATTCATATCGCAAAGAACCACCAGTTTTAATCAATGTGGAAATCAGAAGTATCTCAGTTCTTACTGCCATCTTGAGTATAAACTCAAGCCCCTTTTGTCAAGTGGAGAACAGATGAGATTTAATAAACAGTGTCAAAACTGTGTTTTACTGAGTACCATAACAAAATCTGTATGTTTTAAGAATATTAATAATAAGTTCTTATACACAATGCATCGTCTTAATCCTCTGCCCAAATTAATTGTATTGTTTTAGTAGGGTTTTTTTCCAGCTGTAACTCACCTGATCAAAAATTCTTTGGATATGAATTTTTCCTGATACATGAATAGTTATTGATTGTGGGTTTAGTCTCTTTGGAGTGAATAAGCTAAAATATTCAATCCAGTTGTAATCATTCATGCAAAAGGGTATGACTCTGCTGGCCATTAGACTGTAATAACCAGAAGAGGCCTTATTTTTCCAGAACATGCCATATTTCACTATACAATGTAGGGTTTATTTAGGGTTCATTGCCTACCCAGTGTCTGGTAATTCCAGCAGCATTAATAGTTATATTAGTTATTGTTTACTACTATTTACACATCGAGAGATATCTCTGGGAAATCAGAGTCCTGCTGTATTTGGCACTGCCTGAATACCGTAACCACCAAAGTATTTGTTTATCCAGTTACTGACAGCCAGTACTATCCCCCCAGTGCCCTTTCAGAATGTCGTATTCAGCAAAACCTCTGGAAACCACTAAAGTAAAAGAGAAACCGAGATAGAATCTTTGCCTTTGCCCTTTTCTGAGCAATGCCCCCCACCTACATGTGACCCATATTTGTGCTCTGCTTTTCCAGATGGTGTGTTATACTGGTTTATCTAAGGCAGTCTATTGTCATCTCTCTCCTTATGGCAAAATTTACATGGGTGTGGGCAGTATTAAAAAGTAATTTATATGAGTGCTCTACTCAAACACAGCTAATGGAGGTAAGAGTCACCAAGGTCTGTCACACTGTATTTCTAGACAGAAAAGATTCTGAGTTGTCTCTATGTGTTTAATTCTGATATAGGGGTAAAGAATGGATTCACTGAGCAGAAACATCTCAAGTATTACACCTACCACAAAGAGTGTGAGATAGCTGGGTTTTGCCTGTCCGAAACTCTGTTAAATATAGGAAAAAAAAAAAAATCAGGGTCTTTTTCCAAGTTTTCCAAGTTGCATTACTGCAATTAGAAACACTCCTGCTTACAAAACTCACTGCTATCTCTATCTTTTTAAATCATTTAACCTCAACTTATAAATCATCTTCTGTGCAGGAGAAACGTGTCACATGAAAAGCAAAATCTGAAATGCTTTAATTTGATGGCACTTGATTGCTAAGGTCATTTATTCCCTTGTGTATAGAAGTTAAAACCACACGGCACCTGTGGAAAAGTGTTAACTGAGGACAGGTGGGGTAAGAAAGGGTTGATTCCGTTGACCTGGGACAGTTTCATTTTCAGTAAAATGATCAAGATGAGGCTTACAAGTTTATCATCTCACTACATCAAATCATGTTAGTCTCCTGTTTATCTTTTCTAAAGGGAAGAGCACTGTGTCTTAAGAACTCTTGCTGTTGTTGTTCTAGTGTTAAGCACAAACTAATCAAGTGTACTATAATAGTAGCTTAATTGTAATTTCAAAATCTTACATGAAATACAGTGTACATTAAATGTGCATACCTTTTGTGGGAGTTGTGTTACTGGAAAGGGACATTTTGCATCAGAACTCTGACACCTTAGCAATAGTGTTAATGTTTTACTAAATCAGCATGCCCCAAGTCTAATGATTACTGAGCTCAAACTTAGTCTGCAAGCAAATGAAGAAGGAAAATGAGAAAACACTAAGAGAACTGGATTCTTTCTTCTTGCACTCATGCAGGTTCTCATCTTTGTGAGTACTTTGTAATAAATTTGATAGAAGTAATCAATTTTTTATGAGTTAAAATCTAAATTAAGTTTCAGTTCTTTGTTCGGTAATACTCATTTAATGTGGTTCTCTCACCTCCAAAGGCCTCAGTGATTGCCATGCTTTCAATCCCACCACCCAGAAGTTTACTGGAGAAAGGGAGAGGATTATGATACAGTTAAACCCACAAGAACAGAAAAGTAAAAAAAGAGACATTTTTGCTACTTTAAGAAAAGTAATTTCTGCCCTAAAGCCCCTTACTTGGTGCTTTAAGTGCAGGGCACTAAATGATCCCTGATTCACAAAGAATTAACTTTGTCTTCACCTCTCTTTTTATGTACAAGATAAAGATCTATAGAAATTATAACTGGAAAGAAAGAAGATAAAAAATAACATTTGAAAAGATAACATTCCATAAAAATATCTCAAGGGAGGTCTTGAACACTTGTAATTTTGACCTGAGACCTGCAGGTTGTTTTGACTAGGTAAAAAAATTACGATACATTCAGGATTTTTGGATGTAAACTCTGGATGTTTCTTTACAGTGACCACACAAAGTTCAGTTTCCCCTCAGAAAAGGAGTTTGCTTTGTTGATTACTGATGCAGGAATCTTTGAGCCAGCACTAGCTCCAAATGCAGGGGGACCTAATTGTCCTAGCTGAGTATTTATTCCCTTATATTTCTATGTCTTGTTAAGGACAATAAATATAATCATTGGAAACATTTGGGTGAAGGAGGGATTTTAGAGGTAAGCTTACTCAAATTCCTGGCTGCCAGTAGAAATATGAAATACCATCTTCCGTTTTTCACTGTACTCAAAGGCAGTCAGGAAGCCTGGCTCCTAAGGAAGACCAAAGACAACATGAGAGGTTTACTTTAGCTTTATCCTGAAGTTAAAATGCAATATCCTACATAAAGATCTTCTCTTCGCTCTAGCCTCATTCACGTGGCTTAGGTATGAAAAACACTATCTGGTTGTTGTGGAGTAAAAAGTATTATATCTTTAGAGTAACGAACAGAATAATTTTCAAAATTATCTTAATGATGTGGTGGAAAATCTGTTAAGAGAAATGTTGCACAGCATTTTGGAGAGGCCAGCACAGGTTTAAACTCTCAGGAAAGTGACTTACAATAAGCTTGTTTGCAGCTTCTTTAATCTTGTCCACTTTGGCCTCTGAAAGCCCTTTTACATTGCACAGCGCCCGTCTTGTGGTCATCTGGATTCCTTTGATTGTGCAGATCCCAACTGACTTCAGCTTTTTAATATCTGCTACGTTCTGTAAAGAAATTTCCCTTCGGTGAATAATCAGGCAGTTAACAACTTTGAAACGTATTTTACTGTACGTTCATATGCACACGTGTTTTCACCAAGAAATAAATAGATTTACACAGTAAACTCTTCACTGTGTAGTTTATGACACCAACAAAAGAAAATTCTGAGTAAGATTGGTGTGAGGGATCGTGGTGCGGAGAGCAGCTCCTGGTGGTTTTGAGAGAAAGGTGTCTAGGTCCAGTTGTATTTACTTGTCCCTGTTTAGTGTCATTTTTTCTAGATCCAAGCTGGTAGTGAAAAAACAGTATGGATTATTACAGATAGCATGGAGCCCATCCTAGGAAACCGCATAACGCTCAGTCTGTCCTTGGTCCCTTAGCACAGATAATCTGTAAACCACATAATCTGAGGGTGGATAGCTGGGAGCTGATTCACGAGGATCCCTGGAAGCTGAGTCTAACTGCTGTGCTGGTTTTGCATGTTCACAGTTACGTCCAGTTTAAAACACATGTATCTCCAGATCTGACTGATACTTTGGGATGGAATGAGCTACTAGAGTTTTTCATAAATTTCCAACAGCATGGCTTCAGACAGCAGCCTACTGACACATTTTGCCTCCTCTCACCTCATTTTATGATGTTGACATAACTGGGAATTTAAAAGTACAAACAGTCTACTCACAAAGAAACATACTATGTGAAAGGTGTGGGATAATACATCAATTTACAATTTCCAGCCAAGATTTTCCTTGGAAAAAAAACTTTGAACTGGATGTATCATCTATTCATCTAAAGTGTGTGAGTGCACAGAGCACAAGAAGGGAAGGGGTTGTGTGAGAAATTAGTCATGTTCATTTGGAAGCTTATTTCTCATCCTGTGATATATGTATGACACTCAGCAAAGGCTGAGGGGTCACAGCACCTTAATTCCTACCAAACACCTTTGATCATTGAACCACAAGCCCAGTTGTGCCATTCTGACTCTCTTTGTGGCCACACTGACAGATCTAGTAAATATTTTTCTCTCTACTCCACAGGAAAAAAAAATCTAAATCCACAAAAACTATTTCTTCAAGTAAATTAATTTAGCAGTTATGAGTCATCATATGTTCACACAAAGCTTTTAACTGGCACAGCTGAGAACAAAACCTTCCCCTGGGGTGTGGGAATAACCACTTGGAAGAAATAAAAAAATAAAAAGGAGCAGAATAGCCCCATTGAACAAGAAAACCAGCCTACGTCATTATTCTTTATTTTCAAGATCTTTCATACATTCACATAATTCTGTGAATGCTGTGCCTTATTTAATACTGACAGGCTAGTACAGCTCCCTTCCAGCTCAGGTTAGCCCCTTTCATCAACTTGTTAAATTCTTAACACAATAATTTGTGTATTTTTCCCGGGTTGCCCCGTAGTTAGAGCTCCCAATCATGTGATCCTTCTTCAGAACTCTAAAACTGCCAATAAAAAAGGTTGTCAACAATTACACTGCTGACATGCTCAGCCCAGTAGCTACAGTGCTGACTAATGATGACTCATTGTGTCTGTGTCCTTCCCATCTGTATCTGCCTGTAGTCATTTAAATTAGAGTTAAATCTTATGTTACTTCAGGCAAACCCAACCTTTTATTCTGCTCCTATAACTGAATATAGTAGGGTTCCAATCCATGAGCCAGACTCCCAGATAAACATATAATAATAGTAATTCAAATAAATAGGTGATGTTTATGTGATAATTATGATTATAACAATGATAGGAATTCATATTTGATGAAGAAAACTAAGCACTTATTTCTGTAGCTACTAATATTTTCCTCACTCCTACTCTACACCCTTCACCAGCATGCTGAAAATAGTATAGCAACAATTGTCACAGTGTAATCTCACAGGCACCAAAAATGCAGGAGTAATTACAAAGATTGGCAGGAACAGGAAATAATCTATCACACAGTTTTCAAATAAATTAGCAAGCAGTTGGTTTTTCAAGAGTGCTAGGTGCTAAATACTTTGAGTGTCTTGCCACTTATATTTAAGAATCTGATGTGAATGAGATTTTCTAAAAATTTGTCTTATCACCAGAGGCAAAATTTGTCTCCACATGAATGAGTTAGAATGTATTGCAAGGAGGAATTTCAGCTATTTGCATCAATGTGCATACAGTTTTGGAAACAACCTTACAACATCTTTACATACACAACTCTGTGTGGTCAAGCGATTGCTAATACTTACAATTCCATGCTTCTGCAGCAGGTCAATATCCTGAAAAAAGGATTCCTAAAAAAATAGCAGGAAAAAATTAGATTTTGCTTTTTCTTGTTATTACATGTATCTCATTATGTGTCTGTTTCAAATTTGTAAACATTTATTGATTTTCCCCAATAATACTTAACGTCTTGGGCAACTGAAATAAGCAAAGCCATAGTGAGCCAAAAAGGCCTTAACATTTCCTATCACCTTCTCCATAAAGTGTAACTTCTCAGGCAATTAATCCCCTGCTGTGCTAATAAAACTTGTGTTATCATCATGTGGAGCTTCTCTGCCACAGTTTCTTGGTCTTTTCATTCCTCGGAAGCATAAAATTAACTGATAGTCCCCTTGCATTTAATATAGAAGCACAAAATATAAAGAAATAATGATAATCCCATTAAAAATTGTGCATAGCTTTTGAGAGGTTAACGAAGAGTATTGAAGAGCCAGGTTGTACAGGGACTAAGAGAATGAGATTTTCTTGGTAATAGATTAGAGCAAAATTTTAAAGGCATTCAATTCCCTGAGGGTCTTTGGGGATCTCCTGTCTCTCCATTGATTTCTTAACACTATCAAATTACTGTCAAACAACATTTGCTGCTCATATTTTCCAACCAACCTTAAATTTACCTCATCATCCTGGTATCCTGGTTCTTCTTGAACTACTTGATCCTCCATGGCCTTCATTGTGAAAGAGCAGGCAATAAAGTATTGATTACTGCTGGGAAATGCAAACAAAGACAGTATGGGGGAGGCAAAAAATGAGTAAATGATTGTAAAAGTACTTTTAAGAAATCCTTGAACTACAGAAACTTGCCAGTATGTCCTCATATATGGGTTTAAACTTGGATTCTGCTTCTAACTCGGCGTTATCTGATACACCAGACCAAAAGGAGAAAATCTACTGCTTTACTCTAAGACAAACCAGTTTGGCTAGAAAGGGGCTTCACGGGTATTAGGAAAAGAGATCTCATTCCCCTGGGAGACTCTTGGGTCAGAGGCAGGTTTTAGGAGGTGGGAACATTTAAAAATGATTTATCATTTTTGGAATTTATTCTGATAAGGCAGTCTATATTTTTATAGCAAAAGTCAGCATAGTTCCAGACAGAATGGTTAACAGAAAGGCTATGCAACAGCTCAGCTTCCCCATCTTTACGTGAAAGAAAACCCACAAAACAGTGTTACTGAGAAGGCTACAACTCCTCAGTGATATATCTTGAGAGTAGACTATTAAACCTGTATTTGTTTAGAAGTTCTTGCTGGGGTTCAGAATGACCGATAAATGCTGACGACATGCAAGTAATGCCTGTAAGGAGTATGCTTGCATAAAGAGAATATAGGAAGGGTAATAAAAATCTGAGGCTATTACTATGCAAAACCATATACAAAGAGCTCATTTCAAGTTTTTTCATGGTTAACTTTCCATATCTGTACTTCACCACTGTTTCACTGCCCTCTCTATGTGACTTCCTATAAGCAAGGCCTAGATCTGGAACAGGCACTTAGTGATAGCATGGTTAAACAGGAAGCAAAATATGACCTCCTTAAATTGTATGAATGCAAGAAAAATAAAGACAAAGTAGTTCCTTAGAAATATGACCTTATAACCTATTACCATTTTTGTGGTTTTGTAAATGGCTAAGTTGCTTCTGTTTTAATTGTGAGTTTACCTTTGCTGTTCTAGCTATGGCTGATCAAAAGTTTTGTAAACCATCTCATCCAGATATGTGCATATATTTACTTGCTCATCCTTTCTAACAGAATCCACAAATTTGGGATTCTAACAGAGGTCAGGATAGTTTAGGATAAATATCTGCAAAGAGCCTATTTTTCAGCTTCTAAATGGATACTTAAGGTCTGCCTAATTTGCTTGCAAAAATCTTCTGAATACAGAGGCTAGGAAAGGAAGAAACAAAATATCAAAATTCTAGTATTATCTTCTTCTGTTAATATTTAATGGAAATATTCTTATAAAATCAGTTGTTTCTGATAGTGTCAGGTTATATTTCATTTGTATTTCAGAATCCTGACGATTATGGAATGACAAATCATGCCTTTGCGTAATTACAGTAAACCATTAATTAAAAAATATGAGATTTTATAAAATCCTTAACTTCAAATACTGAAGGAAGAAAAACAAGTAATGCAAAAGGTATTAAAATTATATTACAATCCCCTTCTTCATTAGAAACATCCCCCTGAAATGCATATAATCCTGCACTTCAATAACACTCAGCAGGTCATGGGATCGTTCTCCCACTCCCCATCCTGAGGCAATTGGCATCTCACAGCACAAAAACAGAGGCAGACCCAGACCTGTGCCTTCCTGCAGGCTACAAGGGAAAACTGAGAAATTATACCTCACCCTACTAAAAAATTTAGGTATGGACAAAATCCTCCTGCTCAGGGGAGGGTCCTCCTGCTGCTGGTGTGTTGGCGCACTTGAAGGATTTCAGTCACCGCAGCCTGCAACAAAGCGCATAAAAGAGTGAAAGTCTGAGACAAAAGAGCAGATCTATGAAGAAACACCAACAATCTTGTGCCACCTCAGGAGCCCAAGAGTGGTGATGAAGACGTGGATGCCGCAGCCCTTCCAGGCTGTGGGGGTGACAGGGGCCTGGTCCCAGCAGTTCCCACTGGGGTTTTGGACTGACAGAAAATGGCTGGAGCAGAGCGCGACCCCCTGGGCCAGGGGCAGGAGGCGATCTGACCTGCCCCAAGGGGCAACATGGTGTGATCTCACATCTCTTGACTCAGGGGAAAATAAGGGATTAACCGCCTATCAACACACGGATTTACTGGGCTTTGCCTTGCCAGCTGCCTTCGCATGGGACGTGTATTTCAGTTCCCAAGGGGCGAGAGGCACCGCAGAATTTCCCTCCCCCGCGGAGCACCGTAATTCCCCACGAAAATTACAACAGTAATGAAACCCCAGCTCGTGCCCGGGCAGCGCCGGGAGCGGGTGGGTACAGTACCCAGGGCGAAGGCTCCGAACTCCCCACAGCCTCCTGCCCTCCTCCTCGTCCTGAGGGCACGGACCCACCGCCTTCCCGCCGGCGCCGGGAGGCGTGGCCATGGCGGCCAGCCATGAGGGCGGGCTCCTGGCGGCAACGGGGGCCGTCCCTTCCCTCACCCCCGTCCCGCGCTGAAGTACACTTTAATCACTGTCTTTAATCACCGCATCGTCTGTGATTTATGAAATACCATACTCGCTGTCTCTAAGGGGCATCCCATTGCCCTTGTTTCCCAGCTGGGAAAGGCAGCCGTAGTTAACACCGTGGAATGGCGTTGCCTGGGAGGGTATTCGATTCAACGCGCTCTGCCTTTGTTTTTCGAGGGTGCCACTCACGCATCTTCCTAAACAAGGCACACGGCGTTTTGGGATTGGACGCCCGTCAGAGAGCTGGGAAAGAAGTGACTTGCCTGAAGTCACAGGACAAGAAAATGAGGCTGAGTCACACACATGACTTAATCTGCCATTTTAAAAGGATGGAAAAGGTGCTTTTTAGGATATGATCACTTTGAGACATCTGCAGTCTTCTTGGAGGCAGTATGTGGAAAGCAATTACCCGTTTTAGCTTGCCTCTGGTAGCACAGTCAGTACGGGACTGCATGTCAAGGAGACATCCGCGGATTCCTGTGAGCAGGAGGAGTTCCTGGCCGCCCCTTGTGTGGGTTTGAAATGGCAGAAGGGATGGGAGCAACATTCTCAGCCTGTTTCAAGGTGTTTGTGAAAACTTACCCACCCTTCGTCCGTGGGAGGTTAAGGGCACTTTTTCCAAGCTGTTTCATAGCCAAGCCAGGAAACCAAGCAACAAACCCCATGGCCCTCAGCCATCATCAGCACGCCACAGGAGCGCTCGCAGGGTCCCCATTTGAGACATCAAGCAATTTACATGAGTACTAAAAGTCTAATCCTGGGAGCCCCGAGGCTTTGTCTATACTGAGGAACCGGCTGGCACTGCTTTTGAAAACTGCATTATTCCGCAAGAGCTATTCCAGAAGAGCACTTAGGCAGACAGCCCTTTAAAGGCGAATTCCTTCACAAAGTATGCTTTTATTCCAGGACAGAATGCACATGCAGAAAGTGACCCTTCTGGTCTTACTGAGCACCACTGCTGCAGCTAATGCCTCTGTAAACAACCTTCCCTTCATTATCCTTTTAGTTTGGAAAATAGTTCTCAGAAAGGTCAATGAATGCACAGAACCTGAAGATTATTTCCCACTCCAAGGTGCTACTTTGGGCAATAAATTCCATTCTACAGCTTCAAAATATGTGATCGTTACTTGTTCATTTGGCTTCCAGCTGCTGTTGTGCAATAACCCTACATACCCCATCCCACACACTGGCCAAGTGAGTGGAGGTGTGCTGGAGTTTGCTCCTTCCCTGTTACGTGTTCTGCTGCTGAACAGTCCATCTCCAGCCGGGAGTGAGGTGCTGGCAATGAGACGCACCACTGTAATCTGCGTTTCCTCTCACATGGGATCTTGTACCAGTTTGGACAAGATAAGACCCAAGTCAAACCATTACCATAAAAGTATTAAGTATCCAGAACAGGGAAAACATGAGGGCTTTTTTGTTGTTGTTGTGTTTTGTTTGGGTTTTTTGGTTTTTTTTTTTGATTACCTGGTTTTGATCCATGTTTATGTTGCTCAAATGGACTAAAGTCAAATATAGGAGCTAATGCCTTCTCTGAACTTTCAAGTTGGCAGTTTGCCTGTTCCTAACCAGGATAAAATAATATGATATCTGAAATCTTCCCAGAATTGCAGAATGTTTCCGGGCAATGGTGCAGCAATTTCTTCATATTCTTCAGCTCTCCCTTCTCCAGCAGCCATTGTTTGGATTTTTCCCCCTGTAAAGTTGAAAATGCATGTTGGGGGTGGGAGGTGGAGAAGGCAAGCAGAAGAGAGAGAGAGAGAAAGAACACTGAATATTTCAAAGACAATCCAAATATTAACAAGGCAAAAAACTTTTCTCGTGTCTCTTACAGGAAAGGGATATACAGAGTAAATGGCAGCACCACTGTGGAAGTTATGCTAGCTATTATATTCCCAAAACTACCCAAATCCAGAAATCATGATAGCCATGCAATGCTGTCTCACTTTATCTACTCTCTTAGTCACATCACAGTGAACAATCACTGCTTCCAAAACAAAATCTGCCAAAAACTTTCAGTGAGGAAGCGCAGACACAGATTCCATCTTGGTCAGTCTCAGGGAAAGGCCACATTGTTTAAATGTTCCCCATGGAATTTATACTAACTCACACTGCACATCGCAACTCACTCCTCTTTCTTCACACCTGAAAGCTCTTCTGAAACCCCCTGTTAGCTAATGGGTTATAGTAGCCAAAGCATACTAGACTAGTGTAGTCTAAAAGCATACCAGACTAGCAAAAGAGAAGAATAGCAGAATTGAACTCAGGTTATCAGAACACAGTAGGATGAATCCACACAATTTTTTGTACTTATGCAATTCTTGCTTATCTTTCTGCCCCTTCATGTCCAAATCCCTCATTTATCTGCAGTCTCTCTGGTACAGTTCCTTGAATTCCGTGTCTATCTTCGGAATATGCCTGAAACTCTGCCTGCATATGTTGGGGTAGACTCTGAGATTTTACATAAGGGAAACAACCCTGTCTATGTTTTTCTTCTCTTTGGTCAGAATTAAGATGAACTGCAAAAGCTGTATGCATACAATGGGTCTCAGGGGGACTAGCAAAAATAAGAGATTAGCCAAGCTTCACTGTTCAGACTGGAGTAACAGGACAGCTCTATTGTTAAAATGGAATTACTGGAAGGAATAGAGATGGTAGTGGGAGACTGAGTTATGTTTCTGTTGCAGTCTTGAGATCTTAGCAAAGCCTTGAAAAAGTACTCAGTACTACAGTGCTGGGAGTGATCCTGCATTAAAAAGACACAGATTTTGCTGCCTCTAATTTACTTTGAATTAATCACTAAGGATATGTTATAGGATTAGAGATCTCCCTTCTGTTTATCAAGATGTCCTGTCCAGACCACAGTTCAGAATTGCAGCTATGGAGGAAATGATGAATTAGAGGGCTGTGCCCATCGATATTAAAGAGGTGCCAGGTCAAGTCAGGACCACAACAAATTATATGTGACTGGAGGAGAAAAGATGACAAAGATAACATTAATATCAAAACACCAACCAGAGAATTCAGGAATGGGTATTTTTCTAAATGAAAAATAAATAATCTATATGTCAGCTGTACAAACACAGGAAGTGATAGCACTCTTAAACACATAAAATTCATTATTTTAATAGAAGATTATGAAATTAGCAATTCTTAATAAAAAAAAAAAAATAGGATTGAAAGGGACATCAAGAGATTATCTAGCTCAAAGCTGAATCAGATGTTTGTTTGCCTGGGGAGGCTGTGGGTTTTCTTTCATCTTTTGAGAAAGAACCAGACAATTTCGGTGCTTGGCTATCCTTGCCATTACCCTTGTTTTCTTCACTTCAGTATGCCGTGCAATTTTATCTGTAAACATATGCAGTATTCTCTGAGCTAAGTTCTAGTTTTAAAATTTCAGATAACTGACATTCCGATTCTCGAATTCATGGTTTTTTCTACCCCAAAAGAGAAAAACCACCAGTATAGCCAGTTCTAAACAGTTCTAAAGTAAAAAATGCCCTAACCTGATGGATGATGTGGTAGTGCGTACAGCTTGCTCGTGACTTTTGAGGCTAAAACCCTGTAATCATGCAGCCCTGTAATACAGTAGTTTGCCGTAACCTTTGTACTGAATTTGCAAGGCCTCAGGACTGAGGCTTGTCAGGTTTGCTTTTGTTTGAACTTCTCTTGACCCTTCTGTATCTTTTACTTGGTTAGCTGTGACAGCAGTTGCTATAACTAGCAAGATCTATGGCTAATTTGTTTTACTTCTGTTTATCTGTGTGTGGTACAGCCATCATTTTATATAAATAGAAGTAACAAACAGTTATTCTGTGTTGAAAGAGAGTTAGGACTAGCACAAGCATGCAGTGTAGAGAAATACAGGCGCTGTGCAATAGCAGAGGCCTTGAAAAGTGGGGACATGAGGTGGGCAGAGGAGTATAGGGATGTAAATGTAACAGGTGAGGCACAGGCTTGGCCCTGCAGACAGGATGGCTATGAACAACTCATCAGTGATCAGACAAAGAAATGCTGATGTGGAGCTGGATTTAGGGGTGACAAAGAGAACAAAACAAATAACAGCTAACATATGTACTGGGCACCACATACCATAAAATCAGATGTAGCGTGGTACTGTAGACCAATGAAAAAAGCTGTAAATGTGTGCTGCCAAGCATATAAAAAATGACACCAAGTGTGTCCTAGAGCAAGGAAGGAGAAACCACGAACATGAAGATCATAGTCTTGCAGCAAAGGACTCCAGGTACTGACAACTCCCCATATCACCCACACACCAGAAAGAAACCACCAACCTTATGACTCACAGGAACAGTGGACAGATGAGTGAAATACAAGGAAAAGAGGTAGAATCCAAGAAGTGTATGTGTTACCATTTTATAGAAGTACTCTAACTGCATTGTTATTCTTTCTCTAAGTTACATCTGGGTCAATAATCATCCAGATTTCAATTATCAAGATTTCAATTATACTAACAATAAATTTCTGATTTTAATTATACGTAAGGTGTGCTTCCTCCTTGCCCATGAGCAAGCTGTGGAGTGTAGCATCATGTCACTACCTAGTGGCTGACATAATCACTTCTTATTTTCAATATTAGCTGATAAATTAGAGGAAACTCAAGGATTTCCTGAGGTAACAAGCACACTAGTAGCAAAATGGACAGACACGGATTAAGTGCATGTCCTGGTTGCAGCTAAATTCAGTCCTTTAAAAATCTTATCACTGAGCATATTTTCTGACCTATGCTAATAGTTATTTTAAAAATATATCTTTTTAAAGCAGCTTTTTAATGTTTAATGTTTCTTTCTGCTCGAGAGGCTGGCACTGTGACCTTCTACAGTTTATCAATCTCTGCACAAAAATCTCTACTGAAAAAAATGAAATGCAGTCAGTAAAATATATTAGTCTGAATCATGAAATGTATACTTTGGGAAGTACAGGTCTTTTTTTAAACTGTGAGAGCTTTCTAAGCAGCTGTTGCAAATTCCAAAATAACTGCTCTTGACTAACTCCACATACATAGATTTTTGTTTTGGAATAAGTGCACCTTGTTCTACTTCAGCTTAATATTAACTTCATGATAAACAGAAGTAACAGACTAATTATGAAATAGTCTGTCCACATATAGAGCTAAATGGGAGTAGTAATTGCAGTTACATATATCTTTTTTCATTTGAATTGACCTCCAAGATCAGATAAAAGTAGGATGAAGAAAGAAATAGTAAAATTTATTTGATGTGGAACTCGTATCAGTCCTTAAATTTGGTGACAATGACACTGACAAGCTTGCATTTGAATTAAAGCTCAGTCACAGGCCTGGTTAAAGTCCACGAGTGAATATCTTCATTGCACTAAGTAAACCAGAAGAATTGGCTAAATATTCCTCTGCTCGCAGATTAAATGGGAAGCCATCCCCCAAGGGAGTGAAGTACGTCACATGGCCAGTCTGGCACCAGGGCTAGGCCTGATCAGACTACAGAGCATGGCCAGGCTCCCACTCTGCCCTAACACCCTACATTCCAGCTCTCAGAGTCAGCCACAGCTCTGCTTTAACCCAGCAGGGCATTATGCTTTGCGTTTTCCCTATTTGTATTCCCTCAGGTGCTTATCTAAACAATAAAGAAGAAAAGATGAGATCAGGCAGCTGGGAGATGGGGAAGAGAGACAGTGTTGGATCAGTTTTGCCGTTTAGTGGACTGTCACCATTCCTTTAGACAGAGGGACTTCTCTGGGACTGAATGCAAATACAGGGGGTAGAATTTGCCTGGTGGCAGCTGAACACATTAGTGCATGAGAGAAAATGGAAGCAGCAACGGGGGTTATTGCTCTGGCAGGAAGCCGAGTCAGAAAACTTAACTGCAATAACTCATCAGAAAGGGAGTTAAAACAAGAAAATTGCTCACGGATGCATCATGCCTGCAGAACGCAGGACTGTGTGTGTAATCTTGACACCAAAGAAATTCTGACTCCTAATACAAACAAGTTGGAAGTGCTGCAGATACTGTCTTAACTGTTATGGCCAAAAGCATCAGTGCTTCTCTAACTTATTCACACACCAGAATTAAAAAGGAATTTGAAAAAGACATGAAGCTTTGTCCACCAAACATAGGACATCAGAGTTTTCAGTGTTACAGCTAAAAAAAGCATAAATCATTGAATGTTTTTTTTCCCCTTTAATGCATTCCAGCTCACAGAAACTGAGTGCTTCTGTTTCAAATAGGGTGAATAATGACTTTGAGTACACTGCTCTGTTTTGTACTCAGGACAGCTTTTTCATTGACGTGCTTCAGAAAGAAAAATGCATTTAAAGTGCAGCTGATAGAAAATTTTAAATTTCTGGGTCACAGCAGAATTCACTGGTCACATCAAAAATGGCATTTTACAGGAAAAAAAAATTTTTAAATGCACATTTAGAAGAGGTTCAGCACTAGTATTTGAGACATTTCTTCATTTAAAAAAAACCTCCAACCTTTGAAGAGCCTCTGCTTGAAAAATTAATGTGTTTCCACATTCCTTGGAAAAGCTAAGGTTTTCTAGTTCAGCCTCTCAGTTTGTATCAGCTTTTCTTTTAAGCCAATCATATTTCAGAACTGAACATGCTCTTATTTGGCCAGTTTTCTACTCTTGGCTTTGCCTGCTGCTTCCGCAAGTGAGTTTGTGTGTAAACTACAGAAAAAAAACCCCAATCTTGCTCCATTTGTATTCCACAAGTTTGCCAGGCTAGTGGCCAGAAGAGATCATGAGCAGTAAGTTTTTCAAATCCCAAAACTTGGATAGGCATTGAGTGCATCATCATATAGTTATTTTTACCTTATAATAATATTTAAAGGTCTCAGGGACTCTAATTGGCTTTAAAATACTGTGTTTCCTTGATTTTGCTACACACAGAACCTTAATTTTCAGTAACGGTCGAGCTAATAATTTTTTCAATCTCAAACCTTTAAACTTTAGAGATTCATTAGCCTGATTATTCTTGTTTAATCCCTTGTCTTCTTTCCTTTGATTACCATGATTTCTTTATCAGCCTTACTGGAATTGAGTTTCTCTGTCCATCTCTGAAAAAAAGCTTTTAATCTCTCCTCCTCATGTTTTTGCTGAATTGGTGATTATAAATGATGTATCCATGTCTTTGAAACTCTGTGCAGATGCACAACTCCCACTCAATAACAACTCCCACTGGGGTTCAGTATACCCCAGTACTTCCTACTGCAATCTTTCTTCCTGTTTTGTCTGTCCCTCACTGTTGTTTTTCCACTGGATTATTGAGGCACCACTTCCTGTTTTAACAGCCAGGCAATCCAAGACAGAGGAATAGGTCAGAGTTTCTTTTTTTATTTTGCCAAATTACCAAATTTCACACACGACCTCTGTTCTTAGGGCAATGAGTACCAGACAAGAAGGAAACTACACGACACTCAAATACTTGATTTCAAAATAGTATTCAGCATTGAACTGCAGCCATGAGATGTCCCCAGCTGACCAGCCACTATTCCCCACTCTCAACTATTACAGTGCTTATGCAGCAAAAGCAAATTGGAGATAAGAAGCTGAAGAGAGCAGCAACAGTGTTGCATCCCAGTCATTTGTAAGAAATGACTGAGTGGCCTTGAAGAACTCTCTCTAAAGTTAAAGCACTGCAAATCAGCTCAGGGGTCTGAACTGTCTGGGTGGAGGACACTTCTGCTTGTTGCTTCAGGGGGAATTCAAGTATATTTGATAGGAAAAAAAAAAGAGGCAGGGAAGGAAATTCCAGATACAGGCACAATAAATATGTCGTATATAGTCTGTCACCAACACTATATTGAAATTCCTCAAGAACAACTGGTGAAGGAAGCCTGTTGAGAAGCAAACAAAGCTACAGTCTTCATAACTGTCATAATAAAGAGACTAAAAATATATCCAAAGCACTAAGGTTCGGAAGCTGTATTTGCCCATAATTCAATGCAACAGAAGTTGTTTCATCTCTCTTAGAGGACCTACTTCCAGCAAAAGGAGTGAAGTCCTCTCACCCATTCTAAGGCAAGGGCCCTTAGTGGCTTTAGGCACAGAATCTGTGCAGAAAAACTGACCAAAACACAACACTAAGATGTGCAAAGTAATCCCACTTCCACATTGCCTTTATATGAGCAACTCTCCTTAAGAATTTTTTTTTTTTTGTATTGTGGGTGCCAACAAGATCAGCTATGTCCGCTGGAGAGAGAAAAATTAACTCCATCTATGACATCATCTCCTTCTCCAAACACTGTAGCACCTCTCTAGAATGAGGTGCTATTTTTAGTCTTCTGGTTTCAAGCATATGTTGAGACTGCTTCCAAATGCTTTTCTTCTTATCCTTTTCAAGCTTTGCATCTTGGGTGTGGAGCCCTGAAATACTAAATATCAGCAGTCCGTCTTCCCTTTGCCTAGTACATGTCAGTGAATCCGAGGAATAGCTGAGGAAGTTATTTGCGCTACCCAGGCACACAGAAGAACACGTGCACACAAGCAGCTGTGATGGGTTCCAGCTGTCTAGGATTGACAAACACATACACAGCTATGGACACACACTCAAGTGGTGAGCACATATTATAGCATAGCAAAGGCCTTCACAACAACAAGCCTGCAAATCTTAGTAAAAGAAATAGTATTTTACCTTTTTTTCACCACTCTGTACCTGGAAAAGTCACTGTTTTGTATTTTACCTGTTTGGAGATGGAAGACTTTGCTTGTTTGATGAGGTTGGTACTTGCTAGAAGCTTCTCCATGTCTCAGTTTCTTCAAGAAAAATGAAAGGCAGAAAAAATTTCAGTAATTTACCATGTTAGTAGGATTAATACCTTAATTCTCATGTATTGCCTTTAAAAAGTCTAGCCCATCCCCAAGTGACATATAGCTGTTTCTAGGGCAAAATAGAGCAGCCACTAGTGCTAGCAGAACCACACTGCAGTCATGGGAAAAGGAGTAAAAACATCCTCTCCTGCTGAAATGGCAGGAGAAATTTCAGGGTCATAGAAGGCAATTGTAGGCTTCCAAAATAGCAGTGACACCAGGGTAATGCCCTTATCTAGTAAAAAGGAACTGATGGAACTACTTCATAAAACTCAGCCAAGTCAGCTGTCTCCAACAGAAACAATTTCAGAACATTTCTTCTCTCAAGATTTATTGACTCCATAAACTGCTCTAACAATACTAACAAAGCACAACACACTTGTGTGTTTCAGTCTGTGGATCTGGGTAAAAAATGGTTCTAACATCACATGGTTACTGTATTTTTCTAAGACAGTTTTATAAGCAAACTAATCTCTCCCAAATATCCCCTCCCATAATTCCTCAGTGAAATATGTTTTCCTCTTGCCACTCCACAGTGACAAAGCAGCACTGGTAAGGGGGGTTTTGTAACACTATAGTGTCAAGACCATGACCTTGGCAGAAGGAATGTGACTGGCAGCATGGCAGTATCACTGTGATGATGCTTAAATATAAGCAAAGATAGGGATTCCAAAGAATAAAAAGTTACCTGGATCCCAGCAGCACTGCTCTGATAATGTCTATTAAAATAAAAAATAAACCAAACTCAATTTAGCTTGGTCAAGAGAAGCAGAAGATGTTGTTTCCACTTGTTGACAGATGTGTCAGCACAAACTTTCATTACAAAAATATGTAGAAATCAGCAAATTGCAAACTGAGTAAATTGTGTGTTGTGCTGAGAGAAGTCATCTGCAGAGTAAATACAGAAAAAAATATTTGCTATATCTAATTTCAGACTTTAAGGAGAATAACTAATCTCCTGACAGATTGTTTTCAAAGGCTCTAGATTTTAACAGAACAGACAGGCTTGTGAGTGATCACCTGTTTTTTCTCCCCACCCCACCTCCCCTACTCACTTCCATGTACAATACCAGAAAACCACAAAGTGCTGAACAATATTGGCATTCAATTTAAGAGCAATATAATTCAATTTATTTCCAAAGCATTTGTAGAGAAATAAATTACTGACTCTGTCAGCTTGGAATATCTCACTGGCTTCTGTATCCAGTTCAGCGTTTCCAGTCTCTGATTCAATGCAGCCTCTGTGTACATTTACCCACTACCATTCCTTCCATCATTCATATTTTTTCCATGCCACTTTGCCCAGCTATCGTTCTCTTGGTTTTTTATTTTCTTCTCCCTTACTTTCTTTGCTCTCTGTGCTTAGAACCTTTCCTTTCTTTGTGCGACAAACAAGCAGTATCTCCTTTCTCCTAAAGCACTAACAAAAACCATGTCTGAAGACCCAGTGAATTTCTATTAGACATTTCAACATAATTTACTATTCTCTATCCAAGTATAGTGGTAATGCTGTTGCATTACAGTCCATCATGTAGGTCATTCAGGTTCCAAGAAATCAAACCAGAAATTAAATTAGATGCTCATAATTAAAAAGCAAAAGCTTAAGTGGCAGGCACCTGCAGTTCCAACTGCCTGCAAGGTAAATGCTTATTATGGAGCATTTTGGACAGTGTCACTATTTACCTAGATGACTAAATATCAAATTCGGATATTTGTTTTGGATGCTGCACTCTCCATTTTTTACTGACTATCCCTATGTTTTTTAATGATTATCCCTATTTGCAGCCCATTTCACGCTGGCTCACCTATCTCAATTTCCATTACAAGCTTTCCTGTGTTCCACACAAGGCTTGACATCCTGACACAATCCCTGACAACAAGTTATCACTACCAGTTGTTTAATCTTGGAACTGAAGTAGCACATTACTTCGGCAGTGAATGAATGAATTGTGAGAACAGCCTGTTTGCTGACCCATGAAAACAATTTCGCTTTCTTTCGGGCTGACAAGATTTAAATCTTCGGAGACTCAGATTTTCATCTGCTTTTATTTCCAAAATGAATCAAATTACACAGATGTGTGAACTGGGAGCCACTTTCTAAATATGACATGCCTTTCCTCCCATTAAAAAGATGAGATTCTTTACAATACTTAAGCACTTGGTGCATAGTCAAAGTTAAGTATTAATTTCCTTATACCACATTCTTATCTTACTTCTTTTCTAAAGGAAATGTCTGCTCTATCTTGGATCTTGGCTGGAGAGTACAATATAGGCAGCAAGTGTTGTCTGGGGAAATGATGACCTTCAATGAGCAAAAATCCCTGAACAGCAAGTCAGATGCAAAAGGTACTTGTGGGACATGTGTTTGAAATTAAGATGATTAAACACCTCCTGAGGACTTCAAGAAATTCTTTCTGAATGGTTAAGGAACCTGTTTCATGTCATCTGATAAATTATTGATTAAACCTCCCCCCCAGCTGATAAACTTGTCAATAATAGGAACAAGATGAAGCGGATTTAGTGCAGGTAGCTCGATGTACAGCTGCAGGGGTGGCTGCAGGTTGAGCTCTGGGTGGTGAGAGCCCCTGGCAAGAGGCCACGACTGGCCACTGTGCCGACCCTTTGCACAACAAGGGGCCTGGGGACCTGTGGCCCATCCAGGTGACCAGACACTCAGAGACACGGCAGGAGCCGATGACTCCAGACTTTTCTGTGAAGACTGTGAGGGCATAAAACCCCAGGGCTTCCTTTGTTCGGAGTCCCTCCTTGGAGGCACCACGCTCAAACTGTCATTCTGTTATTGTGCGAAGATTAAATTATTTTAAGGATCCAGATGTCTGAGCCTCTGCTATGGGAAACCCCGGCTTGAGCCAGTAAGGAAACCTGGTCTGACTGTATGAGTGTGGGATGTGTAAGGAGTCAGGCGAGGCACCCCTTGACTCCTTGGAGCCACCAGCTGCAAAAGGGCTTTGGTCTGAGTGTGACTGACAGAGTAGGTTCTGAATGGTCAGACCAGAAAGTTTCCTTAAGAGTAATGACTCCTTCTAATGAAAGCCTTAGCTTCTGTGACACATCTACTTGCTGGCTGCACATATTTGTGAGTATATTTTTATCCTACATTCTTGTACAGAGTGCTTACCAGTCTTCTCTGGACTGCTTGTCATCTTGAAGGAATCTGGGGAAGAGAGGCAGAGTGAAAAATACAGTTCCTAAGTTTAGAATCCAAGACTTATTTTATGTTTTATTTTAAGTTTATGCAGAGAGAGCACCCTCTATTAAGGCTCATTTTGCTTGGGCATTGAATGCAAATTCAAAATTTATATTTTCAGGGTTTGCTTTCCGTTGTGAACTAATGAAGGTCCTGCTTTACGGCTGCTGAACACACTGACAAGGTACAGCTACTTACATGACAACTGTTGAGCTATCAAGACCACCTTCTACCTGATCCTAGTATATTTGCATCCCTTGCTATGTCAGGGAACAACCCAGAATTAAGACAGGAACCCAAAATCAACCAGATCTCTCGTTTACTGCTGTGAATACTATTATACCTGGTCTTCTCAGGCCTCATAGGAATGGGTTCTAAATTGCTGTCCCTGGGGTAGAGGAGACCACTGGTGACCAGTCATCTGCATTCCTCAAAAGCCTGAAAAGCAACCTCAAGAGCTGACAGCAGACACCCAGAACTGGAAAGGACTGGGCCAAACGGTTTATTGTCATGTTGCTGCGGGCACCGCATCATCTAAAGACCACATTACTTCCAACTTTTGCCTTTGGTAAGAGGCTATCCACAGGCATACCTTTCTGACACAGCGTGATACAAAATCAGCTTAGAAGGGGATTTAGAATACAGGCCCTGTTTGCTCTCCCTTATAAACAACACAGCAACGAAGCCTGAAGGCTGAACATCTTGTCTGCAGCAGCTGCCAGCTGTGAAGGGTTACAATAGAGCACAAAACACCAATCCATACACAGAGATCCTTGAGACCCTTTCCCTGGTATTCCCTTTCCCTGCATGCACTCATCAGGAACTTACAGACTTTCATAATTTCCTAGAAAGGACATGTTAAGTGACCCAAGGAAACAGATGTCTGTGAAAGTAAGAGACAAAAGGAAAAATGAAAATAGATGTGGAAGCTAGCAAAGAGTAGCCAGGTAATAGGAACAGAGTGAAATAGAGCTTAACGTGAGCTTTCACTGCTGTGTGGGCAGCATGTATGCTCTGAGCCTTCAGTCTCCCAGTCACCAAGGACAGCCCTGTGGCAAACTCTGTCAAGAAGCGATGGATTCTTCCCAGAGTGCGTGAGTGGCTCAACTGCCTTGTGTATTTGTGTAAACTCTTTTAAGTGAATAGCATGGCCAGAACGGTGAGGGATGATTGGAAAAGCTCAGAGGCCTGGGAACTTTGCATACAACATCATGGCTTCATTTACACTTTCTGTGTGTTATGTATCCTGCTTTCAGAGGGTATATATTTTACACATTAGTACGTATAAGAAAAGGCCTGAGTAAATAAATGTAAACATGTAAAATGTATATGTGTGAATTCAGAGAAGGAGGGCAGGAACTGGGTTTGAAAAAGGAGCAACTCAGTTTGCAGGCTACAGCTTGCAGGAGCTGCATTTCCTACAAGGAGCAAAACTATTCTCACCTATCATCCATTCTGAAATTGCATTACAAAGCTGTGTCTTGGACTCATCAGCACTGAAACATGATCTTGGAAAACCAGCACAGAAGCAAATATACAAGGCTTGACTCAGCAATGAAGAGAAAAAAATAGGGTTTAAGGGGAAAAAAAAGGCAACTCTAAATACTTTTCAGTTAAGAGATCATGGACACACTGTTCTTTAGAATAACAAAAACTACATTTAAGCCAAAGTAATGACTGCAGCTTTGAAGAGCCAATAATTAAGGAAAGAAGCACATGATTTGGTAAAAAAGAAACGATGAAAACATTTCTCCTGCCCCCGTTCTTTAAAGGTCATGTTAGCAAAACAGAACAATCAGACAGACTGTTAGTGCAGATATTTAGAACATTTAGAAGACAATAAAAGCCAGCTGTGAAAGGTGAAAGAAAATGAAGAACCCAGGAATATGCAACTAAAAGAGAGAAGGCAGAAGCAAAGAAGGGGAAGGCATATTTGTTGCATGATAGAGGGCAAATGGGAGTGACTAAAAGTTCAAACCTGTGCTTTACTCCATTTTATTATTTTACTTAGGTCACTAAGAGCTTTATTATTCAGAAGACAAAGACATGAACTTTCCTGGCTGTCACTGAGGGATTCAATGCAGGGATACCATCTGTGAGCACTCCATTATTCCCAAAAGTTACAGTACAACTAATAGTTGGATATTAGGATTCCTGCAATAATTAATTTATGCCTGCACAGTACTCTGAAAATCTGTGTTTATAGGATAAATATTAATTTCAGATTATTCCTGCGGGGATAGGTTTCTCCACCTCTTTTACTGTTCTTGTGTTTTCTGTGCCTACCCGTAAGCACTGGAATGAGAGCCTCCTGGTGGTGGAATCGGCGGCAGTCAAGCAGGAGGAAAGCACAGTTCTTCGCAAAGAGGTGAAACGGCTGTTGTTTTATCTCTTGAGTTGGCCGTAATGAATAGAAGAAACACAGAGAGAAAAAGATGTGTCTGCTTTGTCAGTAAAATACAGGTGATGTATATCTAGGATATACATCATAGACTTAGTATCTAGGATACTAAAAGAAGGTATTAATTGCAGAGCACTGAGGCAACAGGAATTACCTCACTACTGAAAATTTTAATTGGGCAGGGAATTAATTTCAATATGCCAAACATTTAATTTTATAGGTTTCAAAATCAGTCTCATTTAGCCCCCCAGGCAATGTAGCAAGTTTCAAGCAGCAATAATTAGAACAAATATTCTCCTTTACATCAGAGTAAGCCTAGAATAAGCCTACTAAACTCACTAGTCAGGAAGGTTTCCCTAAAATTATTGATAAAACAGAGAACAATAATAATCCCACATTGTATACAAAAAAAGGCAAGAGAAACACTATGGAATTAAAAGCAGCTCTGAGATCACCTAAGCTGTAGATTCTCTATCACTTGTGGACCAAAAAAGCCAAAGAAGATGCTCCAAATTAGGCTACCAAGAACAGCTTGGGTCTGTTCCAAAATTTCCACATTGCCATGTGCTGCAGCCCTATCTTCATCCTGTCAATCTCCCAGCCTTCCAACAGCATTCCCAAAGTTGTCTTCATGAGAACATACACAGCTTCCCCGCACAAAGACTGTGATACTCAGTTTCTTTGCCATTTAACGAGCTTTTGCAGGAACTAAGTGATCTCTAGTTATTGTCCCGGCAGAGAGGGTGTGTGCTGGGCATTCACTTCCCCACAAAGCAACAGGCACAAAAGGATGCACGGTGCTGTGCCACAATGCTTTTAACATCGTTCAAAATCATACGTCAAACTACCCGTTGGCAGGAGAACAATGGCGATACGTCGAGAGGCAATGCTTGAAACAGCAATGGGCCGCTCTTGTCTCAGTATCTACCTGGTGTGAGCAGAGAAACAACTATGAAAAGCTGCTGCCAGAATAGCCCAGGAGGTTAGTGCAGCGAGGAAATTCCACAGCATTTTTCAAGGAAACGGGAGTCTGGCAAGAAATGAAACTGAGTAAAGCCATGCCAAAGAAGAAAGATTCCTTAAGCAAATCACAGCGGAAATCAGACACTGAACCTCTTTCTCTCAGTCTCCAGGAGAAGCTTTCTGAACTCTCCTTCGCAAGCCCTACCAACTGTGAGACTATTCACACAGGTATTACCCACCATGCACACAGCCATCAGGCACACACAGGAGGAAGCATTCAACCCCCATGCCAAAGTGGTGGGGTTGGGCTGCCCAGCCTTTTCTGAGTCTCTGCTCCAGAGAAAGAGGCTGTCAGGGAATCACGGTGAGACCCTGGATACATGAGACAGTTCAGTTTTACAGTAACTATAATGTATTACTTCAATACTCACCCTGCTCAGTGCAAGGAGAACTCAGGCAACAAGTGGGCTGAAACACAGAGGTTTCTTCTAGGAAGGTAAACCTTACTCCCCCTGTGTTATTGGCAGGGCATGTCCTGACCGGAGCTTTTTGACATCTGTCGTTTCTCCCCCTCCCGCCCCCGCAATAAGAAACTCCTTAAGTATTTGCAGAGGAAACATATGTACCTTTGTCTTTGAATATCTCAGGGAGATGCATCTCTCACCTGGAGCTCTTCAGGTCTGAGTATTTTTTTTGAAACTCAGAAATTTTCAGTGCATATAACAAATGGAAAAAACGAAAGTGAGTGTTAAGATCTCAGTCCCTCACAATCCTGTGTGGTCTTTTGCTCTTATAAGCACCCAGGATAGCTGCATTTTTTTTCAGTTCAAATTTGTAATTCCACATTCCCTCAGCTTTTCTTCCAAGGTTCTTGCCCTCATTTATCTGGACCTTCATCTTTCTTATCGAATGTATGCACACATATGTGGGTATTAAATGCTGACAGAATCCATGACTACTTCACAAAGACCTTGCTCAGAATGGCAAGCTTTTATTCTACTTTTAAGGGTGTTGGTTTCCCCACACACAATAAAATCGCTTCTCTTATTGCAAAAATCACTGATTTCCAGTGCACAGACTGGGGTACACTGGGTCAGAAGGCCACTGTTTTTATAACGTGTACTGCAAGAAACAGACATTGCTTAACTGGACTACCAGAAGATAGTGCAGCACCAGAGATTTTTCTTGTCTCTAGACACTGGGTTTAATTGTGCTATCTTTCCAATTTTCATTCCAAGCGAGTAATTTTCTGGTTCACTTCAGGCAGGGTGCCAATTAAGCACTCTGAGAATGAAAGACTGTTAGATTTTTTTTTCCTGGAGTATTAATACATGTACAAACCAAAGTAAAAGGTTGGTGATTGTCTTTGTTTCTCCTCCTTTTATCTGCTTGTGTCCCCCCCCCTTTTTTTTTTCTTCTTTTCTTTATTGTTCCCTTTTAACTAAAGTCAGCATTTTAGTATCTCATTAATCTAAAATTTTCAGGAAAGCCCCAGGAAGTCCTCAACAGAATCTTTTCTAACAATGAAGCAAGTAAATTCAGATTATGAAATTCTAACATGTCAGAGAATTATTTTATAATTTAGGAATGGCATTTTGCCCCTGCAATATAAAAAGTACCGCTGATATCTGCTACATACCCCTGCGGTTCATTTAAAATATTATCCAAACCAACTGCCACAGCCACCTCCCGTGCAATACAAGCCAGCAAGTAGCACAATAAAACTAAATGTATTCCATCATGTGCTGAAAGGGAGGACTTTGCAATGTGTGCAGGAAATCAGGACGCTGGGACTGCTTCAGAGAAAGGCATGTGAGGAGCTGCTGCTGTGAAGTCACTGTGCCTGGAGGTGTGCAAGAAGAGACTGGACGTGGCACTTGGTGCCATGGTCTAGCTGACACAGTGGAGTTCGGTCATGGGTTGGACTCGGTGATCTCAGAGGTCTTTTCCAACCTAATTGATTCTGTGGTTCTGTGTGATCCTTCCTCCGCCAGCTCCTCACCCATCATCCCCTGAACCCACGCAGTCCAGGACTCCAGACCTCCTCTGCTTTTTCTTCCATGTTCCCAAGCAAGGAGGGGTTCTCTGCCTAATGGCGTATAGATATTTATCTGAAAAACAAAGAAACACAAAAAACCCACCCAAAACAGTTTTAGAAAGTCTTCCAACCGACTCGAGCATTTTCAGGAGGGGGTGTTAGGGAACGCGCGGATAGCACATCACAACCTCGACGCGAGAACAGCCCCATCCCCACCGCGCCGGCCACTCCGCCCCCGTCTCCCCCCACCCCGGGAGGCGGAGCGGGCCGGCGGATCCCGTCGCCACGGCAACGCGGCGGCCGCAAACCGCTCCCGGGACACGCGGCGGATCCCACCGGGAACGGACGGGGAGCGCCGGGAGCTGGCGCGGCCCAACGCAGAGGTGCGGCCCTCCCCCCCCCCGTCATCGAGGCGCAGCCCGATGGAACGGCCCGGCCCAACCGCCCCCGCAGCGCGGGGCTGACCCTACCACTGCTGGGCGGGGGTGTTCCTCGTCGGTTCGGCTCTCGCCGAGCCTGCTGCTTTCGCCAGTGAGATGCCGGGAGGGAAAAGAGAACAAAGGAGCATCCCGGTGGCCGCCCGTTCGGGGAATAACGCCCTGCGGTGCTCCCCTCGCAGCTCCTCGGCGTGCCCGTAGGGTGGTACGGCCCGTGCCCAGCCAGTGCCGGGGGATACCGCGCGGCGCGGGGCATACCAGCCGAGGGGAGGGGGCGCGGGTGGAGAGGGGACACAGGTGAGGAGGGGGCACAGGTGAGGGCTGGGGGGGCTGTGACGCTTTGCACCCTCCATCCCGTATCCCGGCTTGTTCACGTGCAGCAGAGGTGCGAGGGAGGTGCCCGGTGCTGCCGGGCAGCGGTGGCGGGTGGGCAGCCAGGTGCCCCCCCAAAAACGCCATCTTGGCCTCTCTGAGAGCTTTTCTCTGTGGAGAAAGGGCGTGGGGGCTTGGTGTTGGGTGGAAACCGGACAGCATCAGTGCTGGAAAATGGGCGGCTGGAGCAAACCTCGCCCTTGCCAACGCAGCCGCCTTGTCACGTCGCTGCTCCTGTGCCACAGCCTCAGACCAGCCATGTCCCTCCTGCTCTTTCAGGGAGCGCCCTGTAAGCCTGGCCAGCAGTGTGTGATGCCCCTGTTTGGGAACTCCTTCAGCCCGAAGAAGACGCCTCCTAGGAAATGGGCCTCTCTCTCCAACCTGCACTTTGTGAGTCCCACTGCCCGTGGTTTGCTGCGGGAGCGCTTGCTTGGTGACCGGGGTGGGTGGCTCCTGCTGTGAGTACTGTAACCCTTACAAGAGCTAACAGCTTCTGGGAGAGGAAAAGGTTCTTCGCCCAAAGGGGGTCAGGCTCCCCAGGGAAGTGATCATGGCACCAAGCCTGAGAGAGTTCAAGAAGCCTTTGGACAACGCTCTCAGGCATGTGGTGTGATTCTTGGGGCCGTCCTGTGCAGGACCAGGAGTTGGACTTGATCCCTGTGGAGTCCTCCCAACTCAGGATATTCTATGATTCGAGCTGTACTACTCTCTTCCTGCGGTGCAGCACTGTTTCTGATCACCAGTGACTATATATGAAACTAGGAATAGCTCAGGGTAGGATCATTGTTATCCCACACACAGTCCAGAACTGTTTCACTGAAACCTTCTCACCAGTGGCCTCCAAGCCCAGGGAGATGCGTGTGCATTTGGGTGGGAGAAAGGGCAGGGATGGTAGTGAGAGAAGCCAGTTCTCTACTGCAGCAGTACATGACCAAAGCAGGATTCCAGGATCCCAGGCCATTTGGACCAGCATCTTCCATTGGAATGCCAGTCACTAAAAAATGGGAGAGCAGGGGGTGGCTTTGGAATTCTGTGGAATGCTGAGCGTGATCTTCTCCCTGCAGCTGGATAGATCCACCCGTGAGGTTGAGCTGGGCCTGGAGTATGGCACCCCCTCCATGAACCTTGCTGGCCAGAGCCTGAAGTTTGAAAATGGCCAGTGGGTGACAGGTAGAGTGCAGCTCAGCTTGTTTTGGTCTGAAGTAGCCCCGGTTGGCTGACAATCCATATTTTGACCTCTTTCTTTCCTCCCAGAATCAGGAAGCTTCACGGGGGATCGTAGGGAATTGCAGCGCTTGCGCAAACGAAACCAGCAGCTAGAGGAAGAAAACAACCTCCTTCGGCTGAAAGTGGATATTCTGCTGGACATGGTGAGTCTTCGTCCTATTCCTGCCTATCCATGGCAGTGGAGATGCCTGGGTGAAGGGCCCAAGTGAAGGGTGCTGGGACTACTGAAGGGGGATGCTCCCACTGCACCTTGCTTTCTGCCTTACCCTGCTGTGCAACGCTCATGTAACAATGAAGTGACTGTGGGAGTAGAGCCTGATCTGCTCCGTGAGGAGAGAGAAAGGTTCCCCCTGCACGAGAGCTTGTTGTGAATGCTGTGGTTGAGGAGAGGGGAGCCCCTGCAAGCGCCATGTCTCCTCTTTCCCTTTCTGCACAGGGTAGGGCATTTTTCTTGCCACTCTGGCCTCTGCCCTAACCGTGAAAATATTTTATAGCCACCCTTTCTGGTCGCAGAGGATTAAAGCTTCCATCTGCTGTCACGAGGGGCATGACATCTGTTCTGTGTTTAAACTGTGGATGAAAGAATTCCCAAGCCCTAAATAAACCGAATTCAGCCTTATCCTAAGATCACAACTTTTGCGCTTAAAATCTGGAGAGACTTTCAGTGAAATAGAACACATGTATTCTCAGTCTATTAACTGATTTAGCCTTTATGTCAGTCTGGACAAATACTCATTCCTTTATTTTCCTTCCTTATTCTTCACATTTTGAAACTGGCAAATGGTTTTGTGGCTGGAGCACTTAGCAGAAACCCTAGCTGTTCTCCAGGTTTTCCAGGCAATCTCAGTGAAGTGTGACATGGCAGCTTTCCCTTTGCTCAACAGGAACAAATTCCCTTCTGCAGGTCCTGGCTTGCAGTGGTAAATCTCAGCTGTGCTGTGAAGTCAGAGAAGCTTCACAAGCTTTTGACTCACTTTTGTCATCATTTGCTGTGCGTTGCAGCTCTCCGAGACCACCGCTGAGTCTCACCTGATGGAGAAGGAGCTGGAGGAGCTGAAGCAGCACAGCCGGAGGAGGAAGTGAAGAAGAGGTGGCTGGAGGATGGGGCTGCCTCTGGGTCTTGGCCCACAGGATGACAGGGCCAGCTTGGGCCTCCCAACCACATTGGTACTGTGTGTAGGTACTTTGTTTCATGCGACCATGAGTGACGAGATGCTTCCAGCGTCGTGCAGTGCCATGACCCAGCTGATGGCTGGTTTGGCACCGCAGCACTGTTAAAATTAACACGTTTTTCCTCAGAGCACTTTACCTTGCTACGTTTCCTCACTGCAGCCCAGTAGAGGTACTCTCCTCTCCAAGGCAGCCGGACAAGGCCAGTGGAGAAGATCGCTCTCCACGCGGGCTCCTCCTTGCCTTAAGAAGGCAGGGAAACCCCTGCTCCCTCCAGCCTGTCCCCCAACGGGGAGCCCGCGGAGGGTCGTACAAGCCTTACCACCTGCCTTGGGTGAGCAGGATGCTGGAGTTGCTCGTTCTCGAGGGTTTTGCATATTTTACATAAAAACTCGCCTTTAAAACCCGGTTGTGTGGGTGTTTGTGTCGGGTCGCGCTGCGCTGTGGGGGGGTCGGAGGGGGCGGTCATCGTTCCTCCGCGCCGCCAGGGGTCGCTGCCTCGCCCGGGCCGGGCGGCGGTAGGGCCGCCCCTCTTCCGGCGGCGCTCCGCCCGCCGCCCCCCTCCGTCCTGTCTTCTGGTGGCGATGGCGGCCGCGGCGTCCCTGTCCCCGGAGGAGCTGCTGCCCAAGGGCGGCGCGGGCAAGGCCGAGGAGCTGGAGGACGAGCTGGAAGAGGAGGAGGAGGACGACGAGGAGGTATCGGGGCGGGCCGGGCGGGCCGGGCGGGCGCGGTGACTCCGCGGGGCCGGGCGGCGGGGCCTGACGCGCTGGTGCCGCCCGCAGCTGGACGAGACGCTGGCAGAGCGGCTGTGGGGGCTCACGGAGATGTTCCCCGAGAGCGTGCGGTCGGCGGCCGGGGCCACGTTCGACCTGTCGCTGATGGTAGCGCAGAAGATGTACAGGTGAGGGGGCGGCGGGAGCCCCTCGGAGCGGGCCCGGCGGGGCGGCTTTGGTCGCGGATGGCGCAGTGCGGGGCCGGCGGGCAGCGGCAGGGCCGCGCTGTTTGTTTCTGAGCGGCGCGGGGAGGGTGCCACCCGGAGCTCGGGGGTGGATTTGGGGGAAGGCTTTTGCCCGAGGCACAGAAGGGAAGCGTGGGAAGGGAAATGGGTAAAAGGTGGCTAAAGAACGGATTCTAAATCCTAATGTTATTTCTGCTTGCTAGAATCTCTAGGGCAGCTCTGTGGATTGGGACCACCTCCTTCATGATTCTGGTTCTTCCTGTCGTCTTTGAAACTGAAAAACTGCAGATGGAGCAACAGCAGCAGCTGCAGCAGCGACAGGTGAGGCAAGAACGGCCCAGCCCTCTCTCTTGGCCGTGTAGAGTCGGCTGGGGGTGCTGGTGCCTTCCTGTGACTAGCTGCTGGGGGAGAGGAGTGCACCGTTATACACTGTGGCCTCACTCATCCCACCAGGTTCTCCAGCTGGATGTTCTAGTAGGACAGTCCTGCCAATTCCCAGCGTCAGGCTGATGGCAGTCTCTGGCAAGCACAACCTGGCTTTCTCCAGCTGAGACAGGCCCTGAGAGGCTGGAATAGCTGAAATAGGGGCTGTGGTCAGGCATTGACCTTGGCTGTGGCACCACCAGTACCCTTGGGAGGGGGGACATGGTGGGAATCCTTCCTGTGTCCTTGAAGCCACCCAACTGATTGTTTTCCTTCCAGATCCTCCTTGGACCCAACACAGGGCTCTCAGGGGGAATGCCAGGGGCCCTGCCTCCGCTGTCTGGAAAAATCTAATTTGCGGAAGCCGAGTTGGATTCATATCAAGTGGGAAGACCTCGCGATTATGATATATCGAACTGTTGATTTGTTGGGTCAGGGCATTTTTTCCTTTTGTTTGCTTTTGGTTTTGGTTCTCCTTTGGGACATTGACCTGTTCATAAGGAGGGGGAGAAGCCCCTCCTCTGGACCTGATGACGGTTCCTGTCTGCATCCCCCCTCCTGTAGAAATCATGAGTATTTCCTTTTATTCAATCACTATGCCATAACCAGGTACAGACTTGGACTGGGGGAGCTCCTCTGCCAGATTCCTTGCCCCTGTCCCCCCCCAAAACCACCCTGGGGCACAGGTCAGGCTTTGAAAAGCAGCAGTCAGAGAACAAAATCTTTTCTGCCTGAGTCGGAGCTGAAGGACACCGGTGGCAGGAGGATGACTTTCACAGCAGAGGAAGGAGGGGTGCAGGTGGCAATCAATACCCCACGGAAAACACTCTTTGGGAAGATGTCTCTGCAGAAACACTTTCACTGTAGCTCTGTGTGTGTGTGAGAACGGAGGGAGCAGCAGACCAGGTTTGAGACGATCACATCCACGCAGATTCTCTGCCTCATAAAGTAGAACTTCAGATATCAGCTGCGTATTTTTTTGTATGGAATATTAAATAAATCCAACCTGAGCAGTGTGATTTTAATAGATGTCCTTGAGGGAGGCTCAGTTCTTTCAGAGCTGTTGGGGGCTTTGTGGGTAGGGAGTTCTCCATATTCATGCACATCCTGGCAATGGGGAAGGGACTGACATGGCTCTGTCTCCCTCAGAGAGGTGGGGAAGCCTTGCATGGCTTAAGGGAGTTGTCAGAGGGGTGCTCAGCACTAGTGACTGATGTTCAAGGTTCTTAACTCACAGAAAGGTGGTGGTTTTATAACCAAAGAAAAAAAATTTATTTATCCTTTACATACTTTGTTACAGAACAATTCAGTTGAACATACAGAAGTGATAGGACATTTATATGGAAACTTTTTTTTTCCATTTTTAATATTTGGTTAAACAAAATACATCTCTGTAAACAAACCCAAGACAAGGCTCTAACAAAACCAAACAAGCAAGAAAACAAACAGGGGCTTCCCCACTCCCGAGCGGTGGGACTGGACCGGCTCACCCACCCTTGGGCATGGCAGCCTCACCTCCCGCGGGGGTGTGATCGTACACTTTCCCTTTACCTGAGCAGCTGGATCACACTGTTTCCCCCCATGGGAAAGCAGCTGACGTACAAGGAGAGGAAAGTAGCCCCAAAGTATTTTAAAACATCTTTGCATATTGTGCACTGATCCATTGGCTTGCAGTTTCCATGCAAACAGGGTTTTTCTCCAAAGTGCAACTTCAATCAGCACAGAAAACGTTGCTGTTGAGATTTATTTTTCCCCCTCTTGAAGAAATGGCTTCAAGTCAGGAGCAGAATGCCTGCAGGCTGCACATCCTGCCTGGAAAATGTTTAAAAACTGCCAGCTGGTATTGGTCATTGGAATGTGTTACGAAATAGGACTTTTTAAAATGTAAGAGCCATTTGCCCTTTACTGTGGGAGGCTGTGCTCAAAGGACTGCAAAACAGTGCTTGCCAGATGTCCAGGGGGCAGTGAACACCATCGTCCCGTCCTCATGTGGCCTGTCTGTTGGGAAGGTGCCATTTTGGTGGTCTTTCAGCTTCGAGCACCCGCTCATGCATTTGCAGAGCTCTGAAGAGAAAAATAACTGAGAAAAGATCATTACAAGCCCTCCTTTCACCAGCTCAAACATCAGTAATGAGACCTTCCAGCACGATGGAGCAGGATCCTTTGAGCTCCATCAGGTCCCAAAGGTTGCTGTTCAACTGAGACATGTAAAGAGGAAAGCAAAGAGCAGCTCAGCCTGGAAGTGCTAAACACAATGAAGTCTGTTCCAAATTCAGCATTAACACCTCCTGCCATGGCAGGCATGCTGAGCTACAGCTCGCCTGGGTGACTGGGAAACAGCCGGTACGGATTCTGCTTAGAGTCTCCATGTCTAGTCACTCTTTCCCACAGAACGCAGGAAAAAGCAATTCATCCATTAATGGAATGTTTGTTGGCCAACGCTAAGGGGAAATTGGTTCTACTACCAAGTTGGGGTGTCTCTAGTGCCTGAAAGTTCTGGTGGACCCTCTGCAGCTCCCACACCAGTGGCTACTAACTGTGAAAGGGCAAACCTGACTGTTACGAAGGCTTCCCTCTTCAGCCCATTTTTATAACTTGACCTGTTTCTGGGATGTTTCATATGACATTCCTGACTGTGGGCTAGGTTTCTGAAGAGGGAAATAAAAGGGATTGAATTTCTCTCAAAACCTCTTCAGCTTTATTCCTCTCTCCAAGCAGCCTCTAAACTACTGGGTGACCATGCAGAAAACAAAAATAGGTGTTAAAAAATAAAACAAAATACCGCCTCCCCCCACACCACAGCATGAAGAAACTCAAGCAGACTGGCCTCTCTCCAGTCCAGAAACTTGATACTCCTCAGCCTGTGCCTGCTGTTTCCATGTCACCTTAGCCAGCCACACACTGCCAAACAACCGCTCACCACATATATAAATCCCTGGAGACACTGGGGAAGAATCCTCTAGCTACCCAAAGAATTTCTTGGAAGATGACACTGTTTTTATTATTGTTCCTAATTTCTGGCACAAACCAGCCCTAAGAAGCAGAGGGTCGTGCTGAGCACCGTACCATTCCTAGTGTTTTGAGTGTCCTGAGAGACCCGTAGGAATTGCAAATGTCTTCATGGTGACTTGTTTTGGAGGGAGAGACTTGTGAAGAGGTGGCAGCATGCTTGGCCCCTGCTCCTCCCTGGCAAGCCCTGGACAGGGCTGGGTTCCACCATACACAGCCCTGAGCCACGTGGGGAAACGGAGGCCAGAGGTTTCCAGGCACCCTCGCCCCCAGCCCAGTTTTAAAGAGTATGCTGCCTTCCCACTGGCCAAAGGGCATGCAGCTCATCCACCTTGCAATTAAAGTGATTGGCTTCCAGTTTCCTCCACTCTCGCCTTAATTCTTCTCCACCCACCACCCCCAACATCCTGTGCCATTGCCCTATTGCACCAAGGAAGGAAGAGAAGAGCCTATCAAAGGAAATTCCAGACAAGAAGAGTCGGGGCACCCATTATCCAGGTTTTAGGACATCAGGAGTTTGGTAAAGGGGAAGAGCTGTAGTGGGAGGACAGAGTCGGTCCAGATCACACGTCAGCTCTCCAGGTCTGATGTGCTTCCACCTCCTCTGGCACCACCAGTAGGAGTTCACAGTTCTTTCCTCTCAGCTGGTGTTTCAAAAATTTCCTATCATGAAGAGAAATAGAAGTAAGTGCTACTGAATGTAGAACTCCATCATCTTCTACAACAACTAAATGCAACTAACTATGTAGATGTGACAAGAAATGGGAGAAACGCACCCCACCGGAAGTCTTTAGTTATTTTACAACAGAAAAAAACCCAAATATAAAACTTGTCCCAATAGATTCAACACATCTTGCCCAGAAAACCATCTCAGAATCAGACAGACATTATCCTAACCTCAGAAGAGAAAAGTCTATATAGATGTCACTTTTTCTAATACCAAACTTGGATTACTTCCAGTAAATCTGAAAGTCAAATCAATGTTTTCTCTGGTACCTTTTGTTCAGATTTCCAAAACTCCCAATATAGAAAGCCCATATTTACTGCTGAAGAAGAATACACCCAGGATAAAATCCACCAGAACCTCTGCACAGCAGTTCTATAAAAACACTCCAGTCTTACTTTATCCCAGAAATTCACAGAAGGCTGACATTCCCTTTACCAAGACTTCAGTGGCACGGTCAGCTCTGCATATACTGCTGATGTGCAATCCCTATCTCAGAACAAGTCTAATCAGGACAGGAAGGCTGCTAGTAGGATTCACAACACGACGGAATGTAAGCTAAACAATGACCAAGAGCAGGTGAGACTTTATAAAGCAATCACAGCAACCATCTCATATTAAGATTAAAGAGGGAAGAAGAGCCGAGCCAGAAGGGCAATCCATGCTTACATAAGGAAGTGATTTCTAAAAAACAGCTTTCACTGCTGTCAGGGATAAGGCTGCATTTTTAGTCTGGAAAGCCTTTTATTGGTAGCATACAGATTGTTACTAAAGAGGCAAAGAATGCTGAGACTCTCACATTCGAGGAGGGAGTAGGGCACAGCACATCTTGTTGCAGGGGTCACCCACCAGTACCAGACTCGGCCTCTACCTTTACCAGTAATTACAGAGCCAGACACGTAAGAGGCCAAGTCAGGCTCTCCTGAGCTCACAGAGGTCGCCCCTGCTGAAAGCATTTCCCTAGCTCTGCCAAAACGGCGCATAAATCCAAGCTGGAAGCTTATGACTCTCAAATATTTACCACTGAAGGTCAACCATACATGTTTCAATCACTAACTGTTTAAGGACACATTTCTCACCTTCAACAGGGAAAGATTTGAGGAAATCCTACCTGAGCTCACTTTCACCTCCAATCCACTCGGGCACCTTGAGCTTGGAGTCGAGGTTGTAGTAGGTGCCTCCCACCTCCCGGACACAGATCCAGTGCTGTCGCTTGAGGGGGAGCTTCAAGGGGCCCCAGCAAAGACTGGAGGGCAGATTCATGATGAAGCCCATCACGTTAGACAGGGCAATGGCATTAACATCCCTGAAAGAGTGCAGAAAATAAGACAGCAGTAAGATTATGTTCTGGTGCTTTCAGTTCAGTCTTTCTCATTTTTACAAACAGCAGCCACCTCCGGAATTACACAAGTTGTCAGTACCTGCGCTTGTCCCACCAAACCGCCTCGTAGCCTTTGGTCTGAAGGGCTGCCATGATCACGTTCACATCATAGTTCCCGTTTCCCAGCATGCTCTTCTTGTGGGGGGTCACCATGGTGTTGGGAGACAGCCTGCAAACAGAACAGGGGACTGCTCTAGCAGGTGTTTGCTGAACCTGTACTCTACAGCCACAAAGGGGCTACTAGCTGTACAACTTGAAGGCCATTTTTGGGGGGGTTGTGTTTAAACACAAACTATTCTGTTCCCCCTTTTCATTCATCAAAGGGGCTGAGGGGACTAAGTAATGCATTAAGAATAACTTTGGTGTACAAAGCCTCCAAAGGTTCTACCTTTGATGCAAAAAGAGACCACAAAGCTTCTCCCCCCTCCCCTCCCTTGAACTGGTACTTTTGAAGGATGCTTTAATTATGATTTTTCCTCAAATCACTGCTGGAGTAAATGCCAGTTTGCCATTTAGGACAATGGTTATTACAGTTTTGAGAGTTCAACAGTCAACACCAGTCTTGAAGACCGGATGAGAAAAAGAGGCAGGGGAAGTTGGATGCAGAAAAGGTTGTTCTCCCCATCCTTTCACTGGTAAATGAAAGAAGTATTCAGACACAAAGCTGTGAAGACGTGCGACTGGGAACTTTCTAAAGCATTGCTTTTGCTAGATGGTAAAAAAATATCTGTTGCTGTAGGTAACTAAAGAGATAATCCTGTTGTGAACAAATCTCTTCAGCTTTGACCTATAAGCTTGCTTAGACATCACTTCCATTACTACAGCATCTACAAATGCAGAACCACAGTCTATCCTTTTCATCTAATCACAGAATATCCTGAGTTGGAAGGGATCCACAGGGATCATCAAGTCCAACTCCTGGCCCCCACAGGACTGCCCCAAGAATCACACCATGTGATTGAGAGCATTTTGCAAATGCTTTTTGAACTCTCAGGCTTGGTGCTGTGACCACTTCCCTGGGGAGCCTATTCCAGTGCCTAATCACCCTATGGTTGAAGAACTCTTTCCTAATATCCAACCTAAGTCTCCCCTGCCACAGTTTCATGCCATTCCCTTAGGTCCTGTCACTGGTCACCAGAGAGGAGATCAGTGCCTGTCCCTCCACTTCTCCTTATGAGGAAGATGTGGACTGCTATGAGGTTACATGCAAAAATAGAAGACGGCCTTTCCACAGCTGCACATAATGGAAGTGAGACAAAACACATGGAGATGGGTGGCAAAAAAACCCGTTAGCCACTTTTATTGTGTTATGTTCCTCCCCCCCCGGAAATTTTGTAAGGAGGGAAAATGATGATGGGATGTATTATGATGATGACAGCTGGAAAACCAAGCACAGGAGAAACTGGGAGCAGAGAACAGCAAGGTCATGCAATGCCAATTCAAAGAAAGTCAAGCCTGAGATCAGTTCTGTTGTAACAAGTTGCTCATTTGATTGGTAAGGAAGTTCTGCTGGTGCAAGGTTCAGATTTCGTATCATCCAAACACCCACATTTTACCTGCCTCTCCCTCCTGTCAACTCCATCCCCCAAAACTCCTAATGTTCCTGCACATTTTTTGCTAGGCCTTTTAGCACAGTGCACATTCTGCAGGCATATTTCATCCAGTGAAAATCCCTCAGCCCTTCTGCACTCCTGCCCTGACAGCATAAGGCATTTGACAAGAAGAAAGCAGTGTCTTGAGTAGAGAGTTTCACACCAACCAAAGTCTGAAGACAGGTAGCTTTTGGCTTCAGCTGTGTTTTCCTGCACTGGAGAAGACTGCAGCAAAACACCATTTACCCCACAGGAGGGTGGGGAGAACCTGACTATAGAAGGGAGAAGAGTTCACAACACCCTGGCAAGAGGAAAAGCTGTTAATATCCACTGTGGGGCATTTCTGAGTAAGGCAGTGACATTTTCAGAGATTCATGGTTTCCAGTCTCCAAAGCTCTGCTGAATTTTACTGGTCACAGAGATGCAACTGTAGCTCGTCACAGCTCTTTCAGCAGCTCCATAAAGCAAGATCACTTGGCTACAAGTAATTCCTCAAGATCATTGCTTCATCCTAACTCATGAGCACTAGCGAGCTAGGAAAGCCTTACAATTAAGAAAGCCCTTTGGGTTACAGAAGCACCCTCTCCTTGCACCGTATTCCAGATACAAGTTTGAGAGCTGAAAGAACACATTTATCTTTGTTCCTTCACGTAACTTGCAGAGCCCCAGAAATGAGAAGAAGAGACCAGCAGAGGTGACACTCTCAAAGAAGTGATACCTGTGAGCAAACCTGCACCAAGAATCACCTTAACATCACTACCCACACACACACCTAAGTAGGGTCCACATTCATCAGCTGAAGCATTCTATTACATAAGGAATTAAGTTGCCTCCCCAAAGTTGTTGTTTCTTTTTTTTTTTTTTTTTAGTTTTTTTTGAGGGGGGGAGGGGATGGTGTTTGTGGGTTTTTTGTTTGTGGGGGTTTTTTAATCTAGACACTGAGCTGAGTAAGACTGACAAATCTGAGAAATCCAGGTAATCTTGGTCAGAAACTTTCATTAACATACTGTCTTAACACAAGGGGCTCCAAGATTCCTGTATGCAGCTGTCTTTCCTAATCAGGTCTCAATACACAGACTGCAGTGAAGCGATTTTGTTTGTATCTCCACGCAACACTTGGAACAGGCAACTTACTTCCTGCAATAAAAGCCAGAGGAACATCAAAAAGGTATTTCTTGTATGAAAGAAAAGGGAAGGACTACAAAATCAGAGGGGTGCCTGGAGCAAGTTTTGGCATACTCTTGAGATGATAATCATCAAACCTGGCCTTCCACAATAGGATGCAGCAAAAGGGAAGATAATGATTAAGCGATGTGGTTCAATCATTCTCCAAAGGGATGTGGTAAAAGCTACAGAAAGCTTGTGATTTCATTACCTTGTCAACACTGGGTTTAAAAATCACACTGCAACATTTTTGTAGCTTATTAAAAATACTCATCAGTCCTTTATCAACATTCAGAATATGATAATATCCAGAGAAGAAAAGTGACATACAAAAGGCAACTAAATCCACACTTCTTAAAGGCGAATCAGAGCGCTACACACAAGTAGTAACCCAACAGAAATGGAAAGGCAGTGGCAATTCTTACACATAGCTTACAGCACATCCATTTCCAACAGGAATTTCCATGTATATCTCCATACTACCATAGGGCTGAATCAACCTGTCTATCTTCATCTGAATATTAGGTTGGAACACCATCAGGCTGGACTCAAAACCAAACTCTCCCTTCTATGGCAAGAGGGCCAGCAAGATTAACATCCCATCGCTTTCTAAGAGGTTTCATGCTGTACACTAATTCTGTCTCACCAAGCCCAACAAAAGCCAACTAATTAGATCATCACACTCCTTCTACCAAAGGAACTGCCTTTGTTTGCTTCAGGCCAAGAGCAATCCAGCTGTGATTAAGATTCTGACAATTGCTGCTCTGGAACAAAACCACAGTGTCCTTACACTGGACAAAGAGTGCCTTGAGCCTGCCATGGAACAGCAGGAGTTTTATCTACAATGCTGCTGTAAACAGCATTTCAATCTGGTATTTGCTACTGTCCATTACCACATTTCTTTTGCCAAGGACAGGCATGAGCCAAGCACCAGTTCCATAAGTCCGCCAGTTTTCAGGAAAGCAGTGACAGGTGCACAGCTCCCTGCTCATCAGCACAGGGTACCACAACTGCCTTGTTCCACGGTACCTACGTAACCACTGCCATGACATGGGATTTCCTACCTGTCCCAAACACAAGACGCTGCCAACTGCTGAGCGCAGCTTATGTGACTTACAATATCTGCAGGTTGAGTATCAAAGGAGAACCCTTTTCCTATATGATTACTTAGCTCCACCAATGAAAGACCACCAGAATTTTTAAAGGCACACACAGGACAATTTCCACAAAGCATTGAAACACCATAAAATAAACACTGAGCAAAGCATGAGCTATTGCACAGGCTACATTAATAATTTACATTCATCCTTGTAAAACTCAAAACCACTTTATTAATTATCGGAAGCTGTTGGGAAACATTTAGCAATGCCACAGAAAAAGGGGATCCAGCTACTGAAATTAAATCAGGGTCTTGCTGCATGGAAAAAACCCAACCATAATATTTGAAGATCTTCACTGAACCACTTAAATAAAGAGTCACTCATTTGGCAAAGCTCCTAATTTCCAAAAATCTTAGAAGTGTTGTGGTACTAAGTGAGTTTTTATGATGACCCGTTTGTCATTCCTGCTGCCTTCATTCTCCCAAGGGAATCCCCAAATCTGTTATTATCATCAAGATAACATATACAAGTCAGGGGCAAAAACATGGAAGATGGGTACCAGAGGCATTAAGGTGGGTAGGGAAGCAGACAGCAGCCCAACAGTATCCATGACAGCATCTGCAATAAAGCTCTTGGACCCAAAACTGGCAGCCAGAGTAAGTTAAGAAACAAGTAAAAAGAGAAAGAATTTCTGCATGAAGGAAAAGGACTGGGTATAAAAAAGAAGATACATTCATCTCAAAGCAGTGACATAGTCTGAACCTCTCCTTTTCTTTACATTTCCCCAAATAAGACCTGAAAATTCCTCCAATTAACAGAGAACAAGGGGAGCTACCACCAATATAGAGAGTATCCTACCTCTGGAAAATCTCCTGAAGGGTTTCCCTGGTGAAGGCGTTGCTGTCCTGGAAGACATTGTTGAGGGCATGGAGGGCGCACAGCTCCCTGCGCTGCTTCTCATGGTAAATGTGCAGTGGCGGTGGCTGGGGTGGCTCTGGTGATTCTGATTTGGTCTTGTCACCTTTCCATGGCACGCAACTCATTTTCTTGATGGATGAATGTGGAGTAGTTGGTGAGAAATGAAGGAGGCTGAAGTTTCGGCCTCCACAGTCAAAACAGCAGCCCACTGCCCCTTTCTTTGGCGAGCTAGTGCTGCTTCCAGCTCACAAACCCTCCTCTTGTGCTTCAGTTTACTCGGTAATTCCCTCTGACAGCTGGTTTTAAAAACCACATGAAGATCTGCAACATATTTTTCCTCCCTCCTCCCATACCCCATAAAATGTAATACTTCCCCTCCTCTTCACAGAACACACAAAAAAACCCCAAAACCAAAAAACCCAAAGTAAAAATATACGATTTCCCTTAGTGTCTAGGTACCAGCTGAAATTTATCACATCGTTCCTTTTCTTCCATCTCCTCTGGTCTACAGTGACAGTAAAAGGGTACCCAGAGCAGGTAAGGAGAGGCCCACTCCAAAGTGCCAAAGCGGAGAAGATAAAGCCAGCGCCTGGTGCTGCCTATGGGGGCACAGCGTGGTTAAGCACTTATCAGCTGCATTCCTCCATTCCTTTGGGAACGACGGAATCCTGGCAGGAAGATGCCAACAGCTCGGGAAAGGAAACCGCTTCTTGCTAGGCCACGAAAAGCCCAAGTCCAGGCTGCGGGGAAGGCGATTCCTCACAGGTCACCCTGCGCTCCGACAAAGGGAAGTCTCCGTTAGCAACGGGAGGCGGCGGCACAAAGCCCGTGAGAGGGAGGGGAGCACAGGCGGGACCAGCCCCCCACGGCCTGCCCCGCACCTTCCCACCCCGGCCCTCCCCACCCTGCGCCCTCACAGCCACCACAACAACAACCCGGGCAGCGGTCGCTTCCCACTGCCGAGGCCCAGCGACCCCCGCCGTCCACCGCGCTGAGGAGAGGCCCTCGCCTGAGCCCTCCCCAGTCCCTCGGGGCTCGCGGCCGGGCCGAAGCGCCCGCCCTTCCCCTCGGGAGGGCCCCCCCGGGCCGGGGCCGGGCCGGTCCCGCCGCCGCCGCCGCCGCCTCCTCCTCACCGCCCGCTCGGCCCCTCGGGCCGCCCCGCGCCGGCGCACGCGCGCGCCCAACCGCGCTCGCGCCGCTCTCGCGCACGCACACGCGCGCGGAACAACCCCCCCCTCCGCCCACGGCACGCGCCGACCGCCGCGCGCAGACGCGGCCCCGCCCCCTCTGACGTCCGCCCCAAAACGAGTCGGGACACAGCCGGGAGCGGTTTCACCGCCCGGCGAACAAACAAAGGCGAGTCCTCCCCCGGCTTCGCTCCGTGCCGCGGGCTGAAGCTTGAGACGGTGGAGGAGCGGACGGATGGATTCCCCGCCGCTCTGCAGGGGTCACCTGCCGGCCCACAGAGCGCCTCAGCCAGGGAGGTTTCCTCCTGGGCGTTGGCGTCCTGCCTGCCGGCGGGCACTGCGGGCGCTCTGAACACCGTGGGCTCGCATGGCATGGAGACCTTCTGCCAGGAGCCCAGGGCGGAAGGGGCAGAGGGGCTCTTTTCCCACGCCGGGGGCTGTGGCGGAACGCCGGCCCGGGATAGCCGGTCCCGCAGGCTGGAGAGACAACCGGCGCGCCCTCCCCGTCCCATTGGTTCACACAAACGTCAGTGAAAAATCGTCTCTTTCTCATTGGCTATCCCGAGAGAAAGCCCACCCACTGGGGCGGTTCCTGTTGCAGCCTCTTAGTTCCTCCCGTCGCTCGAATCTACGTATTCGATTGGCTGTCGGGGTTGTTTGTCACGAAGCCCAGCCCTCCCATTGGGCAGCGGCCTCCGACGCGTCTCGCGGGCCGTGTTGTGTGTGTGTGTATGTGTAGCAAACAAGCCGAGCTGGCGCCGCTGCTCCCATTGGCTTCGCGCGCTTCGCCGGGGCGTGGCTTCACCTCATGAATAACCAGGACCCCGCCTGCCGCCGCCATGGCAACATGCAAATCGCGCCGCTCAGCCTCCGGTGATTGGCGGGCACCGCCTTGGCGGGCCGGGGGCGGGGCCGGGGCGGGGGAGCGGAGGGCCGGGCAGGGAAGATGGCGGCGGCGGAGCGGAGCCGATCCCCGGTTCCCGGGGGCTCCCCGGTGCCGGCCTGTATGTTCGCCCCGGAGCCCGGCTCCCCGGGCGGACGGCCTCGCGTGGCAGCGGTCGCCTGCCCCCTCCGCGCCGCCTTCGACGGCGAGGACGGCGAGGCGCTCAACGGCGAGCCCGAGATCGACCTCACCAGCAAGGTAGGCCCGGCGGGGGGGCGGGCGGCGGCGAGCGCCATCACCCCGCCGGGCCCCCGCTGCCCCCCTCCTCGGCGGCCGCCGAGCCCCGGAGGGCTGCCCCCCCGCCCCCCCAGCCTGTCCGCTGGCCGCACCTCAGGAGAACGAGGGGCTGGGGCCCGCCAGGCTCCGCCGGAGCGGGAGGCTCCCCCGAGGGCTCCCCCTGCCCCGGCATGGCCCGGGCGAGCGGCAGAGCCCGCGGTGCCTGTGGAGGCGGCCGGGAGAAGCGCAGTAAAGTTGTGCCGTGCCCCGGCCGGGACAGGAGGCTACTGGCAGGCTGCTCCGCCCGGCGCCTTCCCCGCCGCGGCAACCCGGGGGCATCGCCGGCCCACGGCCGGTGCAGCATCTTCAGCGAGCGCGGGGTTTGGAGCTGACAGCTGCTGCAACGTCCCGCTGACGTTTTCCCTCCGCGCTGGTGCGCTGTAGTTATCTCTGCTGCCAGTTGCGCTAGTTCCTGGGGCTTTCTTCGCAATCTTAAAAGAAAGTTAGAGCTCGTAACTTTTGAGCACAAGTGCTCAGTGACAGGAGTGCCTGGCTCTTTTATACAGGGTTAAGCTCAGCGCAAAAAGGTTGGCTCACCTTGTGTAGTTCCTTTCTAGGGTCCCAGTGACAGAACTGTATGATGGTCTTATTTCTGTCAGAACCAGTTCTCACTTTCATCTTGCAGGAAGGTACATTGTAGTAATATGTGTGTGCCAGAGCCTGCCACAGACTACATTAGCTGCCTTTCTGCACTGTCTCTTGTTTTTTCCCCAGTTGGCTGATCTCTTTAACTATATACCTTTTGCTGCTATGGGTTTGATGTACTGTGCTGTCTCCCACATTAAAGTCTCCTGAAAGCTTGGTTTTGTCCATTTGTAATTATGTGACCCAGAAGTCAGCAATAGCCGGTGTTTCCTCCTAGTTTTCTGCCATGCCTCCTCTTCATGCTTTCAACTGAAGTTGTTCCAGAGTCCTGGACTTTCTCACCCTCTGTGCGCATGAAACTGGAGAGAGAGGAATTGTGGTGTGTGTGGGCATATTTTATAATGTGGGACTGTATTAAAACAAATGTTATGGAGATGTCTTATAAGATAGTAAAGAACAGAAGTCAAGGCTGCAGTATCTATTAAGCCACCTGTTCATGCCTTAATGAGCTGGACAAGATTTTTGTGCAGGATGCCAATATTGATCTGTGCTTTGTCTTGGATGTGACTGATGTGGAAGAGGGACAAGGAGGATGCCGAGGACTGCATCACTGATTCTTGACAGCCAGGAACCTGACCAAAACACTGTCAAAGAGAGAAGAATGCTTTTCTCCCACAAACTCCATTTGTGCTGTCAGTCTGTCTTCCATTATTAGAAATCTGCGGGCACTATGGAGGTGGTAGGTAAGCATATTTTTTTTGACCTTTTTTTTTTGACCTTATTATAATTTGCTTTTCCGTTCAGCACTGTGCACCTACTTTCTTTTCCCTGGACCTTTCATTCGTTCTCATCTTGTATGAGAGCTAAAACTGTGAGCTCTGCTCCATCTCTCCAAGTTAATCTCCCACTGTGTACTCAAAACAGCAATCCCATATGGTGAGAATGCAGTAGCTAACATCTACCCCCTGATTCCCCTCTTCTATTCTGTCTTCCCCGCTGAATTGCTCCCCTCCAATCCATGCTTAAAATGGGAACTCCCACTGCAGTCAGTTTGTTGCTAGTTGCTACTTCTGTCCTGGTCTGACCCACCCCCTGGCTGTTACCTATTGTTTCCCAGTCCCCTCCCAGTGCATTCCCTGTGAGGTAAACCCTTTTTAGAGAGGATGGCTGGGATTCAGTTATCAAGTGCTCCTTGTCAGCTGGTTAAGTAAACAGTTCCATTAATCAGCAGAAATTCATTGTTGTGTTGATCTTGATGGGTGTTTGTTTTCCCATCAGTGCCAGTACACTGCACCAGTAATCAACTTTTAGGTCAAAAACCAAATCACGCGACTATTAGTAAAACTGATAACTTCTATTACATCTACATTGACAAGAGAACATTAATAGCACTTGAACTGTGTATATCCATGGGGAATAGAAATCAAAATGTGACATTACAGAAGGTGCCTTTTCCCTGACCTCCTGATGGCTGGTGGTGGCCTTCCAGCTATGCAAAATGTCAGGCTCTGTTTTTCCAATAAAGAGCAGCACTACCTACCACGTGGTACTTGGTTTGCCCTCAATATTTATAGTTTGTCCGTTTTATGGATATAGGATGATTTTTGTAAGGACTGCCTGTATTAGTGCTGCGATAACCCGAGCTCCATCTTGCTGGTCTCTTGAAATTGCTGTTAATTAATGCTATGGCCTCTTGCTTGCTCTTGGGCAGTGCAGAGTGGCACAGTTCAATCTGTTCCCCATGAGTAAGCTCAGGCAACTGTAGCTGTTACCCACCTCTGGTGTGTGTTAATCCCAAAAGTGATCAGAGGAAAGGTGGGCAAAGCCACCTCTCCCCAGAGATGGGGAAGGGACTTTAGAGACTGGCATCTCAAACTTGTGAGATATGTTTGCTTCTGCTGTCTTAAAACAATAACTGGTTGTTACTTTTTTGCCCTGTAGGAAATCTGAGGTTTGCTAGATCTGCATGGCTCCTACTGATAACTGCTCAGCGCCTGGCAAAGTGGAAGGAACAAAAGTGAACGTTTTTGACTTTGTGAAAATCCCTGAAACACACCAATATATACTGCAAGCATGGAGGAAGTTGCTCAAAGGTGAAAAGCAAAAAAAGCAGAGGGATCAAAATGGAGGGCCTCTCTCCGACCAAGAAGATGGCAAAGACCAGACTCTCTCTGCCCAGGAAGCTAAAGAGACCTTCAAAACAGCACATCAAGTCTTGCAGTGGCCCAGGAAACTGCAGAACTGGCTGAAGCTGTGGCTGCAGAAGGAGTTAGAAATACTGAACAGCACAGAAAGGTGTGATCCATGAAAGCTGCTGTTTGATCTACACATCCTTCTCCTGATGTCCCACTATGTCATATCAACCATAAGCTTCATGGGCCCCAGAGTAACCTTTGAAGGCAGTCTACCAATGGAACACCCTTTAGCAGCACCTCTGCATGGCAACGAAAGCAGCAGGGTGGGAGAACAGTACATGGGCTGGTATTGTTTGAGCCCCCCAGCCCTCCTGCCTGGCAGCATGAAGAAAGGGTACAACGAGCTGCTCAGCTGAAATGTCCCTTGGTACTCGTTACACACCCTGCCTGCTCACACTGTTGAAGCACTTGAACTCAGAGAAAAATAAAGCTGGCAATGAGACTTGAAGACACTGAAGTTAGGGTGCCTCTGCGCTGGTGGCCCCAGTTATTATGTTGGCCTTTATTTGTGTGACAGCCTATTTAATAGATCTTTCTGAGTCCCTGACCTATGCTGGTGTACTGGTTTAAGCAGTGAGCCTGTCTGCTCTGCTTCCAGGAACTCCTGAAAGTACTTGCAAAGCAAAACAAACCCTAGACATTAACACACAGACTTCCGTTCCTGCCCGGATCAAGCATCTGAACAGTTGCTGATTTCCCTCTCCATAAATTTACATCCAGTGGTTTCCTTCAAGAAGAAAACAAAACTGAAAGAAAAACTAATAAAGGCAAAACTCAGTTTTTTGTAGCATGAAATAGAAAGACTATGTGGCCTTCCAGATCAGCGTGCTTTACTACCCTTTGCAGACCATGCCAAGTAGTTAAAAAGCTTAGGTAGGGCACGTGTCCAAAAGGGGCACGTGAGGGTGATTGTCTCTCTTGTAGCTGTGTGGCCCTTGCAGACACATCCATGCTCTGTGGGAGCCTTAACATCTGAGAAAAGTGTTGCTTTGGCTGCCTTAAACCTAACCAGCACCTGCTGTCTGTGCTTCAGTTTCCCAGATGCATCATTATGGATTTGAAAGCTGCTTAAGTGTTATTTGTGGGGTTTTGGGGTTCCCTTATACTCTAGGTTTCCAATGAAGGCCTCTATCAGCTATGTAGTGGTAGGAGTAATAGTGGTAATAAATGTAGTTCTTCCTTGAATACACACTGTGTTAGCTGTGCTAAGAAGTCAGGCTGTGTTACAGAATGTTGGGCAACTTGAAGATGATACTGTGAACTGCTGTAAACCATGTGTTTTAGGCAAACTTACCACCGATTTCAGGCTGGCCTTAAGTGTGTAGCCAAGGGAAGTGCATCATCTTTTAGGATGTGATTTTGGAACGTGTGTAGGGACAGCTAGTGAAAGCATGGATGTCATTTAGTGTTGTAGCATGGCACTTGTAGGCCTACCCATAGGACTGTTGGTGGGTGACAGCCCTTACAACTCCTACTAAAAGTGCCTTTTAACAGAAATGCGTATCTGAATCACTACAAAAGCCACTGCACCAGGATGCTCGGCCACCAACAGATCTGTAACCATGGAGGCATCCAGAGGGGAAGTAGCCTGGGTGACGTGAGGTCTCCTTGGTCTGTCACTGCCATGCCACCATTGTGGCTGCTCTGTGCCAGTGCCCTCAGCTTACTGGGTGAGCGATGCAGGTTTTTGCCAGAAGTGGTGCTACACCATTCTATTCTAAGAAAAAACATTCCTGAAGCACTGTCTTATTGGCCTCATTTTCTTCTTTGTTTCTGTCTTATTTTTTCATTCTCTTGGTGCCTCTGCAGGGAAGGGCAAAGGAAGTTGTGGTTATTGCAGTTGCTGCAGTTGAAGCTTGTTGGTAGCACAACTGCTGACTTGCAAAACTGCAGCTCTCCACTGGTGAAACCTGCAGATGTGCTTGTACAAACTGCTTTGTATGTCTGCCCCTCAGCACTGTAGTGTAAAGTAACTAAAATTCTTTTAGGAGTTTGAAAATAATAACTTATTGATGTTCTCTTCCTTCTCTCTGCCCCCTCAGAAAACAAAAGGGGAAATTAAATATGTGAAAGACTTTTGAGATGTTCTAGATTTTAGTGCCTTGGTGTGCTCTGCAGTGAAGTCTGGCTGGCTTCCTCTGTCTGTCCCATCATGTTCTGGGGGAGCAGCAGAGACTGTGGAGTACCCAGCTAAGGAATTTTTGTGGAGAAAATATCTCCTCCCCTTTTTGTTTTCCTAGAGTAGAAACATACTGGAGTGTTCATTTAAATGTGGCTTTTAAACATTGGTTACATCAAAATGAGATGCTTGGTGTTCTTGCTTTGAAGTGTATCTTCCAGCATGAATGAACTCTGAGCTCAGACAAACAACCTTGTGTAGCATCACAAGGAAATAGCTGACAGCAAAACTGGTTTAAAAGCAAAACAAAACAAAACCACCAGAAAGCAGTCCTGGAAAAAGAGCCCTTCTCTTTCAATAAAGCTCGTGGATTGATTGTCCTTGTAACTGAAGCTGGTTTTGAAATCGTTAGCTTGGCATCTGCAAATGGATATTTAATCTTTTTCCAGCTGGTGATGGTGAGTCCGACTTCAGAGCAGTATGACAGTTTGCTCCAGCAGATGTCAGAGAGGATTGATGAAGGATGTGGGGAGACCATCTATGTCATTGGGCAAGGATCAGGTGAGTATAGCTTCTTCAGGAAAACAACAAAACCCATAAAAATTATAAGAAAAACCTAGTTTATCTAACTGCTGCTGAAGGTAATGCTTACTTTTCCAGAATAATTTGGAAACCTCCGTGAAGTATAGCAGAATATGTGGGACAGATTCTTTTCTTTTATTCCTGCCAGCAGCTTGCCTTATGTAGCGGAGCTAAACATATTTTTTGTATAGAATCATACAAGTTCTTTTTTGGAGATAAGGCGTGTCTTGTCTTGACCACACCAGGAAAAGACGAAGGGTCTAAAAGCATAGTAACAGTTTTAGTACAGGCGTCCTCAGTGTGTACGAAGGTCTCATTCTGTCTGGTTTTGTTCACTGCTCCATTGGAAATAACATATTTTTACCCCACAGGAATGTATTAGAGATACTTCAGATAGCCAAAATGTATGCTGCTGACTTTCTTTGTTAGCGTGTGTCTGTACTATGGAGGGGAAGGTTTTCCTTTTCTCAGCATGAGGCTTTTTATTGCCACAATGATTTGTGTGTCGCCACAGTCATTTGTCTTTGCAGATTTTAGCAGTTAGCACAGATTACCTTTTTGTTCTTTTTGACAGTTTCAATATTTTTGTCTGATGCTTGTAAAATAATATTGAATGTGGCCTTGCTTTGAAATTAAAATTTCTGAATATAAAATAATTGGCTATCATAAGGCTAAAGGCATGCTTCAAATATACTAGATACATGCTGGATATGAAGTTGTCATGATCAGCCATTCACTGTGCTTGAGGAAGAATACAGAATTCTGGTTGTGGGTACCAGGGTTGGCTGAGAAAATGGAGGGAGACAGCTGTGTTACCTCAGACCTGTATCTTTTTGGGTTTTCTTGGAGTTTTGTGAAGCAGCCAACACAGAAGAGAAGCCAGAATTAGATGGCCAGTGGTCATGCAGCCAGTAAATATCAAAGGGATAATGCCCTTGCCTCCAGGCAAGCTTCCCGTATGTAGTTTGACTCGTTGGTGTTTGGGATAACCACATCTGCAGTGGAGATTTAGCTAATCAGGCTAGTGCCTGCTTTTTCTTCTAGGATACCTTGCAAAGGTGTTAACTGGTGGTGGTTACGATGATGTACTTAGAAATAGGCATTTGTTTCTTAAAATATGAGCTTAAATTTCTGACTTCATTGTGGGTTGCTGCATAGTCAAGGAAGACAAGGATATATAACAGAGAAAGAATCTTGGTATCCCTGCCACCATCTCTCCTTCTAATTCACTTTGAGCACCTATGATTTTGATCATCATCCCAGATAACCAACTTGGCAGACTGAGAAGTGAATGAAGACTGCCAGGAAGCTCACTGCTTCACCAGTGGCAACTCTTCCATTTCTCCCTTGGCTCTTACCCTCTCCTGTCCCCTACTTCTTGTTCCCCTTCTATGACCCAAAACTCCAGCCATGAGGCTTTTTATTTTCCTCGCCATCTCAACAGCTTCTCAGCCAGCTTATGAGCTAGGTTGCAAATCACCCAGTAACTGCTGCTTTCAGAGTTGTGCAGTAGTTAAAATGCTGATTAGTTTGTGCAAACTGCAGTTATTGCTTACCAGGTGATGAGTCAGCCATGCATATGAACATGCACACATGCAATAGCTTTGCAATAGTTCAGGTGCAGTGTGGCCCTCCACCTTTGTTTGTTGTTTTGCAGGGGTTTTTTACCCGCAGAGGAGATTGTGGCCTGAAATCTGTGTACCTTCACAGCTCCTGGGTTAGGAGAGAAGCTGTGGTGGCCTTGACACTATTTAGATAGTTGCCACTGGCTTCCTCAGATTGTTGGCTCTTTGCTTGGGTGAGCTGTTCGGAGGAAGCACTGCCTCCTTGGTTTTTTCTGGTCCCATGTGCTGTCAGCATTTTTTTCAAGTGCCAGGATGAAGGCAGTGAGACATGCCAAAAACATTCTTTTAGCTGGAGTACGTGGGGCTGAAGAAATTGCTGTGCCGGCCAGACTTGCAGAAAGTATATACTTGGGGTGTGGTTTTATAAAACAAGCTGATTGTTTACATTGGTCCCACATTCCCTGGTTAATTGTGGTGGTATTTCAGTCAGAGCTTTCATTTTGTTAATGCTTTACCCTTTATTGCAATGCAAGAGGAGGTATTTCATCTGACTGAAGGACACAAAGTACCTTCAGCATAGGAAGTAAGGGAATTAGACAAAAATGTGTCTTTCTTGCCAGTACATAAGTAGTTGCTTGTAAAAATTGTGAAAACTCCTCTAGATGAAAGATGGTGCTTTTCTAGTGTCTTTTAAGACTCAGGGTGAAGACCATTTCTTTTTATTTTGAGTAAAGGATGCTTGTTCTGTGTACATGGCTGACATCTCCCGTCCACTTACAAATCCCGACTGGTGTGAAGGCCCCAGGCCGGATGATGTTGCTGCTGGCTGTTGTAAGGTCGTGCTCACTGACTCTTCTGTCTCCTTAACACCACACTAGATGGGACTGAATACGGTCTGAGCGAGGCAGACATGGAAGCGTCCTATGCCACGTTGAAGAGCATGGCAGAGCAGATCGAGGCAGACGTGATCCTCCTGCGGGAGCACCAGGAGGCAGGGGGCAAGGTGCGCGACTACCTCGTTCGGAAACGCGTGGGTGACAACGACTTCCTGGAGGTCAGGTGAGGAGCCAGGTGGAGCCAGGGTTAGTCAGCAGCTCAGCTGCATTTTTACTGTGTGAGCAGTCCGTGATGCTGAGCCAGCAACGCCGGTTCGAGTCTGGGTGTTGTAGCTACCCAACAAAGGGAATTGAGCCTGACCACTCCTTGCTAATGAAATTGCCTTTTTGTTGTTGCTGTCTCTTTTGTGAACAGACGGTTGGTGAAAATTTGCCTGTATTTGGCAGAGGGCTGTTGCTGGCTGGGTGAGGGAGTCACATGTGCACATGTGTCAGTATGCATGTGCATATATGCACACTGCTGGAACACAATGCTTTTGATTAAGGATTCAGTTCTATTCCAAGACTCTGATGATCCAAGTCACCTTTTAATGGACGTATACTAGCTTATGTAACATGACTTGAGGGTCTGCCCAGACCTGGATGGAGTGGCTTTCCCACATCCGCCAACAGCCATAAGAGCCACCTTGATCAGAGTCAAAGAAACAGCTTGCTGTAGGAGACGGTTTTCTCCTAAAACATTTCATTGTTATTTGAGCTTTTCCTTTTCTGGGAACAACAATTTCAATTTTTGTGCTCTACTTAGCACTTGGTACTATTGCAACATGAGGAATGTCAGAAAGGCAGAGATATTCTAGACCGAATTTGGGATTTAGTCTTCCTTTTGAATCGCCACAGTGTATATGTTGGATTGCATAGACAAGGAGTTGGAAGAGAGACACTCTGTATGGCATCAGGCAATGTCAGGTTCAGCTGCCTGTGTGCTGGACACCAATGACACGTTTCCAGAGTCTTTTGCATCCCAGTCCCGAGTTTGTGATCTCTGCTGTTAATAAATAACTGTAAAAGAATCTCTGCTCTGCTTGTGAAGGCCTAACATTTTTTAATCTCTGTTTAAAGGATAGGGATTAAAAAACCAGTTATTTGCAGGAGCAGTGATGTTTGGGGTTTTTTACTTGCTTGTTTGTTTCGTCGGGTATTGTATTTTACCAGGTTCCTTTTTACTTTCCCCTCCAGGGTAGCAGTGGTTGGCAATGTGGACGCAGGAAAGAGCACGTTGCTGGGTGTCTTGACTCACGGCGAGCTAGACAATGGCCGAGGCTTTGCTCGGCAAAAGCTCTTCCGCCACAAGCACGAGATTGAGTCAGGCCGCACCAGCAGCGTGGGCAATGACATCCTGGGCTTCGACAGCGAGGGCAACGTGGTGAACAAACCTGACAGCCACGGTGGCAGCTTGGAATGGACAAAGATCTGTGAGAAATCCACCAAGGTCATTACTTTCATTGACCTGGCTGGTCATGAAAAGTACCTGAAAACCACCGTCTTTGGCATGACTGGCCACTTACCTGATTTCTGCATGCTTATGGTAGGTAGCAAGAAAGATGTACCATACCAGCTGGAGTGGGGCTGTTCACAGCTTTAACAGCCTCGACTTCTTTCCTATTGCAAAGTCTTTGTGGGGTTATGGAGGGAGGCAGCATCTCGCATTGCTGGGGAGCAGAAGCCTCTGTGGGGATCTCTCCAGGACTCTGAGGCAAGTGCCGCAAAGCTGTCAATCCCAGGCAGTGCCAAGGTTTGTGATTCTTGAAAATGGAAAGATTTCTGAATTCTAGAAAACCTTGTTAAAAACTGGGAGAAATGAGTCCTTTGCCAGTGTCCAACAGCATTTGAGATGAGCTGGGACTGCTCATAGAGTCACAGTGTACATCTACAACCTAATCACAGTCCACTGCACATCTGGCACAAGGTCTTCTCTGTAACCCAGCTTACTGCAGGAGGAACATTTACATCCATGTGTCTTATATCCCTGGTGTAGGTTGGCAGTAACGCTGGGATTGTTGGCATGACCAAGGAGCACTTGGGCCTGGCGCTTGCACTTAATGTTCCCGTCTTTGTTGTGGTGACCAAGATTGACATGTGCCCAGCCAACATCCTGCAAGGTGAGTCCTCCAGGCTCTCTCCAGGGCTGTTTCTTACCTCTGTATGTGCTCCTGTCCTCTGCTTGGGTTCAGGAATTACTGCTGGAGGAAAGCTGCTTTATCTGATTTTGACTGCATACTAAACACCTTCCAGCAATATACCCTTTTTGCCTTGCCCATTTTGCAGGTGCTTCAATTGGATTCACCATGTCAAAATTACCCATGCTGGGGGACTCAGCTGGGCAACCTGAAAGTGTTTCCTACACTAAGAGGAGCAGCATACAGTTGAGGTTGGGGCTTTGCTTTCTCTCTGGGTATTTAAACCTGGAGGAAAAGTCTGGAAGTTCTTTTGAAAGGTGCTTTCCACCTTGCCCATAGTTTGAGTGTGATCTGGCGCTGTGACCGGACTTGTTCACTTGTTGGTGAAGGGGCAGCTGCTTGTTACATCCTGCTTACCTGGGCACTTCTCAGGTATGCTGGTGTAACTTCAGCAGCTCCTTCCTCTGTCTGAACAACCAGCACTTAATAAATCATGGTTTGAAGCAGCTGCAAATGTGGGCTATGGTAGCAGAATGGGAGACAGGACTAGACACAGGCAGAGATGGCAATGAATAGTAGGGGCTAGTGACTTTTTTTTCCTCAGCAGCCGTTAAAGCAGCACCTCTAACCCCAGCAGTGACCCATTAACCCATGTTTGACATTTTTTCAGTCAGTGACCAACTCTCACCTTTGAAATTCTCTTTAAGCATTTCTTACATCTCACAGGAATATTCTGTAGTTAATTGGAAGAATGTTTGCGGTTTTTTGATAACTAGTCCTAAGAATCAGGCAAGTGAATGCTCCCAGTACTGTGTTCGTTACTGTAAAAATCCCAAATATGTTTCAGGTAAATAGAAGCATGTGAACAGAAGATAATCTAAATATCTCTATAGTAGTTACTTGGCAAATAAATGTAAGGCCTGAATGTAAGATAATAACTGGGAAGGAAGAAGAACATTTGGCTCCGTGTGAGAAGAGCTGATCCTGGGAGAAGCCATTCCTGTGACATGCTCTGTTTAAAGTAAACAGACACAAGATTTGACTCAAGTGTATCTGTGAAGAGCAGATGGCATGATTAGATGTTTGTGTTTCTATATCCAAAACATTACTTTCCCATAGGCAATCATTTGTTCACAAAAACCCATCTAATTGGATGACAATTGTAGAATATAAATTATTTGCTCTTTTAAGTCCTTACTACCCTTCTTTGTTTTTTCCTCATTTATTGTAAGGCACTTTGCAGGAGGCTGATGCCAGTGCACCAGGTAATGCCCCTGCTGGCTCATAGATACGAGGCTTAGAAAATACATGAAAAAGAGACAAAGGATGAAAGTTGGGAGCCATGAGATTTGTCCCAAAACAGTGATTTCTGAATCTGGTCCACCCACACTGTTCTAGTCTATGATGGTGATCTTTCATGCTTCTCCAGCCTCCTAGGGCAAGCTGACTTCCAGGAAAAATGTATTGAGGTGTGTTTGGTCAAAATTGATTTCTAAATCACACGTTCTCAAATATTTCTGTTCCTGAGTCCTGATGGTTTTCATTTAATTCAATATGAAAAATCCTTTATAGGAAGAGGAAATACCTTGTAACTGCTTAAAGCTACTAATAGACAGCTATAAAATGTCTACTTCACAGCATTGCACTTGCAGATGCAAACTTGTCTGTCTGTCCGTGTGTGGTGTCGCTTGGCAGCAGGCTAGCTGGCATGAAATGGAAGATGGAATGGCTCCTAAGTCCTACCTGGGCTGCAGCAAACTCATAGTCTCACCTTTAGCCATCTTCTCCTGTCTATTTGTGGCCAGAGCACCCGTCTCCCTTCAGGGAGAGACCCCACAAAAGTGATTTGTAAAGACGGGAGATGCTGCCCTAACAATATTCATTTCACCCTTTAAGAAACCCTGAAGCTGTTACAGCGACTGCTGAAGTCCCCAGGGTGCAGGAAGATTCCCGTGCTGGTTCAGAGCAAGGATGATGTCATTGTAACAGCCTCCAACTTCAGCTCAGAGAGGTAACGGGAGTAGAGGAGAATCATTTCTCTTTCAATCCTATTTGGAGACTGGGTGAGGAGATTCAGAAAGAGAGTCCCATTGTCTAGGTGTGTGAAGGTTGCATCTGCCATGTGGTGTGTTGATTCCATAAGAGTGTGTTGATTTTGAGTTGACCTGCTTGTGTTCCCATCTCTGAAACGGAAATGAGAGGCTGCTTCTGGGCAGTCTGCAGAAGACGGCAGGGCATTCGGCTTCCTTCAGTCCTGGAACCTTACACATTATTCCAAATGTCATTAGAAGGCAGAGGCAATGTTGCAGGTGTTCAAACATGGGGTGTTGTGCATCTGACTGCTTGCCAGGCTCTCCCTTCCTAGCACTGTGTTTTGAATTCAAGTCCCAAGATTTTGGATGTCTTCCTACGTGTAGAAACCTAGGTAGGAAGGTGAAGTAACTCCATTTTCATCAATCTTCCTTTACAGGATGTGCCCGATTTTCCAGATTTCAAATGTTACCGGGGAGAATCTAGATTTGCTGAAGATGTTTCTTAATCTCTTGTCTCCACGGACCAGTTACAGGGAAGAAGAGCCAGCAGAATTCCAGATAGACGATACTTACTCTGTCCCGGTAAGGGGCCTGGTTTTTGGAGGAATGTTCTGTTCCCTCTCTCAGGTTGAAGAAGGTATTTTCTCTAGAGAGGGGAGTTCTAGAGCTATTCTGTCAGCCTGCCTGAGTAACCCCAGTAACTGGTTTTTCTCCTATGGCATAGGGCGTAGGAACAGTTGTCTCTGGGACGACACTGAGAGGCCTCATCAAGCTAAATGACACCCTTCTGCTGGGGCCAGATCCCCTTGGCAACTTCCTACCTATTGCTGTCAAGTCCATCCACCGCAAGAGAATGCCTGTCAAAGAAGTGCGGGGAGGCCAGACTGCCTCTTTTGCTTTGAAGAAGGTGAGATGATCTTCTCTAGACCCCCACAAAAGGAACCTCTATTTTCAACCCTCTAATTTTGAAGTGTTCTCAGAGATCAGCTACAATAAGGCTGTTTCTACAAACCTCAGCTGCCTCATTTTGCAGTGGAGTAAAATCATATAGAACTTCTGTGGATTCTACATCCTGGTTGTTCCTCCTGAGAGCTGCCAGGCCAGAGCAGTGCCCCCAAGTAATGACAAATAGTATTGGAGATATCTAACAAAGTGAAGGTACTGCAAGAAAAGTCTCCTTTTGTGGTGGAACTGCATTAGTATCCTGAGCAATATATTTACACTATTCCTTTTGGCTTATAGGACCAACTTCATGATTTGGGATTTAAAAATAAGCAAAAAATTGATGACATTCCTCTTCCAAAAAGGTTTCTGTCAATAGAAGCTCCGGTTATTTTAAGGAGATATAGTTTAAACTACACCATACTTCATGTGTTCAGGCTTATCATGTTGTATTAACAGGCATCGTGATTTTGGAGAGATGATCTGCTTGGGTAATGTGTAACCAGAGTGTAAGTTTTGCTTTTAAAGGAGCAGTGAGGTATGTGTGTTAGTGTTCAGCATTCCCAGCTCTGTAACTAAAGCTGCCTTAGAAACTTCAGCTGAACTTGATTTTCACAACCTTTACATAACACCGTATACATAACGTACTGCTTAACAGCTCTTGCTTTGCCTTGTGGCGAGCGTGAGATAATATCTGTGAAATCTCTTAGGACCCTTCTGGATGCAGTCAGGCAGAGAAGTAAATTTCTTCCCTGGAGAATCATGCTGAGGTTTTTTGTGTCTGCTTTCCAGATCAAGCGCTCTTCCATCCGGAAAGGCATGGTAATGGTGTCACCCCGCCTGAATCCACAAGCATCGTGGGAGTTTGAAGCAGAGATTCTGGTGCTCCATCACCCCACCACCATCAGCCCACGATATCAGGCCATGGGTATGTGCCTCAGTGTTGTCTCATCTTTGTTTCCCAGTGGTAGCAGTTGGTATCAGCTCTAGCCTGAGATAATTTTGCTCCTGATGGCTCTGTCAACATGAATATATGCCATTGTTCCTGGTTTTGCCTTTCCCAGCAATGTGTAAGAGAGAGGGGAGGGAGCTGACAGAGGAAAGTGAAGGAGGTAAAAAGGATTTGTGTGCCCTCAAGTGTACTTGGAGCCTGCCTGAGCTGGATCTCCATGGTGCAAAGATTCTTCACCTTCAAATGCTGATGGAAAGATTCATTTTGGGTCCTGCCCTCTAGCCGAGCTGCTTGGTGTGTAGGATTCTGTTGAGGGTGCTTCAGGACAGGCACCATTCGAAGGCAACTGTTCTAGATCATAGTGTTTTCATTTTGAGGGCTGAACAAAGGCTGCTGTGTGACCCGAGTAGTCTTTGCTGTAGGGCCACAAGCTGCCTTCGATGTCTGTCTGGAGCTCATTCCACTAATGGCACTGGCTGTTGAAAGCCTTTGTGCATTACATTCGCAGTGCATTGTGGCAGCATCCGCCAGACGGCCACGATTCTCAGCATGGACAAGGACTGCCTGCGAACAGGGGACAAAGCCACAGTGCACTTTCGCTTCATCAAAACCCCGGAATACTTGCATATAGACCAGCGGCTGGTCTTCCGTGAAGGCCGCACCAAAGCTGTGGGTACCATCACTAAGGTAAAGGCTGAAGAGTCCAACTTGGTTTTGCCCATTAGCTACTTCTTACACCGAGAAGCCAGCAGGAGAATTTGGGTGGCTCTGGAAAACTGAGGGAAGAGGCTGTCCTGCAATTATAAACATCAACCCTGACATGGGTTCTGGATGATGAGTGTGCTTTGTCACGTGGCAGGTCTTTTGAGTGAAGGAATGTGAAGGTGGGGGGTAAACCAGGCCTCTGGTTCTTAAGGCTCAGTCTCTTTCAGACATCTTGTACTTGGTCCCTTTGAGTCATGTTGTGGAGGGTTGAGGGCCGTTTCCTCCTGGTAAGAGTTCTTGAGGGCAGCTCAGAGGCCCAGGTTTCTTTGAATAGCTGCTGCTGCTGCATTCTTCTCAATGGCTATTGGTATAAATTCTGAGGCTTTTTGTTAAAAAGCAGCATTGAACCTTGACAGATCAGCCTAGCTGTTTTAATGCTGAGTTTGGCCTCTCCCCTTGCAATTTGCAGCTACTCCAGACCACCAATAACTCACCAATGAACTCCAAGCCACAGCAGATCAAGATGCAGTCAACCAAGAAGGGAGCTGTTACGAAACGAGAGGATGGTGTTCCTGCCGCCGGGACGGCAGCTGGAGGCCCACCAGCTGGGGACGAGGCCCCCTCAACAGCTGCAGCACCATTGACAGCTACTGCCCTGCAACCATTGGTAAGTGAGGAAAATACCATGTCAGTCCTAGCTCTTTGCATCCTGATTTCATCTGCTGGGGGAAGGGCACTCTAAAGCACAAGCATTATCCACTCATACCTTGAACTCTCCTTGGGATTCAATGTGCCACAGAAACAAATAGAAATATAAGTAGTCTCACAGCAGAAATCGTAATTCTCTGATGACTGACCCCATGGCTGACCTTTCAGCAGACAGCTGCTGAAGGTCCTAGGACGATTCAGGTTAGACCTCAGGAAATGTCTAGTCAAACCCCTTGCTCCAAGTAGGATTAGCTGTGATGTCAGACCAGGTTACTCAGGGTTTTATCCAGTCGTGTCTTAAAACCCTCCAAGGGAAGACTGCACAACTTCTCTAGGCAACTTTTTTCAGTACGACTGTGCTCACAGGGAAGATGTGTCTCCATAATACCCAGTAGCTGAACTAGTGGAGCATCAAACAGCCAGTCACAGGATGGGTCTCTGATGTCTGAATGAGATGTAGAATATCCCTTCACCAGAAAATTACAAGCTGAGTATTAGTCACAGGTCATCTGCCCTGTCAAAGAGGGAGGATGGAGACATCCAAGGAAAAGGAAAGGCTTATCTCTTCGTAGAGAAATTTATCCAGGTTGTTTTGTTGGTTAGGACCTCTCAGCTCAGCTTGTTAATGAAGGATACCTAGCCTTTCTGTGCTGAAAGGAATGGAAACTCAATTCTAACTGCAGGTTCTGGGAGCTATTTATCAGCTTTATTACTGATAGAAGAAAGATCTTCTTTTAGTGTACTTACCTAGTAAGTGAAAGGTTCAGGAACTGACTCTGTCAAGAGACCTGGTCAATGTTCCCCTTCTTAACTTCCTAACTTCTTAACTAACTATATTAGTTGCCATTGGTCAAATGTTTAGCCATGCTGGCTGCTGAAAGAGCCCTCTGGCAGGGGTTCTCTCCCTCTGCACATGCCTTGGGCTTCGCACCAGTCCTCCATCTCCTCCTTGTCTCGTAGCGTCGCTGTGGTTGTAAGTAGTGCTCCCAGCTTGCGTTTTGTTTCATCCCTCCCCCTGAGACTCTGTTGCTTTTGTTCTTGCTTACCTCTTCCTCTCTCTCCTTGCTGCTTCCACTCAGCCTGCTCTGGATGAAGAGCCCCACATCCGTGAGGGCAATAAGGTATTTGGTTGATTTCAAAGAGGAACAGGGGTTTGCTGGCCTGAGGTTGGGAATGCAGTCAGATCAGCAAGAGAGCTGTGGTAGGGGGGCAGGGGGCTCTCCTTCCGTTCTGCACAAAGTCAAGGGAGCCTGAGGCCTTGATTTCCTGGATGCTGAAGCCTGTGGCACTTGCTGGCTCTCTTGGGAGTGAAGCACTCAGAAAATTGGGAAATCAAATCCTTCCCAGCTTGAAAGGCAGAATTTTATGGTGCATCTGTCTCTCCTCCTTCCCTCATGGTGTGTCTGTCTGCCATACCTCCTTCCTGCAGTGGTAGGAAGCCAATCAGTCACAACTGCCCTCCCGCTGTCTGAATGTGTGCGTGATCCATCTGAACTCCTGCTGTGCTGATGCTCTGATTGAGGGGTCCCTTTGCACTGAAGTCAGTCTTCTTGTTTTTCAGTCAAAAGTCGGAGGAGGAGGCCGGCGACGTGGGGGTCAGCGCCATAAAGTGAAATCTCAGGGAGCCTGTGTGACTCCTGCCAGTGGCTGCTGAATTTCTTATTCCTCCTCTCTCTGAGGAATTCCTCCCCTTCCCTTCATTTCTTATCCAAAAGATCCAGAGCAGCTTAAACCAAAACCCATCCCAGCTGATTGGCTGCAGAAGAATCGTCCCTCCTCCCTGAAGGAAGTGATGGAGAGGAGCATAATTTATAAGCTAATGAAGGTGATGAGACACAGAGAACTGAGTAACTGACACCTTCCTCCTCCACCTGTTGACACATTTTTGTACATCATGGGCTTAGTTTTTATTCTTATTAGTTTTTATTATATTTTGTGTGCATGAAGATGAGAGGAGAGTCTGGATAGAACTGCGAAGAGCCAGTTAGTTGCCTCCCTCCTCCCTCACCCCTTTCTGTCCACAGGACTTGCTGCTCTCCCCCTATTTGCTGTCTCAGATCCAGGGGTTATCAAACGCCTGAAATTTCAGACTTGCAAAGGTTAAAACATGTTGCTTAGGATGGCTCCATGGGGCATTGTTTCCTCACCACTGTGGCCCTGTGCCAAATATGTTTCTGGATTCCCTCCCTCTTAAACTATTTCTAAGTGGGTTTAATTTAACGTTGTAGTGACTGAAGTTTGAAGAAGATGGTAAGAAAGTTCTTTAGTTGGAGATCTAAGAGGGAAACAAATTGGAAAGCAGTTCTTGATGTTAAATTCAGGGATCCTATGCTAAATATCCTTCTCAAATAATGTTGATAGCACTTAAGATTTTAATTAGCAACAGAGTTAAGTGGGCAGATGTATGCCCATCCTGTTCCCCTTCTCATTGTGCTGCTTTTCCGAGTGTTTGTTCAGTGCACATGGAAGCAAATCTAACCTGCCTCTTAAGGCTGCAGCATCTCAATTGACAGTATTAAGAATATAGGGCAGGAACACTCAGTCCGTCCCTTGAGCCAGAGAAAGCCTTCTCACCTCGACAGACAGAGGTTGCAGGTGGCAATATACCTTTGGAACAGAGACACCAGGCTAACGTGACCTCCCCTTGATTTTTCTACTACAAGATTTCCAAAATCTTTCTTGGAACTCAGTGGCCAAACTTTGCAATGGCAGAAGTAGGATTTGTCTTCTCTCCTCTTGACCAAAGAGGGCAGTGATGAATTGGTACCAAATTTATAGAAGTGCTTTCAGGATTGGAAGTACATAGTAATTTTTGTGACTTTTAATTTCATTGTTTCTTAAGATTGTATTTTATTTTAATGACAAATTCTCGCTTCTCCAGGAAGGCCCTGCAAGGATAGTCTACAAATTACTGTTAGAATGTTTTTTTAACCCTGAGCTGTGCAAGTGATTGATTACCTGCATATTTTGATCTCCCTTCTAATCCTGTCTCTTTGCTTGGCTCCAGTGAGGATAGGAGTTATCCTCTGCCGGCTTGTGGTGAGCTGTGGGAGTGTGGTACCATTTTGAGGAGGAGGAGGTGGCATCCTCAGCAAATCACGGCTCTCCCCAGCAGGTGTGGTCAGCCTCGGTTTCTCTGAGGGCTTCCTCCTCCAATGAAGGACTTCTGTTTTAATTAGAGAGACTGTAAAGCTTCTGTCCCACCTGAGCGGGTTGTTCCTGTTTTCTTACTCTGTGGCCCCTGTGTGGGGTTCATTCCAGTTCACCTTGTGATTCGAGGTGAGGCTGTCACACCGACTGAGTGGCAGCAGGCTCAGGGGGCACAGCTCGTCTCCCGCTGCCAACACCAGCACTCCAAGAGCATTAAGCGGCACGGGAGAGGTGAGAAACATGGTTTGGAGACGAGGGTACTTTGCCTTAGAGACTGCAGTGGCTTGAGCGTGGCTGGGAGTGGGAGGTCAGACAGTCCTTTTCCAAGCTATGTGCCTAAATACCAGCACTCTCCTGGCGAGGGAGGAACTATAGGCGGCTACAACACTAATAGCACCCGCATTGTGAGGGGGTGTGAGGTGTGGCTAAGCAGGGCATGAGGGCCTGGTTTGTTTGTCTTCTGGCCCTGTAGCAGCATCAAACTGCATCTGATTTCACTGCCCTCTGCTTCTGAGGGGAGCAGGGAGCTCCAGGCGGTTTTCTCTTTCTCCATTCCTTGTGCTCCAAATGAAGGAGACTGCCAAGACTGAAAGAAGGTTCACTTCAATTTGTGCAAAGGAGGTGGTGTGATCTCTCTTTTGTGACCAGCATTTAAAGATCACTCAGGCTGGTGTGATCTATAAAATAAATTTTAAAAAAGTTTGTTCCAAGTTAAAGTGTGTCTTGTTGCTTTTCGTCCCTCTGGAAAACTAGGCTGAAAGCCAGACTAAGCAGGTTTGCCTGGCACCTGTCTCCTTTGCTGGCTACCAAACGAGGCTGCGTTCACAGTAACGGCAGGGGAGGGCACGCCATGGCACAAGAGAGCTGCTGCTGAGCCTCTGCTTTTTACTCTGAACAAAATTTAGTGCACCTTGGGGGTAGAGTGGTTAAATGAGAACAGCAGTGTGGTGTGAGCTGTGTGAGTGCGTGTGGAAAGCAGCTATAGCAAATCGTTTGGGGCCAGCTCCATCAGAGAACCTCTGCTGCAGGATGCAGCTTTAGCACAGCACTTGCACTGCCTGCACATTATTGTGCTCCCTGGGCCCTCGCTAGGACTTGTGCCTCACCTGTTTCTGCAAATACAGCAGGACTCCCCAGCTTTTTTCTGCCTCAGTTTATCTCAAAGGTTCACAAACGCCTTTCTGCCCTGCACAGCCCTTTCACAAGGTAAGTGTTGGGCTGGGAGCTGGTGGTAGCTGGAGCAGAGGCTCACACAGCCTTTCTCCTGGAGATGGCTGATCCAGGGTGACCTGCGAGGAGCTGCATGTTACTCCTCAACACAAAGCCTGCCTCCAAGCCCATCCTGGTTAAACAGACAGGGTTGAGACCCTCCTGAAGTAAGTTCAATTTCCCTTTTTTGCAGCCGCCTTCTATGCTTTAGGTTAACTTTCTCATGCTGAAGAAAATGACGTATTTCCTTTCTACTTGCTCTTAGCTGCCTGCTCAGTAATTTACAACCCACGTTAGGGAAAAGAGCAGCCTGCAGCCACCCTTAATTGTGCTTTGTGTCAGGCTGTCTCCCTGCTGCTCCTCAGGGCCAAGCCAGCCTCTGCCAACCATAAGGCAGAGGATAGACTGATGGACAGGGAGGGCCTGGAGGTCGCTGCAGGATGGACACAGCCATGGTCCATCACAGACTTACTTCTAGTAGAAGTCACTGAAGTCCCAAGGAATTTGAGTTTTGCATCCCCAGAGCCTTCTCAATGACAAGGTGACAGCCGCCGACCCTAGAGTTAGTACATCAGGCTGAAAAATAAGGATTTGCCAGAAGACTACACAGAATAGCTGCAAGAATAGCTTTGTCCATCTACTAGCTGGGCATCATTCCCAACAGCAAATTCACTTACAGAACATCCAAATGTACAAAACTGGACAATTTTCATATAATTTATTTGTCTTGGTCTTTTTTTTTTCTTGCATAGGCATAAATTACAATCTGTTGATTAAAAAATAAAATTAACAAAACAGTGCAGCATTTGCAACAGGCTACAGCATCAAATACAAACTCCTGCCTGTAACCATCTGTTTCTGCAGGGTTAATTTGTAACGTGTGTGTAGGGCAAACTGAGAAGGAGGGAAAAGAGAGGAGGGAAATGGAGGGAAATCTGCTCCCACAGCTGTTCTGCGTTTCTCCTGCCTCACCAGGCTCATCTTCTGCATCAGCTCTAGGATTAAATACCTTTGGGCAGAGATGCACATGCTCAAGCAGCAGTTTTATGTGCCCTCTTTTTTTTTTGTAGCTCTGGGAAGTGTTGCAGAAATCCTGCAAGCTGCTGCTGGAAAGGCAGCCGCCCAGGCACTCAGTACAGGTACTCAGGCTGCAGCTCAACACTGATGCTGAATGTGGGGGCTGAAAAACTACATATAGCCTCAGCATATGTTCCTGGGGATCCTCACACAGGCGGCACCGTGAGGCCTCTAAAACCAGCTAAAGAAGAGCATAAAGCCCCAGGATGAGCTCTCGCTGGTGTCTCCAGGGGGTTTTACCTCAGAACAGCAGAGACTTCAGTTTCCAAAGGACAGGGCAAGCTTGTCCCGTAAAGCCAAATGCTCCCTAACCCAGAGCCAGCAGTTAACACCCCCTTGGAAGGGGCAGAGACCCTGCTACAACTCCTTTCTCAGGGAAAGAGATCCCTTTTCCCACCTCTTACCAGCATGCATGATTTACTACAAACCTATTTTTTCTTGGGCAAAGACCCTGTCTGTCCTGATAGTCCGAGCCAGAGACCAGGGAGCCAGAAGAAACGTTAAAAAAGGGGATTTCCCAGTCTCATGGTTATGGCATTTGCTCCAGCAGCCAAAGGGAGAGCTTCATCTCTGCTCTTTCTTTATCATTCAAATAAATACGGGAGCTGCTGTGCTGAGCCCAGAACAGGCCTAGGCATTCATAAAAGCACAGCTCCATGTGCACAGGGCACTCACGGACATGACTCCAAGGCAAGCAGGCAGCTGTAGATGAGTTTAAAATAACTCTGGCTGTGGATGCCAAGAATTAAGACTATGCTCAATATAGGAGAGAATTTATAGTCACTGGATCTGGCTACAGGTCAGCTTTCTCCCTGCAGCAGGGCCTCCCAGCTCTGCAGGAGGCTCCACGGGATAACTTTAACCTTTTGGAGATGGGGCTATGCCCTCTGGGCTCGCTTCCCTTGCTTGGAGCAAGTGGACCCCTCCAGAAGGGATGTGCTGCCACCATCCTTACCCCCTCAGGGTGGCATGGAACGGGGCAGGGCTCAGCATCTCTGCCCAATGATCAACATATTAGGGCATGATGGAGACACTTCCTCAGCCCCTTTTCCCTCCTCCTCTATGCCTACAGTGCTTCAAGCAGAGCCCACCAGAGTGGGAATCAATACAGTGCTCTCATGGTGCCAGGGGAAGGATGATACCAGCATCAGACAGGGATGAAGTGCTAAATGTGAGCCCTTTAGCTTTTCTTTCAACAAAACACAAGACAAAGGTGGAGGCTGTAAACGCCAAAAGAACATAAGCCAAACTACGTGTGATGCAGAAAACCAGAAGGTGGAGGGGCCAGATGGCTCTGGCACTCCTCAGCCCAGGGAAGCTCTCTGTGCATTCTTTCTGCAAACCCCTGCTGCGGCTCCCCCCATCCTCAACATGAGCACTGGCAGGATTTACATGCCCGCTGCAGTCAAAACTCCCCATCCTGCTCCAGCACTGTCCTCCACAGCCAGGGCTCAGAGAACAGAGGAGAGGTAGGAGGGAAAGGCAGCCCTTCCAAGAGAAAGGAGGTCAGCCTGCACCAGCCATCTGCCATCAGGGACTGGGAGCTGATGGAGGCAGCCCAGAGCACTGCAGGTGGGGGGGTGGCTCTGCTGCTCCCCAATGAGCAGAAGCATGTTGGCACCTGCAAGCCCCGGAGACTGCCCCATCTCCCACCCCAGACCTGCACAGCACTGAGGCAGCAGTTCCTGCTTGCTGCTAACAGTCAGGTATACACAGTTGCAGCCATGGGCAAAAGGCCACAGCAGTCTCAGAGGACATCCAGAGCAAGGAGGGCAGCAATGCCTCCAGCACCCCACCACAGAGGACCCCATCTCCAGGGTCCAGCTACCAAGCCACCAACAACGAGGCCCATATTTCAAACTGCTTTGCTCTAGCTTATCCTACAGTGTGCGCTATTCTCCTAAACAAAGCTCTAGCCCTCTCCACATCTAAGCCACTTGCCCAAGTGGCACCACGTAACATTCTCCGGTTAAGTACAAATCGCAAGGAAAAAGTCTTTTTTCCCTTTGTTACTACAAAAAAAAGAAAAAAACCAACCCCAACACCCCAACTGTAAAATAACCCCCCTCCCCCACCCCTCAAAAAAAACCCCAACAAACCACCCAGAAGAAACCCCAAAGGAGAAGCAGGCAACAGGAATTTTCAATAAAATCATCAAGCTTAACACTGGGGAGGCAGCCAGCCTGGGAGGCCCACAGCATCACCAAGACCCAGCACAACTGCTGGCAGCAGGAGGGCTTGAGCAGACGTATGGCAGCTGGCAGCACCAGGGCGGGCTCTGCCACCAACACGTGCCACATTTCTCTCCTCCTGCTGCCCCAAACCGTTAGCTCTGTGTTAATACCTCAGTAATACTGTCTCATTTCCTCTCTGCCAGCCCAGCAGCAGAGGGCTGGAGATCTTTACCCATCCTGACACCAAGGCAAGAGAAGTGACCCTGTGTGGAGGGGACCCCACTGTGTGGACCAGTGGCTCCCACGTACTCCGGCAGAACCGAGCCAGGCACCACGGTCCCGTACGCCGTATCGCACCCAAGCCCGCATGAAGCGCATCGCAAAATTACACACCCCTTTCCCAAGTCCTGGCAATGCTAGACACACCATCAGAAAGGAGCGGGGCAACAGGGACGAGGGCAGCGCAGACCCGATAAAAAGTTAGCTTAAAAAGTTAAAAAGTCTGATATGCACAGAAAACAAGCCAGGCTGCACTAGGACCCACATGGGATGCTCTTGCTTCACCACACCAGTCCTTGGAAGAGTGAAAGCCTCACCCTTTAAACACCGGCTCTTCTCCTCCCCGCAGGGGAGCAGCTTCCTGGGGCAGCTGCTGGCACATCCCAGGATTTCTACGTGCGAAGCAGTGAACCAGACGAATCCACTCCTGCTGTCAGCCTGGCAGCATCCTCATCCTGCTCGGGAGCCGGGGGTCAGTGCGCCGGCTCCCCGTGCACGCGGAAGCGGTAGATGCAGGTGTATTCGGGGTGACCCCAATTGCTCAGCACCCGGAGCTCCACCAGCTCATATGTGCCCACGGAGTCACCCTTGGGGAGGAGGGGAAAGAAATACCTGAGCCCTTGAGAGCTCTCTAAGGCTCAGAGACCCCAGAGGCACCATTTTCTTCTTGGGGTCAGGTGCTCCAAGAGCCATTTTACTTACCTCCAAGTAAAATGTTTGTATGGGGTCGCCATCGTGGTTGTAGGTGAATTGACCAAGGAGAAGGCCCTCCTCCTCTCCTTCTTCCTTTAAGCCCTATGGAGGGGCAGGGAGGCAGAAAGGGAGAACCAGGGGTCACCAGAGAGGGAGACCAGAGGTGATGAGCACACCCAGGGCAGAAGAGAGAGCGAGACGCAAGCGTGCTTGGCCTCCGCTCCTGCTCTTCGAGGCCAAAACAGACAAATGGGGACAGGGACCAGTGGGGAGAGATGGGGGAGGGAAGAGCAAGAGTTACACCTACTCAACCCCCTCTCCTCTTGTGTCTCTCCAAACTCTTTCTAAAGCGTGGTGCTGCCCCTCTCCCCACCAGTACTGCTTCTTCCTCTTCTTCAGGGTAAGACCAACCCCCACCAGAGCACCCCACAGCCAGGTATGGGCTTTGCCAGCTTTCCTGCGCCCTCCCACCACGTCCCCCCACTCCTCCCTCAGGTACTGACAGGGATACTCACATAGACATTAAAGTCCTTGGGGGCACTGGGGATGGTCCCCTGGGGTGAGAGGGCTTTTGGGATGTGCTCCAGTGTCACAGCTGTGGGGCGGATGATGCTGGAGAGGCGGATGACAGCAAAGCCCTGGGAGCCACGAAATGCCCAGCAGTTCCCAGGGTTGATGTCTGGCTATGAGCACGGAAGTGAGACAACCGCAATGTTATCACCATCAGTGCCTTTTTTCTCCCTCCCACCAACATCAGCCCGGCTGCTGGCTTGGAGCAACAGCAAGAGCCCAATAAAACCCACATGAAAACCAGCCCAGCCAGTCCTCCCCCTCAGCGGGGTCTCGCCCCGAGGGTGCCCACCTGCAGGATGACCCGGGGGGACTGTGATTGGTACCACAGGGGGATGCCGAACAAGCTCAGCAGCGCTGTCCGTGTCTCATAGATCTCCGAGCAGCGGGTGTTGATGACGCTGGCCCCTGGCATGGAGAGGGGATGGTAGCAGGTAAGCTGCATGCCAGCACCCCATAGTCCCCTCCCCAGGACAGTTGGCTCGTCCCCCACCACCCACCTGCCGACTCGAGGGCGTAGTCAACCATCCCCACGCGGTCCTCGCTGTAGCGCTTCAGGGCCTGGCCCACGATGAGATGCACTTGCTGCAGCAGGAGCAGAGAGCACAAGAGAGGTGAAGGACCAGGACAGGCAACCTTCCCCCCACTCACCTCCACCCCACAGGAGCAGAGACGGCGCAAAGACCTTCCCACAAAAAAGCCAGGGGATAGAACAGCCGGGGGATGAATCACCACGGCAAAAATGAGCAGACACGCATTTGGCTGGGAAGCCTTGCTAGAGGTTGCTAAAAATACCCCAGAGGAGAGGAGCTCTGAAATGAAGGGACAGCACCCAGGCATGCTGGGCTTGCCCGTCCCCAAAAGAGGGGCTGTGCCCAGGGAAGGAGAGTGTACCAAATACAACTTGACAGACCATCCAGTCCTCCCCAGCTTCATCTGCTGGTCCCTCCTGCCCTTTCCTGCAGGACTGGTGGGAGCTTTCCCCATCCAGGAAAGGGGGAGCTGGCTGGAGAATCCTTCTGGAGCCAAACCCAGCTAAAGGAGTTGGGACACTGCAGCACCACTGCAGGTCTAAACTTTATAGAGTGCACAAAGCTTTACAGACTGCGGGGACTGCTAATCCCAGCTTGATCCCTCCCTCCACTACCTCCACAGGGAATTGCCAACAACTCTTTCCAAAGCAAGCAGACTCATTTTTTCCCCTTGGTGTCATTCTGATGAAATGCTTTGCACCAAACAACTCAGCAGCGCTTCTGAAGAATGGGGATAAGCAAGATGCTCCACCCATGGAATCCTTGCTGGCACCCGCCCTACCTTCTGGGTCAAGGATGCATGAGCAGAAACTTGGATTTTAAGACAGCAAGAACCTTGCAGGCGTGAAAGTATCACCGCCTGTGACACCTTCCAGGGCAGAGTGTAGGCACAGCCCAAGAAAGAGCTTCAGGGATGCTCTTTCCTGGTGGATTGGGATCAATATCCCAGCTGTTGGGGCTGTTCCAGTCGCTCTGCCATCTGCCAGGCACATGTGCCAGCCCCTCTGCACACACACAATGAGGCACAGTCCCCAGTCTCACACCTGTAGTCACCATCACATTCCAGGGGCTCAGGCCAGCACTCACCTCCTCGGTCACCCCTGCAGTCCCCCTGTGCTGCAGGGCTGCTCCACTACCATCCTGGGCTGACAGCCTCCGGTCCTCCGAGACTTTGGCAAGGATCTTGCGCTCCAGAGCCTGGAGCTCCGTTTGCAAGTCTTCCCGCTGGAGGATGAGGCCAGCAGCACCGTCCTGCCGGGACCGTGACAGGAACCGACTGATCCACACTGGGAATTGCGCTTCCACCTGAAACGGTGGGGACAGAGCTTAGCCCAGGAGCAGGAACCCTCGCTCTCCTCTCTGACAAGCAGGGTGGGGACCGGGGACTCACATCAGCCCGCACTGCCTTCAGCTGCTCCAGCATCCCCTCCACATGCTTCCCCATCACCTCCTGGTCTGATTTGAGGCCTGCCAGCTCCCTCCTCAGTGCTGCCACCTCCTGCTCCAGCTTGCCCACCTCCTGCTGGAAGGTCCCTCGCAGGCTCTCCTGCGCCGAGCTTTGTGGAGAGAAAGGCAACAACACCTTGTGCCAATAGCCCCAGATCAAAACCATTTTAATTCCTGTGTCAGGGACATCTTCTACTGCATCCTGTGGAAAAGCACACCCAGCTCACCCCTTGGCTGAAGGGCCACGTTCCTCACAGTGATGCAAAATGACAGCAGCACAGGTCATTTGCTCTGATCACCCTTGGAGCCCTGGTGCCAGCCACAGAATGGGTCAGGGTGGAAGGGACCACAGTGGGCCACCTGGACCAACCTCCCTGCTTGAGCAGGGCCATCCTAGAGCACATTGCACAGGATTGTGTCCAGACAGTTCCTGAATGCCCAGAGAGGCTGTGGAGTCTCCCTCACTGGAGGCAATTTGTTCCAGTATATGGTCACTTGCACAGTAAAGAAGTTCTTCGTCATATTCAGGTGAAATTTTCTGTGCATCAGTTTCTGCCCATTGCCTCTTGTCCTATTACTTAACACCACCAAGAAGAGCCTGGATCCATCCTCCTGGCATCCTCCCTTCAGATATTGATGGGGATTGATCAGGTCCCCACTCAGTTGTCTCTTCTCAAAGCTGAACAGGCCCAGTTCCCTCAGCCCTTCCTCACAAAAAAGAAGCCCCAGTCCCTTATTTATCTTTGTTGCTCTCTGCTGGACCTGCTCCAGGAGCTCCACGTCACTTGTACTGAGGAGCCCAGAACTGGACACAACACTCCAGATGTGGCCTCACTGGGGCTGAATAGAGGAGCAGGATCACCTCTCACGACCTGCTGGCAATGCTCTTGCTAATGCACCCCAGGATACCATTGGCCCTCTTGGCTACAAGGGCCCCTGCTGGCTTATACCAACATACCTGCACATCCATCCCTTCCTTCCCCAGAAGACAATGCCTCTCAGTCTCTCCTTCTGTCCCAAGCAAACCAAACCTAGAAGCCCCTCCTAAGCCTCACTGTGGGGAATTCACTCTGCTACCTGCCTGCGCCTAACCAAGCAGTAGCTCTGCCCAACAGCCAGTGTTACCTCTGCCACTCCGAGTTCAGCTCCAGCAAGTGTGCCTCCATCTCCTGCCAGGAAAAGGAGAAGGGGTGAGACCTGTGATGTTGGTGGTGGTCCTGCCCAAGTACCACCACATGCTCGTTCCCTTACCTGAGAGGCTTGTACCATTTTCCCCAGGCGCCCATCTAAATCCCTCTGCACCTGGGCTCCGAAGGCATCCAGCTCACCCTGCAGAATGAGGAACAGGGTGGAATATCAGAGCCTGGCCCTGCACAGCCCCATCTCCCCATGTGTCACCCACACCCCTCACCTGGAGGTGGCTGGTCATGTCGGCGTGGAGATGCTCCTTCAGCCCTGCGTCCCGGCGGTTCACCAGCCCCTCCAGCAGCACCAGGATGTCCCCTGGGGGTGGCTCTTCTCCTGCTGTCACCGCTGCTGCCCCCCGACGCAGCTGCCACCGTGACAGCTCAGCCTCCAGCGCCTCGAAGCGCTTCTCCAGGGACTGGAAGCGAGCCAGGAGCCGGTTTCCTCCCTGCAGTAACCAAAACACGGTGAGATGCAGCTCTCCCAGGAGGTACCTGCTCTACAGCAGCCCTCTGGAAGCGGTCCCATACCACCCATTCCCGAGTCAGTAACATCTTATTCATCTGCTGCTTCCCAAGAGAAGGCAGAACTTGCCTCTGCTCCATCCCTGGGGCAACCCAAGAGTGAGATGGCCGCAAGCTGAGGAAGCCATTTCCACTACAATCTGTCACAATCTCAGCAGTTTCCACATCTGCCCCATTCTCCACCATTCCCCATCCCCTGGAAGCAATCCTCCAGCCAACGACCACATCGTTACAGTTCTCCCTGGAAGGCACCCACCCCACCCAGGCCACCACCATGCCTTTGCTGAAGCTTACCTGGTCCAGCATGGTCAGGTCCCCCGCCCCAGGCACATCAGAGGAGGAAAACTTCCCAGCTCCCCACCACGGGAAGGCAGGCAGGCTGAGTGTGGACAGCCCATATGGGTAGAAGTACCAAGCTCCTGGACATGCAGAGGGATAAAACGGTTAAAGCCACAGGCTGGTAATGGGCCACAGACGGGGATAGGGCAGACATGCAGAGACTCAGCCATCAGCATCCCCTGGGGTTACCAGGAGGTCCCAGCACAGGGGAGCAGACGGACCATGTTACCAGGAGCCATCCCATCCCCCAGGTATGGCAGTGGCATGCTCTGCACTGCCCCAGGCCTCAGGGCAACAGGTGGAGTCAGGCTGGCTCACCGTAGGCGGCAGCAGCGAGGAGCAGGAGGAGCAGCAGCAGAAGCAGGGACCTCTTCACACGTGGGTAGCGCCTGGAGCATGGAGAACGAAAGGGCACCTGTGGGACTGCAGCCACCTTGCACCACCTCTGGATGAGGGCCAGAGGGAAAGCAAAGCCCAGCTGGGCTTTGGCACAGACACCCCCTGCCCCCCACGTGTGCCTCCCCGCTCCAGGGTCCTGCAGGTTTTCCCCACACCTCCCCCCATCCTGGTGTCCCACTACCACACTCACCTGGAGAAGGGGACGCTGTCCAGGCGGGGAGCTGTGCCGGTGAGGCGGTGCCAGGCACCTACCAGCCCCGAGAACAGCCATGTCATGAACCGAACTGTCAGCACAGAAAACAAGCATCAGCAGGAATCCTGCTAGAGATGTCCCCTCCATCCCCCAGGGATGGTTCCAGAAGGGGCTAAAACCCCTCCGCTTGACCAGAGAGCAGCCCACACAGCACTTAGGGAGTAGAGACACTGACAGACAAGAATGCTGCTGCTGGAAATGCCCCTGCCAGCCCTCCGCTCACCTGGGGAGGTGAACACCTGCCAGAGGAAGGAGCCCACCCGGGAGGCTGCAGTCCTCAGACCTGACCCAGAGCTACTTTGGCCTGAGCAAAAGTGACCTGGAAAGGAAAACGCAAGTCACCAATGGAGCCAGCAACCCAGGGTACTGCCCAGGGCAAAGGCTTTGCACTGGAGGTGGCGTGCAGCATGACTGGCAGCACCCTAGGTACAGCCAGGCCCTGGGCTGGTCCCTCAGGAACGTCTCCCTTGCATCCCTGCCACTACAGAGAGGCTGGTGATGCCTACCAGCGTAGTCATCTTCTGAGGAGTACCCAGATGAAGAGGCATAGGTGTCGTACGTCTTGCTCTCCAGCAGCCCGTTGATCTTACTGGACTCTGTGTCCCCTGTGCCTCTTCTCCTCCTGGTAGAGAGCTCCCCACCTGCTCCCAAAACACAGAGTCCTGCTGAGAAACCACCCACCACCGCTTCCACAGGGGCCAACACCGTCAGCCACTCCGGGGGCCTGCCCCAACACCTCCCTACGTGCCACAGGAGGGTGGGAGGGCTCACCCCAGTACATGCCACTGTCCAGGTCATCATCCAGCATGGAGCTGCCCAGGGCAGCAAGGCCCCGACTGCCCCCCAGGTAGGACTCGCTCATCATGGACTCGCTGTAGTAGGAGGTCTGGGTGCTCGGGGCGGGAGAAAGGCGCTTTGTGCTGCTCGATTTCCTCCTGATCGTCCTGCCGGAGGAGAGAACAGGCTCATCAGACACGTGTGGTTACCACGCGTGGGGGATCACAGTGCACCCACGGCGGAGAAATGGGGAATTCACCCCAATCCCTCGACCGGCATCACTTCCCCTCTGCACCAGGCGGCAGCAGGTCTCGGGAGGTGCAACCTCTGCTTTGCAAAAGGCCTTCCCGCCCGTCCCCGGGCACGGCTTCCGCTCGCACCGCTGCGGTTTTCCGGCCGGCACTTGCAGCGCACCTCCCTCCCTCCCTCTCTCTGCCTCCCGCCATCCAGGCGGAGGCAGCTGCAGCGGGGAGAAGGCTCCCGGCCACCCACGGCAGCTCGCGCGTGGTGCCCGGACAGGGAGAGCGGGGCTTTCGCTGGAGCAAGGGGCACGGCCAGTGCCAAGGCGGCCATGCCGGAATGCGCCGGGCTCCCCGTCACGCTCCCTCCTGCGAGCCATCCCGGCACCCCACCCGGGAGGATACCCGGTCCCTGGGGTGGGACGGAGTGCCCAGCCCCAGCCAGGTTTGGGAGGGGGGCCCCCCCACCCCTGCACCCCACTAACCTGCCGGTGGTCTCCTTGAAGGGGAGCTGTGTCCCACCCAGCAGCGAGGTGCCGCTGCTGCTGGTCGTGGCATCGTCGTCCCCGGGGTAATAGCGGGTGGTGACAAGCCGCTGGCTGCGGCGGGACATGGCGCCTGCACGGGGGGAAGGCCACGGCTCACCTGGGGGCGGGCGGGGGCGTCGGAGAAGAGAGGGAAGCATCAGCAGGAGGGACCCACCGGCGGGGACCCCACCCCTGTGACACGGGGTCCCGCACACACCGAAACCCCTCCCGAGCTGGCACCGCCTCCCCTTATAGGGCGATAAACCCCTTCGTCTCCTCTCCCCTCCCACCCGCGCGTGGAGCAGCTGCCCCGCCGGTCCCTCCGAACACCCCCCGGTCCGACTCATCACCACTCCCCCCCCTCGCCGCAGACCGAGCCCCGGGCCGAGCCGGGCCGCCCGCAACCTTCCCCCACTGCCCCCGGCCCCGCCGCGCCGCCCCACGCAAACCCACCGGCGAGTCACGCGCTGCGCGGAGCGAGCCCCCGCCGTCCCTCCCGGCTGATCCCAGCCGATCCCAGCCGCTCTCGCCGCCGTCGCGGCTGCCGCTCCCTTTTGTTTTGCGGGGGAAGGCGGCACCCGCCTCCCCGCCCTCCCCTCGGGCCCCCCCCCCGCCGCCGCCCCGCCCCGCCCCGCCCGCCGCCGCGGAAGGGGGGCAGCCACCGGCCCCCCGGCCCCTGGGGAGCGCTTCGATGTCCCCTTCTTTATCATCATCGTCATTACTCATCATTATTATTATCATCGCTGTTGGCATATTATTTTTATTTTACTTTATTTTATCTTAACCGTTTTGGGGGGGCCGATGGCCAGGACCCAGCCCCAGCCGGTGGTGCTCACCAGGACCTGGTCACCAAGCACCTCAGCCCTTGGGTTCCTCCTCGCCAAGTCCACGATAGGCAGCAGTGAGCCCACACTGCCAGACAAGGGCATAGATGATACCAGCCCAAAATGGGAGCTCCCAGACCCAGGGTTGCACCCCAGCGCCGTTTGGGTTTGGCTGGGGTGGCTAGTTTGCCGGTCCCAGTGAGGTGGGAAATATCCACACCCCATACACCACCCAACACGAGGACACAGCCAAACCTGTCCCTGCGGCATGGGCAGCCCTTTTTCAACACCCATGTGCCCCACTGCTTCGACCGGGTAGGCATGTTCTGCTGTTCCCCAGACCCGTGGCCTCAGACAGCCCGCTGCCATCACTCGCCTCCACGGGTGGCTGGGCCGGCTTGGCAGGAGGGTGTGAGCAAAACCAGGCTGCTCCCACGGGACCTTGAACCTCGGCAGCACAGCTGGGACCTTGTGCAAACTCACCAGGCTGAAGAAACAGCCACTCTCCCACGCCCTGTGTTTTAAATCCCACAGAAAAAGATTTGCCGGGGGGGGTCTATGAGTGGGGGGAACCAGCCACCTGTGTCTGGACAGGGTTGTTAGGCCACATCCACGGGGCATGGTGCAGGAACGCCCCCTCACCACCCCAGCTTTGCATACGGAGTGAAAAGGTATTTATAAAAAGAGTTAAATAATATGAAGTTGGCAGAAGGGGAGGAACCTGTAGCAAGACATCCCCAAAAGCTTTTCCTCCCCGTGCTGGGGTTTGGGTCACAAGCCAGGGCAGTGGCAGGAGGACGTGCCGCCGGCACTGGGGGGGCACCCTCCAACAAACCCTGATTCAGGGGCCCCGGCCCTGTTGTATAATGCAGACAGATCCTCTTTGTCTCTCTTTTCTTTTTTTTTTTCTTCCTTTTGAGCCCATTTTTTGTTCCGGCCTAAATCTCTGCCTGGCTTTTCCAGGGCAGCTCCATCTCTCACTGTGCCAGCCGCCCTTTTTCGCCCTTTCCCCTGGCTTCCCATCCCTTTGTGGGTGCCTGACTAGGACAGAGGACATCTCCCCTCCCCAGTAATACACTTACCCCTGGCCGTGCCGATGCCAACCCTGTGCCCTGTCCTGGGGACATTGGCAGTGGCCCTTGTGATGGCACCTGCCCCAGCTGACGTAACCCTGCACACGGATTAACCCCCCAGGAGGCTCAGGGGATAAGCTGGGTGCTGAGCCACCGGGCACTAAATAGGGTTCGTGGCCCCAGGTCAATCGGTCCCCTTTCTCAGGAGCCACTTTTTTGGGTGGGAAGAGAGTTGGCCATGGTTCCCAGGGAGTTTGAGAAGGTATTCCAAGGGGAGTGGGGCTTGTCCCCCTTGCTGCACCCCTGGTGCTGCAAAGGAGGTGGTGATGCCAGAGCCATGGAGGTTTTCAGGCAGATGTGGGAAGAGCAGGGCAGGGATGAGTAGCGAGTGGCTGGGAGCTCATGCCTCATTTTCCCCACACCAACAGTGGGGAGTCTCAGCTCTGTTTCTGGGGGTCAGCAGGGCATCACCATGCTGGGGACAGGACTGGGGCAGAAGGAGCTTGCCAACTGCTCCAGTTTGGCAGCTCTTGCTTGGAAAAGGCAGGAAAAATCCCTACCCTTTCCTAAAAGGCTTTTGAGGGCTGAAGCAACATGTCCAGGCATGCTAGGATAGGCCACGGCTGGGAAAGCAGCTGTGGTCGGGAGATCTCAGCTCATGTCATCTCAACTAGGCCAACCTTTTTATTTAAATTCCCTCCCTGTCCCAGCTATCCTTACAACCTGCTTTCCTAGTACATCACACCGCCAGCTCTGGCACCGCCAAAAGGCCAATGCTACACAAAGTCAGAGCTGCATGCTGATCCCATATCATCCTTGGCAGAACCCAAAAACACCCCAACCCAGCGGGATACCCAGCCCCCCATCACACCCATGACCCCACATCATCCACCAGCACCTCATCTGGGCGGGCTGCCCTGGCCAGGCAGTGTCCCACCTCCACCAGCACCTTCCCCAGGCGACGGTCCAGCGCCCGCAGGTGGGGCTCAGCCAGGACAGGGGAAAGTGGATCTGCGGCCAGTGCCTCCCGCAGCAGGTCACTCAGGCGGTAGGGCTGGGTGGCCAGCAGCTGCAGACGCAAGTAGGTTGACTTCTTGATGCTGCCAAAGATGAGGGGGAAGATGTCTCAACAGCAGGAGCCTCTCCCTGACAGCAGATCCGGGGCAGGCAGCGGGAGCCCTTTACTACCTGCAGCATTGCTGGAGGGGGGCCAGGATGGACAGTTCATCACGCGAGTGTGTGCCGAAGCTGGAAAGGGGGGAAAGCCCACCAGTGGGTGTCAGAGTGGCATTTTGGCAAGACTGGCAGCCTCCCCCCATCCCTTGGCTGTGACTGCTCCCCTCCCCTCCCCAGCTTTACCCGCGGCCGTTGTCCAGGTGGAGCAGGAAAGTGTCATTGCCAAATTTCTCAAAGGTCTCGTAGTGGTGCCGGTCCATGTTGCCTGTGGTGAGCCAACAAATTTGCCATCAGGTTGTGGGCTGGGAGATGGGAACAGGGATACAGAGCACCTTCCTGGTGTGAGACTGAAACCCCAGGCCTGGGGAAAAGGTCTGGAGACACATCTGAGGTGTCCATCTGATGGCCATGGCTGTGGAGGGGAACTGAGCAGAGACCCTACCGGCCTCCAGGCCCCTGCTCATCCCAGCAGCCCCACAGAGGGACAACAGTGGCAAATGGAGCAGAAGTAATGGCAAAAGTATGGCTGGGTGGCCAGGAACGAGGAGATGGGAAACTCTCCAAGTCAGACAATGGTGAAGGGACAGTGCATGGAGGAAGAAGCAAACCAGGGACAGGAGAGGCAGCCAGAGCCCTGGGCATCACCTCTGCCTCTGGCTTTCCAGGGGCTGCATATGGGAGTATGCTGGAAGGTGCTTCCTGTGTCTGGGGTGTTCAGCTGGGATCTCCCCAGCATCTCTTGTCCTTTGACTCCTGCCCTAATGGCACAGCCCTGTCCTCTCATTTTGGGTAAGAGTGCAGCTCACTGCAGCCTGAACAACAGTTTGGCCAATAAACCTCGCAGGGCACAGCACTGTAGCACACGAAGCCATTTGGGCTCCTCTGTCCCAAAGGAGCTCCACAGCCCTCAGTATCAGAATGGAGGGACTCACCCATAAGGAAATCGAGGATCGTCATGTCAATGAGGTCAAGGAGGCGATGGCCGCTGTCATAGGGCGGTGTCTCTCGCACCCGAGCACAGTAGTTGGGGTTCAGCTCCCACCTGTTGGCAGAGGCCGGGGAGGGAACAGGGGCCGCTGAGAGTGGCCATGGAGCAGCCCCCTCCCACCCCATAGCTCTGCTGCTCCATCCCCCCATACCCCCCCATGCCCTGGCTCACTCAGCTTTCTTGCTCTTGTGGTAGGAGCGGCGCCAGGGGCTGCGCCAGGAGCGGCGCTTGGCCAGGGTCTTGTCAGGGAGCAGGGCAGCCATGGAGCCCTCCAGCCGGTCCGGCTTGCCACAGAGGGCGTGCTCAGTGGAGCAGTAGTAGGAGCAATCCCCGTAGAAGCAGATGTTACCCGCTGGCCAAGGGGACAAAGCAAAGGTTGATGAAGAACAGGAAGGCGACAAGCCTGTGACCCCCAGGCAGGGTGGTCCGGCAGGCAGTCAGGGGGGATGCTCCATGCACTGTGGCCGTGCACCACCAGTAACGCAATGGCAGGGAAGGCTGTGAGGAGCAAAGCCCCACGGCAGGGGATCCACAGGAGCTGGAGCAGTCCCCGGAGGGTTGCTTTGCCCCAGGGCAGGAGAAGACAGGTCCAGTTGGGCTCCATGTGGGTGGCCGCAGGAGAGGGTGGACAACATGAAAGCTCACCTGGGGAGATGAAGAAAGTCTTGGCCAGTTTCTTGTCCGTGGTGATGTCACGAATCTCCTTTGTTATATTGACCAAACGGCCAGAAACTGGGGGGATTCGCCGGAAATCCAGGATCCTGAAATACAGAACTTGAAAATATTTCTTATTGACCCTGGCTGGTTTTCACAGCGAGTTATTAAACCCACCAGGAGATATCCCTCACAAAAAGGAGGGAGAGGTGGGATGAAGGAGCAGTTTCTCTATTGCTCTGCCAGCATGGGAAGGCAGGTTTGGATGTAAAGCTTATGCTCACCTGTCCAGGTGAAAGGCTGCAATCTCTGCATTGTGTCTCTCAAAGTCCGAGAAGTAGAAGAAATCTATGGGGGTCTCCTGGTCCCGGGTCTGCCTGGGAGGGTGGGGGTCAGTGTGAGTATGAGCTTGGTTCCAAACCACACCTCACCTTGTGTCCCCTGGTGACACTGCAGACACAGCAAGACCCAGTCTCCTCCAGTCACTTCCTGATGGGTGGTGTCACTCCAAAACCCCAATCCAGGCTCCCACATACTCCCTGCTTCCGACACAAGGGCTGGGAAGCCTCACGGACTGGAGGCTCCTGGATGGTCCTCATGGATCACCTTCTTCTTTCCACCACTGGAGGTCACTACCCCATCACAAGCTGCATCCAGGCTGTAGTAAGCAGCCAGGGAAGGTGAGAGAAAGGGGACCATTCTGCTTGCCTCAGTTTTGGGATGGAGGTGCTGAAGCGAGGCAGTGCACAAAGCATTTCTCCATTTCTCCCTCCATAGTCCTCTCTGGCCACTTCTCGCTATCTAATACGACCATGTGGGTGGGGTAAGGGCTTGTCCCAGACTTTACTCACTTCATGGGCTTGAAGAGGGCCTGCCCATAATTTGGGAATGTCATGATCAGCTTGAGCTGGGTCCCGCCAGACTTCTGGACTGAAAGGAGGCACACAGGGATGAGAGAGACAGGCAGCAGGCAGTGGGGCAGGGGTGTGGACAGGGGTGTGGGCAGGGAGGTGGTACCTGAGCTGATGATCCTCTGTGTGGCCAAGTCCTGGAGGAGTTTGGGCAACAGGGGGTCCTGGCGGGGGTACAGCTCGTAGCGGTTGATGCCGACATGGAATTTGAGCCAGGTGGGGTAGGTGTCATAGGCCGTCTTCCCTGTCGGGAGCAGCGTCTCGGCTTTACTGCTGCTGACCCTGCAGCCCGACAGCCACCACCACCCCAACAACAACAACAGCTTTTAGCGGAATGGGATCAGTCCCCAGTCCCCAGGCACTTCCCAGGAAGCCAGTGTGTGGAAGGTGAGCCAGGGGGAAGGCCCAGCATAAGCCCTGGGTGGGTTCCAGGTTTCACGGTGGCGAAACTGGAGCATGGGCTTCCCAGCCACCCCCAGCACGGACCTGAACTCCCACTCCCAACAACCCACTCCCCTTTGACGCGTTTATCACACACCGTTGGTTTCCCCAGCAGGATAAGTTTGGGTTAGCACTGTCCCTCTCTCTGTGCATCCTGCAAATTGGCAGCTAGCTGGCATTCGAAGGAGCTTGTGGGTGTATCTGCCCTACCTCTGTGCTAGCACACACTGGCACTGCAGTGGGACAGTTAGCCCAGGACATCTATAACCCAAATCCATGTCTCTCTCTAGGAAAACATAGACTGTTCCTCAGTTTCATCAAACCAGACCCAAAGTTATTCCATAGGTGAGGTGGTCCTCAGAAACAAGGCAAATGCCGTTTGTGGAAACCAGCCCTTAAACCAGCTCTTCTCTCTCAAATTTAGCAGGCATCACTTTTGGAAGGTGTGCTTTCCATAAGGAAGCTGTTACGTGTTACAATGCTAAAGCTTTTAATATCTTCCCTTCTAATTAGAGGTTAGTAGTCCAATGATAAAAATAGGCAGCCGGCAGCAGTGAGCTCAGCATACAGCCAAGCCTAAAGAGGTCGGGAGATTTCCTGCGAAATGCAGGACAGGAACAGTCTCGCTGTTAGAGATAACCCACATTACAGGTTTTGCATCTTCAACATATCGGGAGAGGGGATAAAACTGGTTAGAAATCTGGACTGGAGACTTCCTCATATACAGAGAGAGACACCAAAGGCTAGTCTGCATTGGGAAAGGGAAAGAGACGAGGAGATCACCTAAAAGATACCCTACATAATAAAATGAATAATTCAAGAATCTCCTTTGGCTTTGCTACGTGCTGCAGGCTTATGCATAGCAGCCCAAAAATTCAGGGCTAAGAGAGGATTTGAGGTACGAAAAGAGCGTGCTCAGCAGTGGGGGCCCCTCCAGGGTAGGATGCTGCTCTATGTAGGGAAACTACATGTTTGGTACTCTCTGTTTGTCCCCTCAAGCCCACTTATCCCCCAAAAGCAAGCTAGGGTTGAGCTTGCTCCTCACCATTCATCACTCCCGCTGCTGCGCAGGCTGAACTTCTCCATGGGGTTGACGACAAACAGCTTGTCTTTCTCTGTCACCTCTGGGATTGGGATGTTGTAAAGAGGATGCTCAAAAAGTGACACCAGCTTTGATCCCTTGGTCCGTCCCGCATTGCTGCCTTCTTGTTGGTGCTGGACCCACACTTCTCCAGCCCTTGTGTGTAGCCCCGCTCCCTGTAGCTGGGAGGTTTTTTCCAAGGAGCTGTTGCTGCCACTGAAATCCTGAAGGTTTCGCAGGCTCAGCTTTTTGAGATCGGACAGCATGGGGCTGCCTGACGGGACACCTGTGGCTTTTGGTGCTTTTGTATCGCAGCTGCAGGGCCTGTGGGCTGCAGGGAGAGCAAAATCCATCACCAGGTGCACGAGGAGGGCCAAGAGCAGAAGAAAGAGAAGGCTGATTTTAAATTTCCTTTGGAAAAGTGTTTGCAGCCGGCGCCGCATCCTTCTTCGCCCAAAACACTCAGCAAGGGGTGATCACCCACCCAGGGTTAAAGCAGTTTGTGTGGCCACAGCCTCTGTGTAAAAATAAAAGAGAGGTGTCTTGGATTTAGAGCATCAAAGCAAGAGAGCAACTGGTGCAAGAGCGGAGTCGCACCGGTTGATCTGCCAGTGCGGCACCTCACAGAGTGATACCACTGGGGTGGGACGGGAGATTGTGGCAGGGTTTATCAGTGCTGATAAGGGTCGAGCTGGCGCTGCCAAGGTTAGGGTGAACGGGGCAAGTTCCAAATCAATAGCTGCAAAGCTGGCCCAGGGGCAGCACTGGCTGCAGTTGACCCCCTCACTGTCCTGTCTTTCTGTGCTGTCACCCACATGGGGCTACAGAACATTTCTTGGCATCCACAGCATTAAGTAGCCCTGCCCCTCTGCAGCACCCACCCTGACAAGCAGCTCCATATCCCCGTGTTCATCGTAGCCTCACACTCAGAATCCAGGAGAATCTTCTTCCTGCTGCTCGGCCAAAGCAATTTTATCACCCTCCTTCATCCATTCAAAATCAGTTGTACTAAATGCAAAAAACCTATCAAAACCCACTCAAATGGCACAAAACAAAGGGAATGTGACTATCAGCATTGCCGGGAAGGGAAATGCTGGGCTGGCAGTGTAAGGAAGGGTTACAAGGCAGGGTAGGTTCATGGGTAGGGATGCAGACAGACAGGAAGGAAGGAGTGGGGATGCTGCCTTGGACATCAGCGCAGAGGGGCAGTGGGACCCACCAAGCGTAGGGAGCTTGTGGCAGCTTATGGAAGGGCAGGGCAGCCCAACTTTACAAGAAATTCCCTTTCTCAATGACACCCAGGGACACAGAGCTGGGCTGCATGCACACAAATGGCTCATAACTTGTAGGGAGGGAACTTTGGATTTATTAAAGGACAGAGAAGCGCAGGACCACCTGCAACAAGCCTGGGGGCTTGGGTACAGGATACGACATGATGTTTCTCCTTTCTTTGATTTCCCAAAGGATGCAGAAGGCGTGTAAAATCCCATACATCATATGGACCTTCCTGGCTGCATGTTACACCAGGAGCCAGCTTGGAAATCCTCACTCCAAGCCAGGGAGGGTATGATGATCACCGGGCGGGGGGGGGGATATTCTGGAGACCCCCTTCCTCTGCTGCCCTCTCTGCACTACCCTCTCGCTCACGCTGCCCTCTCCACACCATCCTGTGCCGCGTCAGGCTTGGTCCCCTCCCAGGCGGTGCGCTGAGAACGCGGTGTTCCCGGTGTTCTTGGCTCGCGTGTCCCACGGCGCGACAGTTGCCTGGAAACCGCCTCCGGCTGACACCATCAGCCGCCCCAGATTCAGCCGGCCCCGTATTCCCTTCCCCGTGCCTTGTGCTAAGATGGCCGATGAGAGCCGGGGCAAGCGAGGAGGAGGAGAGCTTTCCAGCCCGGCTGGCGAGCCCGAAGCCCCACAGAAGGAGCTGGGTGGAGGGAAGCAGATGGCTTCCTCGGGGAAGGGAACACGGCGTCTTGCTCTACGAAGTTTGCTGGATCCAGTCCGGCTGCATGATTTAGAAAGAAGGCACCTAGAAGGGGTGGTAGCTGGTAGCTGGAACATGGGATCAGTAGGTCATTAGCACAAAAAAAAAAACAAACAAAAAAACCAACCAACCAAAAACCAACCAACCAACCAACAAAACCCACACACAAAAAAACCAAGCCAAACCAAACCAAACAAAAAAAAAACCCCAAACCACAAGAACCCCATCAAAATCTATGTACTAACTGATTGCACCGAAGGAGCTGGGCTCGGCTCCCAGAGCAGGGCCAGAGATTTCCTTCCAGAGCCAGGCGTGGGAAACTGAGGACAGAGGGGAAAACCCCCTCCTTCCAGTGTCCCAAACCAGCTCCAAAGTGGGCTGGAGGGGATAGAAACCTCTTTCCTATGTCCGAGAGTCAGACAGGCACAGGGATCCTATGGGCTGAAGCCACTCTAATCCTACCCCCTTACCCCCCTCCCCGATTTAGCATCCCATTGGAAAGCAGAGGCAAGGGGGCTTAGGTGGGGCACTTGCCACCCTTAGCACTTCAATGCAGGCATTAAATATTAACTAAAAGATTTTTTTCAGCAAGTCAGACACGAGCCTGCAGCAACGGGGAAGAGCTGGAGACCTTCAAAGCCTGCCCCAATGGCCTGACAGCACATCCATGTACCTTGTTGCCATGACATCATCACAGAGAAGCGATAGAATTTGCACTTCTTTCTTCTCATCTCCCCCCTCCAGCTCTTCCTCCGTCTTCCCAGCAGGTTCAAGACACCCTTGGGGCGGAGGAGGAGCCCTATATCCGAGGACATTTTCACTGCAGGCTCCAAATCAGGACTCCCCAGCAGCTGATAATGATGTTGCCCATCTCCCCTCAGCAGGGAGGGATGAAGTCATGAAGCACAGCCCCCTGAGCTGCTATCGCAGCTTTACGGGACAGGGAGATAGAAAGAGTCATTTGGCTGGCACCCATGCATCACCCTGTGGTTTTCATCTCATTTTCTACATCTGACTCAGCCTGATGCTTTGATGGGTAATGGCAGCAATATGCAGGGGGCAAGAAATGAAAGGGAAACACAATAGCAAGCCAACTGTTGCCAACTTTTCTAGCTTTCTGCTGAAAATTCGTGAGGTAAAATCCTCCAGCAACAGACTGCAGCTTTATAGTCAAAAGCAGAGAGGCCCCAGAGGCTCCACCATAAATCATAGTTTGGGTTGGAAGGGGCCTTTAAAGGCCATCTAGTCCAAACCCTCTGCAGTGAGCAGGGACACCTTCAACTAGATCAGGTTGCTCAGAGACGCATCCAACCTGACCCTGAATGTTTCCAGGGATGGGGCATCTACCACGTCTCTGGACAACTTGTTCCGGTGTTTCACCACCCTCATTGTAAAAGACTTCTTCCCCATATGCAATCTTGAACAAACCTCTTTTAGTTTAAAACCTCTACCTCTTGTTTTATCCCAACACGCCAGCCAAAAAGTCCTTCTCCAGCTTTTCTGTAGGCACCCTTCAGGTACTGGCAGGTACTATAAGGTCTCTCTGGAGCCCTCTCCTCTTCAAGCTGAACAACTCCAACCCTTTCAGCCTGTCTTCATACCAGAGGTTCTTCAGCCCTCCAGTCATCTTTGTGGCCTCCTCTGGTTCCAGTCCAGCAAATCCATCAGCCACAGAGGGGTCTCTCGTGGAAAACACAGGACAAGGGACCATTTTTGATCCGTACACTTTACTACCCTGAAAATTACAGGTATGCCCAAAAATGTGCCACATCTACAGCAAAAGGAGGGCAAAAATCTTCCTTCTAGCATACAGGGGCCAGCACAGCATGGCTCAAGTTGCAACAGGCAGGACAATCAATCTTATTGAACACCTGCCTCAGAGCAGGGACCCTGACACACACAGCTGAATTTTGGAAGGCTGAGGCTTGTGCTTTCATGTACAGAGCTAATGACAGGCCTGGAAACCAGCTAACAAGGGCTGGCTAACAATGGTAACTTTCTGTGGGAAAACTGTTACCCTTGGAAACAAAAATAGCCTGCCACTCTCCTGTGAGCCACCTTGCACTTACCTTGTGGGAGTGGCAGTGTGGGAGCTGCCTCGTTGTACATTCACACCTTGCTCACCTCAATCTGTTTGCACACTCAGCCTTTGAGAAGGCTGGGGAGCAGTCACCGCTCCCCTGTTGCCGAAGCAGGTCATGGAGACCATTAGCTTTGGTCAGCTGGTGGCCAAGGAGATAACAAACAGGCAGCGAGGCCAAGAGGTTGCATGCTGAGGTAAACAGCTCCCTGTGGTCATCTGCAGGTCATCACGACCCTGCAGAGATGCCCATGACCAGCATGTCAGTGCATATGCGCACAGCAGTTAATTATTCATTAGTGTGAAAGAGGCATGATTAAAGTGATTGTGGTATGGCTGAGGATATCATCATGATCCAACGCTGAGCCTTCCAAAGACACTGGCTTTACCTTTTCCTCTGAATCTAGAGGAGACAGAAAGTTGAGGAAGAGAGAATAACCTTTTCCACCTGCCAGCTGCAGAAAGCGCCAGTCAACAGCACTATCTTCACATAATGGCAGCCAGCTGGAGGGAGACAGAGCAACCACACCATGAGACAGCTCAAACGATTTGGGCTCTTCTACATAGCACAGCAATCCCAATTACAGGCCAGGTATCACAGTACTAACTACCTTATAACAGTAGTTTTGTGTCCCTCCCACCTGATCAGTCAGGAATTACATGAGAGGACATTAGTCCTTTGAACATGGTCCAAATTTGAAATAATTTCCAGTTGTTTTCATATTACTTAAATTTGTGGCTTACAGAAGAGCTCCTGACACGAAATGGAAGAAAGACATCTCCAGCGTAGCAATGAGGTTCAGAAAAGGAACAAAAGGAATTGTAAAAGACCCTCTACCAGCTTGATCCACTGCAGGCACTAAGGCAGAGAGATCCTTCCATCTTGAACTGTGCACTAGAGGTGCCAGCTGGCAACATTCTGAAAGGAAATCTGAAAATAAGGAAGCCACAAATATGAGACTCTGAAAATCAGAGCCAAGGCACACTAGCTGATCAGCAGACACAGGTATGCTCCCTTGCTTCTACTGCTTAGACAGCTGCGTAGACTGAGGGATTTGGCCAGCAGCGCTGTGGGCCTGGCAACCTTCATCAGCATAGAGGTTTGCACTGGTAAAAGGAACTGAACAGGCAGGATGAGAGGCACATAGGAAACTTGCAGGATGGAGATCTGTCACTGTTCTCTGCCTGTGCTACACCACTTTGTACTTATTTCCCTGTTTCTTGAACTACTTTTCCTACACAAACACACACACAGACATTTTGCTCAATTTTTATTGTAAAAACACAGTTCCCCAGATTTATATAAATAAGCCACAGACGTAACATACAGTTACGTTCATTCCATCCTCCAACACCGACAGCTTTTAAAAAATGAAACAGGCTAAAAGAACGCAAGTCCAAAAAGACGTTAGGTTTCTGATGACCAAGTGATATTTCACATGGAGCCTCCTTCCTCTGCCAGCCCCAAACAAGATGCTGAAAGTACACAGCACTTGCAACACCCCCAGGAACTGACGGGGAGGCATTTGAGCCTTAAAAAGAGCTCTCACCCACTCCCCAGGCGTCGTCAGCCGCCTGTGTTTTCATGCTGTCTTGGTGTGCTGTGGGTGAGAAAGGAGGGGGCAGTTTGCATAGCAACCTCCTACACCCAGGCAGCTCAGCTGCTGTACCCTCCCAAAAGCAGCGGGGAAGGGCAAGCTGGGACTGCTTTACTGTGGCTCACACCTCCACGGGCAGCCCGAAGGGAGACCCTTGGTGCTGCCAGGTCTGCATGGACATATTAGAAGTGAGAAAGAAAGTATGACCAGCATTCAGAGAGAGGAAAGACAGGTGCTGGTCAGAGCTATACTGCATGGTAGTGGGGAAAGCAGAAGAGAGAGGACACGATGTGGAACAAGTGGGAGTTATAAAAACCGTAGGGCTGGATAGCGCCTTTTCTCTTTTGCTTACCCTTGCTAGTGCTGCTGTGTGGCTCTGCAGCATATCATGAGATTAACTATCCCCCACTTTCCTTCTGCTTTGGCTCAAACACCAAGGAAAGAGCCGCAGACAGATGAGAAATCCCACGAGTTAGGACAGGACAGCTTAGCAAGTTTATATCCACATACACACGCATCAACTATATGTATCCCACGGAACTGTTACGTCAGTATGAAAAAGAGAAATCTTGACATTTAACTATTAAAAATAAAGCCCCACCTCCAGATTGTAGAAAACCTGTCAAGAGAAGGACAAATGTCTTGTATTCAGCAAGTCTGGGACACAGACAGGGGTCAGGAGCACTTCCAGACACACACGGCCAGGCTGCCACCAAAGAACATGTACAGCAGATTCTTCACCTCGTGAGTGATCTCAAAGCCAAAACCTTCCCCAATCACCACGTGCCAGGAGGACCCAAACTTCTTGTCCATCGTCTCTTTGATCATCTTGGCAGCACTCTGGAGAACATTAAGGCAGAGAGTATAGGGTGAGATAAAGCAACCAACGAGGTTTCATGCAAACATCCCCCCAGACTTCTCCCTTGGCAGACTACTCAAGCCGTGGCCAACAGGTATAGCAGCCGTACTGCAGGAACGGAGAGCTGCCCAGAGGTATACACTCAAGGGTAAAACAGGTCTCAGCAGCCTCCAACACAGCAGCCAGGAGAAATTACAGAACTGCATCTAGCAATCCCTTCTGTCCTTCACTCAGCCTGAAGCAAGAGCTCTGCTTTAGATGCTGCTGGAGTTATGCTGGGTGCGGTGAGCACGAGAGGAGATTCAGGTCACTAAGCTGCAGCTATTTTTACAGGAGTCCATTTTTTTTCTCCAGCTAATTACCAAAACACTGAAACTAGGCTGACTTTTAAAAGGCTTGCTTTTCCCAGATCACACCCTGCTTGATCCAAAAAAGGAGAGAGAAGGATTTTGTAGTGGCATGCAGTGCCCTGCCCACGGAGCAAGGTGGTTTTTCCCCTTTATTGTTGGTCCTGAAGCCAAGAAGGAATACTTAGCAGACTTTCCTGTACTCATCCCCAAAACAGGAGTCTCGACATAGTTCTGAGCCAAGCCCTCAGGACACAGGGCATTTTATGAACAGAGTGGAAGCATGCCACAGGAAGGTAGGATCAGGAAGGAGGTAAGGTTGCTACTAGTCTCTGCTTCCTGCAGGAAAGCAAAGTCCTCTTATGGATCTTGCAAACAAAGGGAACTGAATCTGAGATCTAGGCAAGCTCTTTGCCTCCTTCTACCCTTGCTCAGCGCAGAAAGAAAGTAATAGGATGTCAGGACCAGACTCCACCCTGCCCTGCACCCTTAGCCCTCTGCTCCTGCAGGTTCCCTGAGCTGCAACAACAGCAGGCTGGCCATTTTGGGATCTGGCTAGTACCTCGTTGTTAGTGGCAAATTTCTCACACGCCGTTACACACAGCTCCATGGTCTCCACGCGCATCTCCTCCGGCATGTCCGAGTGCTGGAAAGGACCAACAAACAAGAGGAACTAAGCAGCAAAACAAGAGCTGGATACAAGACAACAGCAAGTAGTCCTTACTTTTGCACTGGCTGGAGTTGGGGCTTAGACGCAGTAAATATGAAAATGGCCTATTGCATTAGAATTGATCCATTCATTCCTTGTTGCAGCCAACGTGGAATTCTTGTCTACCTACAGGAAGACTAGCACTGAGTAAGCACAGCTTAACGGAGGAGATCAAGGCATTTGTCAGTTTTTCTGCTATAAGATAAATGGAAAGCATGTTAATCATGCTCGGACCACAGTCCTTAATTACTGCTATAAGCATAACAAAGAAGTCTAAATGACACAGCGCCTTTTCTTCTGCTGCTGCTATCTGGCTGGCTAGCAAGACCTTTTGCTTCAGCTTTCTTAGGACTAAAAGAAAGCTGCATCCAGAACAGAGGAGAGGGCTCTAAAGGCAGTGTGCTCAGTCTATTAGGTGGGATGACTTTGCTCCAGACTTCCTCTGGCTGAATGGGGAACACCGGTGTTAATAGATTTCTCTGACAGAGGTCAAGGATAGGGAGAAAGCAGTCATGACAACCAGGATCTCTCCACAGAACCCTCAGTACACACGTTCTCACAGCAGCTACTCAGTGGGAGAAGGCTGCTAAGAATGAAGGCAGAGTTTCATATCTGTGACACTGGTAAATGCGCAATCCATCCCCCTTCTTACCCTAATCAGTGGGAAACTGTGAAGCCTTTTATAATCAGCCTCATCCTTTTTCTCCTCCTCGGTCTCTTCCATGGTCCTTCCACAGGGACCCCGGGAAGGGGTAGAGGGGCTGGCTGTAGCTCAGCAAAGTGTTGTGTTGCAGTCACCTGAGAGGAACTCAGCTCTGTGAACACCAGCAGCTTCAGCAGGAAGAGTTGCTTCTTGGCCCAGAGGACACTGTTTCAACAGAAACAAACAAGGGGAAGAGCTAGAAAGCTTTAAAGTGAGAGGCAAATAAAACTATTACGAGAACATAACGCCATTTTCTCAACATCACCTTCACACCCCACGCACTGGGAGTGTTATTTCACAGACCATTAATGGAAACAAATTTTTTAAAATGTATCCTTTTCCATAAGTGAGGCTTTAAGAGCACAGCACTTCCCAGAAGCACCAACGGAGGTTGAGGGAAGAGCTGAGCCAGGCTACAGCTTTTGACAGAATAGGGAGAATAATCAACCACCACAACCCTTGATTAGTTCCAAAAGGATTTTCCCAGGGCACTATTATCTGCCAGTTTCAAACAGCGCTCGACAAGTAAAGGGCAGGAGTATTTTAGACACAGGATCTGTGTACGTGTCTGCACGAAACATTTAACAGGAACATCTTGGTCTCGTTTGTGCACTTGCTCCTCAGATCCCTGAGCATTTGTCAGCTGGGGGGGACCATATGGGAAAACTCTGGACCGTGACTCTGGGCCTGATTACCAACCTGACTGGCAACACGGAGGCACAGCACTGACTGACAGATCCAAAGCGTTTCACCTCTGGTTCCCTCACCCAGAACCAAGCATCTCCCCCTCCTACCCAGCGGAAGCAGGGGTGAGCCCATATTAAAGGCAAAGCAAAACAAACACGGTGTCAGGCGACAGACCAAGCATTTGTGCCAAGCACGTAAAGCCGCTGGCTGAAGCACCAAGTCAAGCAGAACACCAGCTCTCATACGGAGGAGTTCCAGACCACGACCTCCGCCCGGCTGACACCGGGCAAACCCCGGGACCCACTTCCATACCCATCCGCAGCCCGAGACGTGCCCGGGGCCACAGCCCGAGAGGTGCGGGGCGGCGGAACGCGGTCCGAACGTGCCGCGCACCCGAAGCGGCCCCGCCCCACCCGGCGGACGAGCTCGGTCAGCGGCGCTGAGCGGGGCCCGGGAAAGGACAGGGAGTCTCCGGGCGCGGCCTCACCTGCGCGGCCGCCGCCGCCGCCGCCGCAGCGCCGTTGCTAAGGAAGGGCCGCGCTTGTCATGGCAACCGGCGAGGGAAGTCCCGCCCACCCGGGCGGCCATTGGGCGGAGCGCACGCGCCGGAGCGCCTGATTGGCGGCCTGCGCCGGCGGGCGCCGCGTGGGGGCCTTGGGGCGCTGGGGCTCTGGGGTGGCCGCGAGGCGCCTGAGCCGAGGCCGCGCCCCAGCGCACGGTGCCCGGCGACTTGGTATTGGTCTGACCAAAATCCCCTTTGGCGCCAGGTTCCGCTTCTTTTCTTTTTTTTTTTTTTCTTCTTTCTTTTAAACAACAAGGATAAATGTAAGAACAGGGAGCGATTTGGGGCAATTCGTGAGGTTCGGGTTTGTTTTTTTAATCGCAGAATCACAGAATCAGTTAGGTTGGAAAAGACCTGTGAAATCATCAAGTCCAACCTGTGACCAAATTCCACCATGTCAACGAGACCATGGCACTCAGTGCTGCATTCAGTCTTTCCTTAAACACCTCCAGGGACGGTGACTCCCTATTCCAAATGTCTAATCAGCCTTTCTGTGAACGATTTCTTCCCAATGTCCAAACTGAACCTACCCTGGCTATGTCCTCTTGTCCTATCCCTAGTTGCCTGGGAGAAGAAGCCAAACCCACCCTTACCAAGAGGCCAAACCCCTCTTTCTCTCTAAGCTAAACAACCCCAGCTCCCTCGGCTGCTCCTGTAATAAACTGTTTTACTGTTTTTTGTTCGTAAAGAATTTATGCATAGCTAGTATGTTGTAAAGATAAGGATTCC
>JAWMRA010000041.1:49299447-49333791 GCA_035584735.1 Pseudotriccus pelzelni | reverse complement strand
TCTTTTCTTTTCTTTTCTTTTCTTTTCTTTTCTTTTCTTTTCTTTTCTTTTCTTTTTTCTTTTCTTTTCTTTTCTTTTCTTTCCTGCTTCAGGCCATGTTTTGGGACTTCCCCATCATCCCCATGGGCACAGGCCCTGCTGTGCCCTGTCTCCTCTCTGTGATAAAGCAGGGGACTGGAGATTGCTGTCCAGCCTGTCAGACACATCCCAGGGACTGGGCACTGCTCCACACCACCTTGGGTAGTATCAGAGGGCCCAGGCTGGGGACTTGGGGCACAGTGAGATCCGCCCTGCAGCTGTCCTGGGGTGGTACAGATGCAGCTCTCTGGAGGCAGGAGGAGCACTCAGGAGGCCCTGTGGAGATGCTGAAGCCACGTTTCACTGGGATCAGAGCCCCGCCACGTTGCACTGAGCTGAGGGAAGGCAGACACGGGGATGCTGGTGAGCAGGAATCGGAGGCAGATAAAAGCAGCTCAACCCTCTGCTCCGGAGGATGCAGCAACCTGCTTTGGGACAGCCTTGGTCTGCTGGGGCATGCACTGCCTCTCATATGATCCCATAGCTACTACCTCTAGTAACGACAGCTACTGCTAGTAAGGTCTGTTGCCTCAGCACTAGCAGCCGTGCGGGGGCTGTTCCTGTGCCAGATGCTCTGGAATCATGGCACATTCCCCGTGCAAGTGCTGCACGAGTCTTAATGAGCCTTCCTGGCTCTGGGAGGGAGCAGAGGAAGCTCCCAGCAGGACAGGGAAGTGCAAGGACACAATTAAGGCAGCGCCCCACGCTAGGGCAGAGCGGGTAATGGGGACTTTGTAAGTCACCTCCCAGGGACAAGCATGAGCTGGCTTGACCTCATTTGAGGGACCAGGAGGTTGACACACTGCAGGGAGCCCTGACATGTGAACCCAAAGCTGAGGCTGTAGCTGTTAGGGAGCACAGGAGCTTCCCAAAGCCCACTCCAAAGCAGGAGGGTCCTGGGATGGTCCATGTCCCTGGGAAGGCAGAGCCTGCATGGCCAGTGGTGCCCTCTGGAAATACGGGCAGGGGCTAGAGGGATTCAGGAATTTCAGCACTTTGCTTTCAAATCCGATAATTAATAGCCATCAGGTCTGAAGGTTTCCCATTGCCACGTTTGACTTGATCTTCTTTGCTGCTGAACAAAACCCTTGGGGATGCATGTGGGGCATGTTTGAGTCTGGCTAAGCCCTTCGCTTGCAGAAAGCTGTGAGTCCTTCAGATTAGGAAGGGAAATGGAAGTCGCTTTCCACTCCTCAAAGCATGTTAACAGCCCTTGGGTGGGCAGATAGAGGAGGGCACACAGGTTGTATCCACCTCCCCAACCTGTCTCCCACACCATCTCCTCTTGTGACAGCTCCTGTTGGACTGCCACAGCCCAACGGTGCCCCTGCCTCTGCATTGCCCACCTCTTGGGTCCCCTCCACCTTCTTCCCCCCTATTCTGGATATCCAGACACAACCCAGCAACCCAGCTGAAGCGCCTACCACAACCACAAAACCTTCTTCGCACCGTTGTTAAAAATTCCCCTCTTTACGCAGCCCCCCAGGGGTGATTTTGTTGTTCCTCATCTCTTCTGAATGCGACGCATTGTTTTCAACCCAGCTGTCCTTAGAGAGATGTGGGGCTTCTCCTGAGTGCTCCTGGTTAATTTAGAAGCAAGCAATATGTGTAAGTCATTGTAATTACTTCTTCCAGCCAGCAATGCCATTGATTTGTCATCTCCTCTACCTTTTAAGCCCTGTTGCAGGTTTGCTGCTCTTGCAAGGCTCAGCCTATTGAAAAGGAATGGTCTCATCTTGGTCTCCTCCTCCTGAGATGGGTGAGAAGCAGACATTGCTTCCTGCAGAGAGCCAGGACAGGAAATCAAATATTTATTCCTGCTCTTGATTTTCTGTTTCCCAACCAGTTTCTAATCTCTCCATAATGCCTTTGTTTGCTGAAGAGCCTTATGCAGAGGCATTTGCTGGAAGCTTTTAAAAGCTCTGGGAAAATTCTATCAGGTTTTCCTGTGTGCCCCCTGGTCTGCCCAACTGGCTGTGAACCTCTGTGGGAGAGGAGGTCTCCCTGCAGAAGCTGTGCTGCCAGGCTCTCCCATTTCTCCTGTTCCAGAAATGACAGATCCACACATCCCAGGTACATGGCTGGGGTTGGGATCATGCCAGCATCACTTGGCAGGGACAAAGAGGCAGCATGGAAGGCCCTGCAAAAGCATCTCCTGGTGTCCCCGTTTTTCTGCATTTCTGAAGGATGTTTACACACAGTTTCGGTGTGGTCTGGGTTTCTGGGCTCCGGAGGAGACAAGATTTATGCCAATAGCCGACATCAGTGGCCAGGTTGTTTCCATCCCTGTTCGTCCCCCTGCATCTCTCCTGCCTTGGCTGGCAGCCCCAAGAACCCTCTGGCAGGGCTTCTGCAGTTTTAACAGGAGGGTTTTTCCAGACCAGTCCCCCCCACTTCACCTTCCAAGTTTGTGACCCCAGCAACATTTTTTGACATTTTCTCCTCTAAAAAGTATTGCCCTTCCTAATTATGCTGCTGTTATTTGGGAGCACAAGCAAATGTCTGTCACCTGTTGAACCCCCTCCTCTTAGTGATGTGGGGATGAGCCTCCAGCTCAGCAAAGCCCTTGAGCCTATGCTTTAGCTGAAGTACCCACTTTTTCTTCAAAACAAACCCTCAGCTTTGTGGAGATGTGGTGAAGCTGAGAGCACCAGACTTTGTTTTGTGGCGTTAAATACCGTCCAGAAGAAGTGGGAGCTGGTGGGGTCAGTTTTGGCTCAGGGCCTTAGGGAAAATCGAGTCCTCTGGCTTTGTGCTCTTTCTTCCCAGAATACAGGTGAAGTTGTGCTTTTCCTAGGAGCGGCAGGACCCACTGAGGGGCAAAAGCACCGTTCAGACCTGGTCATGAGCTGCTCTACAATAGGAGCTCCAAGAGCTGTGCCTGAACCATCTTCTGCCTAGCTAGGTCAGAAACTCATTAGTAGTACTTAATTAGATTTATACTTGATGTGAGCTCCTCGACACCACGGTCTGACCTAGGGGCCATGACTTCTCACTGTTCTCCTTCCTGTTGTCAGGATGAAGTGTTCCTCCTCTGTGGAGAGGTGCTTCCCCCAACACTCCTCCCACACCAGCAGCAGCCTGTACCCCGTGCTGCTCTGCAGTGTGGTAGATGAGAGGTACTCAAACTGTGACACCACCTCCCTGCCCCTCTAGGGCAATGATACCAGACCCTTGTGATGATATTTCTGTAATGCCAGCAATGGGCCCGGCCATCTCCCTTCAGGGATGCAACTCTAAGCATCCCAGGGAGGGACACCTTGGCTTGGGCTGGTCAGTCCCCTCTGTCCCCGCAGCGACCTCGCACCCCGCGGGAGGCTCGAACAGAAAACATCACGTTTATTGTTCACGATCAGCTTTACAAAAGAAATGTCCCACCACGGGTGCGCATCAGGGGCCCCGTCACGAACGTGCATTAGAGAAAGCGCGCGAGCGAGCGAGGAAGAGGGGCAGCTCGTCAGGGTGCACAAAGGTCACAGTGTTCCCACTTGGCACAAAGGCTGCACCCCATCCCTGCCATGTCCCCCCCCAGCAGGCTGAGCCACCCCAGCGCCGGCAGAGACCCTGCGTGGGGGGGGTGCTGGGTGGCAGGGCTGTCCCTTCCGCCAGCTTCGCCTACCCCAGGGGCGGGGGCGGCTGTCTCCCAAAGCACAAAGTGGGACTTGGGGTAGGGGGGAGCACTGGAAGCTGGACACTGCATTGAGCAACCATGAGAGCCCCAAAACAACCCTCCCACCCCACCCCAGACACACACACACACACACATGTGCACGTACACACGCACATATCGAAATGTTGGTGATCACGCGGCATGGGAACAGAGTATTCTCAGGCACTCCACAGGGAAAACACCAGCCTGCCCCATCACCCTCCCAGTTCCAAGGTCAGTGGCTGCCCTGTTCCTGGCCAGGAGCAGCTAAAGGAGGGGACCTGGGTGGAACAAAGGGTAGCAACTCGATCCAGTAACCAAAAGACTGGGGGATGGGTGGCAGGGCTCCTCTGACCACCACCATCCTCCGTCTCCTTTTTTCTTGCTTTCGCTCCCTTTGATGGCAGTGCTGCACTCCTTCCCCCTCGGCCAGCGCTGGGGGACATGCTTTGCCCTGTTTCCCCCATTCCCTTGGTGGCTGACCGACCGCCCGGCTGGAAGGGGATGGGGAGTGCTCTCTTCCCACTGCCTCCAATGCCTGGCTCCCCTCGGGCAGCCCTGCCCAAACAGGCAGCAGAGGCAGGGGAAGGGGTGCAGAAGGGTGAGTACTGCTGCACTGGCTCCATGCCATTCTCCCTCAGCTTCCCTGGGACGATGCTTGAAAAACCAGGGCAGCAAAAGAGGGGATGGGACTGGAAGGGAGATCCTGGAATGCGGGCTCATAAAATCAGACAGTGGGGTTGCTAGAAATAAATAAGGAAAGGGGGTGTATTCAGGGGGTGCCTGCACCCTGGCATCCCACTGAGGCTGGACTGCACTTGGGATAGACAGAGTTCTCCTTCCCACTCCCTGTTGGGGCTGACAAGGTGAGGACCCTCGCTGTACCAGGGACACCTGCAGGTACAGCAAGGTTCACCCAAACAGAAGCAGGGCAAGATGAGACCCAGGAGCAGGTTTGTGCCAGGGGTGGGGACAAGCCACACCACCAGCACAGGGGCAACAGGGAGGCTTCCAGGGTCCCCTCTCCCCCCTGGGACACCAGTGCAGGGGCTCAAGCATCGCGCTGGCAAGGCTTACTGGTCTGGGAGGGGAGAAAGGGGCTCCCTGCTTTGGGGCTGCCACTGGGCTCCTTGGTGCTGGGAAGAGGGCTCGGCGCCACTCATGCCTTCCTCCCTTCCTCACAGGCAGCAAAGCCCGCCTTGGTGGCACCTCCAAAGACCTCCACCGCCTGGTCGTCCCACTGAATCACATTCCCTTGGAGGTGAGAGGTGCAGTTGGCCAAGCCCAGGATCTCCACTGGTGCCAGCATGTGGTCCCACACGCTGAACTGTGCCAGCTCCCCCACGAAAGCCTGTGTGGCATCAAATCGGCCCCCCAGCGTGTCCTGGGAAAGAGCAGGAGAGGTGATTGGACAGGGATGAGCAGAAGAGGAGGAACATGCACCCAAGCGGGCAAAGAGGGCAAGGGGGAGAGGGAGAAGTTTGGGGAGAAGCAAAGCTTGATGCTTGGTGGCAAGGAGCAGAAGGGATGGATGTGTGGAGGAGATGAAAGAAGACAAGGCAGGGAGCAAGTGGAGGCCAGAGGGAAGAGGAGACAATGAGTGCACGTGGCCAGACTAGAGGTCAGATGAGCAGGCAGGAGAGCCAACATGCCATGCTGAGTGCTTGTGCCCACACCACCCCCTGCCCTTGCCCCATCTGGGGGCTTTTCCTTCCAGCCAGCTTCCCACCAGAGCAACGCTAACTGGCAGCTCTTGGTGTTGAGCTGGTACATACCTGCTCCTGGCCCAGGATGATGACGCCCTGGGGCTTGATGGAATGCCAGGAGGCCAGGTTCTCGCCGGCACCCCGCTGTTCACCATCCTGATATGCCGACCACTTGCCGTCCCGGGTGGTCCATGCCACGCAGATGTGGTGCCAGGCCTTGTCCTTTAGGCTCAGCGGCAGCTGGGCAACCTTCCGGGGAAGAGCAAGAGCCCAGGGCTCAGTGGGACTGCTGGGGGACCCTGGTGTCTCCCCAGCCCCTCTCAAAGCAAGTGGTGCATCCCCATGGTGGTGACAATCCAAAATCAACAGACATCCCACTGTGCTGCTTCTCCCCCTCAAAACTCATCCCAGTGAGCCATCCTCCCCACCCTCCTCCCACTCCCCATAAGCCTGGGCTCCTTCCTCCCAGCTCCCCCACACCAGTGTGGGTTGAAACAGGGAACACGAGGGCAGAGACTTCCCTCCTGAGACTGACCTTGTCATTGATGAGCAGCTCCAGGGGGTTAGTGCCCCACTCCAACAGCACAATCTCATTGGCTTGGCTTGGGACAGAGTAGGAAAAAGGGGTGCCGAGCCCTGCCAGGGCCTTGGACTTCAGCCACATGCAGATGGTGAAGGCGTAGAGCTCTGGCAGGCTCTTCTTCATGCGGGCGTACATGTAGTTGTTCTGCACCGGGATGGTCACCTTGAAGGCATCAGGAGGACTGTAACCCAGCGGTCCTGCGTGCCAAGGATGGGGAGGAGAGAGAAGGGTCAGCACCTGTAGGGGGTGACCTGTCCTGAGGTTCTCCTGGTGATGCACCTTGGGCTAGGTACCCCCTTGTCCCACCTCCATCCATCGGACAGGACTCACCGTGCTCCAGCTCTGTCACCCGGTTCTGGAGGGAGTTCAGCTCCTTCTCGATGTTGTGCTGCTGCTGGCTGCGGTCAGTGCTTGCGGCCTGGCGCTCCTTCTGCAGGGTCAGGATCTTGGAGAGGAGCTGTTCCTCCAGCTGCTCCATCTTGGTGTGCAGGGCATCGCGAGCAAGTGCCGGGGCAGTGGGTGCTGAGATATTGGTGCGGGCTGGCAGCTCCTGCTGCACTGGGCGGCAGCCACAACAGAGGGGAAAGGAGGGAGAAAAAAGAAAATTCAGGGAGGTGTCACTGTAAGAGGTTAAATAAGGACATGCCCAGCCTGCAGCACTACAGGGAATGCTGAGATGACAGTCCCATATCCGCACTGGGGTCTTCTCCAAGAGCCTCAAGCTGACTTTGTAGCTCCCCTCTCAGAGCCCCCATTGAGCTCATTACTGCAAAATGAAGCTTGGCTGCTCTTAATTACTTTCTGCCACTTCAGAGAAAGAGCAAGGATGGGATGTTTGGGTCATCCCTTGGCTCTGCTCCTGCAGGCAGCCTCCTGTGATGAGGAAAGGACCTTGGAGCTTCCACCCCTGCTGCTCGTGAGGCTGCTTACCTATGTCCGGCACTGTTAACATCCCTTAATGGGGCTGTAATCCTCTTAGCTCAGCTCAGCCGGCGTGCGGGGGTGTGTGCACGTGCGCCAGGTTGGGCAGGTAGCTCTCTGTAAGCCAGCCTCTCCCAGGCCTTGGGGATGCCATGGAGAAGTGGGACCAGCGGCCAGGCTGCTGCATGTGGTTCAAGACATGACCCATCACCTGGGGACATCAAGTGTGTCTTTTCTCATCAGGGTTAACACCCAGACCAAAACTCTTCCCATGGCAATTCTAACATGGCATTCGGTGAATATGCTCCCAGCTGCTGCTGCACTCCGCAAAGACCCCAGATCCCACCTTACCAGAAGATTCCAGCCCAGCTGGAAGAAAATCAGGCTGGAAAGGAGAAAGCGACCCTTTGCTATGCTCCTGGAGTTTCTCTGTAAATAGGAGCCCTCTCCTTTCCCCATGTCCTTGGGACATTAGTCTCTCTGCCATGGGTTCAGAAAGATGACGACCCCCTTCTCTGTAGTTCCAGACCTTCCCAAAGGTGCTGGAACTGCTGTGGCTGGTTGGATATCCATGCATATCCTGGATATCCTGGCTTACGCTGGTGAGACATGGAGGGCGAAACATGCCATTCCTATTGGCATGAACAGCCTCCCTGTGGCCTCAGAGCTGGCCCGGAGGAGGTCAGCATGTTCGTACGTGGTTATGGCTCCTAGCTTTTTCTTCTTTCCAACATCCTGCTTTTCCAGACTGGACAGGACCTGATAATCATGCACATAAAGCTGAAGGGGGGATGCCTGCCCATTTCACCCCCAATCTTTGCTATCCATCATGAACAACTGAGGCAAGAGGGAGGCTGGAGAAAAGGCAGGTTGCAGCCTTGGCGGATGGGGACTACAGGGGCAGGAAAAGCAAGAGCATGGTGTTGGTGTGAGCACAAATGTACCTGCACTGGGCAGCAACGTACTTAGGCTACAAGTAAAAGGGAGGCTGTGATGTCCCAGGGTCTGCAAGAGGTGCCAGCAAGGTCTGTTGGGGCAAACCCACAGGTTCTGTGAGGAAAACCAATCCGGAGAAGCAAATCCCAGCAAGGGAAGAGAGGTTGTGCAGGGGACATCTGTCAGCCCTGACCAAATGCCAGCTCTCGCTGCTGACTTGTTCCAGCAGCACTAAGGATGCTCTTGCAGAGAGCAGAACCTCTCTGGGAAGGGAAAGGTGCCCAGCAAAGGGCATCCTACCTTTGGTCTCTGTAAAACAGAGAGGGATTAGCCAAAGGGGAAGGGGCTTTAGGTCTTTAGGTTTGGGGTTTTTTTTTCAGAGAAGACTTGGGGATCTGCTGGTGAGGCTGGATGAAAGGCAGGGAAGGGCTGGCAGGAGGGAAGGAAAGGTGAGTGGAATGGTTAATTCTCATCCTCCTGGCAGAGACAGTTCCCACTGGTGGATGCCTGCATTTGTACCCAAGCAGAGCTGGCTGGGTTGCCTTCGCCTCTGTGTCTGCATCCCATGGGCTCCAAGAGCTTTCCTCATCCTTTCGGGCAGCCCGGCCGCAGCGGAGGCTGGCACGCTCCTGTCTGCCGCACGCTTTGACTGCTCGAGCTGCGGGTTTGGAGCCTACGTCCCTGCCTCATGCACGGCTCCATCTGTTAATGACGAAAAAAGAAAAGGCTGGGAGCTTTTGTCACTCTCACTAGCCCCCGATAGCCTGCCCTACATTATTCAGTAGTGACTGAGTGCTTTTTTTACCTCCCTCTTTCTCCTGCTTTTCTCCCTGCTGCTATTTTCTTCCCTCTCTAACTTTTCTCCCTATGGCTTTTTCATTTTTCTGGCTTTGGAGCGTTTCCTCTTGATGCTCCCCTCTGTGCACACACATGCTATCTCTCCCTTTTTGCTCAATTTCTTCCCTCTTCCTGAGTTTTTCCCTTTTCAGCCCTCTCTTCAGCTCTTGCTGACCCCTCCAGCCTGGCAGTCAGTGCATGGACAGACAGATCCACATGGCCGACTGAACCACTGCTGAACCCCTATTACTTCTGGAAAGGAAGGTAGCCAGTAGCCCCATCTGGCAGAGTTTCAGGGCTATCCCAGTAGACATCCCCATCCCCGTCCCCACAGCCAGATCACGGCTGGACAAGAGACTGGACCATTCTATCCCATGCATCCGGGATGTGCCGGGTGATCCCTCTGATGCAAAGGTGGGCTGCATCCCCTAACCATCCACCTCATCTCCGAGGTGCCGCTCAAGCATCTTTCTCTCAAACCTAATTATTTGCAAAATTATTAACGGTAGATGTGCAGCTGTTATTTACCAGTAACCTTTGGGGGGAGCAGAGGGGGGGAAGCGCCTTCTCCCCGGCTGTTCGGCAGGCGGCCGGCTCCCCATCTGCCGCTGCGCAGGCAGCAGGGGAGTGGGCAGCGGGTGCGGGGGAGGCTCGTTCGATGCTTTTTGGCCACTAGAACGGGCAAAAAAGACTGAAAGATGCCAGGTATTATTAATCACGTTAAATGTCAGCGGCTGCCGGGGGCTGGGGAGGGGGAGGCGGGGGCAGGGGGCTGCAGCAGCCACGTTGGTGTGTGCTTGCTGGGGTTGTAGCCCTCGGTCGGCAAATGCACTTTGATTTACGTAAGGAGATCAGAGCCTCATTTACTAATGCACTGGCAAATCTGCTGCTCCCCCTCGGATGCCAGCACACAAGTGCCCACCTTAGCTGTTGGGGCAGGGCAGGCAGGACCACGGGATGATGCCTCAGCACATCCCAGGGATCGTGATGCTCAGCTGGGTGCGTGCACACAGCAGCCCCATTCTGTTCCTTGGGCCCAGGAATTCTTCCAGCCTGCACAAAACTCCTCTGTGGCTGCCACCCTGGAATGCTCACTGCTGCAGGATGGCACACTTGCTGCACCACTGTTTATTGGACCCTGCCACCTTTTTGGACCAAGGCAAATCCTTGGGGGTCATTAAACCCCAAGAAGGAGTGCATGGGGTAGAAGACAAGCAGGGATGCATCAGCCTCTCTTTCCTCCTAATAAGGGAAGAGCTCACGAGTGATCCTGCCCCCCTAAAACCTCGCTCAGGGCCTGGGGCTATCAGAATTTGGGGATTTCCATCCCCACGCTGCTGGAGATGGAGACAGAAGGGAGGCAGCTAGGTCACTACCATTCCCATTCTCGTAAGCCAAGGGTTTCCTGCCAGCAGCCAGGTCATCAGCCACCCTGGCACAGCCACATGCTGGCTGAGGAGCAAACAGGCTGTTACAGTTCTGCCAGGTCCTCCACAGAGCCCACCAGGCTGTCCCCTGTCCTGCTCCACTCTCCTGCAAGGGATGATGGGGAGAAAGGGGGCATCTGCATCTCAGCACAGCCCAGGAAGCCGAGGTGATTCCCTTCGTACTCCGTTTCCATTTGCAGCAATAACTAGAAGCATGAAAAAGGATCATCTGGGCCCCCTGGCTCTGTATTCCAAGATGCACTCAAGCATACAGACGTAAGCACCTGCTGAGAGATAGAGGGGACCCTCAAAGCCAAGACAAAAAAAGCCTATCTAGGCTGCTGTGCATGAGGAAAGGACAATAGATACCTTGTGGTAGGTTAGGAAGAGGTGAGGGAAGAAGTTCCCATGTCAATGTTGTGACAATGCAAACCCGTCCCTGCTGAAATGGCAGGGGACAAAGAGAGAGACTGTGGAGTCCCTCCCTGCATCCTCCCCTGGGAAATCCTGCTGCCATGCTGACAAAATTAAGAAACAAATGTCTTAATAGGTTTTTCAGTGCATGAATAAATCTTGTTATGCCTTACAGATGGGGCTGAGAGTGCCCGGATTAGATCAGCAATCTTCTACATGCCCCCTCCTCTCAGTCCCAACTCCAAAGCCTCCAGCAGTAATCCCTGCTGGCAAACCTGCCTGGAGATGCCTTGAGATGTAGCCTTCCCAGGGCAGCGCATGGCATTTTGTGTCATCCCTCTCCTGAGATTATGCCACCACAGACTTCACAGCATTTCCTCTCCTTCCCAATGGGTTTCACAGAGCCTCCGGCACACTGGGAGCCACCCTGGGACTGTCCCCATCCAGGTCACCTTTTGGGCTGATCACCACCACGATCCAGGATAGCTGTGGGGGCTGGGGGTGTCTCCCATGTCATGGGGTACCCCAGGAAGGCTCCTGGGGCTGACAGGTGGAGCCATGTGGGACAGAGGGGTGCAGGTATCCCACCATGAAGTTTTAGGTGTCTGCTCCTGGGGCAGGGGGAAGCAATCTAGGGAGGAAAGGCACAGGCACCCATCTCTGGATGCTTGAGATGTGACCCCAGGGCTCGGCTGGCTGGGCCGTGGCCATCCCTTCCAGGGGTGTGATGCACACAGGTGGCACGTTATACCAGGCAGGAGACAGGGCATCCGAGGTCCAGCCCTCCTGTGACACGCTGCCCTATTTCCTCATCTGGCAGGGCTTGCCGAGCCATAGGCTGCTGTGTCTCCCCTGCAAAGTATGCTTGGGACCCTCAGGCTCCTGGCAGCACAAAAAAAGAACATTTTTGGCTACAAGCCACTTGGCTTCCTCATTAGTGTGTGCATGAACCTCATCCCAGCATTGTTTCAGGTTCCCTGGGAGAGAAGAACCTGCTTCGACCCTTGTGAGCCTCACCCTCCCGCACCCTGAATCTCCTGCCATCATCAGGAACCCCAGGACAGGGACCAAGGTAGCTCACAGATGGTGCTTCCCATTGAAGAAGGGGGAGAGGATGGCTGGAGAACAGCTAAAGGTCTGATGGTCCCCAAGGTACAAACTGATGTGCTGGGTACTATCCCACCATGCATCGCCTGCCCTCAGAAACACACTGGAAACACACATACGTGTGCAGGGGCTTATTTTCTCCCCTTTGTTTCTGGGTAAGCACACCTGCTGTGCTATCCCACTGTTGGGAAATAATTTTTTGGGGGGGGCTGCAGGGGGGTTTTCAGGGTGACTCTGTCCCTCCCTTTGGCTGCATTTGGCTCTGGGCAACATGCTCAGACAGGCTGCACATCCCTTCTCCCTACACATGCCTGGCGTGCCTCTATGTTTCTTCCTGTGCCCGTGTGTGAATTACCCTGGCAGCTCACAGGTGCTTCTAGGCTCCAGCTCTTTTCCATCTTGTGTACGTGTGTTTACTTGTCTTTCACTGTCTTCCTATGCCTGTTCATATCTCCATCCATTACAATAACCCTCTCTCCCAGCCTCATTTTTCAGCCTGTGACTTTAGCGGCTCAGAATTTCCCCACCCATTGCCTGCTGCTGCTGTGTCCGTGTGGCTACAGTGAGAGGGGCAGAAGGGCAAAGCTGAGGAGACAGACCCCATGGGGTGCTGCCCCACTCCCAGCTCCACACTCCAGGGAACTGAACAGGAGGATGAGAAGGTTGAGGACTCACAGGAGGCTTCTTGCAGGTGGCTCTGATACCCGGTAGACCTCAGGGCTCTGCTGAGCTCAAATAAATCAACACTCTAATGCAGACCATGATGTGTCCCACCACAAATGTCACGGTACAGCCTTAAGAGCCGCTGGCTTGTGGCCGGGCCAGGGCTGAGCCTGCCGGGCACACGTTGCACAGCCACTACAGAGTGGGGGGACCAGGGGTCTGCATCCTAAGTGCCACCAGCCCAACACCGCAGGGATGGGCACAGCGAGTGACTGCAGCTGCGCCCTTCTCTCTCCAGCTCCTGTGGACTGCGTGGGGAAGAGGTGCTGGGCTCGCAGTGGGCGGCACAGCGCTCCACTTTGTGAGAAGTCCCATTCATAACTGCGATGGCATTGGATGGGATTTACCTTTCTGCTAAAGTGCAGGGTCTGGCTCTGAGCTGCCAACCTGTTCTGGAGGAGTCCTTGGCAGCTGCTATCAGGCAAGCAAGGTACCCTACCTGGGTACAGACGGGAGGGAAAGCAGAGCAGCCCTGGCCCCTTGGGACTACTCTGCACGGAGGGAAGAGACGTGGGCTCAGGGCGAACCCCTTGCCTCTGAACAGAAACATCAGGGAAGAGCAGGGCAAGGACAACGTTCCTGAAGCCTCGGGAGGGGAATGAGCTGGTTCGGGGTGTGTGTGTGGCTGTATGCCTGGGGAATGGCACGTGTGGGAGCACGGCCCCAGGAGCATCTTCCCCTGGGATCATCCCTCCTAAATCCCCAGGAGCATCTTCCCCTGGGGACATCCCTCCCAACCCCGCGGGAGCATCCCTCGCACCTCTATCCGGTCGATGCGGTCCTGGAGGGTGCGGACAGCCTCCTCCAGCTCCCGCACGGCGGGCGGCTCGTCGGGGGGGTGGCCCATGGTGCCGGGGCGCGGGGCGGCGCGGAGCCCGGCGGCGGCGGGGAGCGCGGCGGCGGCGGGGGGATTCCGCAGGCCGCCCTCGCAGCGGCTGAGCTTGCCGGTGAGCTCCCGGATGGTCTCCTGGTCCATGCGGATTCGCTCCTTCTGCTCCAGCGCCGTGCGGCGCAGCTGGGCCGCCGCGCTCCGCAGCGCCAGCAGCTCCTCGGGGCCGGCGCCGGTGGCGGCGGCGGGGCCGGTGCCGGTGGCGGGGCACTCGGTGCTCAGCGGGGTGCAGACGAAGCGGCTGAAGAGCGGCGGCCCCCCCGGCAGGCGCGGCCCGGCGCTGGCCAGAGCCTCGGCGGGGCCGTGCAGCGCTCCCAGCCCCTTGTCGGCGGCGGGCAGGAGTGCGGCGGCGGCCGAGTCATTGTCGGCGGCGGCGGCGGGCGCGGCGGTGCCGGCCGGGTGGACGCTGGCGATGATGCAGATGATGGCCCCCAGGAAAGCCAGCATGCCCGCCGCCAGCAGCACCGCCAGAAACTTCAGGGTGGCAGCGGCGTGGGGGGCCCGAGCCCGCGGACGGCGAGAAAAACAAAGCGGGCGGGGATGGAGAGGGGGAAGGACGGAGGGAGGGCTGGATAGACGGACGGGCAGCCCGGAGGAAGCCGGCGGCGAAGGACGGTGCCGGTGGCGAAAGACGGTGCCGGCGGCAGCAGCACCGGCGCCGGAGCCCCACCGCGCCGCGCCGCGCTTATATGTGCCGGGCGGCACCGCCCGCACCGCACCGCACCGCCCCCGCCACAGCCCCCGCCCCGGCCGTGCCCCTCTCAGCGACCCTCCTTGCCCCCGAGCATCCCTCGCCGGGCTGCAAGGGCGAGGGTCCGGGCGGGGGAGGCCAGCGGGAAAGGGGCGCCGGAGACGGGGAGAGGAGGGGCGGCACCCCGGGGGGCACCTGGGGACGGGGCCAGCCCTGTCTCGGACTCGCTGAAATCAGCCCGGCGGGAGTTTCCGGCGACAGGGTGCTCCTCCGGGACAGCCCGAGGGAGGATTTTCCCTTGCGAGATGCCTAGGCTGGAAGTAAAGGGCCCCTCGATACTCCGAGGGTGAGTGCCTCCTCATCAGGCATTCCCTGGGAGGGTCTTTCAGGCCTTTCTCTCCTTGCCTTTCTCTTAAAAATTAAACCAGCAACTTTCCAGCTCTTGGAAATGCCTCTCGGGGAGGGCACAGAGCAGCTTTCTTGCTCTCCCACGTCAAACAGGACTGTTGCAGAGAGCAGTCCTGGGATGCCTCACCCTCCAACCTGCACACCTGTGCTATCCATTTGGGAAATAAATACCCATGTTTAATCTCCCACCACCATTGCTCTGTTCTAAACCACTCATAAAGGAGATACTTCAGACAACCACTTTCTCCTTGCTCCGACACCACACTTGCCCACGAGATGCAAGCTGTGCCATGCCCTCCCCTGTTCTCCAGGCACGTCGGGGCCTTGGCAACACAGCTCAGCCAAGCCAGGAGCACAGGAGGGAAAGACAACAAAATTGATTTCAAGCTCTGCTCAGTAATGGCAGGAAATCCTTCTTAGCCAGCAGGGAATCGGCAGCATGTGTGTTTAAAACAGCTCCAGTGCTGGATATGAAACACCAGTAAAGATTACATCTTCTTTCCCCCCAGGCGTATTTGAGTGGATAGCAAGGGAGTGAGAGCTACAATGACTCCTCAGATTTGGCTTCATGGGAGCAGGGAGGGCAATGCTGCTGGCAGGATACAGTCACCCTTTCTCCCCACAGACTACGTTGTGCCCCAGCCCCTCAAAATCCTCACCCTGAGGAGCCAGTAAGAGACCTGCCTTACTCGTGGTGTTGGGAGGCTGTGAGGAGGAGGAGAGGAAGACAGATACAGTGGTTAAGGAAGAGAATCAGGTAATCATGAGGAGGAAAGGTGGAGGGGGACATGGAGCGGACTGAGCAGGTGGATGTGAGGGAGGCCCAAGCAACAAGTGTCTGGCCCCAGCAGCAAGGCCAGCGAGCGCTTTGGGAGGGTGAGTGCTTGGCGTGCTGGGACAAGTGGGTGCTGCTGTGAGGTGCAAAGAAAACAAAAGCCTGCACCCTACAGCATGAAGGGAGGCCACCAGCCTCCAACCTGCCCCTTCCTAGTGGTGGCAGGGGATTGCACCCCCCAGAGTCACCCGCTGCCTGCAGCATGCCCACCCCTGGCAGCGGCCAGGCAGGAGCAGATTCAAAAGGAACTCATGTGAGTGCTGGACCAGCCCACCCTACCCCAGAGCGTGAAGATCGAGGCGGGGAGGGACAACCTTTACCTGCATCCCTGTGAAGAAAAATGCTGTACACCTCTACAAAGATTTTTGTGAAGGCAGTTGGAGGAAGTGTTGCTGTGCTGGGGACTTTGCACTGCCCTGGACATCCAAATTTTATGGTCAAAGGCTGCAGGATTGTGGTGGCAAGGTTTATACCTCTGTCAGAGGCTGCTCTGGGGGTGAGGGGGGTGGGTAAGCCCCTCTGCACCAGCCCTGACCCACTCACCCATGCTGGGATGTGGAAGAGTTGGGTATCACAGCAGGGCATGGCTCACTGCTCCTGGGGTCCTGACCCTTCCCTCAGCGGGGACCACAACTTCTTCCTGGAGACAAAAGAGGTGGCAAAAATAGATTTTCACAGGGGGTGATGACTCAGACTGGTGAGTAGCCGGAGCAACCTCCCTGTCCCATGAATAACAATTCAGAGGCGCTGGATGGACAAGGACACAGTGCTGCTGAAACCCAGCCCTCCTGCAGGTGACAGGCTGGGGGAAGGAAATGCGGGGCTTTGGGGAGCCCTGTTTTGAACGGGATTGTTGACAGAAACTGGATTTAACAAGAACTCATGGATTCAGCCCAGAGGGACGGGGAACAAGGTTCTAAGGGATTTTGTTCCATCTAAAAAAAGTCTGGGGCTGGCAGCTGTCCCCAAGGGGTGGCTGCAGACAGGGCAAGGCAGAACAAGGGACCACCCTGCTGTGGCCTTTGTGTGAGAGGGACATTTGGGATGGACTGCTGGCAATGAGGGGAAGCTGAAAGCTCACTGGCCTCTGAACAAAACCAGGGTGCAGGGACAAGGGAGGCAGTGCCAGCCTTGTGGGCGCTTTGGCACGCAGCAGAGGCAAGGTGAGCCTGGTAATGTAACATAAATAGCACACCTTGGCTGTGCTTGGCTTTGGTGGGCTGTGTTCCCTGCTCCCAGCCAGCTAAGGCACGTCACCACTGGAGAGGGCTCTCCTGTGGCTTTCCAAACCTCAGACACTGCAGAGGTATCTAAAGCAACTCTCCCCCAGGAAGTCCCAGCTCAGCCCTATCTCTCCCCTCCAGGGAGACCAGATCACATCATCCTAAAGGACAGCCCTGAGGATATTTTGGTTGGAACCAGCTGCTGACACCCCACAGCTGAGCCCAAACACTGCCCTTTCCCAGCACCCAGAAGTCTTACCTTCCTGCTCTTCTCTCCCACCTGCTTGAAGAGCATTGCTGCCCAAACCATGTCTGCTTGCCCTCCTATCACATCTCCACCACCAGCACTTCCCCGCCTGAAGGTTTGCTGTAGCCTTTTCATGTGGGCTGGAGACTAATGGAGTGAACGTGGGGCTTCAATTACACACAGGGAGAGTATTTTTTCACCCTATTTCTTAGATTAGCATGTCATACACTGTGCTTAAGCACACGGTCCGGAGTTGGGAAAAGCCTGAAGCATTTTTTTAACCATCAAGTGCTAGGTAGTACTTGGATCTAATTTCATTTTTAAAAGAAAAGGATGTGGGAGACCCATGGGAGATTCTCCAAAGCACTTTGGAAGCAGGGGTTCAGGTTCCACTTGCTACAGCTCGGCCTTTGCGAAGTGCTCCCTATTGCCTTAACGTTCCAGAATTCTCTCTTGTCTTTTGTCAGAGCTTCTCTGTGTCCAGAAAGGTCCAAAGATTCAAACCACAACTGACCCACAGTGCCCAAGAAGGTACCAAGTGTGTTTGACTGCAGAGCTGATCCCTGCTGGCTCAGGGCAGCTGTTTCAGCACTGCCCCCCCACCCCGCTTCCCCCTCCACAGGTCACAACCCACCCAAGGAAACAATAACAGGGTTTGGAATGTAACAATTTATTGGGGTTAATTTTTTGTTTTAATTTTTAACTCCCCATTTCTGGCATTGATACAATATTCAAGAGCAGCAGAAAGAACAAAATGTACAAGAATACAAGAGTAATTAGCACAACCCCCACCCCCAAACCTGGAGCAAACCATTTCTTGTGGGAAGCACCAAGGGAAGGGGTGATTCAATCACCCCTCCAATGGCTATGCTTCCCACCCATCCGCTCTAGACAGAGTTTAGCCAGCTGGGAACTGGATTAAAAAACAAAACAGAACAAAACCAAACAAACACTATATTTAAAATGAAAATTGCAAGACAAAAAAAATAATATATAGATATACAATTCATCCGTGCACAATCCTTAAATGTATTTTTTCAAAATTAAAAAAAAAAACACAAGATACATATTTAGGTTTATCTTAAATTAAAAAAAATTACCACCTTCACTCTGTAGGCCAAGTGAGGGGAAACGAAGAGACAAATGGGTTGCACCAGAACTATCAGCACTCTTAGGAGTCAGGGCTGACCTTCTCCAAGAGAAAGGATAGGGCTCTGATGCTGCCAAAGCTCAAGCACAGGCAGAATCTGAAGCACCCAAGTACCACAGAGCTCAGTGGGGTCACTCGCCTACTCCAAGTTCAGTGTTGCAGGAATCTGCAGGATTTGAGCCTAAGCTTGGCACAGGGGAAGGTGAAAGGAAGGAACAGATGAGGCGGGCCCCTGTCCTCCACCACCAGCAGATAACTTTCTATGCAAAAGAAAACAAACGGGGGAAAAAAAATCCCAAAATAGAGAGTCTCCTCTATTCTTTGGGAGCATACAAGGCTTAATGGCAGAGGAGAGAAGACGAGGGAGGACAACACACCAAGTTGATTTGCTTGGGGGAGGTGCAGGCATGACAACTCTTTTCTAAAAAAAGTCATCACAACGATTAATTTTTTTTGTTCCATTTGAGAACGTGACCCAAGACTCCATCCCCCTTTGCAGCGGGGGGCCGGAAGCAGCAGGCTCCTTCCAGACAGCTGAAGAGCAACCAACATGAAGAGCAGCTGGGGGGCTGCTCCGGAGCACAAATGGGCCCCACTAGTCCTAAGAGGCCCTGAAGCCCCACCAAGTGTTTTGACCCACCCAACTGCATTCCAGAGGTTTAGTGTGAGCTCTAAGTACTCAGCTGAGCAAGGAATGAAGAACCAAGGCCCTGCAATGGGAATTAAAACTTTGTCAGCACGTCCCAACCATGCCCCTTCCCTCCCACCAGCTAAATTTTCTGAGCCACTGCTGAAGATGGCATCACCCTGACCGCACATCTTGCTGCTCTTCTGTCACCTGACTTTTCCCTGTGCCACAGCATGGTGCTTGTTGTCCCCTTCCCAGCTCTTGCTCACCCCAGGAGTGCAGAGGGCACCCCCACTCCTCCATCACAGTGCCGTCTGCCAGCACCTGAAGGGAGCCAGCTCAAAGCAAAGCACTTACCTGGGTGGAAGGATCCTCACCCCAAGGACTGTGCTTTTGGATGACCCTGGAAACACATCATTTCCCACAACAGAAAAGCTGGAAGGGATAGAAGAGCTGCCAGAGGCAGCCTAGCACCCCAGGAAGGGGAACTGACTCTATCTCCCTTCGCTCCTGGAAGGAGAAATTTAGAGAAGGGAAGGAAGAACTCAGGGCCCTGCCACATCCTTACAGGTGAGGCAGATGGAACACAGGGCATCTCAGATGCACCACAGAAAACACATGAAGCTTCTGGTGGCAAGGCTGACACTGCACAGACAAGGGTGCAAATGTCTCTGAGCACACCAGTCTGACAGAGGGCAACGCTGAAATGGGAAAGGAGCAGAGGACAGAAAGGCCAAGGTGAGGACAGAGACAGACACCAACATCTCCTCCCATCTACACCCCCCAAAAAGAAATCATACACATTGCACTCTGGGGAAGGACATCAAAAATATAAGTAAAAAAGAAAATAAAGACACTTATTTACTCAACCCCAAAGCATTGGTGAAATGAAGATACTTCCTGGGGTTACCTGGGGAAGGAAGCACGGACAGGGAGTGGGGGATTTCTGAAGCAAGGCTCAGCACTCTGTCTCCTGTGCAAATGCCTTGAGAGTTGGGCTGCCAGCACCCTCAGCAGGATGGTCCCCTCCACTCCCATCCCCTTCTCATGAGGGAGACAGAGGCACAGGGCAGTGACACGGCTGAGAGAAAGGCCATGGCAAGCCAAGAAGGAACAGAACCCAGGAGACACCAAATCCCCGACCCCAAACTAACCCTCTACAGCAGACCACCTTCAGAGCGGAGATTAGGAAGGCTGCACACGGGGCAGGGGGGGACGGTGAGATGGAGAGAAAGAGGGGAGAGGGAGGTTTCTTTTATTTTCATATATTTATATATAAAAAGTAAATAAGATCCCAGCTCTTGCGTGATTATTGGGCAATTGAAAAATGCAGCAAAAGCAAGCGACATTGGAGTAAAAGGATGCGCCAGGCAAGGAGGAAAAAGTCTTGTCAGAAGGTGGGGAAGGAGGCAAAGGGAAAAATAAGCACTTAGCCAAACACGCACTCCAGGTTTGTTACACCCCCCTGGGAAGAAGGACCTGGCTCCTGAGCAGCCCCACTAATGCCATGACCTGGAATGGGCAAAAGTGTGGGGGACTCGGGACACCATCCTTCAGCATGGCAACCTTTTTCTGCCAGGAGGTCCCCAGGAAGGTGATCATCTCCAAACGCTGGGAGCTGCCAAAGCCTCCTCTACAAAGAGGGGCTGGAGAAGGGAGTGAAATCCCTAGGAAGACTCAGCTCAGAGACAGCTCCTACCTGGTAAAAAGCATGATTGTGTGTTTTTTTGTGTTTTTGTTTTTTTTTTTTTTTTTTTTTATTTCGTAAAATCTCCCTGGGAACTTCAGTAAGAGGAGACCCAGATAAATGCTCCCTTTCTCTTTTGAAAACAGAAATTAAGCAGTGGCTCACCACAGCTGGGCCTGCTCACCACACTATTTCTGTTTGCCATCCCGAAAGGAGCTTGTATCTCATTAGCTTCACACCTCCCCAGTCCCACTCTGCTCAGTGAGAAGAGGGCACAAGACAGGAGGCTGCTGCTCCAAGTAAAAAGCTGTGGGAAGCACTGACAGAGCTCAATAGGCAAAGAGAGGAGAAAATTCCCAGGAGCAGCCCAGGCTATGGGAGGCATCAAGACATCTGTCACCCGCCATTGCAAAGCCAAGGGCACCAGAGAAGTCCAGGGAAGAAAAGCTGTCCAAGTGTTCCTGCCTGCCACCTTCTGTTCAGACACTAACATCTGGTAGCTTCTCTCTTCCTCCAGGCACTCCCACACACCAGATGAACACCCAGCAGACATCCCGGATGAGGAAGCCAGCACACAAGAGCTCCCTCTCGCTCTGAAGGAACGTTCAGGCAACTCTGCCCCACTACCCTGCAGCAAGCTGAAGCAGAAGGCTGCCCTACTTGAGCAGAGTCCTATCAGGGTGTTCATCTCCTCTTCCCATACCAAAGACTTCCAGCATTTGTTGGCCTCAAGCAGAGGGTTCACCTCACTCAGCAACACCTTCAGAGCACACAAGGCAGCTCTCTCATCTACCTCTAAAGATCCAGCCACTGTTGGAGAAGAGGCACTGGACTACATACCAATGGGACTCCGCTCTCTGTCCTGATGTGATGAATCCTATACAGAAAAATGTCACTCCCCACCTGATGCTGGAAGAAGCTAAGAGACCCTATAGAGGTGAGGTATATTTGCCTCCCAGGAAATAAGCCCATCGTGATTAATTCTGCTTGGATATAGGGGACGGAAAAGAGAAGAGACAGCAACTTGGCAGGAAAAGTACATGCCAACCCCAAATCTTAGCAGCTTGCTGTGCATGCAAAGTAAGTCAACTGTTTCCATGTTGATGGCCCAATCCACGTTCTGGCAGAACGTGACCGGCCATTTCTGAGGGCCGCTCGGCCAGAAAACCACTTGGAGACTCCACCATAGCTCACAGGAGAGGTGTGGGAGGGAAGGGAACTCACTCCAACACTTGGGAGGCAAGGACGGGAAAGGTTTGTAGACAGGGTTCCTCCAACATGCAACTTGCCTTTTCAGCTCAGAGATCGCTGCTTAGTCCTAGAATGCCTTTCCCTCCAGTTCAAGCAAGCCAAACACCATCCCAGACATACATGCTTCGATACTACAAAATACTCTCTTCTCTAAGGACCATCTAATACCACTACAGTTTGTGCAATCACTGCATTTATTATTAATTTTTAAACTCTCTCTCGCTCTCTCCCTGTAGAAATTTTTTTTAAAACTTTTCTTTTTTTATGCAAAACTAATCATTTCACTTTTTCCACTCCATCATAAAATCTCCTCTAAAAACACGACAACGAGAACAAACATGGCACAGACACAGAGAATATTTCCCTGTTTTTGTTGGGTTTTTTTCCTAGGGGTTATCAGAAAGGGAAGGGGATACTTTCAAATAAACTCCTCCCTCAATTCCATGCCCTTTTTAAAAGGCATGGATGAATCTTCTTTCCCATCTCCCCTCTAAGGAGCAAGGGCAAAAATTCAGAAGGAGGAGCATCACCCACGTGAATACGAAGGTAGGTTAGTCAGCCTCAAGTGTCTTGTCCACCTGAAGGAACTTGAGGCTGCTGCTGCATTCAAGTTAGCAAACCTCTAACTCAAAACAGCACGGGATCCTCATTTCGGATCCAGAGGTTCAGGGTTTGGTTCCCACCTGGTGACCCACCCAGGGAGGGATTTGTCACACAAGCAGGTGAGCTGTGTCTGCAAGCCGGATCATACTCCCTTCTTCCTCCACAGAGGATCTACTGCATGAGTTCTCTGCTGCAACAAGTCCTCTCATTTCCTCACTGCACAAAGAAAGTCCTTGCAGAGCATCCCTACAATGACCCACTGTTTTGTTCTTCACAGACAGTTCCCTTGCTTGTCACTCTGGAGAAAGGCAAAACCCCTTCAATTAAACAATTCCTGCCCCTTGCCCCCAAAGAACACCATACAAGAGACACTGGGGAAAAGAATTCTGCCAAGCAACACATCTTGGCCAAAACACATCAAGAATTTCCTATTAAAGTTCCCTTTTATCTCCCACTTAAAAGCTTCAATATTTTTTTCAGAACCTCGATACCACGAAACAAAACACATCACCACATACACACCAAACAGTAACTTAACAACCTAAAGTGACTGGCTGGTTTGCATCCACCCCACAATGCAGCTCCTCTTATCTTGTAGCCACAGATTAGTTCTTGTTCAGAAGGGAGAGGAAAAAGAGAAGAATCTCCTCGCTATTTTCCTAAGAAAGAGCTTTTCCCTATGCCTACAAACTGCTCATCTTTGAAGCTGCAGTCAAATGGATAGGCTATGCTAAAATAAGGGATCCTTGGGTGTGCCAGGCACAGGAAAGATGCAAAAAAAAAACCAAACTAAAAAAAAAACCAAAACCAACCCCCACAAAAAACACAAGCAGGTATTAATACAGACACACACACGAGTCCAACAAGTCATAGGAAGCCTTAGCTTGGTGAATGGATCAGGGAAGTCTCTTTCTCCCTGCCCCTAGCTTTAGCTGTGAATGAAAGCACATCCCCAAAGAGTCCACTAAGCTCTTTAATCAAGGAAAGAAAAAGAAAGAGGTGTACAAAGGGTGGTGCTAACAGCACCTGGAATCCCCCTCGGACTGTCTGCACAGACACCCAACCGCAACTGGTGTGAAATCAGTGACCCACAGCTTGAAATGCCACCTGCTATGAGACAAGGTTTGTAAGGAGGGCAGCAAAGATTTTATTACACCAACCCAGGCACTGGAGGAAGGGAATAGACAAGCTCTGGGCACAGAAGCCCTAATTAAGGTCAGAAGCCAGTCTATCCCTCTACCACTCTGATGACATCCCTTGGGCAGACAAATATTACTTCCCTCCCACAAATTGCCTCCCTTCTACCCTCAGATCACTGCAACCACAAAATCACTACTCCACACGAAAGCGGTCCTCGAAGCGAGCAGCTCCTGAGCATCCTTGTGTGAAAGCACCAGAGGGGCCAATTCCACTTGTGTTTACCCACTCAGGACAATGAGCCCTGGCATGGGGAATTTTTTCCACCCTTTTCACCTCTACAGCACGTTATGTAGAAGTGACACCCCTCTGCCCCATCCAGGGACAGGGCTGAAAGGGTGAGGTTCTCCCACCGATTGAACAGCACCTCTTTTCCTTGCCCCTACAGGCTGAGTCCTGTGAGAGCAGAGGAAGTAGAGAGCAAAGGAACGGCATTTCACCGTGAAGCTTAGGACCCATAGAGAAATGGAGCAAGCCAGAAACGGCATGCAAAGCAGAGCTTATTTTGGATTTGAACAAAGGTGGTCAGGGAAAGAGGGAGCTCGGGCAAAGAACATCAAGCTGTGGTCTTGCTCCCTCCTACTTGCTAGGGGTAAAGAGAAGGAATTTCTAGATCAGCTCACAGGAGCCTGGGGGAAGAGATCCCAGCACACATGCATATGGTGTGAGAGAGACAGGTATTTCTTATGAGCACCTTTGGTTGACAGTTGTAAGGGCTGTTTCAGATGCTGAAAAGACAAGAGGGGAAACCTCTTCCAGGCCACCCACCACAGGGAGGGGAGAGCGGGAGAAGCAAAAGCAAGCAGGAAGAGCAAATGACCTGCCTTAGCATCCACCCCTCCCTCCTTTGGAGGGAGCAAGAGGAAGCAAAGAGGGTCGGGGGAAGCTTACACACAAGGCAGGAGACCAGCCTCACCTGGCTGGGGCAGCATCATGCTGTTGGCGTCATCTTCCCCAAGACTGAAGGGTGGATGCACAGCCCACTCCCACTTCCACCACAGAAAGGCCAGGGAAGGGCATTTCATGCCCTCTCCCCTGAGCAAGTGCAAGTGATGAATATCAGGAGGAAGATCTGAAGGAGGAAGCGGATTCCTCTTTTCTTCCCTTTCTCCTGCAGAGCTGAGCAAGTTGGAAGATGCAGGAGAAAGGGAGGGACTAGGGCACCTGAAAGCACCCATACAACTGCCAAGGTAGCACCAATAGTCAAAGGAAAGCGGAAGCCAATATGGGGCATATGCCGCATGGGGCACCCCCACCACCCCAGCTTTGTCTCAAGCACCTTCCACGCATGACACTTCACCTGCCCTTCTTCCCCTCACTCTGAGGGCATCTGGATCAGCAGCTGCCATGAGGACAGCAGAGGAGAGGGCAGATCCAGGCCACAGGCCAAGAGGGGGAAGGACGGCAGGATCGTACTCATAGCAAGGGGGAAACATAGGAATGGAAGAGACTGCATGCACATTGTGGGAGAAGGTTTGGAGGACGTGGGCAAGGGCTCCAATCCTCTTACATCCTTCCCTCAAGGGTCTGGAGCTCCTCTTCAGTTTTTGTCAAAGATGGAAGGGTAATGAGGAAGAGCAGCACCTTCCTCACCACCTGCACAGGCGCACAGACACATGCTCATCCATCCCTCAGTCCCAAAGGCTCCACTGCCCGTTGGACAACACCACATTCAAGGACAAACAATCACTCCCCAGCCCCACCACAACCCTCCCTGCCTCCTCCCAGCGGCACTAACACCCAGGAACGGGGTGTGCTCCCACACCCCCACTGACATGCTTCCGGCCTCCGGGCAAGAGGAAGTGGGCAGAAGGAAAGGAGGAGGAAGGGTGGCAGTGAGGGCAGAGGGACAGCCAAGGGGAGAAGGAGAGAATTAAGGACAGCCATTCACACTACGACTTCTCGCAGGTAGAGTTCCCCCCATGCCCCTGGAGTGGGGGGACCTGGCTGCTCACTTGCTGCCTCCTCCACCACCACCACCTGCCGCCACCTTCTCAAAATCCTCCGCGTTGCAGAACTCCTTGATGGTTACGGTGAGGAGGTTGCTGGTGACATCCGTGACCACCACGTTTGAGCAAGGGGACATCTCAGGACGCCAGTCGCCGGCCTCCTGCTCTGGGTCAGAAGAGGAGAGGGACAAGGAGGGCGTCTGCCCCCCGCTGCACCCTCCTGAGGGAGAACGCTTGCTGGTGGCAGCCGACTCGGGTGGGATTGAGAGGTCGAGGACCTCTGACTCACGCCAGTCGGGGATGGCCGGGCTGAGGGTCTCAGGGAGCAGCTTTGGAGGGGAATCATCTGGGTCAGAGGAGGAGTGGGGAGCGGGTGATGGGCAGCCAGACGAGCTGGAGCTAGGAGCATCATAGGGGGTGGAGCCCATAATGAGCCCACAGGGGGCTGCCTGGGAGCCCTCTGCCTCCCCCTTGCCCTCCAAAGAGGGGGTAGGTGCAGCAGACGGCTTATTGTAGAGGGAAAAGGTGCCAAACTTCATGTGGCGGATCTGGGTGCGGAGGACGCTCTCGCTGAACTTTTTGCTCTTGCCAATGACACGGTTTCGGGACGGGATCTTGGGCCGAGCCAGGCCCCCGGTCCCGTTGGCTGGCTTCCCACCTTTGTCAATGACTTTGAGGTTGAGGATGATGCGGCTGCGCTTGGGCTCGCGGGGTTTCACCTTACGGTTGATGATGCGGACGGTCTCCGAGAAGGGGGAGACGGGAGGACGAATGCCAGCGCCACCGCCCACGCTCCCGCTGTTCTGGGGATCTGGACGGGGCAGGGGGCGCCGGGACATGCGGTGGCATCGCCGGATGTCTTTCTTGAGCCGGTGCACTGCGGCGCTGGAGTGGAGCTTGGGAGAGGAGGTACTAGAACCAGGCTTGACAGAAAAGTGTACATCCCCAATGTGGAGGGCCTCCGCTTGGGCCCGAGCCTGCGGTGGTGGGGAGAAAGAAAACAAACAGCGTCAGAGAGGCAGCCTAGGTGCAGCCAAATCTCAAACCAGGCATTGCTCACCTGAGGCCAAGCACTCACCAGCAATGCTGTGTCACATTTATACCCAACATTAGTGATAAGCACGGGTACACACCTACAGGCTGCTGACAGCTGTGGCACGGCCCCCAGACAGGCATAAGGCAGTGTTTGCATCCTTTTCAGGCATCTGACATCTCCCAAAGCTGTGCTCCTGTTGACACATGCTTTCCCCAGGGAAAAACTGCCAATTCCCCATTCATGTTTCACGGTTACATTTAGTGGTCTCCAAGGCCCTCCCAGGTCATCATCATCAGATGTACACAACCCAACACTGTCAGCCAAACAAGCCAGCATCGTCCTAGACACTGGGGCTGTTAGTGCTGAGTTAGCACGCAAAATCACACACTAGTCCCAAGACTGGGGATTGTATCTTGTACAACATGAGTACAAGAGAGGACGAGTAATCCGTTCAGTTTCCTCTTTTCCTCCCACAGCCAGAATCATCTCTGGAAAGCATGGCAGAAGGGAGTCTTGAGGAACAAAGATGGAGGCAGGTGAGAGTGGTCTGATGGAGTTGTCTTAGCTAAACACAAGAAATGCAGAGATCTGAAGCTCATTTCTAACTAGGGCCACAAGCAAGTCATTCATCCTTACTGTGCTGTGGGAGCAAGGTCCAGTGTTTAAAGCCAGAGATTAGGCCAGCTGGAATCCAAGTCAAGTTTTAACTGCATCTCCAAAGAAGGGATTGCCTTGTCTCTTTAAACACCACACTTGTTTGAAACCTAGTACTGGACCAGAGCAGGAACAGCACAAGTTCAGCTGCGCTGTGCCAGACGTCCCCAAGAGCCAGGCCAGGAGAGCAAGACTTTTAAGCTCTTCTGGTACTTGGAGATAGTTCCAAAACCTGCCCTGGATCATGCACCAGAGAGAGGAACATTTTCTGGCAGCAGGAAGAACAGTTTCATTGCTAAGCTGGTGCTGTATGACCTGAAGACCCTGTGGGCATGGAAACCCAGAGCGCATTCTTACATCACACCCCACCAGGGCATTGTTGCTTGTAGAGCTCAGCCTCCCACCTGCACCCTGCTGCTGGCCCAAATCAACGCGCGTCCATATTCCCTCTCAGCAGTGGTGACAGGTAGGAGTCAAACGGGCCTGGAGGGGACAGGGGAGCCCCCCTGTGATTTCCCGTCCAGTGAGCAGCTTCCCCCACCTCGTGGGCACAGCAAGAACTGCAGTGCTAGAAGATGACAGCTGCTTTTCCTCCCCGACTTTTCCATCCCGTTGCCCCTTGCACACGCCAAGATCAGGATGGCTTCTTGCCAGCTAAGAGCTTAGCACTCAACTCCATCTCCTTTGTCACCCTGCAGGCTGTGCCTCCTACCAGAGAAACACCCAGGGAAAAAAATGTGCGTGTAAAGGCAGGGATCTAACAGATCTAAGCAAGGGGCCCAGCCAGCCCCTGCACAAAAAGCTCAAAGCCCTGGCCTCACAGCCTCAGAGCTTTGCTGTTGCCCAGTGCCCCACTTCTTCCACCGAGGTCCCTATGGGAACCGCAGAAGATCCCAAACGAGCGGAGAATGCAGACGTGAAGACATTTTGTTCCTCTCTGGCTAACGCTGGATGATCATGGATGATCAAGTACTACTTGTATCCTGGCTTACAAACAGCTGCAAAAATTAGTCCTCCTTCTCAAGCTGTACATGAAAACACAGACTGAAGGCTCATCCAGACCAGGAACTCTGTGTTAGCTGACTGACAAAGAAACAGGGACAAGTTGGCACAACTGCCAAGGCAGGCACAGACACTCTCGACATTAACAAACAGGGCTGTTTCCACCTAGCTAGAGGTAAGTGTCCCCAGCACACACAAACCCAAACACATTCTGCTGTAGCAGGAAGCATCCCAGTGTCCAGCTGGTTTCTCTTTGCTCAGCCTTGTGCATTGCTCCATGGCCCAAACTGCTGAGGAAATAATTTGACACAGTTCCTATTGCAGGCATCCTACCGGTGGAGGCACAGCAGTGGCAGCAGATGAACTCCCAGCGCCACGTACCATCTCTCCCTATCCCATCCCATCTCATCAATACATAACTTGGAGACACTGCAGACCCTATCAGGAGGTCACAGGCACAGGCTGTGCTCGCTCCCTCTCCTCACACGTCCCTCTGAAGCAGATGGCAGACACAAGGACAAGCTACAGTTTGCTTTCTGACATTACATATCAGCACAACCTGGATTAAATTTATTCTTCTTTTCCCTCCCCTTCCCCATCACAGCTAGCCCTTCCAGCACTGATGCTGGTCTCTCCTAGTGCCAACACTGCACATCTTTCAGATTAATTCCTTACCCTGTAATCATGCCTTGGAGTGAGTTCTGCCCCCTCTGTGCCATTCTGCTTCAAGTCAAATCTAATTGCCACCTTCCATCAGTACCACCATCCATCACCCATGGGAAAGAAGGCAGCTTCCCACAAGGGTGGGGGGGAACAGTCACAAACACCCTCGGTTTCCTTGTACATCCCAAAATTCCTCAGCCGTGCTTCCCATCAATCACATTAAATCATGATGCTGGGATGGTCACTGCCTGGCCACTTCAACAGTCCTGCTGATTTTACTTTCTCTGCCTGTGCACATTAATCAGCTATTGTCCTGTTCTGACAGAGGGACCGGTCTTGGTTTTGCCCTTGAACAGCAGTTAGTGCAGAGCCCTGGTGCAGGGCTGGGACTTTTCCAGTGTGTCAGAACCACTAGGTCTCCTTTACTCGTTAAGTGTCTGTATTTCCAGTTACTTCTGGGGTACTTCCTCAAGGCTGAAGCTTCTTCTAACTCATGTTTCAGCTGTTTGTGTTTATTAAATTCCAGTTTCAGTAGTCTCCAGATAGATTGCAAGCAGCATCAATACCTTTGGCCAGATAATGTTAAGAGAGAGGATAAGCTGAGACCCAACAGTCCTCCCCCCGTGCTACACTACTATCCCCAGTGACAAGCTTCAATGCAAGTTCCAAAGAGCAATATGCAAATATTCAGATTACCTTGAGATTGTTTTTCCAGGTAAGGTTTCAAGAAAAATAGTATCAGATGCTTTATCTAAGACCAACCCCCAGAACCCTCTCACTTGCAATGCTCAGTACTCCTACCACAGGATCAGGTTTATTCAGACATCAACTATGCAAACTCATGCCTTCACTGCAGAGGACAGCACATTTCCTGGGCTCTCCTTCTCCTCCTTCCAACTTTACATTAAGCGACTTGCTACCTCTGGTTTGGAGAAGACTCAGCATTCAGTTTTATTGCTGGAAGTGCACTTCTCCCTGCTACAGATCCATTTCTCGATCACACTCACAAGCCATATGAGCATAAGGTCTTTGAAAAAAACAAACCTATTTAATCCTTTCAGCTGTGTCACCACAGTTTTCTACTTGGCTCACAAGTTTTCCAAATGGAAGCTACCTCTCCGGGTTTTGCTGTTTTCACCCGCAGGATGCGCTCACTGCTGAAGAGGTACTCAGCATGTATACGGAGTAATTCACTTTCTGCTTACAGCTCAGCCTACATCAGGATGCAGCTTCTGGAGGCTTGCTGCAGTGCTCTGTCACGAGAGCATGCCAATTGCTAGGATTGCTTCCCTTCCCCCTCTTCCCTTCTGGGATACGTATCACCTTTATTTATCTTGTACAGCTCTCCCTCATTGCCTCTGGGAACTGGTGTATCTCCCCCATTCCCTACTATTTCTGAATAAATGTCCCTTGAGGCCCAGAAAGCATATTTGTTCATTTATTCCCTTAACTCACTGAGGCACACAAGCACCTACACGGACACGTGCTTAGAAAGGCCTCTCTTACCTGACTTGTATCAAATCTCTCCATTTGGAAGAAAAAAACCAACCAACCAAACAAAGACTGTGTAGGACAAAATGGATTTCTCGTTAATTATTTCAAAATCAAGCCAATTCCAGTAGCACTGCTGCACCATAGCAGCACAACTCTCTCATAAATTACTGGGTCGGCTTTGTCTTTTATTCTCCACCTGCATTCCCACAGTCCTTGCTCCAAAGAGCATTCGCAAGAGCTCTTCTTTCCCCTTTTTGGCTGCCATTCTGCCTTTTTATCACCCTTTTTCTTCTGCAGTCTTCCAAGTGACAAGGCAAAAGCAAGCTAGTTCACAGCACAGTTCTCCCAAGCAACACTGCCATAAACTAAAGTTTCCCTCTGGTTGGGGAACAAAATGCTACAAAGGGGAACGGTCTGTTTTCAAACCACTCGGGGATAATTTACGAACAGGGAGGAGATCAAAAGAAACCCAATTCCAACTTCAGAGTTCAAGAAAGGGCGAAGCGACAGAGCACCACGCTGCTCAGCCCCTTCTTCCCCCGCTCTCCCACTAAGAATCTCCTTTACTCTGTTCTCCCTTACTTCTTCCTTCCCATTAACCTTCTCCACCCTTGTCCCCTTAGTATTTATGGCCACCCTGACTAAGGGTCTTTGCCAGCCACCCACTGAGCTTGCAGATCGGGCTCTGCCTCTGAACAGCACTTGCTCGACTTTATTAGATGAGTTGGTGAGTTTTGCATTCCGCACAGCAGAGTGCCTAAGGAAACGCAAAATAAAAAGAGCAAATAGAGCAGGAAAATAACAGGAAGATCACTACAGCATGTGCTGTATCTCTTTCTAACCTCACACCAGCTTCCACTCTGACCCGCAGCCTAAGGGCCTGTCCTCAATGATGACTTTCTGCCAGACACCAAAGTGCAAGGTAAGAGCCTTACGTACAGCGCTGCCTGTTTCAGACCAAGGACTCCACTGCCCACCGCTCAGCACAAGGCTGCAGCATACCAGCAGCCTCCCAAGAATTACAACCTCCCGCCAAGCCTGATCTCAGCTGTGGGAAAGTTTGCCCCTAGTATGCAGAGGATAAAGACCCACTTCCTGCCCAAAACTTCGCAGTCCAAGTTTGCAGGGGTCGCTTTCAGCATCGGCCATCTTGACAGTGAAGTTACAAAGTCCGGACTGTAATTTGCCTCTGCAGTCTGATCGAAAGGGCAAGTGTTAGAAACAGGAGCCCGGCTTACAAAGGCAGCAGGTGGCCGAAGATGCAGCTTTTCAAAGCTTTTCCAAAGGCGTGGGCCACTAACCTGCTGGAATGCTTTCTGCAAATCCCTCTGGGTGCCTATCTGCAACTTTTGAGAACTAATCCCAGGATAAACCTAGCCTCGACCGCAAGCTAAAACACCCACACAACCCAAGGGACAGAGCGGCGTATCAGGGCACTTATTTTGATGCCATCCTGGAGACTCAGAAGCCTAAGTTTAAGCACTGATACACATGAAAAATCCTAGCGAGCCACCAAGTTGAGGGCAGATTAGTCTACCAAAGCAGTCCTAGGCCAGACTTCTGCTTAAAAATCATTGCAACCAGATCTAATCTGTTCAGTTAACAGATCAAAAAGAATATTGTTCTAACTGCCAACTCCAAATACTCCCTCTGGGATACAAGAATCAAATTTCTTCCCTTGCTTCCGAAATTCTCACTGGTGAGAGATTCTGCAGCTGAAAGAACTGAAAACACTGTTAGCGAGGCATGAGGCAGTCCCACTCCTCCCATATCAGCACCGGTGCTGTGGGGCTGGCAGAGGTCAAACGTGCATCCTCAGTGGGTCAGGACCGAGAGGGAGGCAAACCATCGCAGCATCTCTGCCACAACTCCACCCACGGCTGTGTTGACTGTCGTTTGCCTGAACGGAGCGCAAACAAGTTCAGATAGGGCTGGCTGAGATAGAGTTACTTCTTGTTGCCTGGCCTGGGGTGTTATTTTTAGGGTAGGATCCGAAGTCACAGAGGAACAGCAAGTCAGAGCGTTAACAGTTCCTCCAGCTCTGCTTCCCAGAGGTGGAAACCAAGCGGCAATGGAAGCGCTGTGGCCTGCCAGCCTCTCCCACAATGTGGCACCAGCCTTCATGAGAGTTAATCTTGCTCCCCATCACGATCCACCTTCTACAAAGTAGTGAGCCAGCTCCACAAACCTACAGGTTTTCATTACTGTTTGAGGAGCTGGCAGAAGGAAGATGTGCCACAGAAACGTGTCACCGACGTGATTCAAAGGATGCTGTTGAATAATTCAGGTTCCAAGTTTAGGGGGGTTTTAAAGGGCAAGGGGAAAAGAGAAGCAATGAGTAGGTTTTGAGTTTGGGGGTTGGTTTTGGTTGTCTAGATGAGTGAAAATGACTTTTTTTTAAAATGAGTAATATGGTAATGGATTTTGCCATATCACATTCAGAATCAAAACCAAAAGAAACCGATTACACATAGCATAATCACTTCTCTACAGCTCTGAACAGTATCAGGTGTTACAAATACCAGCATTTTTTAGTTCAGGCAGATAACTATTTTAAGCTGGTGGTTTCCCTTTAAGTGTTCCTCTGCATTGTTGGAAATCTAAACACAAGGGTTACATTTAATGCATGACTGCCAGAAAGAGAAAAGCCAACTAGTCTGGTTTCCCTGAATATAGTGTAAGAGGTAGTACATATCAGATATGTTTGTAATTCTCAGTCTGCAGATACATAACACTGTTAGCAGAAAAACAGGCAATGAGGAAGGACAGTTCCATCAGCAGGACTTTCCGAGGATTACCACAGTCCCCTGGGTTTTATGAAGAGCATCGGAATACGCCTGTTCCTGCATTTCTTCCGTGTGCTTCGTTATGTCCTCTCAAAGCAGAAAAGAGGTGACACCCTACCCCTCACTACTCTTTCCAGGGCTCATGCAGTTAAAAGTGCTGCGCTGACTTGAGTAAAGCTCCTGCTGCTGCCAGGCAAAGGAAAGTATTAACCTGTTTCACAGATGGGGAAACACACACAAAGGCTAAATGACTTGCCCAAAGCCACAGGATGACTTGGTGATAGCGATGCCTTACCACAGGGTCCACACTGGCTGTTCCAGGGCTTTATAGCAGAATAAAACCAGGGAAGCTGTGGATTTGCTCATCTGTCTGAACTGTACAAAGCTGTGTTCCTTCTATGCTCATTTGAATGCCTGAGATTGTGACAGTTGGAGAGGAAGAGGGGGGAAGAGGGGAATAGAACAAGGTGTTTTGTCTGTAAACTAATAAATACACAAAGCTCACGTAGCAGTCACGTAGCTGCTGGTGCTTTTAAAATGAGAAAGTAAAAAATAGAGGGAGGGCCTGCACTAGGGACTGTCTTCCTTGCTCCTCACTGCCACGAAGCAGAGATGCTATGACAACATCTTCTTGCAGAGATGCTGAGTCTATCAGAGGAGAACTGCAAACTTCAGCTGCCATCCTATGCAGAGGTGAAACACTCCTCCTCGTCCTCCTCCCCTTCACCCACTCCTCCTGCCCTCCACAAAAGCAAAACATGCCCGCAGTTTACAGATCAAAACATGAACCCTTCATGAAACTCCCATGGAGCACCTACATCCTGAAACACAATCGGAGGAGTACAAGTGGCAGCGGGATTCCCGCCTCAGCTGTCTGACCGCTCAGCGTGCTGCTAAGTTGCAGGGCATGGGCTGGATGGAACAGGCTGCTGAAGGAAGAGGGAGCAGGGCCGGCTAGCTCTCCACTGCGGCAGCAGAAGGCCATGAGAGGGAGAGGATATTGGAAAAAGAGATTGCAGCCTCACCATGCACATCTGCGTATGCCGATCGTCCTGCTGAGGCACCCGTCGCACGCACACTCGCTCTCCCCTCACACGCTTCTGTGCCTCTGCCCATCCTCCCCCTTTCCTGTCGGTTTTCCCCGCGCTCCCAGAGCCAGGCATCAGGCACAAGTCACTTGAAAGTCCAGTCCTTCCAAGGGCATGCACCGGAAAGGTTTGAGAGACATTTGGCTAGGCCCAAGTTATTTAAATAAGAGTTACCTTCAGCAGAAAAGTTTTAGGTTTAGGTCCTCTCTTCTTGGGCCCGTACAGCTCACGCTCTCGTTCCCTTTAGGGAGTCAAATTTGTCAAGAAGTTAAAACTTTTCCCAAAGGAGAAACAGAAGCATACAAGTTTGATTTTAAAAAAATAAAAATAAAAAAAAAGATAAAAAAAGAAACAAGGGGAGCCTGGACACTCTTTCCCGCTCGCCCACCCAAAGCCAAACCTGCTGCTGCAAGCGGACCCAGTCCTGATGAAACCCGAGTCAGAAAGTTACTCCCTTTCATCCCGTACTCCCTGCACATTTT
>JAWMRA010000041.1:49277180-49298701 GCA_035584735.1 Pseudotriccus pelzelni | reverse complement strand
GCCCTTCTTTTCACTTAAAACAAGGGCGGCAGCCGCCTCTCCGCCCGCTGCAGAGGCACCGGCACCCCCCCCCCCCCGCCAGCGGGGAAACAGGCAGCCCCAAGGCACCTACCAATGGCAAAAATCAGCAATAAACGCGCTTAAATCCTTGTTATCTTTATTTTTTTGGTCTATGTTTGGCCGGCGTGCACGTGTGTCAGCATAAGGTAAAGGTTTTGTGCCAGTATAAGGTCCAGTTTTTGAGCCAGTATAAGGTACTGCAAGGTAAATGGGCCAAGCGTGCTACATAAACCTGTAAAAAACCCAGAAAAATGTTAAGTCACTTAGAGGAATTTCCTGCTCTGACTGCTTCTGCAAAAACCCTAATTAATTTGCAGTGTGCTTTACACTCTCTTGCAGGTGCTATAAAGACAACGAAACAAAAAACTCAGTCAAAAATCATTCTCTGGGACTCAAAATGGAAGCTTACAGTCCTGCAGCTGTTGTCATGTGGAGCTCAGGGTCCTCCGTTACCTGGAGGTACCACCTGGCACAGCCCGTTCTCCTGCTTTAATTCTCACCTGCTTTTTGGGTGAGGAGGGGCATTTCAGATACCCTCTGGAAAAAGCAGGAGCTGTGATGAGGGCCACAGGCAATGTCCAGCCTGCTTTTGCTGCTCTTTTTCAACCCACCATGGTCTCAGCAGGTACCTACAGAGCACTGGCATTCCTCTGTTACCTGTTCCTCAGCTGGCCTGCCAGAAAGCACTCACAGCCCCTGTGGCCTTCACTAACCCTTCCTCTACCTGTACTCACCTTCCCTTTCCACCTCCGGCTCAGGGGTTTCACCAAGAAGGAGGATATTCCAGAAACGGCTATATTATGGCTATAATATCAGCATTAGCAGGGATGGAATTCCCAAAGTCAAGACAGGCAGGTAGGAAAACGAATGCTTTCCTCACTACCCGCGATTCAGCCAAGATCCGTCTCAGTGTTTTGTTCTTTCTCACCTTAGCAGCTGAAATGTTGCAGCCACCACAAGCTCCCTGCCTAGAGGAAAGCTGACTCAGGAGAGGACCTAATCCCCACCACCGCATCCCCATTTGAAGGGGGGTGAACAGAGAGATTGCTGAATACTGACAGGGACACTGATAATTCTGCATTTAGGTCATACCCCTCGCTTGCAGAATAGGCTGTAAGAGGCCCGTTTTCAGGTGTTTGGCTTCATGGACCGGGCAAGAGCTAAAACCTGAGACTCTCACCTAGACTGGGACAAGTTCTTCTGAACTGCCCTGTTTCCCCAGATGCCACTTATTTTAATCTCAATTCTTCATACACTAGAAGGTGACTTCAAAAGAGCAAGTCCATCACACCCATTGTGTTTTGCTTTTCACTTTTTTAACTTTGCACATTAGGTGTTCATTACCACCATCCACATTTAAATTAGCGTATTTGTTACTGTTTGCTTTGTTTCAACAACTGCTTTGACACTTGTAGCTGAGCGTCAAGTAGCTGAACCTTCAACCAGCAATATCATCCACCTTAAAAAGCAGCCACCCCTAAAACCAAAAGGGGCAAAAGTCCTTACATTGCTACACAAACACATGTGCAGCAGCCAAGACTGGTGGCCTTGTCCCCCAACAGACATATGGGTCATGGACAGCACACCTTGTCTCAGGGCAGGAGCACAAGGCACCCCTGATCCATGGACCAAAAGAGGCAGTAGCATTTCAGAGAGTTCCATGTGATCTTTCTAGTTATTTTCTCCTTCCACCTGTTAGCAGAACTTTCCAGCCTCAGCGACTGCTCAAATCACTGCAAGCTGCCATTGCACAGGTATTGCCTAACACTTTCATCTAACTTCTACTCTCACAAAGCAAAATAGTAGCAGAATATCCAGCTGCTCAGGGCATTGTTGGGCGTTTCCTTTGTTTCATTCACTTTTCCAGTAAAACGCTTAAAAAAAACCCCAAAAACACCCGGGAAGATGGCTCTTCCAGAAGAGCTATTGTTCACTACAGACACTGGAATAAAACATTTTTCCGGCACCTCGCTGTCTGGAAGACCCTGGTGCCACAGGATACACCGTAGCACTTCTTGCTGCCACTGAGAAGCAATAAGCTTTGGAGAGGCAACAAGACTTTTCTCACCAGAACCACTGCCCGGCGGTGTACAGGAACACGAGGAGAACAGCAGGTGCAAGAATGTTTTTATGTATCTTTTAAATGGCACTTGATAATGGCAAACTCACCTGCTCAAAGCCAGTAGCTGCCTCCAGGCACATTTTCTGTGGACCTGTCAGGAATAGCAGTGCTTATCTCCATGAGAACAGCTCCAAGGGTCGATCAACTGACTCGGGTGCTGTTTGCTCCAGGGAGGTCACTGTCAGGAGCGGCAGATTTTGGTAAGGAAACCCCAGGAGCAGGCGCAACTGCGTGCACCTGGGCACTCTATGGTCATGCACATGGGCTGAGATTTCACTGCTGCCAAGTCTGGAACACACGCAAGCAAAGGCAGATCCCTCAGAGCTGTCCAAGTACCTCCCCACGCACCAGGTACAGGTGGCTCAGCGTGGCCCAAGCAGTGGTCAGAACAACTGTCCCTCCAGCCCACTAACTTTTTGATGCAGCAGAGAGAGGACAAGGCCTGTGGGGTTTGTGCTGTGCCTACACTGCTGGGGTGCTAAGATATCCCCGGGCCCAAAGCAGTCCCAGCTGCCCAGGCTGCCGCTGCATTACACAAGTCCCCCACGTTTATCGTGTTCTTGAGTCAAAAACTGTGGTTTGGCGAGCAAAATGCTGGAAAGAGAAGGACCAAGAACAGGGAAGAGGGCACTGTGGCACTGAATGGACAGGAGGTGACTGCCATTGCAGGGGTCACTCATACTGCATTTCACCCTGTGCTTTTCAGAGAACACCGAGCTGCCCAAACGGTGTGGTTTCCCCTTTTGCCGAGTGCTCTTGTTCTCAGGCCTCCAAAGGGGAGAGCTGGGCAAGGCAAGCCGGCTGCACTGCATGGATCGGAGGGGTGGCATAGCAACAGATTATTAAAAAATAGAAGTTCTGCCCAGATTAACCTTTAATCCCACCAACACATGCATGCGAAAGGACAAGCTGTTGTGAGTTTCTACTGCCAGCCAGCCTCTGCAGCATTGGCAGGGGTAGGAAGACACAACCTCCAGAGTAGGCTTTTCCGTAACTCTGCACTGCAGTTTCTTCCAACTTCACCTGACTCACTTGCTGCTGCTGCTGCCAGAGAGTAAGTGGCTGGCTGGAGTCCTGCTCCAATGCCATCACTCAGCTCCAGCCGCCCGGGCTCAAGGCAAGCATGCTGACCGTGCTTTTGTAACATGGGGAAAACCTAATCACACTGCCTTGAGCCATGACCAACTCAGGAAATGCACCCCATCCTCCTCTGCTTTCGCTCTGCGTTTCTGTGACTCACGTCACAGCTGTGCTCAGGTGCAGGGCTCACCCCCACCTTGCCTCTATTACAGACATCTCGGGCAGCCCCATTCACTTGCTGAGGTACCTCCATAAACAGCTTATCCTCCCCCTCCACAGAGGATGGAGAGGGACATGCCTCGAGGGAGCAAGTCAGACACTGAAGTGGACTAACTGACATTTGGGATTCTCTCCAAGGAGTATCAGCAATTCCAGTACTCAGGCTCCTCAGCTAAGCCCTGCTTTACCTGGAGTGAACCAGGGGCCAAACTCTGCTGAGGAGCAGCTTTGCTGCTGAAGAGGTTCCTGGAAGTCCTGCAGGAAAACCTACTGGAGGCTTTGGCTTGGAGGAAAGCTGCTTCCCTGCTGGCAACCAGTGTGGAACGTGCCTGGCAGCCCAGGCCTTGCCTCAGACTTTCTCCATTCCCACAAGAGACACATGATACCTGGCACACCAGCACTCTCCTGGTGCTGACAGAGCTGTCCTGGCACCGCAGCCTTGTGCAAGGATGTACAGAAATCCCTAAAACCAGAGCAGCAGTCACCCTGACATCGGTGTTCTCCTCTTCAAATTATAATCCATCAAAGACCAACCGTCCCAGGTCACCTCTGTACAGCTCTAACTTACCCAGTGGGTTAAAAATTAATAAAAACCTGACCTCCTCCAGTCAAAGTAATGAGTAATGTCAGAAACAGCCTTTTGCAGGCTCCATTCTTCATCGATCCTTTTTTACTGATCTTTCTCACGCATGCACGCACATTTTCCATTCTTTTTCCAGCTGCACTGCATGTTTATACCAACAGAAGTGACTGGCGGAAAATAATTCAGCTGTAGAATTAAAGCAAGGGGAGGTAAATGACCACACAAACAGACCAAGAGGTAAATGTCAGTTCTCATATTTAATATTTTAATAATTTTGTTTGCAACATTTACCACATAAATCATCTAAATAAATAGATGCTGTACAGTCTCTTATCCATATCAGTACAAAAATAAAACCACACTTTGTGTCAAATTATACTTGAGCTTGCCCTCCCTTTGCTATTACAACCTCCTTTTATACCACATACTTGCTCAGAAAAGGCATTATACTCTGATTGGTTTGTTTGGAATTGGTTTACTCCCTATTTTCCCCCCTCCCCAAATACATTCAATTAGTCTGTACAAAAGCTAGAAGCTCATTCTGTGCAAAAGGAAGCTTTCTGTGTGCAAAGACTCCGATACTCTAGCGCGCTGACGGGAACAACAGCAACTGAAGAGACAGGAACAAAAATATCGGGGACCCTCCCCTCTAACTGACCCTGTCATCCCCCATCTTCCCCCCCCTCAACAGAAAGGGAGCACACCAAATCAGTGTGCAAAAGAGCCTGAACGATGCGCGTACGCTGAAGGAAAAGGTTGGTGCTGAAAACCCAGTGAGATAAACTGGAGTGTTGTCCCCCCATGCTGTAGAGCTGGCTAGGTAAGGACTCTCCCCTTAGGCTGCTCAAAAGGTTCTTGAGATACACAGAACAAAAGCTTCATCTAAATTATTTTATTTCTTTTGTTGCCATTCTGTTGGAGATGAGGTGAGGAAACGGCCTCTAGAAAATTCCAGCAGCTCCTGAATGAAGCTCCTGGTTCACCCTCCCTTCCTCTCTCCACTCCCTGCAAAACGACAGACATCTCCCTGTTTCTCAATTAAGCTAATAAGGTGCAATTTTTCAGACAGGAAACCCTGTGAAGATGGAGCTGGAAGATATGGTCATAGTTCCAGACTAGGACCACACCAACCAAAACTCAACTTTTTTCCCTTTCCTCAGTCAAAGGAGGTGGGGAGGGAGGAAGCCAACCTGCACCCCAAAGGCGAGTGAGGGACTTAGCAGGTCTCTCCCACTCCCTCAGGGAGCCCTCCGTTCCTTGGCATGGCAGAGCACGCTCCCCTCCAGCCATGGGAGGGAGGCAAAGGGCTGGGTGGCAGCTCTGGAAAAATGATAAGGAGCAGCCAGCAGCCTGAAACAGATACATCCTTTGCTTTTCAAATGCCACTTTTAGACAGACGATAAGGAGTACTTAGCACTCCTAGTGCTTTGCATTTCCAAAGTGCTTCAAAACATACTTCAGATTTAAAAAGCAAAAAAAAAGCTACTTAACATTTTGACAGATTTGCAAAAAGCTTCTTCGTGCTGACACTACATTTTCTGGTTAAAAAACCAATAATAATAAAAAAAGGTTTTTCCACCTCCTCCTCCAAAATCCCCCTCCCAGCCAGAACTCTGCTACCCCGGTAAAGAAATAACCTGTGACAGAGGTTCCGAACAGTCTTAGGAGTTCTCCCTTTCAACATCTCACTAGCACTCTCGAAGAAGAACCCCTACCACCTTTGCAGGGCAGCCCACAGCAGACAGAGGCAACCTCAGCAGCCAGGCTTCTACCCCAACCCGACTTTGTAGCAATCCATCCCCTCCTGTCAGCCCTTACGTACTCTCACTGAGCTCTGCACCTCTTTACAACTCCCAGTTAACTAGGGATCATCTCCTACAAATTTATTATACCCTTCAGGAAAACCTTTATGACAGGTATGGCAAAAGTAACACGTGCCTTCTACCTGTATGTGCCAATGCTATGCATTCCCATGTAGAAGTTACCGTATGCAAGCTGTTTACGTACACATCTCCCTTGCATTCCCAAATGGTAGAAGACAGATATATAAATGTAGCAATCACCACCTCCTCTCCACAAGGCCCTCGCAGAACTCCAACAGCAGATGCAAGGGATCAGTTTCACTACAAGTTCTTTGTTTCCAACACACCTTCTCTCTCAACTCACCAGCTCACCCAAACGCCTGTCCTCAATCACCTAGTGAGTGCAACTCTGAAGCAACTCTATCCCTTATCTTCCCTGACTGGCAGCTGCCCCTACTATCTTCCCAGAAAGGCCCACTGCCCTCTTCTTCCTTGGCTGCAGGTAAGCCAGGGAGGAAGAGAAGATGAACAGATACCAACTAACTTTATAAAAGGAGGGTTTTGTACTTTCCCTACTTCAGAAGACGAAAGCTTAAAGCTTGAGAGGAGAGGAAGGGGTGCAGAGGTGGTGGTAGACTTTGCTTTGCTTAATACACAGACGTGGCTGACAGACCCTGCTGTTTTCCGCACCCTGGCCTCTGCTGTGGCTACCACAGAGGGTCCTGCATGAGCTACTCTGCCTATTTTTTGACCTGTGTGAGGCCTCCCTTCTCTATTCCAGTGAAACCATCAAGCAGCACTAGCTGGCGTACAGCAGGAAACAATACTGGGGCCAAGGGCCCCCTGTGAGGTGAACAAACAATTTTATACATTCAGTCACAAAACACCAGAAGAACAATTCCGGACAGTTTCACAACACTAATAACAAAAAAAAGCCATTCATTTCTCAATAAGCTTCTCTATGTCTGAGGCTCTGACATAAACAAGAGTCAATTCACTAACAAATTTGGTCTTTTTTTGGCAAACGGAACTGCTTTTGAGTGTTCTCACAAAAATATCCTGGCCTTGCTTGGAAAAAAGAAAAAAAAAGTTAAAAAAAAAAAAAAAAAAAGAAAAAAATCACCTTGGTCTGACTTCACAAGCAGAAGGGCCCCCAAGCAAATGCGAGACAATAAGGAGCATGCAGGAGCTACGAGGCTACTTAATGCCACTATTTACGCGTTAAAACTTGCTGTTCCAAGGCATCACTTATATATCAGAGCAATAACATCTAGTTTATAACCATTCAGGAACAGAGGAATATATACCGCACAGAGGAATATATCCCTCACTTTCCATATATATTTTTTTTAAACACAGTGTTAACAATAAAGGCTCTCCAGTCTCATGAAGCCCCTCAGTTCTGTCATATATACAGCGAGTTCACTTTGAGATCTATGAAACAAAAACCTCTGTTTCCCAAACGCCGCTGGTAAATTCTCACATGGAAACAGTTCTAAGAATGACTATTAGAACCGTTCTTCTCTGAGAAGGTTGTTTCTTGCGTACAGTTCAGTAATTTCCACTGGCTGAAGTTTGTTTTTCTTGTTTACAGCCATGGAGCCAAACGAGGTATGGGAGAGTTAGCCCATTTCTATTCTCAGCTTGTGCTTCAAATAGAATTATTAAACTCAGCTTCAGCTGGATGCTATTCTGGCTCTTCTAATCAAACGGAATGCTTAACAAAGCTCCGAGCACGGCATCTGATTTTCACGATATGTTAGTACAAGAGGTCCCAATTCAATTTTCATGTTTTGGGTTGAACTGGCAGATGGACAGTTTTGGGGAGAACAGACAAACCCAGACAACCTCTCTTGCCATCACTACTAAAACCCCCATACATCTCTATACCTGCAGAGATGGAATAAAGCTAATTTTAAACTCCCTGAAGACCAGCTCTACCAAGGAAATTTACAACAATATGTCACCAGACAATGTGGAACGGAGCCATGATTTTTTTTAAAAGAACAGGAGAAAAATCTTCTCAAAAAGATCTTTAAGATAAACAAGAATTCATGAATGTCAAAAAAAAAAAAAGTCCACGCCAACGAAGTAACTGCTTAGTTTCCTACCACAAACTCCTCTTCACACCCCCCTCCCCCAAACCCACGCACAGGCAGCTTGTTTCGTCTTAACTCGATTATAGTTAACTCCTCATTGACACAAAGCAGCATCGCAGCCAGGTACTTTGTTCCACACTTTGTGCAGCGAGATGATTAGTCACCAGCAGAACACAAGCTAGCCTGATCCAAAAAGTGATTAAGATATGAAGCTGTGGGTGGATCCTCTTTGAAAGACCACCGCAGGTCTTTGAAAACTCCACTGCAAGAGGAAGAAAATATGTTTAAAGAAAAATGCCAAAACAAAGCGTTGAGAAATGTCAGCTGGCGAGTGGAAAGAAAAGCAGAAGATGGAAATCTAGTTTATTAGGACAAGCTCTTTCCTGCCGCAGGATCGGTATTGCTTCCGATGTCAGCCAAAGCCAGGAACTTAGTAAATAGGAAGCTTTTTTTGGTGTATTTGTACTCTGAGATGAAGACATGACAAAGGCATCAGTTGCTGAATAAGAACAGAGAAACCAGATCCTATAAATGCCACAAAGATCTAGCAGGGTGAGCTGCAGTTCAAAACATTTTTTAAAAAAAGCTCAAATATTATGATTCTGCAACCATCACTACCTGACCGGCTACAACCCACAAGAGTGGACTCGGCCATGTGGTGTGTCCACTGCCCACAACAGAAGAGAGATGCACGTATTCAGCACATTTGGCAGGTGTCGGGAAGAGGGGGTGTGTGGGGGGGTGATGATAACAACACTGTCTGACCCCACATCCTGCAAAAGAGGGTACAACTCCAGACACAAAAGCCTCGCTCTGGACACCCACGTTCAACAAACATCCTGCGCCTGCATGCTTACCTCATCAGTTTGCCCTTGCTAGCTACTGCAAGTTTATTTCCCACTCACTCTTCCTCCTACCTCGTAATTCCCCCCCCAGCTTCCACTTCTCACCCTCTCAAATTTCTCCATAATAAGACTCCCATCTTACTTCTTTTAAGAGACAAAAGGTCAGTTCAAAAATTCAAGACCTTCCCAGAGGTCCTGAAACTGCTGTGATGCAGTGGAAGACAGGCTTGCTCAAATAGCTCTGAGATGGAAGGGCAAATCCTAAATCTCCACTAAGCTGCCATGTCCCTGCTTTTAATAAAAACCATAGGGGCTGTCCAAGAACTTTGCAAAAAAGTAGATGTTTGGAGGACCAGAAGCCCCAGAGCTCCAAAATTCTGCAGGCCAGCAGCCAAGCCCCTCACAGGAACACATTGAGGATTTCCACAGGTGGTCTCACAGCTCAGAAGGTTCATATCTTCATTTAGAATAAATACAGCATACAAGAGATGCTTCAAGTGGGGTGGGGTGAGGAAACAAAGGATTTGAGTACAGGAATCACAGCAGTAGCCAATGTTACCCTGCAGACTCTGTCCTGCAGTTCCCACTTCAGACTAGCTTACTTTTCTTGCTTTCCATAGGAAAAGGTCTATATTCAAAAAATTAAGTTATTTAAATAAAATTTGCTTTTAAAAATGGAAGAGAACATGCATGTGCAAGAACAGATGCTATGCTAAACTACCAACTCAAAATACAGCAATTCTTCAAAAACCTCAAAGTGTCACAGGCAGTCCAGCACAAGGCATTTTTAAGTGCAAGATTAGGCAGGGTCTATTGAAATGCAGACCGCTTTCCTTGGCAAAGATTTTTAAGCCTTCCAAGGGGAAGTTCCTATCAGTAAAGTAGGATCACAGATACTGTGAGGAGACTGGAGTCATGGAAGAATATCACTCAGGCAGTACAATCCAAGAATTCTCATTGCTAAGAATTAAGAATTTTTTTCCCCCTCTTCAAATCTAATACATGCCTTCCCCACATGTTATTTACCTTGGATCTCTCTATGGGATCCAAAAACAGAATTTGCTGCTAATCAAGGTCCATTTCTAGCTCAGTTCTGTCCAATTCCTGTGTCCTGGGCCTGTGCCAGTTTCTTGAATATCTTTGCAGTGCCAGGCAATACTTCAGTTGTCCTATTAGCCCCTCCTCCCAGGGGAGAGGAGTCAGTTTTCAACCAACTTATTACCACAGATCCAGGGCAGCATTTGTTATTAATACTGAATTTGGCAAAGGGAAAGAAGACCCCACTTTCCATAACGCATTCCTCACACAGCAGAGCCGAGCCTGGAAATCCTGTTTAGCATATACAGAATGGTATGTCTTGACTGCGCTGGGTTTCTGAGCTTTTAATGAGGGCAAATTGAATTTGTGTTGCCAATTTAGATTTCAGAGATGCATTTCAGTCTTTCCGCATGATCAGCAATCAAAGGGAGAAACCTCTGCTGTCTATATGGACCCGTGCTGCAAAGACTGACTTACCACAGACAGGCAAATAGGATTCTGAAGTCCTGACAGCAGGCCACAGGGAAAACAGCACTGGAGAGAAAGTCTTAACAGGCTGGAGTTATCTACACAGGTAGGATCCATTGCGTCTCACTGCTGCAGGAAGAGAGGGAGGAGGAAGGTGGGAAGAGCAATGCAGAGAGATGTATCTTTATCCAAGGGATATCAATTGCAGAACAAGGCGGCAGGCTAGAGATCCAGCTCTCTTTCCACCTCCACATGCCCTCTCCCCACAAATGCAGCTGCCGCCACTTGACAGGATAAAAGGCGAATTGTTCAGCTTGCTGCTTTCACATCAAGGAGGGGAGTCTTTGCCAGGGAAAGGGCTGTCAGTTTTTCAGCTGGACAAAGCAATGACAAACACACACCCCCTACACTGCCCTTTTTTTGCGTATCTGAATGAGGGAAAAGGAGAGAAAAAAAAAAAAGTCTCTGTAAACATTTTAAGAGGAGACATTTTGGATTTTTTTTTTTCTCTTAAGGGATAACATAACCCTTCCCTAGCCCCATCCTAAAAGCACTGTTTTTGGGGAGCACTGCAAACAGAGATTCAGAACTGTGCACTCCGGTCTCGAAAGAAGCCCTCAGCCACTTGTGCTTCTCTGAAAGTGACGGTAATGGAGTTTGCCGTGATGTCTGTCACTGTCACTTCACTGGGGGGCACAGTGGGGATCCAAGGGAGACTGGCATCCACATCTGCTGCAGAAGGAAAGGCAGATAAGAGCATGTTAGTAAGAGGAAGGTGAGGGAGAAGGAGGGAGGAAGAAAAGAGGGAAGGGAAGGATGGAAAAAGGGTCTCCTTTCTGACAAAGAGTAGGTGAAATCAGCCTGAGTCTGCACGTACAAAGCAAGAAAAAGCACGTGAGAGCCCTCCCCTCAGAGGCTGAGGGAAAATGGAGGATCACTGCAGGATATAATGGGAAAAGGAAAGAGTAGCAAACGTATCCAGACACACAGGGGCATCAGAGCAGCCTACAGAGAGGTCAAAAGAGCAGGCAAAACCACTCAGCTCATCTAACCAATTCCCTGATACCTCTCACCCCATTTCAACCCCTAACTGGTTTTGTGTCACCAAAGCACACTCATCCCGCTGTGGGCTCACGGGCTTCTAAATGCCTTACCCTGCTGAAAAATCTAAAATCAAAAACACGCTCTTCAGGTACTCATAGAAGAGTCAAAGGGATCCAAAACGGAGGGTCTGCCTTTGTAGTGCACCTGCAATGCAGCCGGGGTGTGATTTTCAAAAAGCCATCAATTTTTTTCCCTGTGGAAAGGCTGCTCTCCCTTTCTCATATCCTTCTTTTGCTCCCAGACAGCTCCATACAGGACACCCCAGCACCCTAGCATTTTCTCACTGTATGAATAATTATCAGTTTTCTGCCACTTAAAGCCCCACTTCCCCCCAGCCCCCAGAGACTGCAACATAAACGGAGAGAGGGGAAGGAAAACACATCCTCTCCCTGTCATTCTACATGTACTATATCCCTTGTGATCCCAACCTGGGCAAAGAACAACGTCCCTCAAGAGTATATTTCCTGGCTTCTGTCTCAAGCATCTGGGGTGCCTACTTTCACCTCAGAAAGAGTCCAATCCCCCCTAGCAATAACTGGGATACCATGCAGGCCATAAGTAAAGGGGAGAACAAAAACGGTTTTACAGTTCTGTAGCGCCACTCACTCTTATGATCCCCAAGCGCTTTAGAGCCCCACTCTTCTACGGGAGAACAGCCCCATACACTTGTCCACTGCCAGGATGTAACACTGGGCTCCTCTGTGCTACTCCCATTGCTGCCTCCCGGGATTCTGGGCACTGTGCCAGTCCCTCTCAGAAAGGAAGGAATAGCTTTGATTCCCAGAACACAGCCCTCTCCCTAAAATCTTGCCTAATCCAGCCTGGCTAACAGCTACTCCTAGCAATGAGTAACAGGATTCCCTCAGCTACTACAAGCAGCATAAGCCCCATTTTTCCACTCCTCAGGAAAGCTACGCCTTCAGAAGCTCTAATAATGCAAGGATAGAGTTTCCCTGGTAACTGAGAGCAATACACACATCCCACAGCCCTCCTGCACAAGATGCTGGTATCCCTCCCCAAAATGCCAAATGTGCTTGGACATCTCCCATGCCCACACTCCTGCTGCCTACTCAGTGGGATCAGGCAGGAGTTACCATCCTCACTTCATCTCTCTCATCCCCCCCCTCACATAGCTCTACAGCAAGAGACTTTAGAGGGGTGTGGAGAGGAAAGGGAAGGAGGGGGCAGGGGAATGCACTGTGGGTTCCTAGTGGCATTTCTGCATGCTTCTCAGACCAGCTTGTCCACTGCCAGCCAAGCTCCTCTGAGCCAAGGCTTAGAGCGTGTGGATATGTGGACAGAGGCAGAGTTCATCACTATCACACCTGTGTGTCACCTCTGCTGGGAGGAAACTGTAAGAAGGGAAAAACTTGCAGTATCTTCTGCATGGTTTCTAACACTGGGAGGGGCATCATGGATGTAGGACTACAGAGAGGCAACAGCACCAAAAAAATCAGATTAATCTGTGCTCTTCAAACAAGAAAGAAACCTTGCAAACAAGAGAGCCATAATATGAGCCAGTGAGAGCTGCTCTGAGAACCTGACCTAAACCACAATCCCAGGAGGAGATAACCAAGGAGAAAGGACACAGATTATCCTTCACATGCCCCAGAACTTCACAGCCAAAAGGTGTCTGGCCTTACCTTCTTTGCTGGTGTGCTGCATGGCCTCCCAGTCTTCAGGGCCCTGCCTGGCCTCTAGGCCCACTGCATCATTCAGAAAAAACTCATGCCTGCAGTTTCGGTTCTCCAGGCTCGCCATGCGGGGGAACTTCTTCCTTGACAGTCGCAGGTACTTCTGGTTTTTGCGCTGCTTCCGGAGAGAAAATGGCAGGACTGCTCCCCCAGTCTTCTCTGGAAATTCTGCCTGCCCTGTCTTGGCCCCTGGCAGGCTACTGTCTCCTCCTCCAAACCTCCGCGCAAGAGAGAAACAGAGCTTCTCCTTTCCCTTGTGGGCACTCCTCAAGTCCATGCCATACAGCCGCTGCCAAGAAACACAGAAAGGGTCAGAGCGGACATCTGATCATACAGGCAGGACTCGTCACTGGGAGCCAGGAAACTATTCTTTGTTCAGCCCCTGAACATCTAGTTGAGCTGCTTCTAAGGTGTGCTGCTTCTACAACACCGTTTCTCTCACCTCTTCAACGGCCATCTAAGCCCTTCCTAATACCTGCTTCCTAGGATTGGTTGCTTTGCTTGGGAACATGCTGAAACTCTGCTTCCAAACAGAGGCTGCCTTTAACTTGATGGAAAATCCAAGCTCAGCATAAAATTAAAAGAACACACAAACCAGGTAACCTGCAACCACTTAGGCCCTTGCTTTATAAAATTCCAGTTCAGAGGGCAAGACCCCTTGTTTTATTTTGTTCTGCCTTTTTGAAGACAAATTAGCTAGCTCTCCAGCTAACAGGTTAAAACTATCTGCCTAACCAACTGGATTTCACGGTGGTGTCTTTGCTTGTTACCTCCAATTCTGTCCGTGCAATTGCAAACAGACAAGTCCCACCTCCCTGAGAGCAGAGGAGCAGCACAGCAGGTAAGAGTTAGGAATACACAGAAGACCAAGAGGCTACCTGCAGTAGGAGGCGCTTTGGTTTGGGGCCTCTTTTCCTGTACCCTGATGCACGGTCTCTCTCTTCCCTGTGAAAGAGGAACACAAGTCAAACTAAATACTAAATACCACAGCATAAAACCTAGCTGCGACATCAACCTTTCGCAGCACATCTCCCTCAGTTTACTTCACTAAAACCCAATGGTGACCAGGGTGGGCTTGGAAGACATCCCAGAATTGCTCTCTGTAGGAGTAAAAGCTTTGCAATAGGGGAATTTCTCTGACACAGCTGATGAAGGATGGGTTAGAGAAACTTATCACCTCACATCACTCCAGTCCAGCTCTGAACCTGATTAAAACCTGAGAGTGATGGTTCTTTGGCTCAATGCTGCCAGTTCTTGGCCTCATTTGCTGAACAGTGCCAATCAAAGCTGCTTTAACCTTGTCTTGTTTCAACCAACACCAGGGTACCGAAATCAAGCAGGATTCATTGCTATACATCTCATCTTTGACTTAAGCAGGGACAACAGGGCACTTTATGCACATAATGAAATAAAGACAGTATTTCTTTTCCTGTGTTCAGGGAGAGAAAGAACACGCGCCCTTACTTTTCTTCATAAGCCACTACCAGGCGAGGGTCCAAGATATGATCCTCTGGCTCCCATGTGCTGTATCTGAAGAAAAACATGAGGAATACAAAGTAAACAATACTTAAATGAAACAGTCTCTCCACAGGCCTGCTACCAGTGTGCTGCAGCCCTGGATACTGTCTTCGCCAGGGTCGGAGGGGCCTGCCACAACATTGCGAGAGCTCTGAGGAATCTCAGCCATTCCCTCCCCAACTTCCCACAGACACCACCTCCCCTTCCCAAAACAGGCAGGGCCAACAGTCAAGCAGCATTTTGTAGGAAAACAGGGAAGACTTTCCTCCCCAGGGCCCACTCTACACTGTTCGCAAAGCCTGTGCAGACACTCGCAAACTGATTTTAAGTCCATGCCTAAAAGGTCTCATCTACAGCACTCCCTCAAATCCAAAAATCCCATGGAACAATGAGACGTGATCTGATACAGCTCTCTGAAAAATAGGTCTCTCTTAATTTAGAGGGCTCAAAGGGTAAGTACGCTTTCTCACCTGCATTATTAATTACCTCTAATCACTGAAGCCGAAAGTATTCATTTAAGAGTTTAATTTTTCTCCACTGATGCCGTTCAACCAAACACGTTCAGACCTGGCCCCTGGGGCAAGCTGATGGCCACTTGCCAATGCCTCCTCCTCCCGCTCGGCTCCCCCTGCGGGTTGTTCCTATGGAACAGAGCTCATCGGTACCGGCGCAGGAGGAACCATCTGCACTGCGGGCAGGGCCACCAGCACTGCTCCAAACAGGCTTCATGCTCCGACAGCAGCCTGTGAACAGTGTCACTCACTGCCCTAGCTCCTTCCTCGATAGCCAGACAGCTGTGACAAGAGCCAGATCTCACAAAAGGACTGAACCCATCCAGCAGGCAACTCCAAAACTGGTTGACGAAGAGCACACCTGCACTTAACACCAGGGAGAGGCTGCCAAAAATTCCCACTGTGGAAGCCGAAAGGATCACAAGGTGGTCCTTCTGGCATGTTTGCTTCTAAGAGGTCATGCTTGCGCAGAAAAGGTGGGTGGCATGTCTTTACTGTACAAACTCTAAGGCAAGAAGGCAAGTCTGAAACCCCAAAAGCCTCAGAACACTAATTTTCCTGGAATGTGAGGTCGAGGCCTGGAGGCAGAGCGCCTCCCAGACCCCAGGAATGAGGACCAGAGAGGAATCACTTACAGGTGTGCAAAAGTGCATTTGTATCAGTGCCTTTAAAAGCGAGAAAGCATTTCAGGATGTTTACATTTCTGGATGAAGCATAGGCTGCACATGAGAGTACACGATACGTGCCTACATGTGCACGGGGAAGGTGGTTTAGGAATGCTTTTCCCTTTCATCTGTTAGAGAGAAGAAAGGTACTGAAAACCAGGAGTATTCCTGGAGAACGGGTCTAGAAATATAAATACAATTCTTTTACAAAAGGGAGAAACAAAAATATGAAATTCAGATATTCCAAGGTACACTGAACATCAGAGAGTTAAAAGCAGACATGTCTTCATAACCAGCTGATCTCTCTCTCCCTCCCTTCCTCCTTTGCTCATGCCTCCTGCAGCAACCTGACTGTGAGCTGTCAAAGCCAAGATGATGTTGGAAAAGAGGAAGGTTTCCTCCCAGCTGCAGGAATTCTGGCACTCATCCTACAAATTTAAGAAAAATAACAGCACGAGAGGGGAAAAAAGTCATCAGATTGCTTTTCACAGGCAGAGAAGAAAGGGGATTTGCTTATAAAAAACCCCTGGTGGGTGTTGCCGTTTTCTCTGCAGTTCAGATTCTGGCTTCATTGCAGTAGCAAAACACTGCATTTAAAAAAAACATGGTTGAATTTGCCACGCACGCGCGCACACAGAGCTTTATATACGGGTACACACAGCCCAGGCTGCAGCAAACTGCAGAGAGCAGGCACTCTGGAAAACATAGATCATATGATCTTCCTTCCCCCTCCTTCTACTCCTCCTCTTCCCCCTCCCCTCTTAACTCCAAGACAAGTTGTAAACAAGCTTGTAGCTAGAATCAGGTTGTCACTCCTCCATTCCTTCACTCCAGCAGTGCAATCCAGAAATCTGAGGTGCAGGGCATGAACAAGATTTTTTAATTTAAAAGAGGGGGGGAAAAGTGAAATACAAATTACATATGAAAGCAGTAAACTACTGATCTACCCTTATTTCCTTCTATGATGCTTCCAATGGGAATGATGGGCTAATCGGTACAGAGATTACACAGGGCAATGCAACAAGGCTGGGGAAAGGAATGAAGAGAAACAGGACATGGGATGAGCAAACAGACAAAAAGATGCAAACAGTGGTGCTGCATGCTATCCTGGGCATATGTAAGTTTAGAAATAAGGAACAGAGAGTGCTAGTGGGATGAAAGTGACTTCAGTGCTCTGAGAATCTTGGTTTTAATAACTCAAACCATTGACTGAATAGTTAAAATGGGGGGCAGGGGGAAAGAAAAAAAGTCAGGGCTCTTCAGATTTGGAGTTTGGGAAAGGAGGGAAGGTGCTGGGACATGGCACAGCATCAAAAGTAGGGAACCCTGACACCACCTTGCTCCCTGAGGAGCTGTGCTTTAAATTCCCAGAAGAGTTTCTGTCTCCCCCAGAGTTCCAAGGTGCACAACACGGAAAGGCAGCAGTTAAGAATAAAGGCTGCTCTGTCCAAGGAAACATTACGCCATGCTTCAGCCCACCTACTTGGCAAGGGACTTTACGAGAGAAGGACCTCAATGCGTTTGTTCAAAGGAGAATGGGATAAACATCAGTATTCTGGCCAGAAGGGAATAGGGCCTCACAGGCTCCAAATACATGTCCCACCCTCTATCAGCAATTAAATAAGACTTGGCTACTTAATGCTGAAGCAGTCCAAGAAGTGACCCACACCACAAGGTAGCTGGTGCTCAACAAGTGCACAAGGTTACTTTGACAGAAGGACTTATAGTCAAGAATAAAGTCACCCTCTCCTACCACCACCAGAGAGGGGAAGTTGCTTGCATTTACACGTGCCCTATAAGCATAAGGATTAGGCACATGGATTGGGCATGTAGGAACACTTTTCAGCTTCTTGGACACCAGGCACAACCTGTCAGAACCATCCTACTGGGCCCAGCTTTGCAGCTGCAAGGATGAACCTGTAACAAGCGGCCCCCTTTGCTTAGCAACACACAGAACAACTGCATGTGTAACACTGTTGTACCCACCCATGCTGTGTATGTACTAACACAGTCACAAACAGAAAAGCAAAAACAGGGCCCTATATGGGTTGGCCAGGAGGCTTTTCCACTAGACTGCTAGCTGACATAGTAATATTCTCCAGTTACCTAATCTGTCTAATCTCAAAGCATTTTACAGAGTGTTTAAGCACAGACCAATCACTCTTCTTCAGAGGCAGGTGCATTTGAATAAGAGAAGTACCTGTAAACAGTGCACAGCAATGCTGAAAAAAAATGCCTTTCCTCCTCCCCCCCCCCTTTTTGCAATGTAGCAACCAAAGTAAAAGCACAAAAGGCACTCATAAAAGCAGGTTTCAGACAAGGAAATGAAGGCATGGCGGTAACTTTCAAGGGGCAAAGATCACCTGCATTTGGCTACAATAAATAAATCTGGAACACTGCCCCTTTCCGTTGCTGAACTGCAGAAGGGAAGCAGTAGGACAACAAGACCAGACCATCAACATGTATTCTATTTTAAAAGACTTCAGACAGCTCTAAAAATAAAATGGGGTCCTCTTGGTGCTGACTCAGAAAAGCAGGAGCCATTCCAAGTTCAGAAGAATCTGAGTTCTTTGTTGAACTCATAATGAATTTAAAAACATTTGTATCTAGAAAGTATCTCAATGAAATATTTCAGTGGTGGAAAAACCCAGTCTGAATAGACTGGCACGCAGTTTGTATTCCTTAGCTGCCAATTCACAAACAGATTTGGGTTTGGTTTGTGGCTCTTTGGTTCTGTTTATTGTTGTTGAAATGAGGCACAAGCAATTACCCATCATGAATGAGATGCTCAGTTGCAGAGACACAGTGTAAGCTATTGCCGATTATTAAAGACAAAAATGACAAACGCAACTTACTTTGGGGGCCATCCTTTCCACTTCACCAGGTATTCTACTTTCCCCTGAGAGTGGAAAAAGAAACAAGAAAACAGATGAACTCTGCAACAAAATACAGGCTACAGTATGAAATGCAACCAATCAATGGGACTTAACACCACAACCAAAAAGCTCGTTTCCCATCACTTTATTTTCAAAACAAAGACACTTCCTCATTCAACTACACTCGCTATACCTTTTTCCCCAGAATGCAGCAGAGTTTAAACATGCTTGCACTCCCATCAGCTTGGAGCACAGCTTTGCAGAAGTCTCGCAGGCTGAACACTAAAAGTCAGCCACAGTAAGACTGAACCATTCCCACATTTACAGGCCATCCTACAAGAAGTCAGCAGGCATAAATGCAAGAGGCAGATGTATGCCAGAAGCGAGTGTCAGATGAATTTTCTTTAAGCACAAAGGAGAAACAGTATTTCAGAACCTATGAAGCATCTCTGGCATGTTCCTTTCCATTTGCTACACGCTCTACTCAAACCCTGTTCCATGCATCACAGGCACTCATCTTTTTGACCTAAGCTCACAGCTGAAGTTCAGAGTTACTTGCTCACTCTAAGTACAAGATTTAAAAACAAAACGCAAAAAAACCTGCAGTGACTGGAAACCGTGCTCAAGGGCTCAGTGAGCAATGTGTACAACTATCAAAATGTTTACTGTTATGCTGAGGAGTTTGTTAAGCACTTCCCAAGGCATGGCAAAGGCCTTCGTGCGTGTAGGACCATCACTCTCCAAGAGGCACTGCTGCAGCTGCAGACACCTTTATAGGAGAGCCCAGCAAGGAAAGCGCTCGGGTACTTGAGCCAAAGAACCGGTTTCGTTTTCTTCATGGGGGGGTTCGTTCATCAGCCTCCCAAGGCTGGAAAACACTGCCCTATAAGGAACTTTCCACCGGAGGATCTCTGCACACCGCATGCCTACAGGTTCATCCTTGCAACACCCTGCGGGGCCGGGAGGGCTTCGACGGCCGGGGACACGGAGTCACGGCAGCCTTCCCAAACGCCCTCCGGTTTGGGCTCTTCCGTCTGGTGTCACCAGCGCTCATCCTGCGGGGAGCCTGAACCCCCGCAGCCACAGCTCCCCCTCTGCCCCGGAGACCCCCGAGCCAACACGTGTGTCTCTCCCCACCCTCGCCGGCCCCGGGCAGGTGCCGGTGTCCCCGCGGCCGGGGCGGAGGGGAATGTGACGGGGGACAGGGACGGGGACGGGGACACGGACAGGGACCAGGCGGCCGCGCGCGCGCCCACCACGCCCCCCTCCCGGTGCGCGGCGGGAGGGGCGGGGGATGGGGGTATGTCCCGGTGCGCTCCCCCCGCCCCGCCCCGCCGCTGCCCACCTTCCGCACGCGCTTCTTGCGGATGCTCTCCACCGCGAACACCTGCTCCCCGATGGCCGACAGCTCCATGCGGCGGCAGGGACGGCGGCAGGGGCCGGGGCCGGGGCCGGGGCCGGGGCCGGGGCTGCGCCTGGCGGCTGTGGCGGCTGTGGCGGCGGCCGTTCCCCGCCGCTCCCCCTCACACGCCCCCTCGCGCGCGGCCGCGCCCCCGCCGCCGCTTTAGAACCTGCGCAACGTTTTCCCCGGCGCGCGCGCGAGGGGGCGGGAGCGGGGGGGGCAGGCAGGGAGGCAGGCAGGCAGGCAGGCAGGGAGGCAGGCAGGCAGGGAGGGAGGCGGTGCGCCTGAGGCGCCGCTCCCGCCTCCCTCCCTCCCGCCTCCAGCCCTGGGGGAGCGCCGTGAGGGAGCTCTGCCCGCCACCGCGGCGGAGCGGCGGCACTTGCGGGCGTTTTCGGCAGGACCGCGGCCCTGGCGGCGGGTCGGGAAGCGGTGTCTGGCGGACGGCGGGTCGGGAGCAGCGCCGCGGCAGGAACCCGGCGCGGCCCCGCTGCCCGGGCACCCGCTGCAGGTGCGTCGCGGCGAGGCGCCTGTGGCGAGCCAGCCTGACGGCGAAGGGAGCGCCCGAGGTTCTCCGGTGCTCGCGGCCGAAAGCAGCGACAAGAGCCGCAGGGCCCGCAAGCGGTCGGGAAGTGTCATCATTAAGTTACGCACTTGGAATGGAAATCAGCACGTTAGTCCCCTGACCTACTGTGTTAAGCACACGGCAGTGGGTTTTGGATAAAAGGGTAAGATGGAAAAGAAGAGAGAAGAGACGAATTAAAGAGGGGGGAGAGTGAAAGAAGAAGGAAGGAAAGAAAAGGAATAGAAAGAGAGACAGAGACAGAGAAAAAGAGACAGAAAGAAAAGAGGAAAACAGAAAGAAAAGAAAGAGAAAAAGAAAAGAGAAAGGAAAGAGGAATAGAAATGAAACGAAGAGGAAAGAAAAGGAAAGAAGAGAAAGAGAAAGAAAGGAGAAAAAGAGGGAGAGAAAAGAAAGAAAAAGAAAAGAGAAAAACAAAGAGAAAAGAGGGAAAGAAAAGGAAAAAAGAGAAAGAAAAGAAAAAAGAGAAAGAAAAGAGAAAAGGAAGACAGAGAAAGAAAAGAGAAAAGGAAGACAGAGAAAAGGAAAGAAAGAAAAGAGAAAAGAGAAAAGGAGAGGAAGGAAAGAGAAAAGGAGAGAAAGGAAAGAGAAAAGGAAGAAAAGAGAGAAAGGAAAGAGAACAAAGAGAGAGAAAGGAAAGCGAACAGAAAGAGAAAGAGGAAGGAAAGAGAACAGAAAGAGAAAGAGAAAGGAAAGAGAACAGAAAGAGAAAGGGAAAGGAAAGAGAACAGAAAGAGAAAGGGAAAGGAGAGAGAAAAGAAAGAGAAAGAAAAGAGGAAGGAAAGAGAAAAGAAAGAGGAAAGAGAAAGGAAAGAGAAAAGAAAGAGGAAAGAGAAAGGAAAGAGAAAAGAAAG
>JAWMRA010000041.1:49261735-49277080 GCA_035584735.1 Pseudotriccus pelzelni | reverse complement strand
AAGGAAAGAGAAAAGAAAGAGGAAGGAAAGAGAAAAGAAAGAGGAAGGAAAGAGAAAAGAAAGAGGAAGGAAAGAGAAAAGAAAGAGGAAGGAAAGAGAGGGAAAGGAGAGGGAGAGAAAAACGGAAAGGAGAAGGAGAAAAAAAGGGAAGGGAGAAGGAGAGAAAAAGAGAGAAAGAAAAAAGAAAATTCACCAGTCCTGGTTCCAGTGTTGATCTGGCTGCATCGGTCCAGCTGATGACGGATCCAGAGCTCTCAGGGTGCCTGTGGACCTCTACAAGTGCTGAGCGGCTCTATGTGTGTAGCACACAAGTAGCTTTTAGTTTCACGGTTTCTTCAAGGTGGCCAAGGCTATCTTGGGTAGGGCAGGAGAAAACAGGGATATCATGGGCAGACATTCACACCTGTTAGGTGTTCAGGATTTCTTGTGCTTTTGCTTCCCAATCACTGCTTACACAACAGATGGGGTTTTTTTTAAGTCTCCTAGGACATTTTCTGCATCAGAGCAGGGACTTGTTTCTACATATGTAACTACCATTCTCCCAGGAGTGTGCTCACTTGCTCCTCCACTGTGACCAGGTACCGCTGGGTGCTGTTCATATCCAAAGTCTGAGACAGGGTGAACCTGACAGTACAAATGGCAAATATTATGCAGTAAGTGTGTTAATTTTAGTAATTTAGTTTGAAAGTGTTCATTTTCACACAACATGCTGTGTCCACAGGTGTGGATTGAGTAACTGGCAGGGTGCTTGTCCTTGCTGCAGCCGTTTGAGAACTCAAAGTCCATTGTCAGGGAATCATGACCCTTGGGATAACCATTAAGCAGAACTAGCAGTTTATAACATGGTTTTGATACTGTAATAGCATAGCTGTTGAATATTCAAGAATTTTATACCGTATTGCAAAATTAATAATAAAAGGTTTGATCTTCTTTTTAATCCTTACTTTCTCATATTCTTTGTGTTTTAGAGGGAATAGAGAAAAATACTGAAAGTAAAATTTTCTTTGTTTCTCAAAATTAAGACCTTCAGAAAAAGTAGAGACAAAAGAAGATCAGAACATTTCTCTGAATTGCAAGGATCTGTTTTTATTCGTTTTCCTCACACTTCAATCTGCTTGCTGCAGCGTGAAACTGGAAAATGGAAGAAACTGTGCTCCAATGACCACATTAGGATGAAATAAAAGAAATAAATAAAACCCACAGTCAGAACAAAATTTCAGAGTTATTATTATTTAAATTAGTGATAAACTGTTACACCGCTTAGTCTAGGATATTTACAACTCATTATTTAATATACATATCTTTAAGATCAAGAATATATGCGTGTACATATATATATATATATAAGAACCTTTGTTAATAGTTAGCAAAGGAGTTCTCAAAACAAATTGTTCTGCATTTTGATCACAAGGTATAATACTCTTGTTATAAACAGAGATACACAATAAGAACCCATATGCTTGGTATTTCCAGTACAATTTCCAGCTGATTGTTCCCTTCTTTCTTTCTGCTTTTTCCATGCCAGCAACTGACCCAATTGAAGTTTAAGCAATATTTGCACCACTTATGTCGCAGCTTTCAGAAGAGCACTCCTTTGTCTGGAAGGATAAGGGATGAAATATGTCCACAAAATGACATCAGCATGCAGCAAAGTTCCAGGCAAATCCCATAACACAACAAAAATAAATATTCCTCGTTTGCTGGGGAGTTTTTTCCATTGAAGTCTTCCTTCTTCACGGGGGCCTTATTCTCCCAGGTGGTTTTACTGGCTGCAGTGAAACCAGTGTGAGTCAGGACTGCTATGGTGACCACACTCCCCTGGCCCTTCGAGTGCCTTTGGTATCAGAACGCGCTGCTTGGGGCTTGTACTTTTCACAAAATGCCTCATGCCAGTCTGGTCAGGGTTTTGTGGGGGTTTTGTTTTGATTTCTTTTTCTTTTCCTTTTAATTTTTGGCAGAGTATTTGGTTTGGGGCTTTTTTTTGCAATATTTTGGACAAAAATGTTATTTTTTAAAGCTGTTACACCACAGTTACTTATCATTCTACTAATAGTTATAATGTAATTTGAGTAGATTTTTTCTTTTGCACTGGCAACCAAAACCTGAACCCTGAAGGCGAAGAGCAAGAATATTTCCCTTCTTGCCACCCCATTCCAAGTTCTGAATTACCATTAAGTGAATGTTACTAAGCCATTCACAGGAAATAATTAAGACAAACAATTTAATCAATCAAGTTTTTCAGATCTTACAGCCTGTTTTAGCAGTACTTTAAAAGCCATTCTGTGATAAAAGACCTTTTCTGAAGTATATCAAGAACTAGATTACAGAAATCTTTATTGGAGTTGTTCTTGTTACCACTAATTGTACAGTCACACTAATATATAGCAGTGAACTCCATGTGCAGAAAACCAAAGCAAATATTGAACCTTCCTTAGTGCAAATTCAGAGACCCAGATCCAGGAGGCTTTAATCAAAATTCCAATTAACTTCAAAGAGTTTTACTTGAGTGAAAATTGCAAGCAGAATCTAGTACAGAAAAAAATTACCATTTTAATTGCTGCTAGCCTGATTAAACGATTCGGCTTCCAGTTGATACAAGCACTTACGTTAACAATAAAAATTTATTAATGGTCATTTATATTCTGTAAAGCCTAATCCTGCCAAAGATTTTTTTATTTTTTTTTTTAATTTTCCCAGAAGACTGCAGCAAAAATCAGCACAGCTTCAGAAACACCCAGCACGTCCCTGAAGAGATGATGCTTGATGAAGCTTCAAGGAACGACCTTGCAGCAGAAGGCGGCCCTGGCAGCCTGCGAGCAGGGTGCCGCCACGACTCCGTAACGTCACGGAGCTGGCAGCCACGCGGAGCGATGCTGTCCGTGCCGTCGCGATGTTGTCACCGAGCCGCTGCCCGAGCCCGCCTCTCCCGCCGCGCTGCCGCGTGTTGCGCTGTCGGCAGATGGCAGTCATCGTGCTGCTCTGCCAGCGCGGGACCAGCTCATGCGCAGGCTTGCTAGTTTGGGCCGGCAGCCTCACGGCACATCTCTGAAATAAAGAGCAGTTAACGGGCACAGTCAGTGCTGCCCTGGCTCGGGGGAGAAGACCCCTCACCCCCTGAGATGGGTGGAAGCACGGGAAGGCAGAGGCGGGATGCACGGAGTATCAGTTCAGTTAAGCCCAAGGGCACCAGAATAACTACCCTGTCGGTATGCTCACATCAATTAGTACTTGTAAGGTTACTTTTTCTTAAAACCCACGGAAGGAATGTAGCTGCCCCCTGCTGCCAGTTGGCAGCTCTGCCGTTTACCCGGAGCTCTTGGCACCAGCAGCCGGCAAACGACGTGTTTAAAGCTGTGCTTCTGCTGTGTGTTCCTCACCTGGCTCTGATCTGCTCCCACCGCAGGGATTTCCTGACGCTGGATGGCCAGGGAACCCCAGCCCAAAGTAGTGCTGTGTCTCCCATTGTTACACAACACACACATGGAAAATAAATGTGGAAGTCCCCCAGCCTCGGCCATAGGACCTGGTCCTAGAGGGTAGAGGAAAGATCATCTGGCCCAAGCACAGGACCCCCTGAGAGCTCTGGTTGACCCAGCATTTCTCCTTCATTGTGGCCGTGCCTTGCGTTCGGATCTAAGGCACCTGGAGTACCATCTTAGTGGAATGGTAAGCACAGAACTGACCATAAGTACTGTGATCCTCTCAGTGCCACACAATGGCATTGGTCCTTTAGTGTCAGCTCAACTTGGTGGGCAGTTGTTTTCCTATGCACCTTGGCTCACAACCAGGTGGGACAGGGAATTGCCCAGTAAATGTTTCTTCCCAGGCTTCCTTGAAGAGCTCAGCTACTTCCCAGAGCAGGATCAGTGCAGCAAATAGCAGCTACCGTTTTCCTTTGCAAATGCCACTGAAAGAGGGCTTGTTGTTTTCTTACCTGTTAAATGATAGCTGGACAGTTAATGTACAAACCCAGCAGTGTTAGTGATGAGAGTCCAGTCCCTCCTCTGTTTTCAGGGCCGTAAAATCCCATCTTCTGGGAGCCTGGCCCAAACACCAGATTATTCTCTTTTTCAAGAGCAAGGGGAGTACATATTCACCCACTGAAGTTGTCTCTCTTGGTGTAAGAAAAATTAAGAGTTCACTGAGCCGGGGAGCAACTATGACACGGTCGTTTTCCTGGGCAAGAGGAGATCGATGTCCCGATGACAATCCTTGACTGTGTGTACGTGTCATCCAGTGCCTGACTCGTGCAAAATACCTAAATGTGTCCTAGTGAAGGTGCTGAAACATTGATTTCTACTTTCCAAGATAAACACTTAGCTAAAGATCAGTCTTCCTTCTCTCTGGGCCCCTTTGACTGTCTCAGCAACAGTGAACCATGCTGTTTTGGTACACAAAACACACATTTGAGAGAAATTCCTCTACAGGAAGCTGTAGTAGGATTTTCATTGCTCTGAAGCCTAGACTAGAAGTGTGGGTGGGCAAGAGAAAATAAGTGGTTTTGTGGTTTGTTTTCTTTAAAAATATATTTGTGGTTTCAATGAAATTGAATTGTGTTGTTTCAATTAATTTGAGTTTTGTTGTTTTAGTGAAAGCCTGCCCATCTGTGGACATATGATATGTCTTTGAAAAGCTTTGGCTCCCACATGCTCTATGGAAACTTCTTCAGCTGTTCATTGCTTAAAACTTCCAAAGACTCCCACTCTCATGTATGATCCTCTCCTGGCACTGCCTGCCTCTAGAGCATCCAGCCCTAAAAAGGTTTCTTTCCACAGAGGACTCTTTGCATGTGAGACAGTGTATATCCCCTGTTCCTTCTCTTGTGAAGGGGCCAGAGCAGCAACACTCGCTTCCTTCACCCCTGAAGCACTCTGAAAATTTTGAAAGACTGAAAAACCAGGTAGGGGGCCAGAGTCTGTTTCACACTTAGCTGAATGTTCAGCATCTGTGCAGTCGTGACATGACTGGCATTTGTGATCAGGTCTCCTGCCTTGGTGCCAGAAGCAGGCTCCCAGCCTTTGTGCCAGGACACGCCTGGGTTATGCCCTCGGGATGCAGAGCCTGGGAGGTGCTCTCCACACGTATTACAGACCTACCATATTAAACTATGCCCTGCCATGCCATTCCGCGTGGAGTAGAGCAGACTAGGCTGGTGGAAAGAGCGTGTTACAGTCCCTCCAGGCCCTCTGCTTTCTCGGGAAGGGCTCTGACCGCACGGCTGCCATTTGCACACAAGCACCTTTACAAGAGGGCTCTGCTCTGTTGGGTGCCTGACCTGAGATGATGATGAAGAAAGTAAGTGGAGAAGGAGGAATGCACAGCCCTAACTCCTAAGCTCCAGGGGAGTTTGAGCTCTGCCATGTTTTCTTCCTGTTGACTCAAGGCAGCTCCCTGCCCTGGGTGACAGTTTGTCCTTTGGGATGCCTCCACAGCTTGTCCACAGAACTCGGTTAGTATTTTCTGCTACCTAACAGCTGGGTTGCAAGGATCAAATAAGTAATGTTTGAAGCACTGGGAGAGGGACAAAAGGCATTAGAGTAACGAAGGGCCTTAAGGAAGCCTTCGCAACACCTTGGCCTGGTTTCCCTGCACACAGCAGCATCCATGTGGGTTCTGAGCGGTGCTTGCTCATTAGGTGGCACTAAAGTCTCAGGATTACAGGGGCGAGTTCGGTCTCCAGAGGGCTCCCCTGTGTCTGAGCAGGGCTTTGTAGGCTTGGACACTTCATTGCCCTATTTGCATATATTTTTCCTGGGGAAACCTTCTGTCCTGACAAATACTGGAAGAACACACACTTGGTATTGCAAATGCAAAGCAACAGCAGTCAAGACTTTCAATAGAGCTGCCCAGGACTGAAGTCTCCAGGAACTGCACAGGAGTTGCTTGGGTAAATCCCATACTAAGGACCTGCAGCCCACCTGTTTGCCCTGGTTGCAAAGGGGCTGCTACTTTCCCCTGAACTGGGAGACAGCAGAGCTAGTCCTCTCAAAGACCTTATCCTTTCTCCAGTGGACTGTGGAGAGGCCTCAAAGGCTGCTGGTGATCCAGAGACACGAGCTCTTCAAGGAGAAGGCACCATGCCACTGTGCCTATGCCTCCTGCCTCTGCTGCAGAGCTGGCAGTGGTGCCTGGCATCTGCCCTGGGTCCTGCAGCCTCCTGTGCGTTTGAGTAGAAGATACCCAACACACCTCAGGTTGTGCCTCTTCCACTGAAACATCCTGAGGTGAACTGGGGTTGGGAAAGTGCCTGTGTTCTCTTACAGCCTCCCAGCCACCTTCTTCCTCACCTTGATTTCCTTGGCACACGGAAACCATGTCCCTGGTTATATGTTTACACAAGTTTTCAGAGCCAGGGAGTGTGCAGGCAAGATGTGGGAGTGCTTCCCTTAAATGATTTAGTTTGAGGTGTTTTAACTCCCTCCTCCCATGCTGCCAGTTATTCCCGGCCTGGCATAGTCTTGGCTCTACTAAGGCACACCTGACTTGGCTGACAGCTGACAGAGCTATTCCCATCCCAGTGCTGCACTAGAGCTGAGCCTGGGCTCCTCCATCCCAGCTGGCAGCTTAGTCATTCTCCAGCCCCGGGTCAGTAACCTGCAGTCTACTCAGTGCCCCTCTGTCTGAAGCTGAAAGATAAATGCCCTTGAAATCTGAAGTAACCAAGATAATTTTATTTTGAACAGGAAAATGGACTGCTTTTTCCCCTTATCTAATTGATTAGGAATGTCAAATATTCTTTTCTTTACACTGTGCATGCCTCTTACTTATGTAGGAAGCAGCTGGTCTAGGGATTGAGCCAAACACTTTTTTTAACTAGAAAATATTGAGCTTTCTTTTGGGACTGGGGGGGGATGTCACTGTATTTCATTGTGACTTGACAGGTTGAATCCATCTCTGCTTTTCCCTCTGAGTCCTGACATGTTTCTTGGAAACGCTTGCTGTGTCCCTGCTTCAAAGAAAACTGCAGGTGTCTGGAAAAATGGGGGCAAGGAGTGACTGCTGGGACAGTCAGGCCAAAGGGATGTTCACAGCTCCAGGAGCTCAGTCTGCACACCCAAATGACAAAAAAAAAAAAACAACAAAACAAACCTTGGCTTTTGTCTGAGTGGGTTTTTGTCTACTTCTATTTGTGCACATTGCTGAGCAGTACTAGATGCAGCAGTTACTATCTAGAGAATGATATTAGCTTTGCAACCCCGTGACTCTCTAACTCCTTTCTGTAATGGGCTTAAAATGGAGTGTATGTTCCCGTTTTTCTCAGTAGGCAGTTACACTTCCCATATGAAATTATACAGCCTTATACTGCATTTCAGAAAAAGTTTTCTTAGGAAGAAGCTGAAATTGCAGTGTAGTTAGATTTGTTGCTGAGGAAAACTGTTGTTTCAGCATGACTGACAGGTACAGCACTGTCTACTTGCAAAACCCAACAGAAAGATGGTTCTTGGTACAATTTGGCCAAATGGGTAATTGAACCCCTTTACAAGATGTAGGACTCTATAGAGTCATCATAACACCTGGAAGTTCATATCAAGAAAGTTACCAATGAGTAGAATCATTTTGTTGGATAAACTTTAAAAAAAACAAAGAAAAAATAGACAACCAACATTATAGATGTCACCATAGAGCTGTCACTATGGATGTGTCTCATCTCAAAGCAGACTGCTGCAGCTGTGCATGACCATGGCCAGTGGATTCTATAGAATCCTAGAATGGTTTGGGTTGGAAGGGACTTTTAAAGATCATCTAGTCCAATAGGAGGGAAATATTCAACTCGATCAGGCTGCTCAGAGAACTGTCCAACCAGACCTTTAATTTTTCCAGGGATAGGGCATTTTCCACCTTTCTAGCCAACCTGTGCCAGTGTTTCACCAACCTCACTGTAAAAAAGTTCTTATATCTAATCTAAATCTATCCTCTTTTAGTGCTGCCCGTGAGTAGTTTGCTGCAAATGAACGTACAAAAGAAATGGTAATGAAAACATCAAGTAGTACTATATCTCCAGTAACACTTTGTTCATCAAAGGTCAGAGCAGCAATGGGTCGTGCATTGGTAGATCATTGAACCAGTGGGGTTGGCATCATCGGTGGGAGGTTTATACCTGAGTGCAGGGAGCTGGGAGATACCAAACAAATGGGGTAGTGTCTTACATCGCCTTTTAAAAATGTTCACATGACTTCTCATCACTCAGCCATGGCTGATGTCACCACCATTGCTTCCCACTTTCTGTGATAGAGATCAGCTTGGGAAATTTTCATTGCACATCCCAGATGTGTACCTGGTGCAAGTGGGGGAGAAAACAGAGCTGGAAATGGACTTTCCCAGTTGAAATAGCACATTCCCTCTGACAGGTTGCTATGGGAAGTGATCATTCTGATAGTCGCTTTGAAAATACCTCAGTTTGGTGAGTTGGCATGGCACTGATACAGCCTTCAACAGGCTCACAAGAGAGGTGTCCCATGACCAGCCAAGCCCACCATTTATCTACACAGACCTCAAGCTTAAGTCCTGAAGAACCGTAAAAGTGTTTTGAAGAGCACATTCAGAGCCTGACCTGAATATTCCCCTTTTTTATTGTGCTTGTTTGGTGTTTTCTAAAGCCATTTCAAGGGTGAACTCAAGGTTTTCATTAGGGCTATGGCCAGAATGATGGTCTGTGCCTCAAACCTGAGTATTCAGCAGTAACTGAGCTGTTGAACACTGCTGCTCAATGGTCTTGTAGGGACGAGGCAGCTGAAAAGGCTTGACTTCAGCTGGTCTTCACCTGGCAGAAAACACTGGGAGTTGTTTCATCAGCTAGACAAACAACCTCCAGAATCCGCTCCCTTACAAGGGGAGGCCAAGCAACAAACATTTTCCTGGATCAAAGTTTCCACCAAGTTCTCACTGGCAGGAGGGAGATCTGCCAGCAGCGCTGCTCTTCATCACCAACACCTGGTGCCCAGGAGCTGACATGGACATAGAGGCAAATATGGGCAACCTGATTGCTCTCACCAGGCATGAGGACACCTATACACAGTAATTTGGGCTCAGTATTTGGGTTTGTCTTTTCCAGGTTTTTACTTGTGTTATCAGGAGCTGGTGAATTGCCAAGGGCTTGGCACTGATAAAAACAAGTGCCATGCCAGATCCAGGGAAAACCCCACACTCAGAAGCAAGTTGCTAGCTCCAGTAATTCTTTAATATGTGTTTCAAGGTCCCCGAGGGACATATTCTTTGATAGCACTGTTGGAGGACAAGGCATACTGTTGCATGTTGAGCAAGATGGATTTTGCTGAGACAGTGGTTCCCATGATCAAGTTCAAGCACTAACTGTTGCTGTCAAATCAAGAGAGGACCTGTGTTCTTGGACTTGCTGCTGCTTGTCATACACTGGTACATTGTTCTCCTGAGGTGGGATTCACTGTTCTTGGTGTTTGCCAGCTAAAATTAAGAACCCTAAATTGAGCTGACTGAAAATGAAGCAGTCAAACACTAGCAGCCCTTGTCTCCTTCTCTAGACAAAAGAGAGTGTTGAGCACTGCCACAGCATGATTCATCCCAAACTTAAAAAAATTAATCCAGGGCATTGAGTTCTTCCCTGGACATGCCCATTTCGCTCTGTCAACTGTTGAGACAAATGAGACATTTGGCTGAGATTTCAGAGCCAATGTTTGGACATCTGTTGTGAGGTGAATCCCTCCGTTGTCCACCACACATGAACAGGTTTGGGAACGCATGGAGGACACAGCAAACACTCAGCCTTCTGCAGGGCGTGCCATGTTCCAGCTCTGCACTAATTTTCTTCCTAATCTCCCTCTAATCCATCTCCAGCACCAATTTTACATGGTTAACTTTGCTTAGAAACCATCTTTCACTGATCAAGAGGTTACCCTGACTGCTAATGTGACTGAACACATACACCCTGTAGCAGGGGACAGGCTCATCTTCTGGCTGGGAGAAGAACAGACCAAAACAGTGCCAAGAAGATCTCACTTTCACAAGGCATTTATTATTACCCAGCACACAAATCCATCACCCCGAAGCAGGAACTGACATTTGAGCCCAGACAATGCAGGTAGGTGGGACTCTGGATCTGTCTTTTCTGGATTGCCTCAGGAGCGTCAGTGCGCAAAGTCAATCCTTGAAACAAATGAGTTTGCTCAACCTCGGGCGTCAGTGGACATGTACGCCAAATGTCTGCCGTCTGCTGCTCCACTGCAGCGTCTGTCCCTCTTCCCTCGTGCCACGACAAGGCTGGCCAGTTGAGTGACCTAGTGACTGAGCACTGAGCCTTGTCAGGAACAGAGACCTGCCCTGTCTGTGAGCACCGAAGAACCACCAGGTCCATTTTTCCCAGCAACCTGTGTCCTCACGTAAGAAAGTAGAAATCTGGAGAGACATGTACACAGTTGAACTGGTGTCATTTTCTGTAGAGAGTCCACAGTTTGGTTTAAAAAAGCACAACTCCTTTCTTTCTTGCACCTGCTATTTAATCAGAAATCCCAGTAATTCTAAGGTAAAGAGACGTGGATCTGATCAGCCCCTTGGAGACTGTTGATTGACACTACCAACAAATGAGAGGCGTGGTATCTCAGATGTTGAATTTCTCAGGAAAGAAGTAAGAATAAACAAAACCAGTTTTACTTGGATTTCTCTGCAACACAGACATTTAAATACAGTCAGCTGGGTGCCAGTGACACTGTCACTGGGAAGAGAAATGCTGAAGGAAATAAAACTGAGCACAAGGCAAACCGGAACTGAAGAACCGAGGTACAAGTAACAGGGGTTCCCCTCATCCCGGTCTGGAAGCCTGGACAGAAATGTCATGAAACCGTTCATCCGTCCCACACACATTGTATATTGCTTTCTCATTCTATTACATTTAATATGGCAACAAATCGCATATATGATGTGGCTGCCATGATTAGTTTGTGTGGGTGTTTTCATAGGTTGAGTATGGCTACACTATGGCAGTGGCTTGGCAAAGCTACCTTGCTTACCTTGAAGAGACGTTATCCTGCAAAGTGGCTAAGCCTGGATCATGCCAGTGGGTGGGAGAGGTCGGGAGAAGCAGTGAAGAGTCCCCTGCTTCCCACACGAAAGCTGGGGGATGGTGGGCAGCCCAGCTGCAGGGCCCTCCCTCCCCCACGGCGCTGCGAACAGGCGATCCATGGCAGTCGGGAAGAGCAGCAGCCCTGAAGTGCCGATGCTCCCGGGAGCCAATTGCGCTGACCGACCCCCGCACAACGGGGGAGAAAAACAAAAACCAGCCCAGGAGGGCCTTGTTGTGAGAAGGAAGTATTATTTAACGTGCATTGTGTTGGGAAAGGAAAACAAGGGTCCTGGCACTGGGCCAGGTCCATTGGCCTCTTTTTTTTTTTTTTTCTCTTTTCTATTCTTCTGGGCAATTGTTCTAGCAAGGCCAATTTTTTTTCTGGTTGTTTTTTGCTTTGTTTTGTTTTCTTTGGTGTTTTTGGAGTTGACAATGAACGGGGTAATTTCTCAGTGCTTTTCCTGTGTTTTGGCACGGGGACTGCCCAAACACTTGGCCGTCCTTCCTGTGGCAAAGATGCCACGGCCACTACTGGCACCAGCACTGGTGCATGGGTTGCATCACCGGGAGAATGGGGGCTTCTCAACTGCCCCAGAGCTGGGGGGCAGGAGGGAAAGGCAGGAGTTCGGGCAGCGAGGTGAGTCAGTGTGGAAAAGCAGCACACATTTCTGCAGGGTGACTCACCAACCCTTAGGAAGAAAAAAAAATAATGAAAAAAAATTCCAGCCAAATTCTTTCACGGAGGTAAACAAGGTCACACAGCGCGGCGAGATCCTGTTTACCTGAGACAGGACGTCTTTGCAGAGCCCGTGCTGGAAGCGGGGACATGTTGACAAGACTCAGAGTGGCCGAGGCAGGGAGATGGGGCTGGGGGCACCTCTCAGCCTGAGGGCCCTGACTTCATTGCAGCAAGGAGCGGGCGAAACTTCACAATGGGGCTGGATACTCTGCTCTGTAGAGGCTCTCCTCACTGCCTTGTGGCTCTGCCAGGAGGGAGAGCTGGAGGCAAGGGACCACTGGGCAATGGCAGGGCTATGGCAGCACTCAGTGCTCGCCTCCAGCATCTCCATGCTGGTGGCCCTGGACGCTCCAACCCACTGCTGCCCACCTGCCCATACCCTGTCTTGAACGGGTGCTTTCCCCGCAGCCCCACGAGGAAGTCCCGGTGGCCACACGGTTAATTAGAGCCCATTCCAGACGCTGACTGAGTGTTTTTTCCTGATAACAAGACGTGTGTGAGTGTATGTCGCTCGGGTGAATATCCTGTTCTTGCAACGGGCCAGAGAAGCGGGGGGCAGCTGGGGGATGGACTGGGACAGGACACAGGGCAGCGTGCCGGAATTTTGCATTCCTGGCATTCCTGTCTTGGCCTGTGACTGCAAAACAGCCCTGTAGGGAGGACAGAGCGCCCATGGATGGCTACCCTGGCCACTTGCACACTCATGCTTTGCCTCTGTCACTGCCTCCGTGGTGACCATGACTGTGGTGCCAGGGAAAGGGGTCAGCCTGTGCCACCCTCTGCAGCCACGAGGTCCCCAGATGGAAGCAGCCTGGCCCACTCTCTGTCTCCTCTTTCCCTGATGGTCTTGGCCCCTTTTCTGGCACCTGTCCCTCGGTTTGACCTTCCTGGCAGTGTTCTGAGAGTGTCTTTTCTGGCACAGCCCCCATGCCCAGCCCTGCAGCAGGGCACGCTGGCGTGAACCTGTGCTGGGAGGTCGGGGGCACCTGCTGTGGGATGAAAGGCTGTACAGCCTCGTGGAGTCCCTGTGTCCTGCCCTTGGCTACCCCGGCCAACCTCTGCAAGGACTTTGTGCTCAGGTCTCGCAGTCCAGGGTTTCAGTGGATGAGAAGGCCCCACTCCCTTCCCTACTGGGATGTGTGCGTGGGGAGGACAGGGATATGCAGGAGTAGAAGCTACCCTGGTCTGAGCAGTTGAGTTCAGCTTACAATAAGCATGTTTCTGCTGCTCTTTCCTCTTCCACAGTCCTGGACCCATCAGCCAGACTGGGCTTCTGGCTGGGTCCAGACAAGTGAAGGATGCTTGGTATTTCCCCCGGTTCCAAGCAACTGTTGGGAACCAGCAGGGTGATAGAGGAGCCCACAGGACACCCTCCTTATCTCAGCATTGCTTCAGCTCTTGGGTGTGCAAGAAAACACCCACAGCCCTGCTTTACTCCCAAGAAAGCACAGAGGGTGCCACTCAGCTGGCTCCCAGCTCCTCCACACTTGCAAAGGTGAGCAAGGATCTGCAACCCTGTGATTTCAAGAGATGCAGTGAGAAGAGCTTTTTTTTTTTTTTTTTTCACTGACACACCAAACCAAACAGGGCCAGTACTGACCCTTGGCCAAAGCTATGTCATGATGATTTTGTCTCACAGTCAAATCACAATCTTCAGGTCTTGCACAACCAGGTACCTGGAAAAAATAAAGATTTCTTTCTTCCTTTAAAACACACCCCTGTTCCACCTTCTCCAGCTTCCCACTTTACCCTTTCACAAACTTCTGTGGCTTGGAAACTTTCTCAATGAAATAGGCGCATGTCATAGCCCCACTGACAGCTTAAATAGAAGGAAAAGGAGACTCCCTGGTTCCCATCAACAGCTGCACACACGTGTCTTTGGAAGGGGAAGGAACCAGGAGGAAAGAGGACAGTGCCTCTTGTCACATGTAAAATGCTATTTTTGAGGAATTGAAAGCATATTATGTCTGCAAGATTGCAAAAAAAACCCAACCAAGGATGCTTCTGCATTTTAGGAAGCGGCCAGTGCAACCATGCTGAGGTCTGGGCAGGTTTGTGGGAAGCTCTCACGGGAATCCTGGTGATAGGCCTCCCTGCAGACTTGGGGAGAATATTTGGGCATTCTGGGTGTAGTTTCCACCCATGACTGGGTGTACAGGAGAGATCTCAGCTTCATCCCAGCTCCTGCTGCCTTTGCCCTGGCAATGATGGGGTGAGGATCTGGTGAGGTTTGGGATTTGCTTTGTTGCTTGGTTGGGGGCTGGCCACAAGCTGTTGTGATTTTGGTAGATCTGTGTGTTGCTTTGCTGTATTGCTGCTGGGGAAATCCCACAAGACTGAGTCAGGGTGTCTGTAGGACTGCAGTCAGCACCAGGTAAACTGCCTTGGCTCTGCGTGGAGGGGAGTTTGGACAACACCTGGGCAAGTGCCTTACAAACACATCTGGGTTTGTGGGAGAGAAGTTGTCAAGGTCTGACAATAGCTGGCAAAGCCTGTCCCATCCCAAGATTGCTTGGGAGGGGGTGTGCATGAGTCTGCACTGCCCAGAGAAAAGGTTCAAAGATCAGGAGCTCAATCTGACACATAAAGTTCCAGTTGCTCGAGGACTTCAGCCCTGCCCAGGGCTCCCAAGCAACCTTGGGAATGGGAAAACCCCATCAGGGATTCACTGGGCTCCCAGAGGTTTACAGCCTAAATGACTAAACCTATTAGGTCACTCAAATGATCTGCTTCCTTTTATGGTCAAAATCAAGTGTCAGAATCACAGGTTTCCTCTTTCCTTAGAACTGGGTTTTAGTACCACAATTCAGAGGATGCAATGCTAAAATTAAGTGTCTGAAAGCACATGCATAGTGTTGCAATCTTTCTGCCTTGCCTGCTGGTCTGTGTAATGCATGAGTTGGGCAACAAACAATAGAGGTTGGAAATAGCCAGGACGGAGATTTCCTCTTTCAACTGCAGAATTGTTTCCTTGACTGGTGCGTGCATAAGCCAGGTGGCAAAATGCTTGCCCCGACCAAGTTTCCTGGCGAGGAGGAGGGGTCTTTGGGTGAGGGGTGGAAAGGAGTGAAAGAAAAAGTTCCCAAAAAGCAAATCCTTCCTTTGGGCTTACCTTCACTCTCCTACTCCTTTACAAGTTCCCTTTGTCTCTCTGGTTCTGGCAGCTCCTCACAAACCTCTCAGGTCCTTTTTCAAACCTGTGGACGGGAATTATTGGCACCCCGTACTAGCGATGGAGACCTGAGATGCAGATGCTCATATCCAAGCACCTCGGCTAATTGCTAAAACCTGGCACTGTGACCTCTCCCATCCACACACATACCCCAGGGACACATACCACAGGGAGCCAGGCCTTACCAGAACTGAGGAGCAGCAGAGTTTGTTCTCCCAAATTCAAGGACTGCAGTGACCACCTCCTTTAGCCCACAGAAGTCCCAGATGGTACCTGCTCCAGCCAAGCAGGCATCCAGCTCTCACAAGGCTCTTGTTTCCCTCCATGTGGAAGGAACATGATGAAAATATGAGCAATTTATATTGCGTTCTGTAGTTTTTATAAACTTTGCTTTAATATAGC
>JAWMRA010000041.1:49172582-49261635 GCA_035584735.1 Pseudotriccus pelzelni | reverse complement strand
TTTGATAAAGTAAATAATTATCTCATTCTGACTAGATACCTGTTATAAACCAATTAAAAGTGTATTTGTAATGTATGGTTACATCTGGACAGTAGCTTGTAACCAATTATGTGCACCTGGTCATGAGATCTTGTATAGAGAAACTATAAAAGCTCAGAACTCTTTTAATAAATCGGGCATATTGCAGATCTTATAGGTCGTGTGCATTTGTACCCTGAGCCCCTCCGTCAACATCTCCACTCCAATTCAATAAGGACTCATCACATTTGAGGTTCAGGACCCACCTGCCTTACCCACAGCCCACGCTTGTGACATTGTGGCTTTGTGGCCATCAGTGCCCCAAATGCCAGGGACTCTGCCAGCAGCAATGACATCTTTCCCCAGCTGCACCACAGTGGGCACAGCAGCACCGTGCCAGCTCCCAGCGTTTACTGCCCGAGGGCCTCCACTTCTTGGATGGGTGTTCAAGGCACCCAGATTCTTTAGAGGATTTTTTTAATCCAAGCTCATAAATATTCGTGTTTTCCAGCTAGGGAAAAAAATCCCCTGTTGCTGGATGCCCTTCCTCAGGGATTGGGGGTGTAAGGCAGCAGGAAGTCTCCAAGCTCCCAGTGCTACTCCTATACCCATCCACCCCAAACCAGCCCTCTCCCCAAAAGGAGAAGTAGCTCCTTAACCCAAACCAGTCCAACCAGCTAACCTCTTGCTTGGAAAAAAACGCACAGGATTAACTTGCAATGAAATATTCCACTTTCTAGGTTAGAGCAGGGAGGGAAGGGAACAGGGTTCAGCCCTGGGTTTGAGGGTTGCACCTGGCTCTGCATCTGTGTTCAAAGTGGTAAACTAGAGCAGATTTTCTGTCCCGCATGGTAGCAGCATCTGTCGGCTCCTTCCTGGCCATAAGCTTTGAAACTATCTACAAGACCTGAGTAAATAAATAAGTACAACAATAGGTCACAGCGTACCCAGTGGGACTATCCATGGAAAAGGGAAAAGACATATCATGGGGAAAAAGCTGCAAATCCTGTTCAGCTGCTCCTTTCTGTTTCATTTAATGCCCTTGAAGGTGACTATGCTGGGAAAATGCTTTATTCAATTACTGGGCTGTTCATATCTGCTTCAACGGACCCAGGAGAGCCTCATCTCAGCCAAACCTGAATGCAAAGAATGCCCATTTCAATCCTTTTGCAACCATCTGATGCAGCCAGTGGGATGCTCTTATGTGTAAAGCATCCCCCACTCCTCCCAAGGGACAAACTGGCTTTCACCTTGCTGCAGCAGGCACTGGTCCTGCCTGTCACAGATCGAGAGCTTCATCTGGGTTTCCTTCTGGAAGTGAGCTGCCTGTCACCCAGCCTGGGATGCTCCAAAGCAAGGTCCTCTGTGAGCGAGAGTTTTGCTCCGGCTTCACTCCACTGGCCAGCAGTGCCTCAAACTTTCCAGGGCAAGGCTATGCTGTGATTGTGGTGTTTTGTCCATGGCTACCAGGTTTATGGGACACCAGGGAGACCCCCTTTTCCTCCCATCCCTGTCCCAGTGCAAGCATTTTGTTTTTCTTCTTAATTAGTGGAAAAAATTCTTGAACCTGTCAGAGGGAAGGAAGGTCTTTTCTCATTCTCTCTCTCTCTCTCTCTCTGTGTCTCTCCTAGGTCAATTACTGAAATACAAACAATATCCATGGTCATGGTGAAACATTTTTTCCACCTAAATAATACCTCAGCAGATTTTAAAGGCGCAGGACCCTTTGCACAGCCCACCCCCTCCCCGTCATGAGAGATACCCAGGAAGCATTGCCCAGGCACTGTAGGCACCCTGCAGAAATGCAGGCACTTCCCAGATTTTCCTCACAGACATCAAGCCAGTGTGCGCAGGGTCACGGCAACCCCTCGCTTCCTTTCATGGAGCATCTAACATCACAGCATTCCCAAATGTCAGCTCTCCTGAGCACCCTCCCAACCTGCCAGTATTCGTGGAGCCTGCTGACATCCCCAGCCAAAGCCTGGGGAGTGCTGAAATACCCTCCGTGGGGATGGCTATCCCCAGGTCTTCCTCTGCGCCCGTCTGTGCCCACCCGGCTGAGCTGTGCAGCCCCTGTGCAGCCCTGCCTGCGCTCAGGGGTCCCCGGCCCCTGCCCACTGGAGGAGAAAGAGAACATCCTGCCTGCCATACACACTGCAGAGCACCTCCTTACAGCTCCCTGCCTAATTTGGGCAGCCAAAGCACTCGTGTGGGTGTGTGGTGTCATCCATATGTGGCCCCATGCATGTCAACTGGGCTGTCTGTGTGCCAGGCCCTCATGGGGCAACATCCGACGTCGCTGTGGGAGAAGATCACTTGCGGGACATCCAGAGCCCTCTGGCCAGACACCTTCTGGGTGCCCTGGGCTGCCACTGGGCGTGCAGGTGTGGGAGCTTCTTTCTGGGAGCACACATTGCTTCAGTTGTCAGCACTTTTCTTCTGCTGACCTCATTTACTTTTGACTCTGATGTCGTCGCTCGCAGCCAGCTCTGCGCTGAAGAGACCAGCAGTAGCTGACACCATCTCCTCTGCTGTTCCCTGGGTCGTGCTGAAAAATAATTTCTCTTCATGAAGAAAACAGCCAAGCGGGGCCTGGGTTTGGGGACCAGAGCTCGCCTTCACTGACTGCATCAACTAGCGGTGGCCAGGGCCAAAGGTTGGGAACTTGGGAGTTTCCAAAGCTGCTGGGGCAAGACCTATGGCCGAGCTGCTTGCCTGGCATTTCTGCAGCATCCATTGAATTCTTGCAGCATGTGCAAAAAAAAAATTCACAGCAAACATTTCGAAATGTGCTTTGACTGTCAAACCACAAACCTCCCTACTGCCCAGGTCCCTGCTGTGTTTGGGTTGCTGCTTAATCCCTTGCAAACAGCTTTATTGAGATAGTAATAAAAAAATAATAAAGAAGGCGGGATTACTTCCCTTGGGGCTGCCTTTACTCCAGCCCTTGCTGTGAATCCAAGGCAGTCCATCATGCCAGAGAATCTCATTTGGTCTCTGCCTGGCTGGGGTAGGAAAAATGGTAGGTGAGCCCTGACATCATTTTATATTTTCCTATCTTTGCCCTCCTGGCTCTTCTGCCAAGAGCTCCACAGATCCACTGCTGTGACTCTTAATTCCTTGCGTTAACCCAGTGTCTGCACTACCTGCATTTGGGGTTCCCTTCAGTTCACACACTCTCAGCACCCGATGTTTGGGAAGCTCTATTGTTCCCTTAACCTTGTGAAGAAATCCACAAACAGCTGAAGCTGCCTGGCTTCTTCACAATGTCTTTTAAGATGGGAAATTCCCAAGCCTGCAACAAGTTCACTTGGTCACGGGCAGATCAGAGTTTAGGGAGGGGCAGCACCATTTGGTCACGGCCTGTGTGGAGGAGAGTGGGGAACAGCTGCATGCTCTGGAAACGGGTTTTTATTGTGGTTTTTCTTTTTTTCTACTAAATGGCTTTTAGTGATTCGTATTTTCCTCCTTCTTTGTACCTGCTTTTCCCTTGGCACAGCTGGCATCTCCGCCCCCAGGGCCCACTAGATACTGGTGCATGAACAGTGAGATGGGGCCACCCTCCAACACATCCCTGTTCCACCCTGGGATAAAGAGGGATGTCAGTGGTTTCCACCGAGCCCCCTCCAGCCATGTCCGGAGTGTGGGCAGGTCGGGCAGCAGGACAGGGTGGCCACTGAGGAGGGGGCACGGCTCAAGCAAAGGAGGCAGGAGCTGAGCACAGGGAAGAGAATGCCTTTGTGGGCTTCATTCCACGTGGCTGGGCTGGAGAAGGCTCTTCCTTGGAGCCACAGCCAGACCTGGGGTGAGATTAAGCAGTTCATATTCCTGGACACCAATAAAACAGGCAGTCAAGAGTTTTCCTGGGCCTGGTGAGGAAACTCTTGCAAACTGTTTTTTTCACTGCATTTAGCCATGCGACAGCTTTAGTGTTGCAAACTGTTGATGGTAAAAACCCCAAAGTCTAGCTTTAAAACTCAAAGGGGTTTGCTCTTTGCACCTGAATAGCCTTGCTCTCCCCCTGACTGCTGCTTTCAGGAGCCATGCTATCACAGGAGCATCTATTGCTGAAGCCTCTCTCCACTGCCTGGAAGGCTGGATGCGTTTCCTCCATCAAAAGATGAACCTCCTGTTGAATGACATATCCCGAGAATGGGCCTTTAGGTGAAGTAGCAGTTGAGCAATTAAACCAAGGAGAGCTGCCAAGACTCCCCGGCTCCTCTGAGATCACCTGTAGCACTGAGTGCACTAAGCCGGCATCCCCACACCCAGATGCTTTCCAGCAGTGTGCTGCAGCCCTCCCAGGATTTATTTCCTGAGCTTGGCTTGGCAGGGTGGATGCAAACCACCAGCTCCAGCCTTGAGAAGCGGCGCAGGTGCCATCCTTCCCGCACTCTGTGCTGACCTGTGTGGAAAGCAAACGACGTCCAACCTTGCACCTGGGGGAGCAGCTGATCACCTGGCTCCATGCACCGTGGAGGTGTTGGCTCCAGGCACCCAGACCCACGGCATCTTTCAGCACTGATTAATTTCGCGCTGTTAAAAGCAGAGGGGTGCTGAGGGGACCCCAGTACTGAGGCACAGGGCAGCAGCTGCCTTCACTCCTCACAGCCTTGCATCCAAGTGCCAGATATGTGATACCTCCCTTGCTGGGAGGAAAGGGAAACGAAGCGGCCTTTCCGACCGAGGGAAGGACCGCTGTTGTCTAGACGAGGTGACTAAGGAGGGAAGGGGCTGACTGTTTGTACAGCTTTGGGGAGTGTAAACAGTGCCGACTGTCCCAAGCCCTTCAAAGCAGAGGAATCTGGAGATAGGATGAAAGCACAGGGAAATTCTGGCCGGGTGTCCAAGCAGAGCAGCTAAGGAGAAGGGGATCTCTTTGAGACAAAATCCCCAGCACCAGAGTCATTTCAAACCAGCCCAAGTGAGGAAGGAGGAGCGCAGCACAGCCGGCCGTGGGCAGGGCTGTGCATGGGCTCTCAGGACTTTCCCAGCTTTGGTTGCTTCTCTCAGCAATCTCAGAACAAGTGTCCTGAAAAGGAAACTGGAGGCCCTGGGAATCCTGCTGTGCTCTGAAGTGAGCTGGTTTGGCCTCTGCTTTTCATTTAGCTCACAAAAGAAAGAGAAAATGCTGTTTGAGAGGTGGTTTCCTTTTTTCTTTTTTTTTCTTTTTTTTTTTTTTTACAACTTTAAATACAGTACTGAGTATAAATTAATCTTACATTAAAAAAAAAGCAAAAAAATTAAAATAAAACATCTTTACAAACCAAAAGAAATTACTTTGGAACAGCAAAACAAAGTATCTTAAGACTTGAGGGCTAGGGGATAAAAGGAGGGAAAAATGTGCCACCTTGGCAGTGGTACAAGAAGTGCTCTGGGCTTGCAGGAGGTGAGGACTGGGTTCCTCCACAACTTGTAACAGCTCCCAGGTTGTGGCTTTGGCTTCTTCCCCAGTTTCCCTCCAGGGCTTTGCCCTGCAATGGGGGTATGTGTGTGATGGGAGAAATGGCTGGAGGCAGGAGGGACAGGGGGACTGCTGCAATCACTCTTGGCAGGTGAGTAACTTCATGAGTAACTGCAGCAACCCAGCATGGCACCATCTGAGACCATGACTCCAAGGTGAAGCTGGGAATTTCCATCATATGTAACATTTCTGCTAATGGTGACTGAGTATTAGGTGTGCAGAAACAGCCCTTGCTCACACAGTCCTCCTCCCTTCTTGGAGATAGGCACTGGCCCAGGAGGGACTCTACAGGTAACCCTCCAAGTTGTTCTCCAAGTCCTCCTCACTTAGAAGAGCTCATTTCTGTCTCAGATGGCTGCTGCCAACTGCAAAGACCACCCTCATTTCTTTCTCTGTCGCTACACAGAGCTGCCCACATCATGGATCAGCTTCCAAACTACGTGAATTGGGATCATCTAATGGGCAAAGAGACCAAGAAGGAATCTGAGAAGAAAAATGAGAGGAAAATAATGGGAGATGTAGAGACATTGGCAGGGAGAGATCAGGGGAGGCATGGCATGCATGACACCCAAGAAGGGGTTAAAAACCTCATGGGAATAACATGATTCTGCTTTCAGGACCACAGAGCAGGCAAGGACAGCTCACTGAGATTAAGTCATGCTTCTAAGTTTGGCTGTCCTTGGTCTTGCTGTGGTGCCACTTCGCCTCCTGCAAGGAAGTTGTGCTGGGGGGATGGTGCAGAGTGAGAGAAAAGGGCAACAAGAGAGAGAGAGAGAGATCAGATGATGCCTCTGCCTGCCCCATCCCGGGCCTCGCAGGCACGTTGCAGTAACAGTGCGCTTTTCTGCCAGACCAGTGAAGCCCATGCATGCACGTGCCTCTGAGCTTCCTGCCACTGGGGAATGAAACCCATTTAAGAACATATTTATATATATATATTTATATATGCATGTATAAATACACATACACACACACACGCACACGTATATATATATATACACACACACACACATATATACACGCACACACATACAGAGCAAATTTTAAAAATAATTTGAGTCCGAGCCTGGAAAGTTGAATTCTCCACAAGCATGTGCAAAGATGGCTCCTCTTGGCAGGGGCCGGGGGCGTGGAGATGATTCTGCCACCGTGTGCTCCTTCCCCACGATCCAAACACCTTCCAGTCAGCACCAGGAGCAGGAGGGGAAGGGGAGGGGGGGGAATGCTTTTGGCTTCTTTCTTTTGTATTTGTTTTGTTTCTTTGCTTGTTTGTTCTGTTCCCCGAGATGTTGTATATCTTAGTGGTTTTGGTTTTTCTCTTTTAAAATAAAATATACACACGCACATTAAAAATATATATCTGTTCAGGTAGGCCGATAAAAGTCCTTAGTGCATTTTCCATCATTGGTCGCCACTTGCAATCTGAGACATGCCTGTTTCCTAAAAGTAGGTCCAGTGCAAGTGTAGATCTCAGCCGGGCCCCCCAGCCTTACTAGAAGCATGAGGAAAAGGGAGAATGTTCCCCTTCTGTCCTCTGTCCATGTGGTCTTCTCCTTCCCTTAGAAGAAATTGGACCCACTTTCCTTTCCACATTTTCCATCCTGTCCTCTGTAGCAGGGAAGGCATTGTCCTGTCCTCGTCACAAGTTGTGGCTGTTGGCGTTCATGGTTTTATTTGTACTTTGTTCTTTTCTCATATATATATATAAAGGTCATCTTTGTCCTTTTGTGTGTGTGTGTGTGTGTAAAACTTTAAAATTATGCTAATAAATGAAAGAAGGGAGGCTTTGGTGGGAGAAGGTCCACTGATGGAAAGGGAAGCACCAATTGCCGTCTGAATCAGACGTCGAGGCAGATGGACAAAGAGGAAAAATTATCACTCCAACGACCCCATGGGGGCAATACAGCAAATATATTAAATAAACCTGGAAGTGAAACAAAACCAAACACAGCATTAGAATATGTAACTCTTTCCCCCTGCAACTACCCTTCCATTCCCTTTTCTCCTCTGAAAATGTTTGTGTCAAAATGCCAGATTAGAAGGCCGGAAGGACTTTTGACCTTATCTATATTTTACCCTGAACAGCTTGAGCCAGAGCTGAGATTTGCATGGGTTTGCATCATTTTCTACCCTGGGAACTTCAGGCTGGCCAGCAGAATCCTGGGATAATTCAAGCCCTCAGAGTACTAAGCATGGGAATCCCAATCCCAAGACACTGCCAGGTGCCCCTCTCCCCCAGCTCCTGAAATGCCACAGATGGAAGCCCGCCATCTCCTCTTCCCGGTGAGGGGAAGTGAATGTGAAGTGAGTGGCCGGGGCTCATTCAAGGGGCTGCAGCAGAGCTGGAACCACTGAGCCATGGGCCAGGGCTCTCCCTGTTAAGCTGTGTTGCCTCTCTCCTAAATTCAGCTCCCCCTGATCTGTGCCCTGACTACTCTTTCTCTCTTTTCTGTACCTTTCCCTCCACAGGGAAGCAGGGCTTATTCTCCTTTCCCTTGTACCAGTGAAATTCTTCTGATGATGAGGGAATTACTCCTGTTTACACAAGTCATGGAGAGAAAAATCAGATCCTGGCCTGATGAATTCCAGATCTCTTGCCAGAGATTCCAGTTCTCCTTTTCCCTGCTATGACCTTTCTTATGCACATAGGTTTCCCGCTAGGAGAATGATGAACTGAAAGTGTTGCTCCTTTTTGGTCTTTCTGCCAACTCAACTAATGAAATAAAAGGAAAAGGGATCCCCAGAGCAACATTAATTCTCTTCTTTCAATGGAGAATCAATAGAGAAAGGAGGACAGGAGTTGCTCCACAGAAGAGATGAATTACATGGACCCTGAGGGGATTTAGGTGTAGAGAGAAGTGAGGCTTGTTTTCTGTCTGCAAGGAAGGCAGGGAAGGGAGAGGGCAGGGCCCAAGAGCAAGAATGGCTGGAGCAAGGATGGCTCGATCCTTCCAACTTAAAGGCATAAATAAGATGCACGTTGGCACCCAACCTAGTCCTTCCCCCTTCTCCAGCCCAGGTTTGATCCTGCAGTAGCCCCATGCTGAATAAGTGGCCAGTGCTGTGGGAAGGATCCAAGACGCCATGTCCAGGGAGGACATCTCTCCCAACTGGAAGAGTAGCTTGCTGTTACCTGCCTTGTGCTCTCTCTCCCCTGCCAGCACTTCTATGCTATGAGGATTTCTTTCAGCACTTTCTTATCGTTGACATGCTTGTACTTCTTATGTTTCCTCTTCTGTGCCGGCGGCCGGCGTACTCGCTGCCTCTGAGAGACAGCGGCTGTGGTGAACGACGGTGACAAGCCTGCCAAAACAGAGGGGAGAGTGTCTGTACAGAGAGGGGCAGCCGGCTCATGTTGAAATATCTTTCTCCACACACTGTCAACAAAGAGCTCTGCAACAGGAGGGCCACAAGGCCTCTTTCTGTTCTTCTGTCCCTTGTCCTCTGTTCTCCACAGTCTCTGCCCTCTCCCTTTTCCCACCGTGCCCTTCCCCTCACCTCTCACCTTCCCCTCCTTCATTTCCCTCAGTTTCAGCCCCTTGCTGTCAGGCAGACATCCTGGGAAAGGTCCCTCGGCTGGTATAAACCAGCAAAGGCCCGTGGGATTCACTGGAACTAAGTAGATTGAAACCAGTGGAGGGCTCTTCCCTCTCTCCCCAGCCTCCTTTCTCATGCCTCCCTCCATTCTACTAATGCCAAGATCCTTACGTCTCTGTTCACGTGGCCCTGGACGGATGTTCCTGGGAGGCGGTCGGAACACGGCTTCACACCGACACTGCACATGGTCCTCCAAAGGCACAACAACTTTCTTGAATTTTGGCTTCCTCTGGACAAATTCGATCTTGTTCACCTGTTTGGAAGAGAGAAGCAAGCAAAAGATTAATACAGCTGCAGCTCCCACTCCGTAAAAATAATCAGTGTCGCTTCGGTACTGGTTTTCTTCCTAAAGATCCAGAAGGCAGCTTACAGTGCATGGTTCAAACTTGGGGGTGGTGTGTATGGCATATAATTTTGAACACACCAGCAGAGCAGACCTAGACCATTCAAGTTTGGATGTCTTTGGTTGGCTCCCCTGTTCCTAACTGTTGCTGCTGCTCAAGCAGGATGACTGGCAGATCACAGACAGAAACGAGGAGCACGCAGAACTTGCTAGCCTGTTTCTGACAGATGTGACGGTGGAGACCTGGAGGCAACCAGTACTAACTTCCACAGCAAACTACAGGAAGGGCAAAAGGAGAAAAACTCAGGCCCAATGCGAGCTAACATAGCTTCACCAGCTCTGCCGAGGCCTGTCTGAATTTGTCTCAAGCTCTTTAATAACTTGCAGGGCTGAAGCCCTCAGCTCTGTGTTTCAAGGGAAAGGCGGTGCTCTGGAAATTCCCTCGGACTCTTCACCAGTGCTGACTCAGAGGGAAGACACATTGCTCCACATCCCACCACAGGGCACAAGCTTTCTAGGGGGTCCTCCCACTCCAGCAGCGGCCGCGCCTGACCCCACTCAGCTTATCTAACAAGCCTGCGGTCCCTGAAGTGCTCTGCGAGCTATAAATACTCACTGTGCTGTGTGTCTGGGATGGAATTCCTCTAAATCCACTGCCCCCAGCAGCATCCCTCAGCCAGTGCTGAAGCAGCCAGGCTGTTTATCTTTCCTTGAAAGCCCACTCCACACACTTCAGACCACACGCTGCTCACTAGACAAACACTTCCAGCCAAACAATAGAGAGACCTCTGTCCTCAAAGAAACCATTTCCAGGTCACTTTTTCAGGCTGGCTTTTGACCTCTCACTTGTTTTTTTCCAGAAAAACAACTCCTGCTCCCCCCTATTTTTCCCTCATTCAGCCTGGCTTTTCTGAGAAAGGAATTTCCTGGTGAAAAGGGCTGTGTGAATACAATCTCCCCCAGCCAACCTCTGCTGCCTGCCCGGGGGAGTCTCTTACAGCTCAAGCAGAGGATTAGTACGGGATGAATATTATTTTTAAACAAGCTGTCTGGGAGGAAGCTGTGCGGAGATCACTGGTAGCTGTGAGGGGAGGATCAGAGCAAGAGGTTAGCCATCAGGTGCCTGCTGGCTGCTGGAGCAGGTCAGGAGGTAACTGTGAGTTGAGAAAGAGAAGCTGCTTCAGAGCATGCCTTGGAAAGAAGCTGCAGCAGCAGTAGGGGGAAGGAGACTGACGCTGCAAGCCCTCCTCTTTTTGCAACAAAAACAGTTCCCTCCATGGAAGCGCCCCATTTCTTCTGCTCAAACGCAGTGGGCAAGGCTGCCTCGAGCCATAGAAAGACCCGTGGCATGGAGCTGCAGCTGGGGATGGTGCCCTGTAGCTCTGCATGGTGACAGTCCCCAGCTGCTGGACAGCACCAGCTCTCCCAGCAGCTGGCAGGGACGTGACCAGCGCCAGTGGCTGCAGCGTTGTGTGGCCAGTGCAGAGGTTGTGACCACAGAGGGGGTGCAAGGCATGCAGTTGCATGAGCCTCGCGTCTGAAACCCACCGTGGGCTTGGTTTTGGGGCATTGGGACGGCAGTGGGCGGCAGGAGGAGGGAGCAGTGGGAGGCGTCTCCCTTACCTGGACGTGCCGGACACGGATCTGCGTGGGGCGACACTGCACGTTGCGGTTGTTGCAGCACCCGGAGCAGCGCTGCACCTCCACACAGGGCGGCCACACCACAAAGTTGGCGTTGGTGCTGTCCACCATGTTGCGGGAGATTTCAAAGACCACCTCCCGCGTCTTGCACTCTGCCAGGACAGCTGTCTCTGCTGCTGCCAGAGCATCTGTGAGGGCCAAGGGAAGAACGGGGGATGAAATGGGCTTCGCAGCTGTTACCAACCCACTGCAGCCACCTCTGCTGGAAGAGAAAGATCCTGCACGGCTCTCACACACGCACACATGTTCTTTCTCCTTCTCCCACCCCTCCAGCTCCCTCCCTGTACAGAGCCATGCCCTGTAGAGGAGATCCCAGTAGAATGATGCTTCTCACTGCAGCAGCACAGTCCTAGGCAGGAGATGACACTTCTTTAGAGCAAACCAGGACTGGCAGGATTTAAAGCAGAGCAGCTTGCAGAGCTCCAGACTCCCTCTCCTGCCATCCCGGGGTGTAACACCCAGCTCCTACTCAAGGCCCAGGCCCTCATTCTCATCAGTGTACACATACACGCTCACTACAACCTCTACCCCTACCTCTGCACCTCAGACACACATCTGCACCCACCCATGGCTGCTGAGGTAAGTGCCCCAACAATCACAAGGTGCAAGACCCCTGACTCACCTAGGCTTCGTCGCTCTCGAGACAGGGCCACAGGGTTTTGACCAGGCTGAGTTGCATTCGGGCTTAGGCTCGAGCTATCCTGCTCTGCAAAGGGAAAGACATGACCCTACAGCAGCAGGTACAGGCAGGAGAAGACAGCAGGCACTTGTGCTCAGATCACCAGGCAAAGTGCAGGCACATGTCATAAGCCATGACCCCAGAATGTCACACTAGGTATAAACCCACCAGCAAGGTCACAGCTGTGCTGGAGCGTGCTCTAGATTTGCTCTTGGCTCAGACTGGGCAGCTTAAAGCAACAAGCTTATCATGAAAGAGGGGTCCCAGTCAGGTCTGGGGGAGGAAAACTCCAGCTCAAGAATGATAAGGCCCATGCCAGGGCTTTTTGGTATCAGAGAGGAGTAGCAGAGGGATTCAAATCGGCCAGCTGAGACCAAGATACAGCAGGGAGGATCAAAGACCAAATGGATCGGCAGAACATTTGGTATATAACACTGAGATGCCTTGCTGGGGTGGCTTGGGACTGGGAGTGCTCTGAGGTGAGAGGGCAGGTGAAGGAGGTGATGTGTGATAGGTAGAGTGCTTGCTTTCTCCCTCCTGCCACACCTCAGCTGCTCTAGGTTAGAGCAGTTTTGTGACAGAATAACAGAAAAATAGAGTTAAAATTACTTTTCCTCTATACGACTCTTAGGTACGTGGCAGGATCTGGAGGTGGTTCAGTCATCGATGGGAGAGGAAGACCGATAGCATTCAGGCCAGCCCTGAGCGGTTCCCTCCCACCCCACTGCTTTTTCCCATAGGAAGTGCTGAATAGAGAAATGCCCATAATCCCCATGGAGCACTCCAACACGCAGCCCCTCCTGAGCTCCGGACAATGGCTGCACTCGAAGATAGCTCCCACCCAGCCACAGCTCTTTCCTTCTCTGACCTGCTTTAGCAGCTGAAGGAAACTGAATGGACGTCAGCATCAAGGGAGCAATTTTCTTAAAGGGAATTTGGGGCCAGTGGAAGATCTCTGTTTATCAGATGCGTGGTGGAGCGGACTTCCCTTACCTATCATGTCCCATTCCTCTTCCTCAGCCCTACCCTAGTGCAGCCCTCTTATAAAGGGGAGCAGAGACTTTGCTCTCTGCTCAGCTCTGCAGCAGCTGCTGAAGGATTTGGGATAGGTGCACAGAGGCAGGAATCATATATGCCTGAGCAGTCAACATCTACATGTGAGGTGGAGAGACAGACAGACACCCTTTAAAGCAGCTGGAGAGGTGTGATCAATTCTAGCTGCCATGTGTCTCTCCCTGAGGCAGACGCCCAAAAGGAGAACTGGTGGATCATGCTGAAGAAGAGCCTGTAGTTCTCTCAGAGCTAGAGAAGATGACTGGCTTAGGTGACACACCTACTTTGCAGGCAGCCACAGTTAAAGGAGGTGACTCCCACTTTACACACCTCCATTGTTGGGCCTGCAGTAGTGTCTAAGGTCAGGAGAGCACTATCTCAGCTCATCTGCCTCTTGGAGCTGCCTCATTCTGGCTCCTCGTGCAGTTGGTGGAGAGAAGCAGCTGTGACACATACAGGGTGCACAGACAGAACAGGGAATAGCCCCAGACACTTCAGTATTATTTTGCTAACATAGTAATTAGTAAATACTCTAATTCCACACAGGGCAAGCAAATGTCAATGCCCCTCGGTCAGTATCTAGGAACAGATGAGAGCCACGGGGCGCAACAAAGAAACTGCTTCACAGCACCACTTTCTGTTTCCCTCATCAACCTTCCCATCTGGGACCTGAAGTGAAACCAGTGACTCAAAGCTCCCCAGACTTCTCCCATACCTCTGTCTCTTCTCGAGACAAGAGAAGCCCATTTTATTTCTTAGCCATGAGGGTGGTCAGTAACTGTGATAGAGATGTATCTGTTCCTTAGACACCAGGCCATGACAGACTGCACACATCTTCTCAGCCACTCCTTCCCCGCCCCTCCATCCTCTGCCTCCTGGCACTTTATCAAATGGCAGGGAGGGACAGACGCTGCCTTTTGATCAGGGGTTGAGTTGATGAGAGGACAGAAATGGAGGGGGAAAACAGCAACAACTGTTGACTGGAAAGGAATCTCCTATTGAAAACCTTCCCTCCCTCCTCCAGGTTGTCCTTCTACACCCCAGGTCAGCACTGAAGACAGTTGGGATGGGGGGGACCAGCCTGGGACAATCCAGCACAGCTAATTTTGGAAGTTGCCCCATTGTGTGGCTCATGGACAAGGAGGAGGGAACTGGTGAGGGCAGGGAGTGGCCCTGGCAGTGGTGGGGAGCCTCGTCGCCTCTTTCTAAGACAAACAATAGCTGAACGCAGCTGGTGCCCTCCCCCTCGCTTTCCCCCCCTGCCCCTCCAGGGCCGTTTTGAAAGGCAGCGGGAATGCTTTTGAGACTGCGCCAGTGGTTGGACTGGCATAGGAAACAAAAGCAGGAAATTCTGTTCCCCCGTAGATAGTGTCTCGGCAAGGATTACAAAGCTCCAAACAGACAAAACACGAGAGAGAAGGCGAGCTGGGGGGGCTGGGGGACGACGGGCGGGAGCAGGGTTAGAATAGAAAGGAATTTGCTCTGAAGAGACCGTTTATAAATAAATTCCTGGGCCAGCCCAGCCGCCGTGGCGCGTGCTCCAGTTCCCACACGTGCCGACCCCTCCACGCTTCGCTGCTCCTGCTGCTCACTGCACTCAGCCCTGGCCAAGTGACCCCACGGCACTGCAGCCCCCGGAGCTCTTATCTACAGGCAGAAGGTGAAGCGATGGTACCCTGACTTAGCCCCTGTCCCATATCTCACCCCTGGACGCGTGCTCTGCAGCCCTTATCCTAAGAGCCTCTGGGAGCCCACGGCCTTTTGTGGATGCTAAACCTGAAAATCCACTCGGCCCTTCCCTCCCCTGTCACCCTATTTCCAGCTCCCATTTTGCCACCTCCTAAACTGATCCGTGTCCAGTTTAAGCCCTCCTGCCTGGGTAAAAAGTGCTGACCTCAGTTCTTTGGACTCACCTTGCCCATCTCCTAATGAGTGACCCTCATTAGACCAGACAGTTAGCAGGAGATCTAAAAAGGCATCTAGTTGCCTTTAACTCCCATAAGTTTCAAGGGAACTAGGTGTGTAAATAACCAGGTCTTGGCTCCTGAATGGTTCCTATATTTACAGTGAGGTCTGTTGTTAATGTGCCTGCTGGAAAATGGAATAACCCTGCCCAACCTGCCAAAGACTTAAGAAAAAATAGAGGAGTGTTTGGTGAAGAGATTTACCTACGGAGTCTATCCGCAGGGCACGCTGGAGGTCACTGATGGAGCGCACTGAGCTGCCACCCAAAATCTCATAAATGTCTTCAGGTATGGGGTCCCCCTGCCAGATGAAAAAAAAAAAAGAAAAGAAAGGGAGAAACAAGCATTAGAGAGGTGATCTGCAAATACTGACTGGGTCATGGAGCGGGATGGGGGGAATCAAGCACGCAGGAGACACAACAGAACCAGCAAAATGCAGACACGCGTTGTCTTGCGTTGGCTTTTAAACCTTGAGGGCTTTGTGCCTCAGGAAGGCACGAGCCTGAAACCTAAGCAAAAGCAAGAGAGCCCCTCTTGCTGTCTCTCACAAAGTTGTCTGGAGACTAAAAACGCCAAAAAATACCCAGGCTGTGCAGCAGAGCCCTGAACACTATGCAAGCAGCCAACAAGGCTTCCTTCTCCGGTGCTGTATGAGTTCTCCAGGTGGCTTCTCATTCCTGCTGCCTGCAGTAAAGGCGTTTTAACAGACTTCCCTTACACTATCAGATAAAACCTTCCCAATATTTCCCTCTGTTATGAAACTCCCTCACGGGCTTTGTCAGTTATCGTGTGTATGTGCGTGTGCGTGCGCGTGTTTTCAAACCACAGAGGCCCAATAATATACATCATTTGCATACTCTTTTTCAAGGAAAAAAAAAGATGAGGGGTGGAGAGGAAGATTGACCTTCACAGCTGAGGCTGCTCTGGCATGAGCCCACAGTGAAACCACAAAGACTGCAGGGAGGTGGTGGGCTGAGGAGATGATTTGGAGTAAGAAACGTATGGGAGTTTGGATGTTGCCGCATACCAGCACCAACAAAAACTTAAATTAGCAGGTTTAGCAACACCAGACAATGGGCCAGATTCAGGGTTTGTGCAGGCAGGTGCAGTGCCATCAGCATCTTGGGAATTTTACTCTGAGTGGGTCCCAGTGACAGCACTTAATAAGAGTACAAAGGACCGGTGTGGGAAAGTAAGTGCTGATTAAAACATACTTCCGAAAGACTAGAAAAAGAGATGGAGGAAAGTACTGGCCAAAGTGTTTGCTTTGCTCCCAGCTCTCTTCATTCAGGGCTACTCAAGCGGAAAAGCTGCTCTTTCAGCTGGGTGCTGGATGGTGTCTGAGCCACAGCCCTACACATGCCCCTGTAACTGAGAGGAGAACTTGGCTCGTGTGCTTGTGAAACACGGAGATTTTCTTGTGGGTGTTTATGGTGGCATGTGTGTGGTCCTCCAGTGTGCAGCTAGTCTCTCCCTGCCTGTGTTCAGTGCAGAACACTTCCCTTCCGATCAAAGTCGAGAAAAACCACCAGGCAGGTGGCTAAACGTTGGCTTTAAAGCTTGAGGACTTTTGCATGGCTGACTGAGCCTGGCACTCTCTCACGTGTGCCTATCCCTTGGACACCCACTGTTCATTTCTATAGCAGGGCAACAGGATTGGTCCCTCCTCAGCCCTGCCAGACCACCCTGTAAATACTGTAACTTAAACTAGGACACGGTGGCATGAAGGCTGCTGCAGCCCAAGTCATGGGGCAGAAACCTTGTGGGAGAGCTGCAGAGCAGACAACCCTAGTGTCCTAAACCTCCGCAGCCAGATCCCCCAGAGAGCTTGAGTCAGATAGAGCCTCCCTGCCCCGGTCCATCCCTGTCACTGTCACATCTCACCACAGATCTGGCTCTCCGCCTGCAGCAACAAGCAGATTTTACATCCCCGGGCATTACTTCTTCAGTCTCTGAGGGAGGGGGAAGCAGCATCAGTGATGAATGCACAGCAAGAGAGAGACTTGTATAATTCAGGGATCACTGAATAGCTGTGAAATGAAGATGCCTTCTGACAACTCCTGCTGCGTGAGGAAGAGGGGGACCAACAGCCCAGTGCCGGAGAGGTTCTGCAGCACTTCCCTGCCTTGTGCCACACACGTTTACTGGAAAAGGGATCATTTGCAATTCCCAGTACTTGCAGTCAGAGCTCAGCGCTGGGTAGTGAAATTGCAGGCTTTTAATGTTTGCACCTGTCAGCTAAATGCATTTGTGTACGAATGCTGCGCTGCACGGACGCCCCTGGTCCTTCCTGACACTTAATACGTGTAGGAAATGGAACTTTATTTTAAACTCCGGCACTCGCTGGGGGAGAGCGTGGGCAGGTGTTACGAGACTCAGGGACTTTGGAAGCGAGCTGGGAGGTGTCACCTTGCTATCTGAGCAGGGGAAACAGATACGAATCAGGGATTGCAAATGCAGGCCCTCAGGATTTCTGAGGACTGCCTGTAGGAATAAGCTCTGCTCCCTGCTCACAGCAGCAGTTTTAGATGCCAATTTTTTCTTGATGCAGATACTACCAGAATGGCTATGGTGTAACACCAGCCCACATGGCTCATAATCCTGTCCCCCTCCCCCATTTTTGTAAGGCAACTTTGCTAGTGACAACTGCAAGCCTGTGAAGCTCCTTCCTTTACCCTTGTAGTGCAGAACCAAGTCCAAAGCTGGCCTAAGAACAGCTACACAACCTGAGCTGCCACGCCTTGTCCTTGTTCCCTTTGGGGTCTGTCACTGGGAGCAGCCATGCCTCTAGCCCCCAGCCCTATGCCTGAGAGGCTCTGGGATCAGGGCACCGCGCACACCCAGGCTTGGGGCACTTGTGGGTGTGTGACGCAAGGAAGGGGAAGTCCATCAGCCATGTCCACCTGATCCCATGGGGTCAGAAGGTGGAGGAGCATTGCAAGAGGTGGGATCCCCAACAAACCAGCCCAAGCAGCTGGTGTTTTTCCTGCTTAGCAGCTCCTCTGGAGTTATTTGTCTAACACAGGTTAACAATCTCCTTTTTTAACTGTGCGGCAGATCAAAGAAGACTTTTGTCTCAATGGACTCTTGGCTGGCTGTCAAGTGCCCCAAGGCCTGGCCTCGTATTCCTGCGAGGCCCTGAATTCTTAGAAGAAAGTAAGTTTGTTCTTCCCTCCCTCCCTCCCTCCCTCTGCCCCCCAGTTCCTGACTCTTCCCTGAGCTGCAGGGTCACCCCCCAGTCTGCCAGTCCCTTGGCAGGGACGTCTGCTCCCCTTCTTGAGCTGGGTGCTGGTGCTGGTGCTTGAAGGGCACACCACAGCACACCTGACAGAAGCCAGCAGAGCGCCTGGGCAGGGGCCCTGCCTGCCCTGCAGCCACCCCGTGCTGCGGCTGTGACGCCAGGGCCTCTTGGCACATCAGCTTTGCCTCCCTCCTCCCAGACATCCAGCAGCGCTGTTTGCCCACTGCAGACCGACACAGATGCCCTGCAAACAAGACATTCCCCTGCCCTGCCCCCCACACAGGCACTCCCCCAAAACCTGCCTCGTCCCTAACCCCACCACCTCTTGCCTCTGGAGCTTTCTGCCAACATATGCTTTTGACCCCCAAGGATGCTGAAAGGTCCCCTTGCCATCACCTGCTGTCAAGGTGGTGCAGGAAATATGCAGGACTGTTCCCAGTCCTCCCTTGGGCAAGGGTTTCAGGGTCTTGCCTGAAGGTGTGTCTCTTGGTAGCACAGCAGGCACAGAGGAGGGAGCAAAGATTGTGCAACCAGCGGGGAAGGCAAACCCTCAGGGCTTGAAGAAACCAGGCAAGGATACTCCCAGGGTGAGGACTCCTCCAGTTCCCTTTTCTGTGCTAGTGTGTGTACACACCCCCACGTGTGACTGCACATGGAAGGACAGAAAGGTAGCAGCAGTACCAGTCTGGGAATGGCAGGGAAGCACTCAGCTATCCGCTCCTCTGACCAGGAGAGGAGAACTTTCTGAGCACCTCCACACTGACCATGGCACGGAATCTTGGCAGCAGGGTCTCGAATGATCAACTAGCCAAAAAAACCCCGAACAAACAGCATTTTTTAATTCCCTCTGAAGCCGATGTGAGGACCCTGAGGGAAGACTCCACCGCATTCCCTGGCAGAGAGCAAGACCAGCAGCACCTGCCACCAGCCCTTCCCTGGCACAGGGCTTCCACCCTTCTAGCACCATTCCAGGCTACAGGGGGACTCCGACATCTGCCTGCCAGAGGACCCCACAGCAGGCACAACCCTCATCACATCAGCCCCTTCCATGTGGGATGGAGGGTTATGTTTTCTCTCCTTAAAATAATCAAACAATGTTTGATCTAGCCCACGTTCCTAAAATACAGCCAGACCTACCCACCCTTTTCCCATTTCAAGGGGGACTCCACTGCTCCTCCATGCTCCCCCCACACCTCCCCTGCAAGGGCTGGAAGCATTCCCACCCCCGGGGCTGGTTGTGTACCGGCAGCACTGCAAACAGCACAGGAACCCTGTCATTCTCTCCTGCTGCTTCACATCAGCTGATGGTGAGAGGGAGGCAGGGACGACTCGCCTGGCTCCTTCCACGAGCTCACCCCAGACGTGTCATCCATCCCAGCTTCCACCGCTTTGTCCTTGTCACTGCCTCATGCTAGGAAGACTACGGAAGAACGAACGCTGGAGCCTGGCAGCAGGAAAATGCAGTGGGGACTGGGCCGAGGTTATAAGCAAGCACCCAGCCACACCTCATTCCTAGGGAATTCCAGAAAGCCTGCCAGTGGGGCTTCACCCCAACACAACCACGATAGGCTCAGCCCATCTCTGTAAATGTTGCAAGGCAACTATTATAGCCTGCAGGGCAAATGCAAATAGGCTTAGCATCCTCTCTTCCCAACTGGCAAATACCTTCCCGCTGAGGCTTGTACTCCCTCCGGCTGGAAGAGCTCCAGAGCCCTCCAGCTCCAGGTGGGTGTGATCGCAGAGAGAGAGGGACTCAGGAGGCTCTGTCTTCTCCTTCAGGCCTCTACTGATCTGCGGAGCTACTGCTCCTCATGCACTTTCCCTGTCAGGGCCGGGAAGAAGTGCAAGCTCTGTTCAGAGGACAATTATGGTTCAGCAGTCTGGTAGGAGCTGTGCTGCGTGTGCTTGGTGAAGACGGTGCAACACACTGCCCTCAAAGTAGATGTGGGGACTGGCTGCAGGCAGAAGCATCTACCCAAGCAAAAATATTCTTGGTTCTCTAGTCATACAATGACAAATATCACAATTCCTCCTATGAAACCTAGGGCCAGAATTCCCAAACTTTAACCCTACTAGGCTATCACAGAGCTGTGAAGTATTTCAGTGTGATTACAGCACTGAATAACAGACCCCCGGGATCAGACACTTCCACCTTCACCCTTCCCCAGCACCAACCGTAGCTGATGTTTCATGCTGCATGGGAGGAAGAGATCTGAGCCATCCACAGAGGAAATACCATCCTCTGCCCAAAACAAACATAACCACTGGGCAGCCCACAGCTTTAACTGCTTCCTTTTGTGGCTTGGGCAAGGGCAAAATGGGCCCATAGGGAGGTAATGTGATGCTTTGCATCCAACCTCTTCCTTGACACCCCACATGGGGTGTCCCACTCCCCTGCCCAAAAATGAGGAAGGAAAAGAGAGAAATTATACAAAGGGAGGAAAGTTTTAGTGGAAGGATATGTCTTGCCCTTGACAACCAAGTTGCAGATCCAACCCACAGTTTTGCCATGAGCTGAAGTGGGAACCTAGCAGTGTGTAGGAATGTTAGGGGCTTTCTGGTCCCCTCAATCTGCACACCATCCGATAATGAAACATGGCAGCAGAGGTCAAAGGATTTGGGGGCTTGGGACTCCTTTTCCTCAGCCAGGGCTTGGGATGAGGCTTCAGGGAAACTGAAGAGGGCTGGGATGTTTGTTCAAACCCACCACCTGGCCCTGACCCTCTGCCCAGCTTCCTCCTGAGCAGAGAGTTCAGGATTGCAGGACAAGATCCTTGTGTGACCGTGGAAGCAGAGCAGACACTCACCTCCTGCCTCTTCCCATCACCCCAGCTGTGGGCACGCCTTGCTGTACAACCGTGCCTCTCGGTGTTGGTGCCTCTACCCATGCCAGCTGCTTCCTTACCCCCACCAAACCCCCACGCCCTTTCTCCACCAGTCCCTTGGCGATGCCAGGGTGGGTTTCACACTGTGTATTATTCAAGGGGTGCCAACTGGGCTTTGGTCCTTGCTGCACTCACACTGCAGCGATGCCAGAATCACTGGACGGGGTAAAAGGCTCGATGGTGCCAGCACCCGGCCCCGGGGTGGCAGCCCTGGGCGAGGCAGCACCCTTTCTCCCACATTAACCGGGGGCCGCTTCGGCCTGGTATGTCCCCTGTCCCTGCAGACGAGGAGGGGTTGGGGGGAATGTATTCCCAGGCGAAGCGCCCCCGGCGGCCCCGTCCCGAGGGGAGCGCCCGCTCCAGAGGGGTGCCCGCTCCGGCGGTCGCTGCCCGCCATCGGCGCACCCGCCGCAGTCCCTCCCTCGGAGAGGGGCCGGGAATCGCCCTGCCGCCCGGGCCCCTCGCCCCCTCCGCGCCCTCCGCTCCGGCCCGGCCGCCCCCGGGCTTCCCCCGCCGCACCTGCGGGGCGGGAGCGGCCGCCGCCGGCTCTCCCACCATCCCGGGGCTGGCAGCTCGGCAGCACCGCCCGCTGCCAGCGGCGCAAACTCACCTCCATGCGGGCCAGGGGCAGGGAGAGGATGAACGCGAAGACCACGCCGAAATTCATCCCGACTCCGGGCCCCGCCGGCTGCGGGCACATGGACGGCGAGCCCCGGCAGGGAAGCGCTTCCCGCAGACAGCCCCGCGGCCGCCCGGCCTCAGGCATCGAGGGCGCCGCGCGTTCCCATGTCCCTCCAAGCCGTGCTGCCGTGGGAGAATCTCAGGAGCCCTTGGACGTGGAGGTGGTGGTGGTGGTGGTGAGGGGAGACAGAAGTAATTCTCGGTGACTCGCCTGCCTCTGCGCTATCTCATAAGCCCGGTGGGAAAAAAATGCAGTCCCTCGGAATTATACACATCCAGAGTCCCCCTCGCCGGAAGGGATGCTTCAATGGTGCCTTTGGCTAGGTGGTCCACATGCTATTCTTCCTCTTGGTATTCTTCCTTTTTAAAAAAATGTATATATGTAAAAGCTTTTACATGCAGGTAACAATGTCTCAATGTTCTTAGAAAAAGATGGTAATAACAGAATAATAACTAAAAAAAAACAAAACAAACAAACAAACAAAAAAAAACCACAGAAAAAAAACTTTTCCAAAGTTTGGTGTGAAATCCAAAAAATGAAATCTTCCTTAAGGTGTCCTTTTCTTAAAATGCTCCTTTTCTTCCTTCTGCCCTCTTGATTTTTAGCAAAAAGTTGCTAGTGTACATTGAATTTTTTCGCCTTACATTAGATTCTGGCTCGGGTGCCTTCTCGTTCCAGGTGTTGGCAGTTTGCTTGGACAGGAGGTTTGCTTTGGGTTTGGAGACAGGTAAGAGCAAATGTTTTCACTCTGGGTTGCGTGCGTGCATGTGTGTGTGTGTGCATGCACTGAGCCTTGACAAGCCTCAGAGCAGAGCCGCTGATGCTGCCTCCTGCACTCTGTTGCAACAAGAAAGGAAAACCAAAAAAATGCAGAAAAGGTAAAATTGCAGGAGAGGCGAGTGAGCCGATGGGGCTTTATTTTAGTCTGCGAGCTGCAAGAGAGACTAAACTGGCACCCGGGGCTGCTCCTTTTATGAAGGAGAGGAGATGGGTGGAGCATAACTTGCCACCCTCCTCTTGGCTGGGTATCAAGCGAAAAATCTAGCGAGGGAGTAGCAGTCCATTGCTGACAAAATAAAAAGTGTGTTAATTTAAATGATAAATTAATTAAAAATGACTAATGCTGCAGTAACCTGTATAATGTGGCTTTAATATCGCGTGAGGAATGGGGACAGAAATTCCTGCCTCCTCGGCAAGAGATAAGAAGAGAGGAGTTCCCGGCACGGTAGTTTGTTATTTTTTTTGGCCCCAGGTTCTCACTGTTTCAGTCTGGAGCCCATTTCTCTGAGCTCCACTCACCGCCTTCCTTGCCCTGCTACAGCACTAGCTCCAGGGAGAGAGGCGGCTTTAATATCTTCCATCTCTTTGTGTGTAGGGGGAAAAAAAGAAGCCAGAGAAATTTACACGTTCCTATAAGACAGTCTGGTGTTGCTCGTGGCACCCGGAGGTATTTTGCTGCATGATTATCTCCACGATGTAATAAACATCTGAAGGGAAATTAAGCAAGCAGATATTTGCTGTGGGGGGAGAGGGATGGGGAGGGGAAGGCTGCTAACAGGTGAGTTCAAGAAAGAGTCATATCCTATTGAAAAAACACCCATACGCACGCCCTCTCATGTGCATACGAGTGATCTCCCGGCGTGGGGTTGCACACTCGCAAAGCCCACGCTCCAGGCACGACCAGGAGGGGTTTCTGCACCATCTTTGTGCAGGCTCGTATCCACTGATACATTCCTGCACTGTCATGCACCGCAGGCACTCGGCAGGCATTCACTCTGAATCCCAAGCATCTTCCCTGCTTTTTCTATGCTACGCACACGCTTCTATTCGAGCCTCTCGCATGCACAGCTACGTGCAAATTTTGTCTCATTCACACATCCCTGGGCATCCATGTGTTCTCCTTCACTCTCCCCCTCTCTCTTCCTTTCTCACATACGTACACCCACTGGCATACCAGTGGCCTCATCTTGCAGTATCACACATGCTCCCTTAGACTATCTGGGTGCCTGTGAGTTTCATGCAGCCAAACCCTCTCTAAAACACATGGTCTCACACCAGCACTCGCATAGGCACCATCCCAAGGGCCCGGGTATGAGGAGCAGCTACCAGAACTGAGCAGCAGGCAGCCCACCAAATGCTCCTCTGTAGTAGGCATCTGACAACAGCTCCCAGGTTGGCTAGCTACACCCCAGAACCTCACTTTGGTCTCATGGATGTGGGTGTTGATCAGGAAGCAGAGGGACACAAGGAGGACTGGGGGTCCCCCATAGCTATCTTAAAATAGCCTTGCTCCTCTGCTCCTCCCGTCATAGAGACAGGCCAGGTAGATACAAAATGGAAGGTCCTACATTAGGACAGCATGTCAAGGTGCTCTTGAGTCACAAGGGATCATCTCCCTTCACCCTAGCCCAGAAGAACAGGGGGCAGATTTCCCTACAGGTGGGGAGTTGGTCAGAGCCCTGTCAGCTCCGACGCCCGGTCTGTCTGAGGTGTATGAGTGCAGAGATAAGGAGTGTCCTGGGAGTCCCTCAAACCAAGTCTAAAGTGGCTTGGTCTCAATTTTGGAGCTCAAGGGGGAGGAAATGGAAATGCAAGGCATACCTTTGTTCATTTCTACTGCTGGAGACCTTAACAAGTCTTTATCTTAGATGCTCCAGCCACCTTAGCCCTGTCCCACCCCAAATTCCTCAGGACGCTCTTAGAATTCCCCTCATTCTCCATCCTGTCCCGCCAACAAGCGTACCAGCCATTTCAAGTGATGATAATTTTCTCTAACTTCCCAGCAGGGTGGAGCTGCTACCCTAATGTCTACCTGGGTGCTGAAACTCCTTCTGAAATCTGTAGGAGCTTTCAAAAAAAGGTTTTAAAAGGGTCTGGGGTCCATCTCACCCCACTCCAGGTGGCACCGGCCAAGGAAACACTGTAGCCCTGGGTTCCTTGTTGTTCAGCAGGGAGAAAGCTGAGGATTTGAGATGGCCAAGCCAGTTTCTGGAAGCCCTTCTATCTGGGTAGAGGGAGCTAAGAACAGCTAGGTCCCGAATGTCCATGACCCTGTTATGTATGTTAGGTTCATAAGGGGTCAATGGAGGCTAAGGTGCACTTTGAGGATTTCTGCCCTCAAGTAAGCTAGTGTGGCTCCACCACCTTCACGCCACCTGGTTCAAGCTGTGTAGGGGGTCCCCCACGCTGTAGTGACTGCCTGGCCAGGACAGAACAGCCTGTGTGTGGGAGGGCTGATCAAACTCCTCAGCAGGGAGAGATATTGCCGCCGGAGAGAAAAAGGACTCAGCAGAAAGCTAGCGGGGACTGCTGCTTATGTCTTGCTCAGTAGCAACAAGAGCTGCTGCAGGGCCTGATTTTGGGGGGGAATATGTGTGGCGTGGGGTTGGGGTTTTTTTTTAAAATAACTGGCCACATTACATCTTAGCTGGGATAGAAATAGAGTTATTTATTTTCATGTGGATGATGCTGGGCAGTTTTTAGAAGCTCAACATCAGAAACAAAAAGCTAATCCCTGCTGAACCTCCAGACAGCAAGGAAGAGGATGTTTGGAATTTGACTAATCATCTACCTATGACCCTGCCTGGAAATAGAGCAAAGTGATATTCAAGCCTCTCAGGCTTCAGTTGCTTTTCCTTACTCTTTCTGTTTTTAAGACAGAGACAGATTTTTCCCTAGTGAGGTCTTGACACTCACTGAAGGCTGGGCCAGTCTCACTGGCATAGTGTTCAGCAGGGGTGTATGTCCTTAAAAGTGATGTACCTTGAGTCAGGCGGGTGCTCCTTTGATTTTCTTACTTCTGTGAAATTAGCTTGACATTTGTCCCACAAACCCCTAAAACTAATGGGGATCACTGAATCTTCCCCTCACCTGGCCCGTGGGAGGGTTGTGGAGGCCTGCGGGGCTACTGCTGTCCCAGATGTCACAGGACAGGAGTTTGAAACCAACACCGCATATATTGGGAAGATGTTTCATGGCTACCTGAAGTAGCTGGACCATAAAAATATCCCATTAGAGCATCATAACTTGACAAGGTCTGGTCACAGCTGTGCTAGCTGGCAATGGCCCCACAGGCAAACCACAACAAAAACAGATTTCCTAAGAGCCTGAAGCAAGGTTTCTTATTAAAATACTTTCACCACCACTAGGGTTCTCAAACCTGTGAACAGCTGAACTCATCTCCTCAGTTATTTTCTTATCACTAGGCAGGAGAGCAACACTTGTCCGAGGACAATAGGCAGTTCCTTGCTGCAAGGCTGCTCTCCCCTCATTTTGTGGAAAAAATGATCTGCTAGCCACCATTCACAGAGGCATGATGTGAGGGGTGACATCTTTTTTTTTTTTTTAATTTATTTATTGCATTTTTTTAGAGAAGGGAGAGAGTTTGAAAAAACAGGAAGAAAAACAGAGCTTACAATGGAAAGCAAGACTCAGTCTGAACAGCTGAGATGTCTCAGCCTCTCCATGATGAGTCCTATTTTGAAAAACAATCAATGGAAATAAATTAGTAGGTGTTGAAAGCCGACGTGTATTCAGCCCGCCCACTCAAGGTATCTAACTGAGGTGTTGCTCCTGCTCCGGTCTCTGAGTTCAGGAGAGCGATGAGCAATCCCTACGCCTACACCATGGGGCTGCCACAGCCCTCACTGGAGGGGAGCAGGGCAGCCCTGACACTGAAATGAAGCACCTAGAGTAAGTTTTACACCTAGTTTTCACCAGGAGACCTGTTCTGTGGGCGCACCGGTTTTACACCACGTCGCCCCGTTGTGTGAGGTTTGTCCCGAGCCAAGTGATCAGAACAGTGCTGTCATTCGTAGCTTACACCTTTTGCCCCAGAGGCTGCTGACATGGGAGCTGCCCTGACTTCCTAATGACTAAGTTCAGTCTAATAAAGGAAAAAGGAGGAAAGGAGAAGAGAGACCAAAGGAAGAAGACAGAGGCAGGCAGGGAGCCTGGTGTTTGTATTTTGTGCTGGAGAAAGGCAGAGCCTCAGGGTACCCAGGGTTTGCATAATTTGCCTTCCCGCCCCTGGCAGGGAAAATGCTTTCCAAGGATGAGTAAAACCCTGACAGAGCCAGCGGCTCCAGGGGAAAGGGAAGGTGTCACCTGAGGAGCAGGATTTTGATGGGACCTGCCAGGCTTCCTCTGGGAACCACCCCCCTCTGCCTGTGTCTCCCCGTTCAGAGGGATTCCCCCACCCCTCACCACCTCCTTCATCTCACCCACTCCTGGCAGCGAGGAGAGGATGGGGAAGGGGACGAGCGCGCAGACGCATGCAGAGGGCAGAGCACAGTCCCTGACAAAGGCAGACGGGGAGAGGGGTCGTGCCGGCCGTGCCTTGCTGCCCCACGCTTTGAGGTGAAGGAGAAGGCAAAGGCATTTCACATCTCTGCGGATGTGCAGCTCGAGCAGGATTCAAAGAGAGAAGGCAAAGCTGGGGGCACTGATTTCTCAGCACTTTCCTGTGTGCATACACGCTCCTACATCAAGTGGGGAGGAGGGGATGCAGCCTTCACTGATCATATTACAATCTATTTCTCCCCCTCCCCAACCCCCAAGTTTAGGGTAGAAGGGAACAATTTCCTTACACTGGCAACCATCCATTATGTCTATGGATATGCTCCCCACCCCATTCCCCCTCTCTTTCCTGTTTTGATGAAAGGAAAAAATGTTCTGCTTTCCTTCTTTATTTTTCCAGACTGGTGAATAGCACTCGAAAGGAATTTCTCTCCCTCCCCCTTCCCCTCTCCCAGTATAATAAATATATACGTATGTGTGTATGAATACACCACACATCGCAGGTCATCTGTTGTTTTTCAAAAGGCATATACTATTTTTGTTTCCAAATTGATTAGGTGGGCAGCGGTCCCCCTTTCCACTGACACCACCCCAAACACTGCTTCCCCTGCCCTCGCCCTCTGCCACTCACCATCTCCTCATCCTTTGCCCCTGGGTCTGCAGCGAGTGGCGGTGGCGGTGGCAGTGGCGGCAGCGAGAAGGAAGCTTGCTGAGCTGAAATAAAAATAGCCCCAGCAGTTACTCAGCTCAGAACGTAACATGACTCATGATGTGAAATGAAGATGAGGGTCGAAAACCAAAAGCAAGCCGCTCTCCCCTCCCCATACCTCACCACCTGCTATTGCTGCTCACATCACAGAGCAAAACCCACTCAAAATGCTCCTCACTGGGCGTCAGGGCATTGGCCAAGGTGGAGAGCCTTGTGTGCTTTCCACCTGCAGAGATCTTCGCACCTGTGAAGACCTTTTGTACCTGCGAGAGCTGGTGTTCTTACCTGCACCCGTCTGCTTGTGCCAACACTGGCTTTGATTTGATGCTGCTGCACCCGGCTCTCAGCTCTTTTACCTCTCCTAAGCCATGGGCCTTGAGCAAAACTGACATCCCACCAATACAGCGGCATGACATACTCTGTGGCACCCTTGTACCAGCACCTGGTTTGCAACAGCACAAAGGCAGCCAGGCACCCACTGTGGCCTGACCCTGTGACTGGTGAGATGAGGGAGCTCATGCCCACCCTGTGCCCCATCCCCATCACCGGGCAGGGTGCCCCCCGTGTGGTGTGGAGGACACCCTGCTCCCGGGGGAGCGTGGGAGAGCAGCACGCCTGGCACGGCAGGAGGCAGGCCGCCGCTATCTGCTGGCCTGTGTAATAAAGGAGGGAGTTTAAAAATAGCCTTTGAGTTGCAGTGCCGGAAAGGCAGCGAGACGTATAGAGCGGGTGTGTATTTATCCTACACGCCCTGTGCCTGACGCCCCGCTGGCACGGGGACCTGCCCCAAAGCAAAGGCACCGCTCGCCCGTCACGGGTGCGCGCTGAGGGGGCCTCATGCCCGTCCTTACACCGCCTGTGAATGGCACTGGATGTGCAGGGTTGAGGGGAGCCCTGAGCTCTGCCTCACAGGTCCCAGGTCTGCTCGGAGGGGCCCACCCACCTCCCCATCCCAAGGCCATTTGGAACTGTAGGACACGCAGCTCTCGCCCATGCCAGACCAACACCATCTGTGGCTCCTCCACCCCCTGTGTACCCAGACTAAGTGGCATCTCTCAGGACAAAGCCTTTCAATAGATCCCCTGCCCTCTGCCCTCTCCCGAACAATGAGAAATCAAGGAATATTGTCCAAGCTGAATAAAAAGATCTAAATTTAGAGTGTCTGATGTGTTCTTGGTTTCCTGCCATAACTCCCCTCCTCCTCCCCGGCCTCCCTCTTCATTGCTTGCTTAGCGTTGTGCACAGAAAGATTTCTGATGGGGTGAGATCACCACCAAGACCCTGTCTCCCCAGTGATGAGACAGAGGGGAATTCCAAGTTTGACTCTAGACTCTGTTTTTGCAGGGCAGGGAGGAGGAGAGCACACCGTTTTTTTCCTCACCGGCTCAGATGTGCAGAGAAGAGAGGGAAACCTGAGATCATGAGAGAGGAAACTTTCTCTCTCACTTCAGCCTCCTCATGTCCTGACCCTGACATGCCCCAAACACTATCCATTTGTTTCAATCTGCTCCTCTCCTGCAGCTCTGCCACGGCAAGTCCTTGGAGCAGCCCTGCCCCTGTGCTGTTCCAGCCCAGAAGCTCTGGCCTGTGGGACCCTCGCTGCCCTCCCACTTTCCCCAGGCAGGTCTGGCCAGAAGCAAGAAGCTCAGAAAGAACAAATAGAGGCAGAAAAATGCCTAACAAAACTGAAAAAAAGCCAAGAGGGGAGGAATAGGAGGGGTGTTATCCAGCAATGTACTCCCAATGTTTAAACAAGGGACTCCCTTGGGTTTGTGCCTGATAAGTCTGGGTGTCAGGGAAATCTATTCATTTGTTTTCCTCTTTAAACAAAAAGGCCTTTCCATAACCACAGTGAGGAGGGAGCCAACACCTCTTGACGAACAGACATGTCTTAAGTGCACGCACGGGAAGCCTTGCTGTCTTGCTCCTGGAGAGGAAAAGAGCCTAGTCTGTGAGGACTGACCACATTGCTCAGTGTCAGTGGAAAGGGGAGCAGAGGCAGCAGCATTTTCTGCACAAGGATGGAAACCAGGAGCTAACTCAAGCTGGCCAAAATATCTGCGGGGTGTCTGGAGGTGCAGTGGTCCTTTCCAGTAGTGGAATCCAGGCAGGTGAGCTGGGGGATTGACTCAAAAGCAGGGAAAACTTTTCCCACCCTCCTTTGTCCTTGAACAGTGCCTCCCTAGAGCCTCCTCTGCCCCTCCCCAGCCTGGTCGCTGAGTTGGTGAGCAGTGGAACAGGGCTTTGAGGCCAGCCGGGCCCCCACGCTTTGCTTTCTTTCCCTGGCTGCATAATCTGTCGGGGGGGATTATAGGTCTTTTTACTACTATTGTTATTAATTTCCCTTTTGCCAAGAATTTGGGAGGAGGCTCTTTAGAATAGCAAAACACCAAGTATGCCAGAGCCACTGGTGGGACAGGAGAGGGGAAGGAGCAGCACTAGGTGCTCACAGGGAGAGGGAGAGCAGCCACAGCCAACATAGCGTAGGCCAGCAGAGAAGCCGAGCAGGGCTGGACCCGCTGGGGCACAGGGGAATGCTCCCCTTCCTTCCCTCTCAGAAAGGGTGAAACGCACACGGTGCTCAAGAAGTGAGAGGGAGAGCCAGGACCTATTTGCTGGTGGAGAGTGAATTTAATGCCCACTCCCAGCTCGGAGGGATTGGCAGCACTGGAGGCTTGGGAATGGAAAAGTTCAGGTCTCCCGTTCCATGTGCAGCTGCTGCCAGAAAGCATCAGACTAATGGATACAGCAGGGTGGGAAGGGAAAAACCAGCATCAAGGCCACTGGAGATGAGGCCTCCTAACATGGTCTGGCTTGTGACCAGTGTGAGGAAGCAGCAAGAACAGGGCTGCTCCACAAGGGAGGACAAGCCAGGAGTGACCCCAGCCCATGCATGACAGGGACAGGTTCCAGTCACAGCCTTAGACAAGGCAGGAGCAGCAGGAGGCAGAGCTGGAGACAAGGCTGCAGCACAGGTCTAAGGTGCATCCTGGAGACAAAGCTAGCACCAGCTGAGGACTGGAGTCCACTTGGAACAACCGATCAGAAAACCAGGACAGCTGCAGGCAAGGCTGGGCACGGATACATGTACATGGAGCTCAGGCCAGGAGCAGGTACCTAGACCTGAGTCTAAATGGAGCTTAAATTAGGTGGGAATCCCAGGTGAGCCTAGTTGGGGGCATTTAGCCCCACCAAGGTACTCAGGGCACTGCCAAGCATTAGCCATCCCTGTGGCAGGATATTCCAGCTCTTTAGGGTGTGGGGCCTGTAAATCTGCCCCTGGTGAGACTCACCATCTGGGCAGGATGTCGATTACCTAACCCAGCCAGAGGGAAAGGAGGCTCAAAAGCCAAGACACACCTGAGCAACACGTAGTCAAACTGAACTATCCTTGTCTGGCCTCATCCTTCTTTTATTTGCTCTCCCTTACCCTCTGGAATGACAACGCAAGATACTGCCTCCATCTCTGAAATCTATGCCAAGAAACTTTTATTTTTAAATTCACAAACAATGACCTAGCAGCTGCTCCAAGGCTTTTTTTCCCTTGCTAACAGAGTGGAAATATATATATATTTAATTAGCTCATCGGAGCTAAATTTCCCTTCCCACCATTCTTCATTAAAGGCAGATGTAAAATGACCCCCGACTCCAATCTCTATTGAAGGGGGTGTGACCCCTTGCCATCTAACAGAACTTTCCAGAAAGCCAGTTTCTCCCATCCTGCCTCTTTGCTTTGTCCAATTGTTGGTAGAGGGAGCCAAGAGTTTAAAATGCCATTTTGGCTGCCTCTCCATTATCTTGGGCAGACGGAGGGTTGAGATACCTCAGAGAATGGAAAAATTGTGATAAAGGAGTGTGGTACAGATATACCCTCACGTCTCACAGGCCCTTGGACCCAGCTGGGATCCAAAGATGCTTTCTTGCTGTTAAAAATAAAAAACCAAACTTTTTTTTATTTTTTAGATACCAGCCATCTCAAGCTCTGCCTGGACTTGAAGTAAAGCCCAGCCCGCAGGTCTTTGCCTTCTGCACTCAAATACTAGCCCTTCCCCGTGCACTGGCCAGGGCAACTCCCCTGACCTCGTGCAGGATGGATGGGGCCTGGGAGCTCCCCATGGCCTTGCACTGTCAGGACAGGGCTGCCTGCACCCCTCACACACACACCCTGGCGCGAGCAGTGCCGGCAGAGAACCACGGTCGCCGCATTAGGATTGTCCAACACAGTGAGAGTATTCACCCACCTCAGCCATGGCAAGGGGACACAGTCTTTTGTTCACACCTCTGATCTATTGAAACATGTCAAACATGGTGTTTTCTCCATGTTTCCCCAAAAGAGATTCCCTGGAGGCATTGCTTTTCTCCTCCTGTCCCCTTTTCTGAGGAAAGGTGCCTGCCAGGACTGACTGCCCTGGTTCCTAAAGTCCAGAAGTAATGAAGGTGCACATATCCTCTTTTTTCCACCCTTGCCAATCTGCCCGGGTATTTGTGCGAGCAGTGGGAGATAGAATTCATCACACACACATACTGTATACCCAGTGCTCCTCAGTTTGAGAAGGGGCTTGTGCTCTGAGGTTCAACAAGACCTCGTCCTTTCCTCTGAAGCAGCCAACGAGGGATACATGAAACATGAATTTTGGTATCTTTCTGCCATCTTTCTCATTCTCTCCTCTTTCCACAATTATTTATGACCTGAATCTGGACTTGTCTTAACTAAGCTGAAAATAATAGCATGCTGGATGCTTCTGGCTGCCACAGTGACCTGGACTTGACTTCAAGCCACTGAAGTGTTGGTTGGCTCTTGCTTTGAGAGGTGTCCTACAGGATTTTGGGATGAGCAGTGACTAGATGCATATGCTGCGAGTTAGACCCCTTCAAACACCCCAGACTCCCAAGTCCATCTGCTTGGCATAGGCCCAGAACAGGACCTGCCAGACAGGCTGTTTTGGACCTGGCAGTGTTCGGCAAGTCTGGGCTTCTCTGCATCGCTGTGGCCCCATACTGGTTTTGCCTCAAAGTTTGGGAGTTGTTTGATCACTGCCTTAATCTCCTTTAATGTCTGAGCCACAATAGAAGGTCAAGTCAGACGTAAAGGCCAGCTCCTGCTGCTCCTTCAGAGTGACTGCAAATAGGTCAGACTTATCTCAAGAAAACACAGATTTAGGAATGGTGCAGACCCGGACTCTCTTGTCAACCTGTCTGGCGTCTCCTTCTCCTTCCGCCTTGCTTGCTCCCTGCAGGATTCTCTGCAGGGCTGCCAGGGTCACGGTAGTGGCCCCAGCTGAGCCTAGGGACACACAAAGCCCTCTCCGATGACAATAGCTCTTTCCTTTCTTCCCTCATTCCTCCTTCCTTCCCCCATTCTTCCTTCCACCTCTGCAGCTCTCACACGTTCCCAAAGTTGTTCCCAGGGCTTTCCACAAGCTCCTGAGCAAAACCTCTCTCCCGCCCTCCTCCTCAGGCATGGCTGGCCTGAGCTACGCTGGCCAGCCAAGGAGGTGCTTCTGGGGAGGGGGGTGTCCCCACCACACCACTCTGCTTGGGAACAGACGTATTTACATCTCTGTCTGTGACTGAGGGTGTGGTTTCAAAATTGGCGCGAGTCACTGGGAAAAAAAGCTTCTGCAGAAAGCAGCTCTCTTGCCTTCTCCCCTCTCTCTCCAGCTGAGCATTCTCCTTTTTTTTTCCCCTCTGGTTCATTCATTTTGCTGCGGTTGTTTTCAGCCTGATCGGCTCCAACTTGCCACCCTGCTACCTGTTCAGTCTTTCTGACATAGGAAGCTGGAGAAGGCATGGCTGGGTTGGAGGCACCAGCCCTTTTGCTGACAGCAGAAGCTAAGATCAGTGGAAAGCAAACCTGAAACCACTCACTCCCAATCCCTTCATGCTGGGGAGTATTTATACAGCTACATGGGACATATATATCTATGGCTCCGTCTCTAAGCAAGAGATGTTCCAGACATCTCCAGAAGGCCACATAAGTGTGTGCAGGGAGATTTTTGCCATATAATTTCTTGCATGGGAATAAATGCCGTGCAAATGTCTTGGAGGTTCTCTATGGACTCACACATGTCCCCATATCCATGCCTGTGAGATCATCTGTGTTTCTTATGTGAGGCAGTGATGTGCAGCTTTGCCTTTTCCTTGCCCACATGGAGTTGGATGAGCCTGGGGCCAGGAGAAAAATGCACATGAGCTGCTCCATTCTTCTGGGACTCAGCTGAGGGAAGCAAGTCTGGAAGAAGCATCAAGGTTGCAGTAACCCACTGTCTCTCCCTCCTCGGCTTGTTTCCTTACACAATTCCCATATAGGACAAGTTTCCATTGCAATCAATTGTTAGGTTAAGGAAACCCTGAATTAATCCCACTTTTCCCCCACCTCTTCAGCAAAACTATCCCAGCAGGCAAAGCAAATCCCATGTATCTGTTCTCTGCTCTGAGGGAGGTACATTCCCAAGGACACGTGTGGGAACTGAGGCTGGAGTGGCTTGTGGGTCAAGGACCAGCTGATATGGACGTTTAAACCCCACTGCATGTATTCCCACAGAGTCACTTGCCACTCTCACCCAGGATAGTAGGAAGAGGGGGAGGGAGAGGTAGTGTTGTGTAATTGGGATTCCTTCATTCAACAGACAACAACCCCCCAGGGCAGCAGCAGATAACGGGCAGTGAGAGCTTTCAGGCATTGCCAGCAAGGTGTTTGCTGGCCCCAGACAGGCTGGTTCACTGGTGGTCTGAACGGTGACCTGGCTGACCGGCTTGGATTTGGAGAGAGGATGCTCCTTTCCTTCTGGAGCTTGTCTACCCAGGAACAGAGCCAGTGCAGGGGCACTCCAGCTGATGGCTTAGCCAGGGGTGGTGAGCACTTTTTAAAACCTGCCAATGAAGGACTAATCAGTACATTTCTCTAATGTGGTGCCTTTCCTCATTCCAGGTTTGCCCTGAGGTTCCTGCCTGACTCCACATGTTTCCAGAGACGTTTCCTTTAGCGCTGATGGAAATTACCAATCTAAAGACTTCAGAATATTAATATTATGTATTTGTTTTCCTGCCTCTTCTTCTGGATTGAGAGGTTTCAGTTTATGTGGGACTACAAGAGTCTTTCCCTCTGCCTTTGGTGTTCAAGCTAGCATGCTGAAGGAGCAGGCTTCCCCTTCATTTGCACCTTTGCTGCAGCTCAAATCTGGAGTGATGCTGACTTCCTTCTGCTGAGGGAATGGGCTTGTGAGGAGCTGGTGGCAGTGGGGTGTTCTCTGGTCTTGTTTTAACTCAGACAGGGGTAGAGCAATGGGCTCTGAATAATAAAGTCCTGTGACTTTTGCCGAGAGGTAGTGCTGGGTAGAAATGCCAAACTCAGACTGATGTTTCTGTAAAAACACGGGCAAGCTGGAAGGGGACTGGGGGAGGGACCGTGAGTTATACAGAACAGATCCTTTGGTCCTGTCTGGCACTAGCAATAGTAGCAACAATAGCAATATTCATCGTCACCACAGCATTCAGATATCAATTTCCATCTTGAAATTTCCGTGTGTGCACTGACTCATTTATTTTCCCTGATGAGACAGGGAGGAATTGTTAGCCCATGGCAGATGTGGGGAAGCAGACACCCCAAGCCCTGCAGAGAGGGTCAGTAGTGGGGTTTTGTTGATAAACTGGTCCCTGCCTCCTTGTTCCACATCCACAAGACTCTGTGTGGGAAAAGCCCACTGAAAGACAACTACCCTGTCATGGTACCCCAGCTACAAAGGACTTAGTGAGTCAAAGTATCCATCTCTCTGAAGCTATTTGAGATGGGCTTTCTCCTTAACAAAGCTGTTATGGTGCGTGGGCACGTGGGAAGGTATTTACCCCCGCTGCCAGCTCCTAAAGGCCTGTTATGGGCTTTAATTTCTGGTGCTGAGGTTCTGGCACCTCGCAGTGGGACTAAACGGGCTAAGGAGCATATCTAACCACGGAGCCATCCGTGTGACGCACGAGCCACCGAGTGCAATGAAAGGCAGTCTCGTGGCTAAAGCCTTTTTCCCAGGCCAGCCTCCCCCGCTCCCAGCTGTGCTGGGCAGGACCCTCTTTGCAGTGATGGGACCGCTGCGTCTGCAGCTCCGTGTCATGGCTGGCTGTGCCTGCGTGGAGTCAATAGCAGCCATTGTCCCGGGGAAAGGTCACCCAAGCCAGGCACGCAGGCTGCAGCGAGCGTGGAGGCTGCTGCTGGAACATCTGAGCATGGGGAAGGGAAGAGGGAGCAGAGGGCAGAGGGGGACGAGGCGATAGAAGGGGAAAGGACGCTGGAGAAGGTCTGGGTTGCCTCCTGCTTGGGGGAGGTTTTGTGTGTCTGTACGCAGTGAGGAATTGGCCAGTTTCCACAGGGTTAAGCGTGAGTTTGTGTGGGCAGCACCTGGACCCTCGTAGGGAAATATCCAACACCAGAATGCTCAAGGCTTTCCTATGCAATCTGCTTTTCCCATAACTGGCTATTCTTCTCTCTTCTTCCCATCTTTAACACAGCAGCACTTGCAGGCTTTAATGACTTTAGCACCACACCTACGACCGACATCACCTAGTCTCCTCTTACACATCCCAGACCCCAGACAAGTGCTGTGATTTACTGTGTCTGACCTCCTGCTGTGCCACATGATGAAGAAATGTCCTCTGCACAGGATCCCATCACCTTTATCGTCCCAACGAGGTGCTACTTTCACTGTGCCAAGGATTTTTACGCCTGTTGATCAAGACCTTCGCTCCCTGGCCTGTTAACATTGTGTCATTTGTGCTTCTTACTGAAGCTTCACAAAGAAGCGGGGCTGGAGCCATTCTGGCAGTCATTTCCTTTCCCCACATCCCTGCTCTCTGGAAAACACACTGGAATTTCAGTAACAAATATTCCTTCAATTTCATGATCAGATGTCTGGGTCGTGAGTCCCACCCTGGTTTCTGTAGCACAGGGTTCACCAGCCCGGGGTGGGTGTCTACAAGGATATCCATGAAACCACTCACAAAGTCAAGCAATTCCCAGAATTTTTTCCTAATCTATTCACGGTTCTGTAGGGCTTTAGTCAATGCTCTGGAAGCATATGCCATTGGGTGATCATCTTGCATTTGAACAGCTGCTAATCTCTGCAAATTTGCATTCACCAGGTTTTTTTAACCTCCTCGTTAATCTCAGGGCATTTGGTTTTGGGGTTTCTGTAACAAGTATTTTTTAATTTTCCAAAGCAGTTCTCATTATCTGAGGGATCACCCTGGGACAACCATTCTCCAGGGAGAATAGAAAAGAGATAAATTAGAGATTCATTTAATTTTAATTCATTTAACATGCCCAGGATGAGCTGGAGGGTGGGCAGGGCAGCAGGGGAGAAAGAAAAGTGAGAACAGTTTGCCCCTGGGTACCTCTTGAGAGAGGCCTGGCTCATTAAATTATGAGACATCCTCATTTAGGAAAGATCACAGACCTGGGTTTTGCCCCAGACCCCGTGGAACCTTTCTGTGCCCCTGGATATGTCTGCAAATCTCCAGGAGGCTCTTCTGTTTTGGGATCCTTCTGCAAAATCTATCGCCTCCCAACATTCTCCATATCCTTCCTCTGCAAGCCAGGGGAATAAGGAATGAGGCGGTAAGGCAGACCTACTCTTCCAAACTCTGCCTTCAGAAGGAGGTCCACCAAAGCATGCTGCTAGCAGGAGACCCCAGGAGAGCAGAGCTTTCTGCTTTCACCGAGCTGGTAAAGCCTCCAGAGCCCAACTTCCCCTGACTGAACCTGCTTGAACCTGCCCTTGTGCTATGCCAGGCTTCTGCACATTGGCACAGTCTCCTCTGCAACGAAAAAATAAGGGGACTTTCCCAGGCATTCTCCTTTAGCGGTACCAGAATGAGACAGCTCCGAAAACAGGCTGTTCTCAGCTGCAAATATCCCTCTACCTTCACAGGGCTTGACTCTGCAAGGAGCCTCAGTGGCTGTTCTTTGGACCAGAGTTCCTCTCTTTGGCTGATTTCCTCTTCAGGCTCCAGCTATGATTTCTGATCTGTTTTGTTCTAAATCAGCACGTCAGCCGCAGGCATTTCTCTCAAGGCCTTCGGAGACACATTTCTGTGAAAGACCTCAGCCACCGAGAAAAGGGTCCTTGCAACCTCCAGCATAAGAAAACTGAGTGGAAATATTTGCACTTTCTTTGACTTTGGCTAAACAAATGTTTTGTCCCCCATCCCTGTGCTGAACAGACCCTTTTATTCTGATTGCCTTATGACCACTTCTTCAGAGGTTTGCTTGTGCTACCTAAAATCCCCAAAGTGCTATCAGAAAAGGACAAAAGTAAAGCAAAATTAAGTATTTTCTTCAATGAATACATAATCCTGGGATCCTGTTGCCAAAATTAAGTGGTTGAGAGCCATTTGAGATGTCTTAGGGTATCTGAGACACATGAGGAGGGCTGGCAGATCTGCCACAGAAAGTATTGGAGACCAAAACCCGTCTGGAGTAGCAGCTGGAGGCCAGGCAGGATACAGTAGTGCATCTAAAATGAAACTGGATACCAATATTTGGGAACTGCACTGAACCACAGCTCAGTGAGTTGTGAATGCAACCCCAACTGGAGCATAACAACCTCAGGGTGAATAAAAATCTGAGAACTGAATAAATGTGGCACTACCAAGCCTTGCAAGCACCCTGTCTTCTCTGCCAAATCAAATCCGGTTCTTGCACTAACACTGAATTGAGCTGCTTGTCAGATCTGCTACAAAATAATTTCATCCCTGCTCAGGCTGGCCATCTGTTCACTCCTTGGATTCACATGATTTTATGCCATAGCTCTGTAACCTGATGATCAATAGCTTCGCCATTTCTGGCAGCTGGTGTGCTGCAAAAAATCTTTCCCAAGTGCTCTTCCTACAGGGATAGGTGGAAGAAGCCCTGAGATTTCACGATGATATTGACCAGCATTTTTTTCCTGCTGCTGCCAGAAGGGAGCACGGGTCTCCCTCATCTCTGCCTCTCCCTCACACTATGTCACAGACTATTTCAGCTCTTCTGCCTGCCCTGAGGACCTCACCGCTTTAGGGGCATCGAGCCACCTGTGGCTGCCTCCTCCCATCCTCAGGCAGCAAGCTTGACCCATCCTGCCTCTGTAAGAGGTTTAACTGCTTTTGCTCACTGTGTAAGTGCACTGCGACTCACTGCAGGACTGATAAGAGCCTGAGTTTTATTTCTCAGCCTCATTCATGTGTCGCTGATCAAGGTTGCAGGGAGGTATATCACCATAATGTGGCTGGGGTCAGCATGCATTGTCCATGCTGGCTACCCAGCTGCGTGTGTGCTGGGACCGGCACAAAAACGGGGCACTCCCAAAGCAAAGCAAAAGGCTCTCTATTCCCTTGAGGATTGCTGGTGTGCCTGATGAGAGCTGCAAGACCCAAAGCTGCTGTGGTGGACACGCGGGTCAGGGCAGAGGTTCAGATATAGCAAGGAGTATGTGCTTAGGGGTGTTTGGTGAGCTGTGGGGGCAGGAGCCCCCATCACACCCCCATGTGGATGGGGGTAGGGGAGGAGAGGCACCTCTGAGGAACAACAGAGCATTGAGCTGCTGCCCTATCTCTCCAGGGCAAAGGAAGCGGAAAGGTGATAAGAACCCTCTCAGGTGAGGAATTCCTTCTCACTTTCCCCTTTCTGTTTGCCTTTCATCAGAGATAATGTGAGTCTTGGGCACCTTACCGGGATGTTGAGCTGCCTGCAGAAGGGTCAGCCACAGCCACCCCTGCGCCCATCCCCCTGGGCATGTGCCCACGCCTGCCACCATCTCTGGTGGGCTCCCATAGGAGCAGCCCAGCCATGGCCCCCTCTCCTTCCCCACCATCTGACCTGTGTCCTCGGGTTCTCTTGCATGACAACCCACTGATTAACATCAGTAGCTGTAACCTGAGGAGCAATTCGGAAAAGGGGAGTGAGATTATGGGTGGTAAAGCCAAGGCTGATAAAGATGGCAGAATATTTGGGTAACGTTTCACTGCAGCACTATCTTCCTGAGAGGGAGCAGGAAGCATCTGAACTCCTGCTCATGCTGTTTCCAGCCTGGGCTGTGCAGGCTTTGCAAAGCCAGGCCATGTTCTTAATTCTCAGAGGCCCCGAGTCCATCTCCTGCCTCCACAAATGTGATGATGATGAATGTTACTATGTGATGGGTTTGAAATGAGCATTGCTACATGATGTGGTTGAAATGAGCAGAGCTCTGGGAAAAGAGGCACAGAGGAACAGCACTACAAAACCACGAGTACCTTCTGTAACTATCTGAGCAATCTCCAGAAGGAGAGGCTGATTTCCAGCTGCCTTTTCTAAATTCAAAGACAACCGCTCTGAGGGCTTAGTCCCATCCTCTTGTCCCCTGCATGACACAGTTCAAAAAATGTTGCTAGCCAAACCTATTCCCCAGCTCACACTTTTTGTCTGTGATGCCTCCAGAGACCAATCTTAGCAGTGTGGCACAGTGGGGTACAAGCATGTTATGGGCTCTCTGGGAAGTGGGAAGAAATCAGAAGAGTTGCAAGCAGTCAGACCCAGTAAGGCCCAGCCCAGCCCAATTTTTTGAAAAGAGTCTCAGCTGCACAGTGCTCGGGAATCCCAGGGCAAGACAGCACTTGCCTCCTCAGCAAATGTGACTGATGAAGAGTTTGGCTGGAAATTTGGCCTGTGGTGGTGCCCCAGCTCCACACCTTCCTGCCTACGCCACCTTGACAACAGCAGGGAGATTGGCCATTTACTCTGGCAGTTCAAGAGGAATAACCTGCCAGCTTTTCAAAGGTGGGCACAGACATGCAGGCCAGGGTCTACACATTGGTGTGAAGAAGCAAACGAGAGAAAAAAAAACAAGGAGAAAAGGCTGGATGGTGGATGGAGCAAGAAGGCCAAAGCATGGAGCTGGTGTTTTGTCCTTGGCCTGGGCACAAATCCTTGATGCAGGAAGGGATCCTTGCTCTGTCCAGAGGAAGCTTCAAGAATGTCCCTTTGGTGCTGGAAAAGACCACAGCTGGAATTCAGCCCTTTTGGGAAGGAACATTTTAAGCACAGCTTCCAGTGAGATGACTCAGAGATTTCTCTGTCCCCTGGGATCACCAGTCCTTGTCACTCAGTGATGGGCAATGCCCAGTCCCGCATGGTGCTGTGGCTGGGACACACATCCTGGGATGCCCAGGGATGGGCTTCTGGTCCCTCAGCAGTCCTGGTCTCTGATTCATTCTTGCTGTTTGTTGCCAGTCCTTGCCAAAGGGAAGATTGAGGAAAGCATGGGAAGAGGGGGTGACTCATCCCTAAAGCCCAGGTGGCGGTCCTAGCTGAGGGACACCTGAAGGCTTCCGGCATCACAGGAAAGTGGTAGGAAGGGCAAACATTCCCAGAAAAGCCATGCAAAATAACTGCAGGAGAACAGGGTTTCCCTGCTGCATTGTGCCTGAGCATCTGGGAATCTCATCAAGCCCACGCAGCAGAGTGAGCTCATAGCCAGGGCGGGAAGGCAAACCCGCAGGCTCTATCCACCCTGAAGTGCCCTCCAGCCATTGCATTGGCTCCTGTTGTGTTGGCAACACTGGTAACTCCTATGTGGCATTGCCCCGACCCACTCGTGGTGGGAGAAGGAGGTAGGATGGTCCTCAGCAAGCATGTTCTCGAAGGTGCAGGCACACCTTCACCAGGATCAGTCACCTGCCTGCCACAGCACGCCCCTGTGCCAACACCTCCAGAGACCAAATGCTACAGGGAAGGAGCTAAGACACAGGGCTTGGGAGAGCAGCAAGAAGGAAGGAGGGAGAAATTATGGATGAGGGCTATGGAGGTGGTGGTACAGGCAAGGAAAGCTGGAGCGAGCCAGGGATAGCTTGGGGCTGAATTTTGGAGTAGTAGATGAGATGGAGGTGGAACCACTGCTAATGAATACTGTATTTGACCTGGCAACTGAGATAGATCGTACAGCAAGATTAGAGGTCATGGAAAGTGTATTACAAGCTCTGCATTGCTTTTATTCACTGGAGACTGTTGGAAAAACAAGCAGGAAGGCAGCACAATGGGTCGCCCAGCTACGGACATCTCAGCACACATTTGAAAGACAATGGAGAAAACTATTAACTCCAAGAGTCCTCTATCCTGTCTCCAGTAAGATGCATGCCTTGTTTGGCCTGGATAGGAACTAGGGATCAAACGGACAATGCCCATTAAAAAAATTTCTGCAGGGGAAAAAGGGGGCTGGGGAGAAGGGAAGAATGACGCAGCTGCCAGGATTAAGCGCAGCCTGAGTAAGGGCCTTCAGCAGATGTTGACTTGCAAGGGAAAGCAGGTTTGCACATAGCCTGGCCTGGTGCTGTAGACTCTCTCTGTCCCAGATAGGGGGTACTTTGTTTTGGTCTGGCTACTGGTTCCCAGCATCCCCAGGGGCTGATGACCAGCCAGGCCTGCAGAGCAGTCCCATGTGGCCTCAGAGGGTTTCAGGTATTGGGGAGCAGCAAGGAGGGTGCTGCAGACTTGCAGCTTCTCTTCGCACTCTGGCACTTGGCCTTGACTGAACGGACAAGGTCAGGAGCATCCTTGCTTGAGGTCTCTACAGAGTTCTCTCCAGGAGGGAAATTTGCAGCCTGTCACCTGTCTTAATTAGAGAGATTATCTAATTAAATTGCTCTTCCATCAGGATTCCTCTTTCTGTTAACAGATGGTGGCTTCCTTTCCCAGGAACCAGGAAAGCTGTGCATCTCTCCTCATGTTCTGACACATTCTCACTCATGACCACAGCCCACTCTCTCTGGATAACCATCAGTATTTCACAGGGGTCTACTGAGGATTTTAAGGTTCAAACAGTCACATTTGTCCATCATGGGACCAGAGGGACTCTAAGGGGCTGTACCACCTTCCCTGCATGAGGTAACATGAGTCCTTCAGTCATGATTTTTCTGCTAGACAGAGGAAGGCCAAGAAGCGTGGGCACGGCCCCTCAGGACTTATGATCCCCATGCTGGCAGGACTTCCCCACACCTCGCCGGGAAAACACTGCTGGGGTTCACAGCTGACTTGAGCAATGGCAAACTTCCACTCGGATGGAATTGGACAGGCTAATATGCTTGCAAGGCCCTCAAAGATGAGAAGGCTGGCCTTTTGTTTCTTCTGCCGTGGCAGCACAAGCCTGTTGTCTCTTCCGAACCTCCCAGGTGAGCAGTCTTGTGCCTCTGCCACTACACTACTCCCTGCTCAGTCTTCGACTCCTGTGTATCCTGTTTGCTTGGGCTTGGAAGAGTTTGCTTGCTGCTTCTCATGTCAAAATGAAAAAAAGGGCAGCAGGGAGAAACAAGCACTGTAGTCAGAGGAAGGCTAGGAAAAATGGTGGAACTGGGAAGAGGTCTGGGGCAACTCACTCCTGGGAACACCCAGTGCAAGCAACCCCCTCACCACTGCTCTCCACTGAGCCCTGGGGAGGTACTGTCACATCTTGGCTCTGGAGGAGAGGGGATATCCTTAACATCACTTCTTAAGGTATTTTGGCCAAGCATCCGGTCTCCTCTTCCTCTCCCTGAGTTCCTGTCCTCTGTAATGACCAGTGATCTCAGCCCGCACAGCAGGTTGTTGAATTTGGAGATATGAGGCCTCCCAATGGTCCCTTCTGGGCCAGTGGGTTACTTGGTTCATTTCCTAAGACTAGAAATAACCTGTTATTTTAGAAGATCCTTCCCAGTCTTTAGATTGGCCTCCTCAGGAGTGCTGTTTTTGCTGTTTTGACTCATTTCCCCCCTTAAGGTCCCAGCCTGGAAGGTCTCAGCCCCTAATTTGCCCATGGGTTGATGGTTGATGGTGCTATGAGGTTGCAAAAAGCTGGAGAGTCTCCAGTTGAACAGAACCTCCCTGGAGGAAAACAAAGCTTTTCACGTGGTGGGGAGGTTTTGCCACTCCCTGCCTTCCCTTGCTGTGTACCTCAGCAAGCCATTTCCACTGGCCTCTATCCCTCAAGCTTGCTTTTGGGGGGACCTCTGCCTCTGGAGGTACTTTGAGCATCTACTCCCTTCCCAGCACACTCCCTGAAAGAGAAGTCTTCCCTGATCCAAAATCATCCCTGTTCTAGGCACCATTCAGCATACACCACTGTGGATCTCCCCTTCCTCTGCACACTGGTCCATGCTTCCCTTTCCAGCGCTGCTCCTGGACACACATGACAGTCCTAGGTCTGTTCTGCAACAAAATATGCCTCCATCCCTACTCCAAAACAGACCAGCCTCTAACTATATCCTACTCCCTTGGAGCACCTTATCTTCATGATTCCCAGCCCTCCTGAACTCGACAGCCTCACCCCTCCTCCGTCACTTGCCCCAGGAAATGCTGTTCAATATGAAGAGCAGCAGTGCTGGATCCTGCTTCCAGATTGGCATTTATCTCATGCCGGGCTACATCCCCCAGTATCCAACACACATCCTTAAACCTTTTGTATTCTGCATAAACATCTTTGCCCAGACCTTCTAAAGGGCTGGGCAAGAGAGGAAGCAATAGTCTACAAAGAGCATGAAACCTTTGCGTCATGGACTTATCCCCCCATCCTTCACGGATGCCGAGAAGTCCGGCCGTGCGACACTGCATGAGGCAGGAGCTGCACGGGGAGCAACACGAGATATGTAGAATCAGCATGTGCCGCCAAAGGCCAACATGTGTCAGCGATAGATGCGGAGCCTCAATTTCCTTCTTCCTGAGTCCCCCGCTTTCCCACCTGGGTCCCACAGGGCATCCCACAGGACAACCCCCACCTGCAGCATCCTCCCTGTGACTGGAAGCTCACGAACCATCCACTCACCATGGCTTTCCCTGACTTCCCAGGTGTGCAGAGCCCTGTGGCCAAGCCCTGCCTGACCAGCAGAGTCTGGCTCCTGGATCTGCATACGGGGAGTGAATGTGGACCATACAGGAGGAATAGCAGGTGTAGATAAATTTGGAGCATAAGGAGACGGAAAAGGAATTGCAGCCTGTAGGAAACCAGCTGCCAGTGCTGGGTAGCTCAGGAGAGGTAGCAGCAGCAACAAGATGTAGGGCAAGATTGCTGGGGGAGCAAATGAGGAAGCTGGTGAAAAGCATCTGGAGATGTGAGGTCAGGTAATTCCTCATATAGCAGTTCCTGCACCGCTCTGGGAACAGACAAACAAGGCCTTCCTTCCTCACAGCTTCCTCCTCCTCGGCAGCTCTCCTTTTCAGGAGAGGTAGCCAGCCGGACCGCTCCTCCTGCATCTCTCACTGTATCCTTAGGGATAATTCACTGGCCCTTGCTGTGCTCCAGGGCTTCACTTCCCTGCCCCACCACAGGCACCATGGGCAGTGTCGGTACAGGGGTCCTGCCTCGGACTCACACAGGGCAACTGCCAGTGGTGCCCTGGGGTGGCACAGGGCAGCTGGGCAGTGGGTGGCACAGGGCAGCTGGCAGCAGCTGCCACTGCTTTGGGAAAAAGTTGGAAAGCACATGCCAGCCTCCCAGTGCGGTGAGGTGTGGCTGCTATTTTAGGCTGGGAAAGCACGGAAGAATAGACCTGAAATCTCCCTGCAAAGCCGCAGTGGGCATTTAACCAGGTGTCAGCTCCAGCACTGGAGAGCCCGAGTGGCTGTGCTATTTTAGGGATGTATTCTTTTCCTCTGCTGGGCTATTTTTGGAGGCCGAGTGGGTACCAAAAGGACCCAGATACTTTGCAGATAAGGGACTGATGACATTTTGGTGCTTATGTTCCAGCCACAAACGCGGCTCACAAAGGCAGACTCTGGGAATTAGCAGCACTCCTGGCAGCAGCAGCATCCTGACTGTGCTACCCTTCCTGCAGGCAGCAGGGTAAAGGGTGCTGTAAGCTTCACCCCCAGTAGTGCCACCCCAAATGACTCAATGGTCCCAGTGCTCTCCTAAGTGTCAGTGCCACGAGGCTGAGTGATAGCTGATGGGAGAAATCCTCCTCCCTCGGTCAGGAGTACGCCATGGGGACAGGGTTGTGGACCAAGGGGGTCTATATCTGGTGGGACTGGGACAGGATCTTACTTGTCAGCCACAAAAGGATCTGAGATGTGAATGCTGCCCCTTGTAACAGAAAAATAGGGTCTTTATCACTTGCAGCTGTGGTACACATCCTTTTCTTAGAATTAGGCATATGGGGACTGTATGGGGGGAATTTCCTTGGCACGACTGTGTTGTGGAGAAGGCTATGTCCACTGTCATCGCTCTCCACTGCCGTGCACAAGGCCAGGACTTCCCAAGCTCCCCACCCCAGCCTGGCTGGGACACCTGCATTGCACCGAGCTAGAAACTGGGAGACCCAAGGGTTTTGCCTCATGCTGGGAGAGTGGATTTCCTGCCCCAGAACCATGCAGAAGAGCCCTTGGCAACCGGGGACTTCCTCAGGACTTGAAAGGTGCCATGGATGGGGATAAGGAGAGGGGCAGTTCGTGACTCTACCAGGCAGGGGCTTGCGCGCTCCTCCTGGCCCTGGGTGACACAGATAGCCAGGCCCTCTGACCTTTCTACTCAAAGTTTCCATTTGTGATGCAGGACAGAGGGCCTGTTGTGCGTGCAAGGCGCAGGGGCAGCCCCCCCCCCCGGCATTCAGGAGTGGTGGAAGGGACAGCTTTGAGACAGCGGCGAGGCTGGCGCCCACGCTGCCACCGTGTGCTGTGCTGTTCCCATGGCTGCCCTCGCTCTGCCACGCCAGCCAACGCTTTTGCAGCCGCTGGTGTAGAGCAGAAGACATCCCCCAGGTCACCCTCCCCGGGGCTTCTCCATGCCAAGAACATCAGTGTTAGCTTACAGCTGCCTCCTCTCCCCGGCCGGGGACCTCCAAGGTCTCCTTGCACCCCAGAGCTCAGTGTGAGGGACTTGGGCTGGGGGAGATGGAGGTGCAGTGCGCCGGAGGGGCGGGACTGGGACTGATCCTACTTGTCTGGGCTGTCTCCAGTACAAGCTCATGTGTAAGTCCTTCTGAATCTCAGTCTTTGTTCCCCTCGGTGGCGTCAGCAGCTCTTCGCTCCCTCCAGGAGATGATTCTGCTTCCGTCGCTGCCGTTTCCTGTGTTTCTCTCTCCCCCCTCACTCCTGTAGAGCCAGGCAACACCAACACAAAAACAGGATTCAAGCTGCTGGAGAATTATCCTGATAACAATGACCAAGGAGACAGTCCGCTGGATGGGACCCTCCCTGGAGCGAGACTGAGTGGGGCCTCTGAGCAGCTCATACCAGCCTTTGTTACCCTCTCTTCCCTGTTCCCTAGGGCTGCTGGTGCACAGGGAGGATTTCAGGCAGGGGAATGACTCAGAAAGGGAAAATGCTCCCTGCCAGCAGGTCCTTCCATCCCCACACCTTGGCCATGGTGGCAGGGCAAAGCAGCTCCGACACTGTTCCCACAACTGCTCCTGTCCCCATCAGCAGTTGGCAGAGCAGCAGGTACCACGCCAGCCCAGTTCCATTTCCCAGCTTTTCAGAGAGCAATTTGGCTTCATCCACGAGCAGAACTGAAGGCAGATCTGGTTTACAGGCAGGACTGAGGGATCTAACGCCCAAAGGTATGCTCCCATGCAGCAGTAGCCCTGGACCTGTGTGTCCATTCTTCCACCCCAGGCAAGCCTGAGGGAAAGCTGGGATTGCTTACCATCCCAGATGGAGATCTGAAATTCAGAGAACCCTCACCTGTGGCCCAAAATGTTTGTCTCGATCTTCTGAAGGAGGTCCCACCCCCAGCTGCTGGCCATCACTCCCTACTGAGGAGCTGCCACCCTCCCAGCATGCTGGTGGAGCCATTGCCCGCTTCATTCCATGGAAAGCTGGCCAGCACAGCTGAGGCAAGGGAGAGGGGGCCTGAGTGAGCCTGGCTGATGGTTCCTGAAGCCGGCTAGGAAGCACACGCGCTGACTGATCTGCTGGCAGCTCTGGAGGCAACAAGTGCTGGGAAGGGGCTGCAGAGCAGGAGCACAGCTGGAGCCTGAAGAAGATGCATCCGTAGCCTTGCTCCAGCTTGCTGAACAAGCTGGCTCTGTGCACATGCAAGTGTCTGCACCGCCTTTCCCCCTCACAGGTGCTGGGCTCATCCCTAACACTGCGCTCCCTTTGCCTCGCACGCAGGGGCCTGCAGATTGAGGCACAGCTAGAACTGCCTGGGTGTGCTCGAGTGTCATCCCCCAGCTTTATGGCCTGGAAGCCACGCCACTGTGCCCCACTCCAACAGGGCATCTGCTTCCCACTGGGGCTGTCGGCATCTTCGAGGTGGTGCAATACAAGAGATGTCCTAGAGATGGAGGAAGAAGAAGTCCTGCCTGCTGCAACACCCAGTAAACACCAGCCTTGTAGAGCAAAGCTGGAGCAAGATGCTGTCTCCAGCCTTACAGATTCCTCCAGCCTTACTGATCCCTCCAGCCTTAGCCCTGACCTTGTTGCTCCAATGGGAGACGACCACTGCCCTGTAGATTCCCAGCAGATATACATGACCTTGGAGCAGCTGTGGGAGTGAGGCCAACCGTAGCTGTGAGTTTGTCCTGCCAGGGCCAGGAGGTTGTAATCCACTGGTTAACAGTGGTGCTGCTGATCCATAAATTCCCGTCGAGGGAGGAAAAGCTGGCTTTTGGCCAACACAGGAGGTCTCTGACCAACAGAGGCAGGAAATAGCTACGGTGAGCGAATAAATAAATGGTGCAACTGTAGCTCTGCCTTACATGGTCTTCGTGGGGAGTTTTCCTTTGTTTTTCAGGTTGGCTATTTATACCACAGAGTGTGAAAATGATGTCAGCAAAGCCTCTGCTCTTCACCACAAAGAAAACCTGCCCCAAGGATTTTTGCAGAGACCTCCTTGAGCAGCATGGCTCAGAGGCTGTTGACAAGGCTGGTGGAGATGGCAGGAAACCCCAGCTGCCATGCAGTTCCTGAGGAGTCCCCTCTACTTCCACGCACACAGCTCAGGGCAACAGTTGTCCCAAACCCATCTAGGATATGGCTCTGCCCCTATGAAAGTCCATCTTGCCTAAAACGGACTCACAACCCCCTCCCGGAACACCTCCAACCCCTTCTCAGCCTCTCCTTTCTCACTGTCTTTCTCTTTCGTGCCCTTTTTTCCTATCTAGTTCACCACTGCAGCCTTCAAGGCTTTTGGCTCCAGCCTGCTTGGCCTAGTGGTGTTGCTTCAGGTAAGCCCTGGGGGACAGGGGAAGAGCGGATGAGGAGTTCTCCTTGTGGGACTTTGCTGCCTCTCTGGGAAAGCCCGGGACATATTTTGGAGAGCCAAGCTCTCAGCTGGGCCATCCCCATGCTCACGGGAGGTGGGAAAGCACAGGTTCAGCCCAGAGGAAGAAAGTCCAAGCCCGTTCAAGCCAAGCCTGCTCAGCTGCAGATGGCAGGGAGCAATGGCCATGCTTTGGGGAAAAAAAAAAAGGAGGAATAAACCTTTCCTTCCCACTGTGTTTGTCCCCTGCAATTAGGAGTGGCGACAACAAGCCCACACGAGTCGCTCGGCAGCCAGCAAAGCCTCAGTGCCCGCGGGCAGGGGTGGCCGACGGCAGGGTGGGAAGGGAAAAGCCAACGTGAGTTCAAGGGTTGCCGGTGTACTTGAGATGAGAAAAACTCTTTCTGGTGACACATGCATCAGGTGTTTCCAGACGATAACAAAACCTGCCTGAGGTCACCGATATTTAATTAGCAATGAGCTCGGTTAAACATTATCCCGGGGGCAGGAGGGAGGGGAAAAGTGCTGAATTGGAGAGAGATTTAACTCTTTGCAGAGAAAGTGGAGGAAGGTTCTTGCAAGGAGCAAGGGTCTCCATGCTTGGTCCCCATCAGACTCTGACATCAGGCTGGACAGAGGGGTGGAAAAGCTTTGGGGTACACATGTCTTGGGTCTCCAGAGGAAAGAGGTGCTTTTTCCCATGGAAATTTGGAATTTGGAAGCTCAGTACTCCTGTACCCCAACAGCCCTGGGGGCAGGCAAGCACAGCTGCTGGAGCAAAACACCTGTGAGCAGTGGGGCCGGCGGCTTGTCTGGTTTTCTTGCCGGAGCCCTCCTGGCCATGGCCGTGCTGACGGCTGGGGCACCGTCGCGCTTTCCCTCGGATGGCTGAGTCACAGCCCTGCTACCTGTGTGGGTTTGCACCTGGGTCCTTGCCCTGCCGCCGTCTCCCCTGTTTCCTCTGGCACACATCCCACGCCTCCACAGCGGAGAGACCCGGCTCAGCAACCTGAGGCAAAGAGGAGGAGCAGGAAGGCGTGGGGGACGTTACTTAGGGTTTCCTTTCGAGATGAAGGCTTGGTTTGAAGAAGAAGGGATGCCAAAGGCTTGAAGTGGGGGTGATGTGTGCATTTCGGCCCTCCAAGCACAGACTGAAACCCCAGCATGCTTCAGGAAGAGATGCTGTGAAGGTGCCAAAATCCGGCTAGCGACCATCTTGCTCTGTCCTTCCCCAGTCACTCACTGTCCCCATGCTGTTCCCTGCCACCTCCCCACCACTAAAACTTCCTCTTGGCTGCCCCAAACCTGGCACCCATAATTACATCTAGATCATAGGGACCTGCTGAAAGATTAAGTGTGAGCTGTGCCATGAGGAGGGACATGAAAAGCAGCTGCATGCCCTGCCCACAACCAGGCCCTCCCTGCCACACCAGCAGCCCCTTGACACCGGGGACACCTGGGAAGGCTCCTGCTGGGAGACAGCAGTCCATCCCTGCTTGGGAGTTGGACAGGAAAGCACAGCCTGGCTTGGGATATGGCCAGCCACAGCTTCTGCTGACTGGCAGGTATCCTTAGAGCCTTCTCCTGCCCCACAGGAAAGCCCCTCTTGCAGGGGAGGAGAGTGAAGCTGGGCTGGCATTTGCCCACCACCCCCTTTGCTTGCCAGTGGCTGGGTGCCAGGGGATGATTCTGCTCTGCCCCAAGGAGAGCCTGGGGGAGAGATGGCCTTTGTCAGTACTCAGTGCCTCCACAGGAATGCAGAGCACTTCTGCATCTCTGGCAGCAGTGGTGCTGGTCTCCAGTGGCTGAGTGCCTGGGAGGGATTCCCAGAGCAAAATGGCCTTTGGGGGAAGAGTCTGGGGAGATCCTCAGTGTGGCTGCATGGCAAGGGCCCTTGGCTGGGAAGGGGTCAGCAGCAGCAGATTCCAACAGCAAAGATGTACATCCTGCATCCACATCACTAGGGATGCAGACAACCTGTCCAGCGCAGCAGTACTGCACTCCTAGGTCCTCACCCTCTCCTTAGCTCTGCTTGTCACCAGGACCAGGCATCAAGGAAGAGGATGGACATGTGAGACTGAAACAAATTCCTGCTGAGCACCTTGTCCTTGCCATGAGCAAGCATACTCCTGCTTTCTTGCCCACCACTTGACTGTGCTCACGTCCGGAGTTCAGAGACTGCACGTGAGCCATCAGACGTGGCTGAGGACCCTCAGAAGTTGCAAAGGGGATGAAGGTGTGGTGGAGAAGGTGCCGCAGTCCCAGTCCTGTACCCCTCACCCAAGAGCTCTGAAAATATAGGGGGTGAGGTGGGAAAAATGAGAAAACTCTCCTATTTAGCGGCAGAAGAAATGGCAGCAGCAACCTTCCAGGTCTTCAAGCGAAGGAAGAGGCTGCAGCCCCAGGCAGGGCGGAGCAGGTCGGCAGATGCAAGAATTTCATCTGCAAGGAGCAAGGAAATGTCCCGGAGCTGTTTGATCTTATTGTATGGAGGGAAGCGGGAGTGGGCGTCCAGCCTTGCTGGAACCAAACAAAGATTATAAATACCTCTCGCCATCAACAGCTCCTCTCTGACCTGGTCTGCCAGAGCCCCAGTTGCTGGCTGACTCTCAAGGGGAAAAATGAACTTTAGTTTCCATCCACCCCTCGAACATGGTGGCAGATAGGAGCAGAGCACACAGCAGATAGCTCCAGTCACAAAGCTGAGGGGGGAATTATCCCTGTGGAATGATGTATGTGGGCACAGCCTCTCACTGCATGGTTGTGCCCAGAAGGAACAGCCCCTGTTGGCTTAATTCAGTCTCTACTCCCACTGGTGTCAATAAAGAAATTAAAAAATATATGTTTAAAAAGCCCTGTGATGGGGCAGTTGGGTGTGACGTGATGCCTGAGCCTAGTGGACAGCCTTGAAGAGGTGTCTCTGTATCCCTTAGGTCATCAGGCCTGATCCGTGCCTATGCCCTTTCCTGATTCAGCCCTTGGGTTTGAATTTGGCACCACGCATGTTACCAAGAGTGCCACCTGACACTGAAGTGCTTTGGGGCTTGTGGGGGGCTGGGTGGCACATGGGCATCCAGGGGGGCCTGGCACAGGGGCTGTCCCTGCTGGGATGGGAGGACAGCCCTGCACTCTGTTTTGGGGAAGTTGGGAGACTGTGATAGATAAATTTAGTCTTCCCCACTGCGCCTGTCAGTCGCCACAGAAACATGTGATTCCCCAGCACCACACTGGGGAGAAGCGGGGGGATGAAAAGACTTCCCAAAACTCACTTAGACTCCCATAAGTCCCATACCCAGCCGCGGAGCAGCGCTGCACCAGGACCACTGATGTATCCCTGTGTTGAGGAGGTCTGGATGGCCATGGGAATCAGGGAGCTTCAGTTCTGGCTTTGCCTTGGCACAGGGAGCTCGGGTGCCCACAGGGCCGTGATCCTGGAGCAGGGCCGCCTGCCACCCCCTTGCCTCATGCAGAGAGTGCCTCTGTGGGGACCCACCTCCCCACCACATCCCTTCCCCCAGGTCCCACAGGCACATCTAAGGGTTGGTGGGAAGCCAGCAAGTTGTCAGGTACAAAAGGAGTCCTCAGGCCGAGGGGCTGCAAATCAAATGCACGCCGCTCTCAAAAAGCCCAGCAGAGCTGCTCTGGCAGAAAAGCTGCTGCAGTGCATGAACCCGGCTACGGCTCCCCCAGGGCACCTTTGTCAGCCGCTCTCCCCCATCAAGCATACTTGAAGCTCCCTGCCTGTCACTGGGATCAAAGGCAGGGGCTGGGGTGGGAGGCAGGGTGTCAGCTGGGCCGCTTGTAAAGCTGACTGTGGGAGCCAAGACCTCCAACTTGAACCCAATTTTTTTTCCCCCCCCAGGCATCCTAACACACTTCTAAGGTCTCCACTCCAGCATCCCAGCTGCATCTTGTTTCATCTCCAGCAAGGGAAAGAGGCAGTGCTGGAGCCAGATGCTGCTGGAAAAGCAGCCCCCCAACCAAGAGCCCTGGGTCCCAGCCCCTGAGCTGCTGGCAGCTGGGGAGCACCGGGTGCTGGGGGTGAAACCCAGTCCCGCTTCCCAGCCGCAGCCCTCCCACCACCAGCTGGGACAGGGCACGTTCCCACGGCACCCAGTGTTATTTTGGCAGGGTCGGGGCTGTCCCTGTCCTCCTGCAGCTCTCGGGTTGGCCTGAGTCTCACCAGGGTGAAGGATCTTTTGTGATCAGGCTGCGATGTTGTTGGACGTTTTGAAGCAGGGAAGATGCGCTCAAGAAACACCACCAAGGCATTTGTGGAGCTGTGGGGAATGAGATGACAGTGGCAAAGAGTAAAAAGCTCAACAGAAGTCATCCTAAAACCATTTCTTAGCTCTCAGGAGCTTCTGTACCAATGTGTGACCTGCAGCAATTGCTGCCTATTGCACTGGGGACTGTCCCCAAAACAGAGGAGCAGGAAGGCTGGGGGACAAGGGCTGCAGGGTGGACCGAGGTTTTAGGAGCACAAGGTTTTGCCAAAGCCATCCTGGCATCCCCTGGCTTTGCTCCCCACCCACGTGGCTTGGCAGGGACCTCCCAAACCGGGATCCCAGGAGCTCCCCGGCAAAGTGCCCGGGTGTTATCATGGGGCTTCAGAGAGCCCTCAGAGGGGCCGACAGGGCTCACACAGCCCGGCTGACCCAGCCTCGGCTAAGCAGGGCTTTTCTCCGGGCCAGTCCCACCAGCAAGCCCTCGGGGACAAGTGTCTCGCATGCCATCTGCAGAGGCAGGAGCGCCACCTCCTGACGCTGGATGTCCCCAGGATTCCAGGAAACCGCTTTTCTGTTTTTTTTTTCCCCCCATCCGGTGTTTTATCAGTCAGCAACAATCGCTTCAAGAATAAACAAACCCTAATCTGGCACTGGAGTCCAAGACAACGCAACTCCTCCTGCCAAACATGCCGAGCACCTTCAGCAAGGACTTTTCTTCAGGACTGCTTCCATCTACTTAGATGCCAATTTGACTAAAAATTCCCTCCTCTGTAACTTTAAAATACAATTAGCACCTCCTCAGCCTCCCCAGAGCTCCCACCACAAGGTGCTGTTTGGTCACAGTAGGTGCTTTTACAGATTTTCATCACAGTAGTGCATAGTTTGTCATGAATGCTCCTCCCCGACACATCCATTTATCCCAATAATCCCAGTTCCCTTGGATGCATCCAACTTGTGTGATGGAACAGTGGCAGACAAGGTTGGCTTAGAGCCTAGCACATACCAGCTTTAAAAACTGAAAAGACCACCTAAGGCTCACTAACAGGTGGGGGAAAGACCTCATTCCTCAGAACTGCCCATAAATCTGCAGCCTCAGGATGGAGAGAGGTCGGAAATTCCACTTTTCAGCACCAGGGGAATACCAATTCAAGGTTATTCTCTATGTACCTGCTGATTTGAGAGAGGGAAAAAAAAAAATTAGCAGGTGAGACCTCTTATTTCACATGGCTGAAATCAGCCAGCAGGTTCACGTGTTAAATGAGGCTGACAGCGAGACAGCCAGCTTGCGCAGTCACCCAGTCTGGTTTCTAGGGAAACAAGGTAAATGTTTTTCCTCCTTCTTGCCACCTTTTAACTCTTGGAAGGCTCTCATGCATCTCTACGGGAAATAAGTCTCTACATCCCACCTTTCCCCACTTCAGCGAAGAGCAAATAGCACAAAGCCAGGTCTGTTTCAGGACTGCACCACACTTCGGTGGGAAGGTCTGGAGTCACTGCCTCAACTGTGGCCACATCTCCAATTAAGGGCAGTGAAGGATAAAGCAAACCATCTCATTATTTTGACTCAGGCAGTAAGAATACTAGTGGCACTCACTGCTCTCCCTCCTTCTCAGAGGGTGGGATGCAGAAGTCATCCTTCTCCCCGCCCAGGTAGGCCTGTTTCCCGTCACCATTCAGCTGGTAAAGGATATGGATTCAGCAAGAGCCAGCTGCTGAGTTTCCAGTTTGTCACAGTACCTGCTGCCTTTTGCTGCTCTCAGGAACAGCAACAAACTGCATCTGCAAAACCTGCAGGTTACAGCCCCTGTCATACAGAAACTGGAAGGTTTCCATGGCAACAAGAGCCAGCCACCTAACTAAAATTTAGTGGTTTCAACTGTCTGGAGCAATCTATTTAAGAACCCATTTTACATGAAGCTCTCCAGCCATCCAGCAGAGGATTAACATGTGGGGTAACACCTCAGTTAAGTGTAAACACATTCACGGCTCCTGCTGCTTTACAGTTTCACATGACCAGAGAAGCCCTGCTCTGCCCCAAAATATTTGCTCTCCAAAACCATCAAGAGCAGCTTCATTCTTATTAGAGGAACCCTGCTACAAAGTGGATATTCATGAACTTGCGCTTTTCTCACTTCTTTGGTTTGGCTGGTCCTACAGGTAGAACCTGCACTGAGTACCAGAGTTGACAACACAACGTATAAACCAAGAGCCAAAGTTAGTTTGTTTAAAATGTTTATTTTTTGATCTGAGAGCACACAGGCCACAGGACCATTCCACCCAATTAAGCTGTCTCCTCTTTTGCGATACGATCCTTCTTGAGTGGTCCCTGAAAAAAAACAACAAAAACCAAACTATGTAAACAGCAGTCTGCACTGAAGACATCACATCCCAATTACAATGATGTAATTTCTCCTCCTCTTGCTGCAAAGAAATAAAGGCAAAAAAAAAAAAAGCCCTCCATGTTGCAACCCATTGGAAACCCTACGCCCCCTCTCCACGGGCAGACGTTTCAGGCAGAGCTGACACTGGCGCAGCCACGCTGCACCGATGGGATGACTTTGGATGTGCCAGAGCAGCGCTGCTGGTGCCACCTGGCGGGGAAGCTCCAACCTGACGAGGGCCTCATTCCCAGCTGCTTTCTCCAGCAAGTGACAAACTGGGAACGCCACCCACTGCGAGCACCATCCTCCTGAGATGCTCTTATAGGAACTGGAGCAGTGTTCGTTCCACACTTCACCACTGAACGAACAACTTGTGCCCAAACGTGGCAACACCCCTCAGACACCAAGCACTGTCACGGGAGAGGTGAGACCCCGGGCCCGCTGCAGTTACGACCAAGTTGACAGGAGGCCTCTCGACTGAAGCTACACACATTTTGTTTCACAGAAATTTTGGCCATGCAACAGCCCGAAGGTCAAGCTATCAGCTGCCATTAGAGACAATATAGTGATACAGAACACAAAGCTACCAGGAAGTGCCCTTACCATGAAAGCCTTCTTCTCCTCAGCTGTCTGGAAACGGCCGTGACCGAATTTGGAGGTTGTGTCAATGAACTTCAAGTCAATCTTCTCCAGGGCCCGGCGCTTGGTCTGCACAAGCAGGGACTACAAAGAAAGATGCCTGGTGAGTATACAGCAGCACCCTTTCAGACTGCCAGTACACTGGCTACTTCTTGTCACCTCCATGTGTAACACCGCCTCCTCAGTCACTCTGACCTCAGACTTAGGCTGCCACCATGTGCAAGGAGCACTTGACAATTACCTATCCTATCCTGCACCCTTGACTTCGAAGGCTGGTCAGCTTGCAAGCAGGTGAGCCCCAGTCAGGCTGCCAGTCTTATGGTCCATAAGAATTCTCAAGACTAAACCACCCTGGACTGAATTACCCAGGGAAAAGACCTCGCGCCACTCTCGAGGTCATTACTGAGGTGGATTTGTGCACAGGGGGCTTTTCTTTCCGGCAGGCTGTATGACTCCCAACAGTTGCAAACAGAGGCAGCACAGCTCACTTAAGCTGTTCCAGCCCATGTGACAGCAGGTTGCACTACTCACCTTGCGCAGGGTTAGGACCCTCTTCTTGGTCCCCACAACACAGCCCTTCACCATGATGAAATCGTTGGTCACTTCACCGTAGTGGACAAAGCCTCCCTGAGCAAGGAGAGAACAGTTAGTGCCCTGTACAAAACAGGACCAGCAATCACATCTGCCTACAGTTCAATGTTCTTGTCCCATTTCTGGACCTTGGCCATTCCCACATTTACCAAAATGCTGGTACTAGTACTGCTTTTCACTGGTCAAATTTCTTGATACAGCAATTTATTTGTTGCTGTTAAGACTTTTGTTAAGAACAGCAGAAGCTGACAAAACAGCAATAGTTCTCCTTGCTAATTCCTTGTAAATTTACCAGTACAATTCCCAGGTTTGTAACATCTCTGTACTATTGCCACATAAATTCAATTTGCAAGTTATGTGAGTCAATACTGAGACTGACTAAGCAACAACACCTCCCACAGCAGAGTTTGATCTCGAGAGCTCTTCAGTCATTTTGCAACTTATAGCAGGCCCATTTGCCCCTTAGAATTGCAGCTCATAAGCAGACTCTCAGCACAGAGGTGCAGCAACTCACCAGAGGGTTAATGCTCTTGTCAGACAAGTCATAATCAGTTGATGCATTGTTTTTGATCAGCTTTCCATCCTTGATTTGGTAACCTTGGCCAATCTTGTAGATCTAAAAATGTAGGAGAATTTTACAGTTAGTCAACACAACAGACTGCGGTTACTGTCCCCAGGACGACATTCTAACACAGGGAAACATCCGAAGCAAATCTCTCCGCTCTGTTCACTGTCACAGAGCGAGTCCCATCAGCCAGCTCTCGTTTCCTCCCAGCAGTTCAGAGACACAAACCTTCTTGTTGATTTCGGTGCGATGGTGGTAGCCCTTCTGCCCAGCCCGGGCCACGGAGAAGGCCACCCGTGCCGGGTGCCAGGCACCGATACAGGCCACTTTGCGCAGGCCCCTGTGAGTCTTGCGCGGCAGCTTCTTGGTGTGCCAGCGGCTGGTCACGCCTGCAACGAACCAAAGCAGTGTTGACAAGCTGTCACCAAACCAGAGTTTAAGCCACCTTTCAAGCTGCAGTCCCCAGGCAACCAAAGGGAAGCCCTGACCCAGCTTCCCAGGAACTAATTTCCTGGTGAAGCTCACCCCCAGCTGTCCCCTGGGTTGTGTTCTCAGAAGGAAGGCAGCATGGAATGACTCCTCACAGATGTCAGGCGCTGTGCCCAGCGCTCATTCCATGGTCTCATCATTGAACTGTGACAGCAATGTGGATTTCCCTCCCCAGCCCTTGGCACACATGCTTGTGAAAATTCAAGGCTAGGATTTCATTAAAAACTGTATTCTATCATAAAGAGAAGAACTTCCACGTGTTTACCTTTATACCCCTTGCCCTTGGTGACTCCAATGACATCTATCATCTCATCCTGGCCAAAGACTGTTGACACAGGCACCTGCTGTTCCAGCTTCTCCCGGGCCCAATCCACTTTCTCAGCAACAGTGCCACCATTCACCTGGATCTCCATCAGGTGAGACTTCTTCTGCCTCAGGGGAAGCAAACGCATCTAGAAAACAGAAAGCAGGCAATTCAAATCCCCTTCTTACAAGATGAACGTTATATTAATAAGTCAAGTATCCTTCTAGTCCTGGTCTAATCAGTTTTTCCTACTATACATATCCTTTTTCAATATAGAAAACTTCAACAAGGCCGTACATTAAAGGGAAAGGCTGTGACTGAAATGACAATTCACTGCATCTGGAAGTTATATGCCACCCGTAGGACCAGAAAGCTCTCTAACCCCGCAACCACCAACCAAACTCCACCAAGGAAGCACAGGAGACAACAAGGGACAGACAGTTTTAAACTGAAACAGGATGGATTTAGATTGGATCCAAGAAGGAATTTTTTTATAATGAGGGTGGTGAGTCAGTGGACAACTGTGAATGCACCTTCCCTTAAAGTGTTCAGTCATCTTTGATAGTGCCCTGAGCAACCTGTCCTAGCGGAAGGTGTCCCTGCCCATGGCAGGGAGGTTGAAAGGAGATGATCTTTAAGGTCTCTTCCAACCCAAACCATTCTGAGGCAAAGTCTGCCACACTGAAGGCCACTTTGGGTAGGGTCACATTTACAGTTACTTCTACTGTATTTAGTACAGAGGAACTGGTGAGAGTTTACTACCTTTGTTGTTTAATACAGAAAACCAATTCTACTACAATCAGCCATGTCATAACTAAACATCTTATTGCACTTGCAGCAAAAGATTTAAATGCATCTCCCAAGAAAGCCTGGCAGAGTACTGACAGGTGGGGAGACCCTACCACAGTACTCAGCAGTAAACCTCCTCCCGCTGAGCAAGAAGACCCGTCAAATGTCTCTGAGTGCTTGCAGTTTAGACAGAATGCAGCCTGAAACGATGCTGCACACAAACCCCAGTGTTTAGTGTTCAGCCTGGTTTTATTTGTAGGTGGAATTAAGAAAGTCTGGCTCTACATGGCATCAGAAAAGGACTGAGCCCAAGGAGCTCCTACTACAGTTCAGTTTCTTTTGGACGCTCCTTCAGAAGACTGCCAGTGGTTGCCCTTAAGGCTGCTCAAGCATACTGTGAGCACAGCTCTGTACAGAATGAATTTGTGTTGTGCTGAACAGTCACCATCAGGCTGCGGGAGAGGGCAGAAACCTCTCTAGAGATGGATCAAGTTTCATTCTTGCTCCCTCAGCTGTTTCCAGCATACCCAAGTCCTGCAGACACTTACCTGAGTGTGAGCCATGACTCTAATAACCTGGCAGTACTTCTTCATGCTATTGAAATCTTTCTCCAACTGCTTTTTGCCCTCCTCATCTTGCCATTTCTTGCAGTATTTGGTGAAGGCCTTCTTCTTGGACTTGTGCCTTCAGAAGCAGAGCAGAGACAAGGTTTGGCTAAGCCCTTCATCAATCCCCAGGCAAGTGGGGACGAGCGGAAGGAGCTGCCACCTTAGCTGGTTTTGGCTCATTGCCAGCTTCTAATGACTTTTCCACTGGCAAGAGGAGCCTGGAGCTCATCAGACAGTGGCAAAATTGCCAAAGCTGAGCGGAGCTGCCATGAATTCCAAAGCAGATTAACATTCAGAGTACAGAAGACAAAAGACTGTAGAGAGATGTCAAACAATAACAGAAAAAAACCAGACCTTTAATGCAATTGTGAGGTGACTGCCATCTGCTTCAAAATACCACAATTTCCCCCCCTTGTGTGCCCGACAGCAAGGTCGTTATTGAAACACCCTTGAGATCTTTATTGCTCAACTCTGACGTCTTTTCAGGCTGCCAAGTTCATAAACAGGCTGTGAGCTCTAGACACGCTGGAGCCGCACTCAGGCAAATGCACATACTTCTAATCACAACAACAGTGCCTGGAACAGCAATCAGAAGTAACACTTGTCTTCCCCTTTCCTGAGAAAACAGGGCTACAGTCAGGACTCGACACTCAACAACAAGCGCCAGAGGCGATTTCCTTATGTCCGCCCGTCGAAGTATCATCACGTGTAGCCTGTTAAGGACATCTCAGGCAAAAACCAGAACTGTCATCCCCATGCCAAGAAGTGCATGAACTAACACCATGCTGTTATCCTCACAGAGAAATCCCTGCAGTCTACCCCATCATTAGGCCAGCTCCTCAAGGCCAAACACTAACTGCTGAAAGCCTCCTCAAAAAGCTGTATGAGCGTCATCTGTAACCCAGCAGAAAAAATATAAACCATGGCATGAGATGACAAGCACCAAGCCAAGGCCTTGCTCTCTTACCAGTTCTTGTAGAAGCGACGCTTACACTCATCGCTGATGTGCTCAGCAAAGATGGTCTTGAAGCTACGGAGACCACGGGGAGTCTGCACATACCCCACAACGCCCACAATGACCATGGGAGGGGTCTCTATTATAGTCACTGCCTCCACCACCTCCTTCTTGTTCACCTCTGAAGGAAGACAGAAATTCAGCACAGTCAACACCAGCATCAGCTACTAAACATCACCTGTTCTTTCTCACTCCCAAGCCCTTCACGTGAAAGGTTAAAATGGTTCAAGTTCTCTTCACATGGTTAAGTGACCAACTCTTAAACGGTAATTTAATGCCTTGCAAAAATTAGGGGCCAGCTCAGTAGAAAGGATAGCAAATCCCAACAGGCAAATTGGATGGAAGCGAGCAACAGAACCACATTCAGGACTGGACAATCAGCAAAAAAAACGCCTCAGGCATTTGACTGATGTGCCTCTTTCAAGCATAGCCATCCTAAGGAACCTGTTATCCTACAGCTACACCAAACCAGGTCCCTGCACAGATCAGGAACGGAACCATTATCCACAGGCTGCCAGACATGGAAGTCTTGCTGCTGGGATAACACCCACGTGGAAGTGGGAGGGGTTTAGGTGCTTCTTCCGCTACCCACTCAAGGGTACGGAAGGCAGGGCTAAAATCCAGAGCTGCTACTGAACAGGCCACCTGTCACCAGCCATTAACACAGGAATACATACTGGATCCAGGCCTGTCCACTTCCCGGACGATGTGGGTCATGCCAGCCTTATACCCCAGGAAGGCAGTGAGGTGGACAGGCTTGCTGGGGTCATCCTTGGGGAAGCTCTTGACCTTGCCCCTGTGCCTGCTGCTGCGCTTGCGGGGCAGAAACCCCAGGGAGCCGTGCCTTGGAGCCGAGAACTTGCGGTGAGACTGCGGAGAGAAAACAAACACTTAGCGCTTGTTACACGGACAAAAACCACGTACACACCAGACAACTAGCGTTCTAGAAATTCTTCTCGCTATCAGCTGTATGTCCCACTATATCCTTCCCACATTTAGCATCTCTTTCCTTGCAAGCCTATTTTAAGTCCCACTGTAACCGGGGAACCACAGAAGCTGCAGACTGGCCACAGCAAGCCACCATCATTTCAGTCCACCCCACAAGTCCACAAAATGGAGCACAGAACGCTTCACGGTATCTTTCAGCTAACCAATAACAATGTGAGCATTACATAAACAATTCCAGTTTGAAAAACTTCAATAAACAGCATTTTAACATCCTCCTTTGAGTCAGTAATTTTGGATGGAAGTGCTGTATTTTTTCCAAAGGTTTTCCCCTTGAATCCCACCCCTGCAGCCTCTCTCTGCCACCTCGCCGCCATGTAAGGCTGGGTTTTATCCGGAGAACTCTCACCCCAAAAAGAAAATTACGCATCCAGTCTCACACCCAAATTTGAAGTAAATATTGCACAGTTAACCACGCAGCTCATAAAAGTATGTCTTAATTTAAAAAAAAAAAAACAACGCTCGACACGCGTTACGCACAGCCCCAAAACATCAAAGCCCTCCTCCCAGGAGAACAGCCACCAAGCGACCCCCCGGCCCCCGCGGCCCACTCCCCCGGCCTCCCTCCGCGCGGCAACGCCCCGCCCGCGCCCCGAAATGAGCGGCGGAGGGCGCCGCGCAGTGCCCCGGGGCGGCGGCGGCGGGGCTGCGCGGCCGGCGGAGCCGGGCTGGCAGCGATGCCGAGCGATGGAGCGGGACGGCGCGGCCGCGCCGGGCACCCGCACCCACCATCTTGTCCCCGCGCACGCCGGAAGGGCCGCACCGCCCCACGCGCCGCCTTTATAAGCGCCCCGCGCCAGGTCTCGCGAGAGGACGAGGGGTGGTGCGCGCGCGATGCTACGGGCGGCGAGCGGGGCCAGAAAGATGCGCGGGCGGTGATGCGCGGAAAGGCGGAAACATGGACGCATCTGTCGGGGCCTGTTGAGAACTTCAGTGCCCACGCTCACGGGTCGTAACGCATAATGTGGCACTCGGGTTTAAAAGAGCGCAGGATAAGGGAGGAACGCAGTAAACCAGACGCAGCTCTTCACGTAAATGTTTGGCTGTGGTTCTTTATCGTATTATGCAAACCCATGAAGTCCCCGTGTCATCCTTCGGATGTATGTGATGCCAGACAGTGTATCCCACCGCAGGCTCCCTCCCCGAACAGGCCGAGGGTTTCCTTTCCACGAAAACAATATGCTGGTTCCAAGCTGGGAGCGAGTGCCTGGCCAGATGGGGTGTCCCAATGCGGGACAAATAGCTCTACAGCCATGGGAGGCTCTGATGAACCCTGAGCAAAAGGCACCTGACAAGTCTACATCGCAGCTTGAAGACAGTGTTAGATAATGTGAAGAAACACAGTGAAAAGAGAGAAAAAAAAAATAATTACATAAAATAGGCTTCACTGCCAGCATTGCCATCCTACAGTTTTTGCGTGCATCTCAAAATAGAAAAAGGTATCAAAGAACTTCTCTTCCTTCATGCAGGGACATGACTGTGTGTTCTTGAGGGGCCGTGTCCTGCTGTGTATTCCCACAGTGCTTGGTACAGCGCAGCTCCAAACTCAATCAGGGCCTCTGTGTGCTGCAGCTGAATTAATAGCAAACAATAAAACCAATGTATGTGCTGAAGTTGTGCTGTGAGAGAGGAACTGAAAATAAGGCTTTCAGTGGAACCTGCCTGGACCAGTTGCTATTCATGCTGTTATTTCTCTTGCTCCATTTACTGGCACATGGATAAGCACCGTGAGGACCAGCTGTGTTTCTGGGAGATGCTGGATAGTTTGGGCCACATCAGAAACTTCCCAGCATGAGAACTGGTGCTGCATATCTTCTGGGCAGGAGTGAAGCAAAGCTGAGGTGAAACCTGAACAGGGAAGGAGCTAAGAGACAGGAGATAAATTATTCACTCTCCCTTCATCGACACCGGGAAATCAGACAGGACCCGGCTGAAGAAGCTCTCTCAGACTTCTCTGGATTGGGAACTGCACAGCACCCTTGAAGGATAACTGATGTGCTGCACAGCTCTGGCTGAAACATCTCCTGAAGCACGTCTGGTCTTCAGCCAGAAATCTTGCATCTCTCAGCCAAGGAGAGGAAGGAGGACCACCCTAAATGGTCTGGAGTGGACCCATGTCTGAGGGGCAGGAGAGCTGAGCACAGCTGCCCACTTTTCCCAGCTGCCTGCCCAGCAGGGCTGGGCTGGCTAAAGACCAGGTGAGGAGGTGTCAAGAAAATGATGCTGTGAGACATGGTTCCTTCAAGGACCACCACGGGTTAGCGTAGGCCATACAATGTGCTTACCCAACTTTTCACATCACTGGAGATGCAGGACATGCACCGGTCAGCTGGGAGAGAAGAGAAAAGAGGAGAGGAGTCATGCCTTTGAAGGAACAACTCCTGGCCACTTGCTCTAACTGTCAGGGTGTCACGTTGCCTCTGGGTCAGCCTGAGAGCCTCAGCTCAGGTAAGGTGGGCTGAACCCAGGCTTCAGATAACAGGCATGGCCTCAGGCACCCAGGTGGCTGGTAAACCTCAGAGCCTGGCCAGCTCAGCTGATGGCCACATCCTGCTGCCTACAGCCCCTCACTGGGGTGAGGATGCAAAACACGAGCAAAGCAAGGAAGCTGATGCTGGGTGATTGAGATAGTATTACATGCACCCACAAGGCTATCTGTGGAAAATAATCAAACTGCTGAATAGTAAGATCCTGCCCCATGACGTCCAGAGGCTGAATAAATTGGGAATCAATAGATAAATTTGTGTTATTATAAGAAACACAGGCCTTAATCCACCACAGCCTGTTGTATGAAAGGGGCTGCACGCTCAAGCCCACAGCAATGGTAGAACCCAGAACTGGGTGGTCTGGAGCTGCCCACACATGGGGCACCCAAAGTTTGCGCCCACTGTCTCCTGGGGCTTACAGATGAGGATGTGTTTGACGAACAGAACACCATGGGGAGACTGGTACCCCCAGGGATGACTCCTGCCCTGCCTCCTCCCTCCCTGGCAGGGCCCGCGGCACCACAGCCATCAGAATTCCCACCGTGGGGATGCTGACCTGTAACATGCAATGCAGTGCTGCGCGTTACGGTTATATCAGGTTACTGGAAACATCAATTAAACAACACCAGCCTACAGAGCCAGGTCCCACCGCCAGCTGCACAGGTGTAACATGGCTAAGCCGTTCAGCGCGGAGAGGCTGCTTACCCACCTAGTGTGAAATAATTCAGGAGGGCATATCCAGGTGTTAAACATGCTTATTCAACTCCCAGAGACCTTCCACCCTAACCCTAACCCCACTCCCGTCCCTGCAGGTTAAGTAAAATCCAAGGCTGGAGGCTTTGCTGGAGGGACCCTGTGTGCAAGCCTGCATGAAAAAGCCCATACAGGCCAAGATGTACTGTGTTTGAAGGACATTTCGTTGCCTGCTCCAACCTGGCAGACTGGTTCCCTAGGAAGGGGATGATGCCCCTGCTTATTGTGGGGCGTTTGGACTAGATGGCCTTTAAGGCCCCTTTCAAACTGTTCTAGGATTCTATGGCTGGATGTGATGGAGCAGTGTCCATCCTCTACTTCCAGCCTGCCCCTCAAAAGGAGCCCCACAAAAGATGCGGAATGGCTGCTCACTTATTGGGGTGCAACTCCAAATGGGTGACCATGTGCCAGCTTTAAATGCTCCCCCATACATTTGCCTCTAGTTCTTGCATGGTTTTGGCTTCCACTGCTGAGTTTAGGGAACCATGTTACAATCCAAGGGCTTCTTTCCATTTCAGTCCATTTAATACAGATCATCAGGGACTCTGCAGCAGCCAGTAGACCACTGGGGCGCAGCTACTCTGTGAAAAAAGGCATGGAACAATTTGCTTGAACTGCCCTAAAGGCTGGATAGCTTGTCCTCACACATCCCTTCCTGGCTGTCCCGGTGACCTTGGTGGTACTGTGGGTGCCAGAGAAGTCCAGTGACTCCCAAGGCTGCAGCCTCAGGAGTGCAAGGTGTGTATCTTGCAGTCTCTGCCTCCCAGAGTTGGGGGGGTCTCCCCAAAATCTGGATCCCCCGTGTTCACGAAGGGCCTTTTCCTGCTGCCTCCTCCCAGGGTCATAGTGTGGGCAGGGTGAGGGATGTTGCAAACGAGAGCCCCAGATTTCGCTGCAGTGTGATTTTGAGGCTCATGAGGAACCTCTGCCTGGGGGCAGGTGTCCAGTGGGGGAGCAGCACTGACCACACCTCTGGGATAATGGGCCACATCCAAGGGCCCACACTTGCCCCTCTGTGGGAGCCTCTATGGCGTAGCATCACAGAATCACAGAATTGTTTAGGGTTGGAAGGGACCTCTGGAGATAATTTAGTCCAACCCCCCTGCCAAGGCAGCATCATCTCGAGCAGGTGACACAGGAATGTGGCCAGGTGGGTTTTGAATGTCTCCTCCCTGGGCAGCCTGTTCCACTGCTCTGCTACCCTCAGTGTAAAAAAGTTCTCCCTCATGTTGAGGTAGAACTTCTTGTGTTTTAGTCTGTGGCCATTGCTCCTTGTCCAATCACTGGGTGATACCGAAAGGAGTCTGGCACTATCCTTTTGGCACCTTCCTTTGAGATGTTTATACGCATTCATGAGACCCCCTCTCAGTCTTCTCTTCTCTAGACTGAACAGGCCCAGCTCCTGCAGTCTCTCCTCATGAGATGCTCCAGACCCTTCAGCATCTTCATGGCCCTCCGCTGGACCCTCTCCAGTAGCTCCTTTTCTCCCTCTCAGCCAGGGCACTGAGGAGTCCAGAAGTGGACACAGCACTCCAGATGTGGCCCCGCCAGGGCCAAGCTGAGAGTGTGAGCGGCTGGGGGGCTGGCCCCGCGCTTCTGCTAGGCCCTACCAAAACAAAGCGTGGTATCACACCTGCATCTTCTCCCAGGGGCGCCGGGGCGGGCTGCCTTTGTACCGGCAGGTGTTCGCCCCCCCCTCCCCCGCAGACCCCCATGCTGCAACCCGCAGTGCCCGCGCCCCCCGCAGCCCCCGGCCCCACGGGCACCGCCGCCTTGCCCCCAGAGCTGCCCCGCACCGCCGCGGTGTGCCGCGGGGGGGGTGTGCGGGTGGTGCGGCCGGGGTGGGTGCGCGCTCCCGGCGCGGCGCGTCCCCGTGGGCGGGAGCGCGCGGCTCGTCGCCGCCGGGCTGCCAGGCACGGCTCGGCTCGGCGCGGCTCGGCGCAGCCCGGCTCGGCTCGGCGCAGCCCGGCACCGCCCGCCGAGCCCCCCGCCTGCCTCCCGCCCACCCCCGCGCCGCCATGGACGGGGGCGCCTTCGGAGCGGGGAAAGCCGGCGGCGCCTTCGACCCGCAGGCCTTCATCCGGCAGCCGCAGACCCTCCTGCGGTTCGTCTCCTGGGTAAGGCCCCGCCGCCCCCGGGGAGGGCACCGGCACCGGCACCGGCACCGGCACCGGGGCGGGGGGCGTCCCGCCGGGCTGCGGGGGCGCGGGGCTCCCCCCTACCGACCCCGACCCCGACCTTCCTGCACACCTGCCTCTATACATACACACGCACATACGTATATAAAAAATCGTTGTGCCGTATGTTACATACCGTTGTATATATATATATTATTGTAATAATATGCTGTTATGTGTTATATATTTATTATTATATGCTTTATATATGCATGTGTATGCTTATGTCGATATGTCTCCACACATCCTAGATCATCGCACACACAGATGTGGAGGTATACTTCCATAGCCGTTTATGGCTCTATCTCTGCTATATATATATATATATGTGCAGGTATGTTTGGATTTATGGATCTGTCTCTGGGGTTGTATATATGTCAGTATAAAACTCCATGTATATCCACATATATGTGTGTGTGTAGATGTGCAGCTACCTATCTGGATGTGTGGATATAGGGCCATATGGGGCGAGAGCAGTCTGGTTGGGGATTTCTTCCCTGTGGGGGGAAGGGATGAATGACCATGACCCCATCTCCATCCCTGCTGGTTTGGGGTTGAGGGGAGGGTATCTTCTCACCTTCCCATGCCTGTGGGGTTTTGGCAGATACCAGGAGGCAGCAGGATGTGGGGTGACAGGGGGAACCTGAGAGACAGGAGAATGCTGCAGTCCTGGGATGGCACCCCTGTGGGTCAGGGGATGCTGGGCTCAGGCCGTGCTGACGTGAGTTGGGGTGGCTATGGGGGCTGAATGTCGCTATGTGTTTTACTCTAATCCTTTCACCCCCCCCAAACTTCCCTTCCCTATAATGTTTTCATCTCCATAATTTGTGGAGAAGGGGGCAGAGAGAAAGGGGGGTCTTATGGGGGTGTCAGGAGAAGGTCTCTTCCTCTTCCCGTGATGCCGATCCCATGGCTTCCCATGGGGCCGGTGCATATGTGCAAGAAGGTCATTGGGATTAAGGGAGCGAGAGCTGCAGCACTGAGCTGGCGGGGGAGAGATTGAGGTCTTGGCCGGTAGCTGGGAAGGGAGGGCAGGGAGAGAGCGTGGAGGAGACACATGTGCATGGAAGCTGAGAGGAAAGGTGGCAGGCTGGCTTTGGGAAAATAAAAGCAGTGCCAGGTGGGGGAAATGAGGAAGAAAAAGGAAGGTGGGCTGGCTCCCTGTTGGTGGTGGGGAGGCAGCCCTTTTCCTCCCAGCCGAGTGGGTGGGTGGGTGATATCCCCTCAGGGTGACGTGACTAGGAGGGCGGCTGTAGAGCCCCGAGACAGCTAAGGACGTGATTAATGCGGGCATTCTGTCTGTCTGTCCATGTGCCTGAGCTTGTTTACACTACGGCACATCACGCTGGGAGCAGGCTGGCTGTGGCTGGGGGCCAGATGAGGGGGTATGCGTGCCCCCCGCTCCTGGGCAGCTGGCGTAGAGCCAGCCTACATGCCCAGGGATGATGGACGTGATGTGACCTACAAAGGCTCCCCCACTGCTAATCTCTGTGGCAGAATTTCCTCTTTTTCTCTCTGCCACTCTGTCTGGTGGGGTTTTTTCCCTTCATCCAAACACTGCAGGATTTTGGCTTCCCAGAGGCGCCAGTAAGGGAGAGAGAACAAGAAATACGTTTGTTGTTTAATTAAGCACCTAGTCTGCTTCAGAGTACACTGTTAGCTTGCTTGCTGAGCTCAGCTTTGTGCCCTGCAAGGTGTCCCCAGGCAAGAAGCACTTCTCAGGGACTGGCATCTCCTTGGGACCCTGCGCTGTGTCCCCCTGCTCATCTGACCTTGACAGAGGACAGGATGGGATTTACCCCAGGCACTTCACTTAGCCGTGGAAATTAAAGTCCTTTTGCAGGAGCTAGAGGTGCTCCAGGTCAGTGGTCCAGTGAGGGAGGCTGGCATGGCCATTATGGTGCATTATGGTCTATTCATTCTTTCTCCTGCTTTTCCACTGGCTTGGTCTTGTCTGTCCTTCTGAGCCTCTCTCCTTTCACAAAACAGGGAAGCCACAAGCTCACCCCAAATATTTAGTTGTAGTTTTGGTCTTTTTTTTAACTTGAGACCAAGATGGGTCCTTGTGGGCAGTGAAGTCTTCTCTCAGTCTGTCACAAGCATCATACCCTTTATGGCCCTTTCCATAAATTGGTTGAACTTTGCTGAAAAAAAGTCTAGTTCTTGGGTTTTCTTGTCCTTCTCACTCTGTCTGGGAGAGTGCTCAGTGGCTCCAGTGGTCGGGGCCTTCCACCGTAAATCTATTCATGGCTGGGGTTTTATCCATTTGATTTTGTGATCTTGTGCCCTTCAGTTTAAATGGTGCTTTTCCCTCCCTGGTGTTTTCCCCTGAGTGTATTTATAGACCGTGATTGCATCTGTACTTAGCTTTTCTATTGCCAGGCTCTGTGAGCCAAACTTTTTTGGTGGCAAAGGGCTCTCCCTCCCTGTGGTCTCTGTGAGAGTCCTTCCCTTCACCTGCTCTTGCACACCCTGGAAGTACTTTGCCCGCCATCTCCTGAAATCTCATTTGCTTTTATCCTGCTCATGTTGTGACTGGTCCATTGTCTCCCCAGGGCAAGCTGGAGGCTCATTTTGGCCTGTTTCACGTGATGAGCTTTCACTGAGAGCAGAAATTCTCGTGATCGCTTCCTCAGGCAGTGACCTTGTGCTTGGGTCATGCAGCCTTTTAGCAGACTTCGTGATGGCACGAAGGTGCATATGGCTTTTTACCAACAGAAACCAAAACTGGCTCCTGCCCAGGGAGTTTGCAGCCCAACCGAGGTGGTGGCAAATCTCTAGGGAGAACTGTAGGATCAGGAACAGATGAGATGACCGAAGATTGTTTATGTTGCTCCTTGCTGAAGAGGAGACAAGATAAATTTGACAAGGAGAACACTGAACTATGGAAAGAGGTTAGTAATTCTGGAGCATCAGTCCACCATGACTGTGTTGTGAGGCAGCTGAGGTTTCATGTGTGCTTTGAAGGTCGGGCACGGCGGAGTAAGTATGCATCTCCCTATAGAAAGGTTGCTGCTATGGGTGCTGGTGAGCTGCAGGGCACCTGGGTCAGGTTTGGATGTTCAGCCTCAGCACAAGCCATTTCTCTGCTGCTGCCTTCCCCAGATGTGCTTGCCTGGATGAAATAGTGCCTTGCAGAGAGCAAGGAAACAGCCCTATGGAGCAATCCCTCCTGAGCATTTCTGCTGAAGGTGCTTTCAACAGCATCTGGATCTTGCAATGAGGGGATTTGTCCAATTTAGCTGAACTTGCTGACAAAAGCAGTGTGTTGCTGGCAGGTCCCAGAGCCTTCCTCACCTCTCTGTAGGTAAGAGCAGAACAACTTTCTCCCTATTCCCAGTGGCAGCAACCAAGAGAAGTCAAGTAACTTTGTTGCAATGTTGCCACTGCAGTTTATTCCCAGTCCTGGTCTTTCAAAGCAGTGCTCCGTGCCGTGCCACTTCACTTGCTGCCAGCTGCAGCACAGAGACGTGCTCAGAGCTGAGCTGCGTCTCACAGCTGGTAAGAGCATGGTGCTAATGATGCCAAGGTCACGGGGTCCATCCCCCAGCTGGAATCAGCGATCCTTGTGGGTCCCTTCCTACTCAAAGTACTCTGTGACTCTGGTGCCCCACAGCAGACGAGGCGTGGGTGCTTGGGTTGGTTTTGTACCACTTTGGTATATAGACTTGCCTTCAGCCTGTTTAGGTGACCCAGCAGCTGGAGCTACTGGTGCTACCGCTGGAGCTCGTGGAGCTGGGTGACCCACACCAAGCTGGAGCTGCACAGCTCCAGGATTGTTCTTGGAATGAAGCAGGTGAGTGTGAGCACATCCCTGCTGAGTCCCGTTGCTCCCGGACGCACAGCGCTCTCCGCAGCTGGCGCGTGGGAGCTGGATGGCTCCTTTGCAGCCCGCAGGCGTTGGATGTAGCGCTGGTGCCATAAATAAGTAAAATGCTAATTGAAACAGGTTGTTCCAGGTGCTCCTGTCTGCTTGGAAACCTGATTGCTGGAGAAACTGATGCACTGCTCGGTGTAAAAGCCTAACAAGGGCAAAAGTAACTCGCTTTTTGGAAGCAGGCCCAGCTTGCTTGCATGTGGGCTTGAATAAGAGTATTTCCAAGCACAGCTGCACAGACAAAGCAGCCCATTAAAACTTGTCATACAGATTGAGGTCCCGAGCCCCCTCTGATTCCAAGGCCACTGCCCCTCCAAAGGGAGGTTTGGTGAGGAGAGGTTCTGTCTGCCCTTCATCTTTTCCTCCATTTCCTGCTGCTGTTGCCACTGTGTCCCCTGGCTGGTAGGAGTGTGCAGAACTTTCGAGCTCGGACAGGAAGTGCTGTCCCTGTGTCTACAGGCATGGTACATCCCAAACAGCTCTGGCTGAGCAGAAAAGGCAGTGAAGGTAGTGAAGGACAAGAACCACATCCCTGGCTCCACAACAGGCTGGCACCCGCAAGCTGGAGGATGGGCACAAGTCACAGCGTGGCAGGGAGCCCCATCTCCTCCCTTGCCAGCCTGGCTTGCCATGCTCATGCCTGGCTTACGACACCACTTGCCTCTTCCCAAGGACACCCAGCATGGGCTTGTGATGGCAGTTAAACTGAGGCTTAGAGCTTGGGAGCCTCATTAGTCTGAAACCAGCTGCAACTGGGCTCCCACCTTCTTTCTGTCCCAGGTAAATTTAGCTATTTCCTGCGTTCCTGGACCATAGCTCATGCTCTCTGCCTGTGCCTCTCCACCTGATTTTTGCCCCAGCCACCATGCTCCCTGGCGGTGTGTTTGTGAGACACATTGGCGCATGATGAAAGAAACACAGGCTCAAAGCATGTGCTTTCAGTCAAGCCTTAGGTACAGTTCTTTAAGGGAGTGCCCATCCCTAGGTCTGCTTCAGAAGGGTTTTTGGGAGTTTGTTGTCACTGGGATTAGGTGAGAGACCATGTCAGAAGATGGACAATAAGTGTGCACAACTGCCCGGTGATTCAGGTTGGATACAGCAGGTTGTGTTGTTCCCCGCATGGCATTTCCGTGAAGAATCTTAGAGCAGGAACAAATCTCTCATTAATGGCATTGGCAGATAAAGATCTGAGAAGCAGCACATAGGAATCAAAGACAGTCAGAAACATGAACAAAAAATAAGAGAATCGTATGTAATCTGCTGTTTCAAAACGTGAGAGGCACACAGGTGAGAAGCAGAGAAACTGCATAGTGATGGGGCAAGGCAAACATTTGTGGCAGGACAAGGCAGCAGAGAGGACTCCTGAGGCTGCAAGAGGAGCAGGCGCAGGTGGCAGTGGCTGCAGTTCTCTGCCTAGGTTGGCACAGCCAAGCCAAGGAGGGAGAGATGTGTTACTAGAAAGAAAACTGAACTCCTCCTTATGGAAAAAGATGCAACATAGCAATGTTGGGACTACAAAAGACATGGATACCACCATGGAGCTCTGGTCATGGGGAGTTGTCAGTAGTCGTGATGGAACAGAAGATGCTCTTTCACCAGGAGAAGGGCGTGAGACCTGTGGGACTGGATGGAGCTTCCTGAAGTTGCCCTCTTGGGCTCAGCCTCTTATTAAACCATGGGCATCTTCCAATGGCAGAGTTCTTCCTTCCTACCCAGGGTTGCAGGCATGGCTGCTCCATCATCACCTTGGGATGTTGTGGTGGGGAAGATCAACTTGGGCACAGGTCTGGTGGGAGGCAGAAGGGTTAATGACTGGCCTGTCAGCTGCCAAACCATGTGTGAAAAAAAAAAAAAAAGCTGGCTGGCCAGGAAAGCCTGTCCCAGATCCCGTGGCAGGAATTAGGAATTCGGAGCCTTTCTCCCCTCAGTCACCTGCTCCAGCTCAGCCTCGGCTGGTGAGCTGGGAGCTGGTGCCATGTGGCTGATGGCCAGATAGGGTGAGCTGGGAGGGGAGTGCTGGCATAGCCATGCTCTTCCCCTGTCCCATATTCAGGGGAATCGTGTATGGGGAGACTGGCCCCCTCCAGCACCTGCACAGGGCTCAGACACGCTGTCGAGACCGTGGGCAGGAGTTGTTTGCTGCCTGTGTGGTGCCGGCTGGAGGGAATAAATAGAGGCTGCCTGTTTCCAAGCTGCCAGTCCCATGCGTCTCAAAAGCTGCATATGTTTTCTTCTAAATGAACTAAATACAAGTAGATTTAATGACGGTAATAATAATCCATGTCTGTGCAGGGCACTCCAAAGCTTTCCAGAGACTCCATTTGCAAGTGGCTGAATGAAAATGAAAGACAGATCATCTCTGCCAGTTTATCCTTTGCGGTCTCCCCTGCTCTTCCTTTCTTTCTAAACAGATTTATTCCTGGTCATTACCAGATCAGACTCAGAAGAGGTTATTGCTTCATTCTTCCCGAGGGGGATTTGATTTGAAGTCCCACAAGGAATATTATGTCACCAAACTATTTCCTTTCTATAACAGGGTAAAAAGGGGGGGTGGGAGAGGGAGAGGCAGCATGCAGTGCGACAGAGGCTGTGGCCAGAGGGCATTGCAGTGAGCCCAGACAGGCAGCTCAGCAGAAACCCTCTTCAGCCTCATCCCCACCGCAGCTATCCTGGGGATCTTGGGGTTGAAGTCAGGAGGCAGCATGACAAATTCCTGGGATGAGGAGCAGGAAAATCCTAGTGCACTGCCGGAGGCTGGCTGTGGTTTGCATCCATCACATGATGCTCAGGAGCATCTGATGCACGGCTGGGGATGGGCAGTGTGGTGGAAAGCCTCACATGATGCTCAGGAGGTTTTGCCCAGCTCTTTGCAGGTCTAAGCCTGCACTGGAGAGGTGGGGAGGGACTGGAGAACCTCTCCTCTGAGGGCTCACCTCTCACCTTTGGCTTTGGCAAACTCAGATAAGCAAGTTTAGCAAGAGAGGAAAAAAAGGTATTTTTTGGTAGGATGCAGAATTTTGCCTGTTCTGCACTTTTCTTGCTGTAATAAGCCCTTACATGCCTGTAAAGGCCAGCATGAGCCCCGTGAGAAACGAGGAGAGGAAACCTCTCAGCTTCTCCCCATCTCCTCCCTGCAGTGCTAAGCATTAAGTTCATTTTGCTGCGTCTTTTGGCAAGTTGCTCTGTCTCTGTCAGCTTTGCAGTGCACCTGGCTCTGGGCTGCACTTGGTGTCTTTGGAGCTCTTGGATGAAAACAGGAGTCAAGGAAAATGATTTCAACAACGTGTGTGGGTGTAATGTTTAAGGAGAGGTGAAGTGAAGAAAAGCTGGGTCTCAGGAGCACGGGTGAGTTGGTCACATCGTCTCCAAGTGCTGTTTTCTGTCCCTTTTTTGAGTGTAATGTATTACTGTTACTAAATGTGTACCTCCAGACAGGCTGCACACCTGCCCAGTTAACGTTGCTCTTGGAGGCTTAAAGAAACCTGAAAATCTCAACCAAAAAAATCTAGTTGCTTCAAGCCCTGTTAGCTGACTTAAGCGGCCTCACTGAAGAAATGAGGCTGCTTAGGTGCCCAAAGCTGGGGATGGCTGGCTGTTTTTTGCCACCGAGCACAGGAAGGTGGCTAGTACCTCCCTCAGCAGAGTGAAATGGTGGGAGCCTCGGGATGCCTCCTGTAAGCCTGCGGACAAGCCACTTGCCTGCATCTCGGTGCTCAGTCAGAAGAAGACTCCTGCCATCTTCTCCTCACCTCATCTTTGCAGCCGGATGTGTATTTTGGACCATTTTATCAGTGGCCATAGGCAAGGCTCTGTGCAGTGAGGATTGGCTATGCCAAATGGGGGGAGAAGAAACGAGCAGTGATAACGCAGGGCAGTGAGAGGCTCCTGCCAGTGCTGCTGGTTGCTGGCATTTCTTCAGAAGTGCTGCAGAAGTGATGGGAATGGGAACGTAAATGCTTCTTTCTTGAAAACTTGGTGCTTTGTTTATAATCCAGGCAGTCATTCATGCTGCACTTGTGGGTTGGATCGTCTTTGCAGGGCACGGATTGTGAAATCAAGGAAATAAAAAATATTTGCTCTTTCTAAGATGACTTACGACGTCAGTGAGCTTCCACTCAACCTGCTTCCTTACCAACAAGGAGTAGCTGCCTTGGATGAAGTGTGCAACAGTTTCTCCTTTAGGGCTGCAAGATCTGAACTCTCATAATTTTGATAATTATTTGTCACAATAGTTTCTGGGTACAGACATCACAGGATTAAAACAGTCAGTGTTGCCTGTCATCAGCAGCAGTTGCCTCTTCTGCTGTCCAGCTCTGCCTGTCAGTCTGGAATCTCTGGTTGAGCCTGCCCATTCTTGCGCTCTTGGTGTTATCCAGCCCAGCTCAAGGATTCTGTGCTCAGTGGGTCCTCGCAGCATTTTGCTGCTCCGTCAGGGTGGTGACAGGCTGGCAAAGGAAGCAAGCCCCCTGTGTGCCCTCTCTGCGGTGCTGGGCAGCAGAACATGGATCAGAGCTGATGCCAGTGGTGAGGAAAACACAGACAGAAGGAGACATCCCTTAAGCTACTGTGCCTTGGTCCATTGAAAGCTTCCCTAAGGACAGAGAGTCCTTTGGGGTAGCTGTTTCAGGACACAGAAGATAAGCATCTGCAGTGTCTTGTTCTACTCACAAGTGAGAACACGTTTAGTGGAATGTCCCCAGAAAACTCGTAAGGTCATCTGAAATCAGATGTTTGCCTGTAAATCATACCTTGGGCACCTCTGGGCTGTGAAACAGGTTTCTCTTCATAGGAGAGAAGTTGCAATGTCTTGGCTGACTGAAGATGGAGAAAGGAAGTTAGGAATGCCACCTCTAATTGAAAATTAGGGAGAGAGATGTTGCTTTGGTCTTGTGACTCTGAGCTGGGCCTTTATGATGTGCCAGCATAAAAAGGTATGAAAGAGCAAATTCAAAAAGGAATTATTTTGCTTCTTTCGCTCGCAATTGAGAGCTCTTCCAGGCCAAGCAGCAAATCCAAAGATAAGAGCAGAGGAAAGATGTGTATCAGGATATGAGCAGAGTAAACAGAGGTGTCTCTGGGGAGAGGCCATTACAGAAGTTCATTCATCTCGAATGAGTAAGCAGAGACTCACAATACAGCTTGTTACAAGGGTTGACCTGACTCAGGGAATCAACATTTTACCAGTTTTGAGCCCTAAACCAAAACTGAACGCCAGGCTATGCCACTTTTGAGGCTGTTCCTTATCTTCCAAAGGTATCTTTCTGTCTAGTGCTGCAGAAAACCGGGCACCCACTTTGTAATCACAATATATGGAGGTTGGTACTTCAGGTGTCAGCATCAGTGCTGGTCACAGCCTCGTGTTGGGATGTCACTTCAGGAGTCTGTTGGCTCCCCCTCAGGCCAGAGGAACAGGATGTTACTGTCAATGGTCCCAGGCAGACTTGTCAGCCCAGCTTGTTGTGAAGGTGTGTGAGACATCCCACTGAAAGAGCCTGGCTGTAATTGTGTGCAATTTTTCTGCTTTCCAAACCATTCAGGCTGAAATTTTGAGGACCAACCCTTTGCTTCTGGCAGAAGAGATTCTTATTTAATTTTCACAGGCAATTTCTGCAAAATACGATCAATCTCAATTTTCAAGAAGGAGGAGGACAAATCAGTTGTTTTACTTATAAGCTTAAAAGGCTCTCATGAATTTTCAGAGAACCCATATGATCTTTGAACTTCAGAACACCAGCTCCCAGCTTTTTTTAGTTTGCTCTAGCGTGATACACCCAATTTCAGCAACCCAAGTGTGACCCAATTGTGAGTCGTGGGGTGAAAAAATAATATCTGTGGCTACTTTTTGGAGTTTGGCAGGTGAAACGCGGTTGGTGTTGAGTATCTGCCCAAGGGCTGTTGGGGACTGTGAGTAAGGTTTTTCCTCTCGTTCTTTAAGCCATGGGCCAAACAGCAGAGGTCTGTGCTGTGGATCTCAGGCATCCAACCCCACCAATGAAAAGTGTATTGGGTCATCATTAATCAACAATTTTCCCTGAACTCACAAAGCTACTTTTCTGCTTTCTGGGTTGTCTTCTGGTGCTTGGTCGGGTTAAGCGGTACTGGAGTCCTTCTGACCTAGCAAACACTTAGGCCTAGCTCCACTCCCTGCAGGAGACTTGGCCTCTTCACATTCTTGTGTTCTGCGTCTCCTTGGGGACTGGGTGGTGGTTCCAAGGGTGCCAGGTCTTGTTGTGCAGACATCTCCTGGGCTGGCATAGTGCCCTGGTGATGTCCTAGTACGTGTTAGGTGTAAGTTCAACCCATGCCTGAGCTCCCATTTCCTGTCTCCCTGAGGGTCTTGCAGGCAGCCTGCAGATGGGCTGTTCCTACTGAGAGTCTCCAGATGCCCTGCAAAGAAAAATCTGTACATGCTGCCTTGATCTTCCCCTCTTTCTCCTGTGGCTGCAAGGGGAAGCTGTTTATTTGAGATGCAGGACCGGGGGTGCTGTAAATAGCTCTCTGCTTTGGTGAACCTGCTGTGTCAAAGAGGGACAGCCTTGTGGCAGGAGACGAAGGCTAAGCCTGTGAGCAAAGATTAGATGAGCAACTGAGGATTAGGGCATTTCTACCTGGACTCATCCTTAATTCTGCCTGATTTAAAATAACGTGCAGTGGCACTGGTGGCAATGGGTAGGGAGGACTCACAGTGGCCTTGACAGGTGAACCTGGAGGAAGGATGTTTGGCCCTTAAAATCTGTGGGGAAGCTTGGAGGGTGCTGGCAAACAGGTTAGTGAGCAGAAGGATAGGTGGTGTCACGTACTGAGCTGATGGAAAGCTGGTGGAGAGAGGTGTACGATGTGTGGGGAGATGGGGAGAACGGGAGCCCAGCAGAATGGAGCTGCAGAGCAAGCAGGGCTGTGGATTGTGGGAGGGTGGATGGGGAGAAGAGCATAGTAGCTTGATGGATAAAATCAGTGAACAAATGCATGATAGAAACAATTAATCCCTTGAAGGGAAAGGAGTGAGTGGGAGAATAAATGCAGACTAAGAGGATTTCCTCTACTTGAAAGCCATTGTATGCAGGCACCCATACCAAAACCATATCCCAGTTTACGCTCCGTGTTGCCTCCCTGTGTGTCTGTAGGAAGCCACCCTTACTCCAGATTGCAACTGCTTTGCATCGGTTTAGGTCAGATGGATAAAAAGGTTCAATCTAAAAATGTCCTATTTTAAGTTAATCCTCAGAAATAAAATGAGACCATCTCCCCAGTAAATTCCTTGTGGCTACAGCCCAGGCAAGACAGCAGGATGGGAGCTCAGCAGAGCAGAGATGTGCTTGCAAAGAGTGTCTGTCCCCTGCTCCTTTGTTCTGGTCCAGAGAGATGGGGCTTGCCCTGACGTGTCTCTTGCCTCCCTCCCCACCAGATATTCTCCATCGTGGTGTTTGGCTCCATTGTCAATGAAGGGTACGTGAACCGCCTGGACGAGTCAGAAGAGCACTGCATTTTCAACCGCAATCACAATGCATGCAACTATGGCATTACCGTGGGTGTCCTCGCCTTCCTCAGCTGCCTTCTTTACCTGGCCCTGGATGCCTACTTCCCGCAGATCAGCAGCGTCAAGGACCGCAAGAAGGCAGTGCTCTCGGATATCGGAGTCTCGGGTGAGCTTCCTGGCTGGTTGGCCGTAGTGCCTCTGCTCTGCTGGCAAGGGAGAGGTAGGGAGCTTCTGCTGCCCTTCAGGTCAGGCCCTTGCTTACAGTGAGGTCTCTAGGTTCCTTACTCTCTCAGGTTTTCTGTCTCTCTTTACCTTTCTCTTCCTCTCAGACAATCTGGCTGATTCCTCTCAGCTGTTCTCCATAGGTGTAGCTCAGGGAGTCCTTTAGGATCAGCAGGTCTTAGCTCCCTGCATCCTTGTGCTTGTTAAGACCAAGTGTGGATGCCTCTGGAGACAGTACTTCCTCCTTTTCCAGCTCCAGGTGATTGAACATAAAAAAAAAGTTGAGGGATTCATGCAGGCTGACTTAACTAGTCCTCCTAAGTTACCTGGCATTCCCTATATGAATAACTGTTCAGGACCTCATGCATCCCTGAGGCTTATTCTAATTTACAGTCAGATCTCTCCATCCCCAGCAGTGTGTTGAAGTGACAGACAGAGTGACAGTGTTGTGTGTAGGTGTGTGTGTAAGGCCAGTCAGCAGGATCACGAGGAGGTGCTTTGCTCTCGTGCTGTCATCCTCAGTCACTCTCCTGGCTTATTCCAGCCATTCAGGCAAACTGCTCAACATCAGGCCCTCCCCAGAGTATGCCAGAGGGACCATAAGTGGAGTGAGGGTAGGATCAGATAAAGCATCTGAACTTGCTAAGGACATTTGGCTTGCAGGTTTGTCCACGGTTAGCCCTTTGCCTGGCAGTCCCTTGTGCTACTGACAAGAGAAGGGGAGACACTGAGCCCTGTTTTGCTGCTGCTTAGGAATGTCCATTTCCCTCACTGCTGGGTATCTGCCTGCACCTGGCAGATAGAGGAAGTTCCCCCTTGAGGCTACCCTTTACCTTCACCCCTTCCCTGGGGGCACAGCATGTTAACGATCCTTCATCACCTTCGAGTCCTTGAGCTGTGCTGTCCTGACAAAAGCCAGTCTCTGTGCAACTGCAGGCCGGCTGTTTCCCACTCTTCTGCAGCTCCCATGGAAGGAATTGCTCTTTGCTTGTCCTTGCAGGACAAGGTTGTAAAGCTGTTTCAGACAGCCCAGGTGATTGCTCTAGTACTAGAAGCCCTTCAGGCTCCCTCCCAAGGCCAAATGCAAGTCCTGTGATCAAACCAAACACAAGCAAATGAACTCTCCAGGGGTACTTTCTGCAGACACCTATTGTCACCTTGACAATGAGTTTAGACTGGCTGTGCAGTCAGTTTGGCCCAGTCTGCAACATACTGGTGGGTCTCAGAGGGCTGAAATCTGTGATATGTATATGTTCTGCTCACACATATCTTCTGTCCTTCCCCTTTGGCATGTCCGTGGTGGTCCATCCCAGCCTTTTGGGCATTCCTCTGGTTTGTTGGCTTCTGCTTTCTAACCAACCAGTGGCAAGCTTCAAAAGAAGAGGACAACCCACTGAATGAGGGAGGGGATGCAGCCCGAGCAGCCATCACGTTCTCGTTCTTCTCCATCTTCACCTGGGTGAGTACAGAGTCCTGATGTTGGATCAAATGTTCTTTGTACTGTATTAACTTGTGGGGAATGGAAGGTGACTGGCTGAGAGTGGTTCCCTCTGGGATCTCAGTTCACATGTCTTCCGAGAAGGAAAAGCGGGAGGGGAGGTGGTTCGGAGGTAAACTTGGGAAACAAGGACTCAAAAACTTACGTGAAAGAAGGTTTTAGAGCATTTACAAGCACAATGGGAAAGAGAGTCCCATATCCTATTAAGTAGTGTCCTTGGCAGACTTCCAGTATGACCATGGACAAGCCTGCTCCCCAAGCACCATTATCATAGAATTAGAGGATAGTTTGGGTTAGAAGGGACCTTTAAGAGCCATCTAGTCCAACTCCCCTGCAATGAGCAGGGACACCTTCAACTAGATCAGGTGGCTCAGAGCCCGGTTCATCCTGACCTTGAAGGTTTCCAGGGATGGGGCATCCATCACCTCTCTGGTCAACCTGTTAACCTGTTTCCCCTGTGCATCAATGGACTTCAACAGCATTTTTACCTCACAGACACTAAATAGAGAAGGGAGCTCCAGGCCAGGAGTTGTACCCATCTCCTTCCCTGCTCCGCTCCTGTCATATGAGCTGTCACCATTGGCCACAAGAGGCTGCAATGAGCATCCCTCCGGGCTGTCTGTCTGCAGCACTGCCTCACTGGGTCATCTCTTAGGAAGGTGATGGTGCTGTCTTAAGATTGCCCTTTCCCCAGCAGTTCTTTATTGCTAGTTTCCTTGAAAAACTGTTGTGTGTAAATATAAATATCCTTCATGATTTTCTCCTGCTTCTGAGAGCACCAAGCACAAGTGTTTTTTTTCTGAAGTGACAGGATAGTGCCAAGCAGGAAAGTATTTTAACCCAGTCTCCATGCATAAGTGCTTGCAGCTTTGTCTTCTCCCCTTCCTACAGGCCTTAATGTTGGGCAGGGTCCAGATAGGAAGGGTGCCATAAGACCACAGAGCTGTCAGAGGGGAAGGTCACACCGAGCAGGATCAAGGAACAGCAGCATGTGTGTTCCCTTCATGAGCTGTGTCCTGCACTTGAGTGCTGTCAAAATCCCTTTGCAAGCTCCAGCAGAAAGTTTGACAAGGAGCAAGGCTTTTGCAAGGGGTCCCTCAGGACCCTTTTTGAGGTGCCATCACCTGCAGTGATCTTCCCCAGTCCACGGGCTTGTGAGTGGCTAAACAGGCATCTTTTTCACCTGATTCCTTGGGGTTTTTATTTCAAACACCAGTTTGCTCTACCTTACTGATTCTCCTTCCTACACCCCTCTCTCTCCTCACAGGGCGTCCTCGCATTTCTGGCTTTCCGGAGACTCAGAGACATTAATTTTCAGGAGGAATACAATACCCTGTTCCCTAACTCCCCATCCTTGCTGCCTTAGTGCCCCTTGCTGACGGGAGAATTTGGGGGAAGGGGTGGAGGGATGCAGCTGGAGGAGGTCACTGAGCAGAGCCGGTTCCAGTGCCCTGACCATGGGTGTGTGGTCAGTGCAGGGCATGGGATGGGAAGACATGGGCCATTGAACTGGAGTAGGGTTATCCAGTGAACAGGGGATTTCCCTCTGGAGAGTTGGAACTGGCAATTTCTTCTCCTCTGCTCCCTTCTCTCCCTTACCCATACCCTAACTAATGCTCTGTAACACCACTGTGCCTTTCTTTAGATGACTGCTCAGACCTAATACTTCAGCCAGGAGATGCCTTCTGCCCCCGTCACTTTATCTCTTCCAATTCTTTCCAGACCTCACTCCCCAAAATCCTCTCCCCCCATCACCTGCTAGACTTCTCACCTCGATCATGGATGCTCTGGGACAACAAACCATGCCTGCTGGGGTCCACAGTGCTGAACCCTATGTCTAGGCTCTCTCAATCCACCAAAAGGTGTCCTGCCTGCAGTGCCTGGGGCAGGAGGCAGCAGTTTGTTTGCTGACCACCCCCTGGCCTGGGAAGCAGCCACCTTGCCTCCTGCTGCTCCTTCCCAAGGTCTGTGCTGCACTGGGTGGATGTTGACTGGTGAAGGGGTTACAGGGGGTGACCTCTACCTCACTACTTTGTGTCAAATCCTGCTCTCCTTCCTGGCCTCTCCAAGCCAAATGGCAGTGTATATCCAGCCTGGCAGCTGAACCCGCTGCGGTTTTGCTGAGGCAGATACTGCCTTCCCACAGGCAGGAGGGGTGGAATGGAATAAGCACATGCCAACCGAGCCTCTGCGATCTGTGCCATGTTGGTGAAACCCCATTGCCAGGCAGGAGGTGCCCATCACATCCCTGAGAGAGCTGGGAGCCCTGGCAGGCTGCACACAGCCAGCTACGCTTGCAGACCTCCCTGCCCAGCCCTTCTCTCTCCTGGTGGGCTCATGCTTTCTGTGGGACAGCCTGGACTTCCATGCTCTTGGGGTGTTTCACCGGTGCTCCGCCAGGCAGGCCTCGCGCACTAATCCGTAACCACTACTAACCCCACTTTTGTTTGTTTCTCTTTTTCGGTACGTTCCCCCTCTTTTTCTCCTCTTCCCTCCCCTCTCTGCTTCCCATTTCTTCCCTCCACCTCCTCCCTTAAAGGTGGGCCAGGCATTCCTGGCATATCAGCGTTTCCAGCTGGGTGCCGATTCGGCCCTCTTCTCCCAGGACTACATGGACCCAAGCCAGGACTCCGGCATGCCTTATGCTCCCTACACGAACGAGGAGGATGCTACAGATGCGGTGGGGACATACCAGCAGCCCCCTCCAGCAGATGCTTTCGACACCGAGACACAGGGGTACCAAACGCAGAACTACTGAGCCACCGATGCCCCTTTCCCTTCCCCTTTCCCTTCTGCCCCCTTTCCCACTGGCGGCAGAAAGCCGAGGCACAAACCAGACACGTGCGTAGTGGTACTAGAGGTGGCTCTCAGCTATGCTCCAGCCTTCTGGGTCATCTGTTTTTATTTATTGTTTTTAAAAAAGGAAAAAAAAAAGAAAAAAAGGTTTCCCCATCACCTTTTCCTTCTCTCCCCCCAAGCTACCTGCCAGAACCAAATTTTCCCCAAATCTGCATTGTGACCGGAAGGTCCCCGCTTTCCTCCTCTCCCTTCTGCCTTGCTGCAGATGGCAGAGTGTGTCTGGTGGGCAGGAGAGGGGCTATGGTACCAGCAGGGTAGGGGAAGGGGTGTTGAAGGTAGAAGGGAAGAAATCAGAGGGGCTGGGGACCTTCCTAGAGGAGATGGTGTCGCTAAAGGCTGGAGTAGATGTGGCGCATCCAAATTGGTCTGGAGCACCTGGTGGCTCAGGGAGGGGAGTGGTGTTGGAGTCAGCATACACAAGTGTGAGGATGGGCCTGGAGGGCAGCAGGAACAGTAAAGATGGGGGCTTTTCTCTGCCACATGCTAGTGAGGGAGGGGTGCTTTACTTTTAGAGGGCTTGGGAAGAAGTGGTATTGGAGTGGGGAGAGCACAAAGAGAAAAAATGGGAAAGAAAAGAGGAAGATCTGCAGGTACAATCAGGAATCTCAGGCATGTCTGTAGGTTACAGCAAGAGACAGAGCAGAGGGGCAGTGCCATGAGATCCAGCCCCCTTGGATTGAGGTAGAGGTGGTTCCCCTCAGCTGTACATCCTGCTCACTGCTCTTCTCAGACCAGTGTTCGATGAGGCAGGAGGGGAGCCATGCCCAGTCCCTGGGCCCAGATACAGTGCCCCTGGGAGGAAGGATGGAGGATGTGGACTTCTGGGGCCCCTGAGAGTCCTCAACCCCGGCTGGGTTGGTTTGAGGGGGAGAGGGGAGCTTTGTCCTTTCATCCTGGGCAGGAGAAGGAGGAGAAAGACAGTTCTGCTCCTCAGGTCCTTACCTTCCTCTGTTCCTCTGCTACAACATTGCAACGCCTCTTGCTGACGCCACCTTTGTAGCACACAGGAAGGGAGCAGGACCCTAACTGGAAAGAAATGCTGCTGCTGGGATGGCCAGCATGCATCTGGCTCTTGCACAGGGGTGCAACCAAGTGGGGAAGGATCCTGCCCTGCACAGCCGCACTTTGCCTCACACTCAGATGGGGAGGAGGTCTTGGTGTGCAGAGAATTGGGTGGGGCCAGACTGAGCTCTCTGAGGACTGGTCTTTCTGTACTTGCCATAGACCATACCTAGTGCTCTTCTGCAGCATCTCAGATCCTGGCTGACTTTAAAGCCTCGCCTAGGTGGCAGCAGTGACTCTTCGATAGAGCTTATTTGGCTATCATTCCACACTCCTCATGATTTTTCTTCAAGTAAAGACACAGCTGTGGAGGCCCACTCTCTGTTCTAGGATAGAAGCAAGGTCTGTGTGTGAAGACAGGTTCCCAGACTTCCCCTGAAGGGAAATAATTCAGCAATAGCTACCTGGACAATTGTCCCTGGCACAGACATCTCTCAGAGCACAAGATGCAGGGTGTACCTTGCAGCAGTGAGGAGCTCCATCGCCCAGGCAGCCACCCTGCTTGATGCAACACTGGTCCCCGTAGCAGCGATGGGGAGCAGATCCAAAATCTGTAGATGCTCCTGCTGAGCATCCAGCCTATTCCTCGTAGCACCCTTAGGAGTCGGGAGGATGGGACACAGGTCTGGCCTGTGGCTGTGTGAACATCTCTTCTGGAGGAAGAGATACCAGTCCTTCCCTCCTCCCAGTGTGACTCCTTCCCAGCTGCCCCACAGTGATGGGGATGGGGTAGGAACTGTAGAGCAGCAGGCTCCCAAGAGGGAAGTGGGACAGTGTTCTCCGCTATATATAGACACAGTTTCTACCCACTCCTACCAGCAGACTTGTGCTGCCGGTGGCTGTCACCATGGCTTGCCCTTCCCATGGCTTGCCCCACTGTGCTGGTAGTTACCCACTGGTGAAGACAGGAGAGGGGGACCAGCTAGCCCCACAGACACAGCAGGAATGACTGGGCACACATCCCTTGCTCTGGGGCTGTGAGTGAACGCAATACTGTAAATAGGAGGGGTGTTTTTTGGAAGGAAGCCCCTTAACCTTCATTTTCTGTGGGTTCAGCCTAATATTTAGGCTTGGGATGGGTTTACTTTTTTGAGAGGGGTTTGTTATGACTGTGGCTGTGGGGGGAGCTCCCTACAGTCCATCTCCTCCTGGGGGAGAAGAATGAACAAATGATGAGGTGGAGGAGGAGAGAAATTAGTTGTACTCACCCAGACTCATCTGTGTCATCCTTCATGCTTTCATTTGGGGTGTGGGGAGGGAACCGAGAGGAGGAGGATGCTATAAATAACCAGCCCTCAGCACAAAAATGCGTTGTACCTTTTGGATGGAACTGCCCAGCACCTGTCCCCTCTCCTCGGTGAGGGACTAGGTGCATAGGGAGAGGTACGGAAAATATGTGGGGGGTCTGCCTGAGGCTCTGTTTTGGGGTGTGGTGCAGGAGCATCTTACATACCCTTTTCCCATCAGTTACGTAGGTGACTAAACACCATTTGGGGCTGACTAATGAGCAAGGTTTTCTTTATCCTCTTTGGCTTGCTTCTCTCATGTAACCAGCTGATGGTCTCAGATGGGCTTGAGGCAGGTATGAGCTTCCCCCTCAGAGCCAGCACTTCAGTGAGACACGAGCCAGGTGGCTTCATCCTGGATTACTGCCCTTCTCTCTGTCCCTCTCCTCCTTGCTTTGCATTGTAGGAAAGGCATTGGTGTGGCAGAGGACACTACAACAGTAGATACTCAGACAAATTCTTGCTTTTGCTCGTGGCAGAAGACATACAGCTCCTTGGGTTGATGTGCTTTCAGCCTTTGCAGTGGAGGGCTGGTGGTGACAGACCTGGGGGTGGGAGTCTCCTTGTTTGCATGTAGCTCTTTAAAATGCAAAGTGCAATTTGCACTGGCATTTGGCTTGTTCTGCAGCTGATGAGACATACGGACCTACCCAAAGGGCTGGTTATCTTATCTTAGGCGCTTCTGATAAGGTGCTGCCTATTTCTGGTTATCATAGGCAAGACCTGAACAGCTGACTAGAATATGCCCCTATTATATTCTAAATGTGGGTGATATCAGCCCCACTCTACAGATAGGAGATCAGAGGGAAGGCTGTATAAGCAAAATCATAAGGCAGCTTTCTTCCCCCTCTGCCATTTGTCCAGATTACAGAGGATTACCATCCCCTGTTGGGAACAATGTCCCCTTGATGTCTTCTTATCTTACGAAGCCCCCAAGTAAGGGAGTGTCTTGTGGAAGCAGAGGCTCTGAAGAGCAAAGGGATGATGAAACTTTGCCCCAGTTCTATCTGTGGCTTCAGCCTCCTGACCTGTCCCCATCCCTGGCTCACCCATGTCCTCACCACCACCCTGTTCATCACCTCATCACACACACCCTTCCTCTCTGCATATTCCTGGCACTTCCCTCAGGGGAGGAGGTGTCTTTGTCCCTGCTCCCTCGCAAGCAGTTGGGAGGGCCCCAGAAGGCAGCATTGCAGGGTGGTTCCCTCAGGAGTCTCAGCTCCCAGCCCCAGAGCAGGTACAAGGCAAGGAGCCCAGTGAGGCCACCTCATGCAGCAAGTTCAAACCATCCATCCAGACAACTCCCTGCTGCCTGTGTGGCATTTGTAACACCACCTGGGCTGCCCTGGCCCTTCCCCTGACACATTACTGCCTGTGTATAGTATATATATTATATATATATATTTAAAGAGATGTATAATATAAAGCTATACATATATACGTATCTATGATGACTCATGGATGGCCTGCCGCATACAGGATCCTCTTGAGTGGTCTTGTCTAAGCCCGAGTGTCCCTTCACCCTCCCTCCCTGTCCCCCTGTCCGTTCCGAAATCCAACTACAGCGAACCCCGCCACCTCGGCACCTGTGTTTACAATGTCCTATATATTTGTGGTTAACAAAGTGAAGGTGGTAACTACTGGTGTCTCAATAAAGTTATGATGTTAAAAATAACCAAACTATATGGAAAAAAAAAATGGTCTGGATTTTCTTCTTTGGGGAGGGATGGGGGTTTTTTCAGCTTGGTTTGCTACGAGAGCGTTGGTTCCCGTGCAATCTGTGGCCAAGCTGGCAAGTTTACTGACAATGAGTGGCTTGAACAGAGGAAAGAGACCTAAAGAACTGACATTATTGAGCTGTTTCAGGGGGAGCTAATGGTTCCTTGTTTTACTTAGCTTGAGTTTCAGATGACACACCATCAAGTGTCTCTCACCTAATCAGTAGGAAAACATGAGGAACCTGACATGCCTTGTTAGAAGTGGACTCTCACTGTGAAACGGATATGGCAGTAGGAGGTATGGGAGGGGGACGTGCAGGAATATGGGATACAAACCTATATGAAAATACACACCTGTATTTCCACACCTGGGGAAGTAAATCTGTTTATCCCTTGATGTGTCTTTATTCATCTATGTGTGACCATTGCTTGAGTGTCTGGTGTAGTGCATTAAGTTTTCAAAACATAATCAAATTCTGGGAAACGAGCTGTCAAGACACTGCTAACAGTGGGTGTCAATGATTGGTGGCCCACCACTGAAAAAGATCTTGTTTCAATGGTCTCTGCAATAAAAATGAAACTCCAAATCCCATCCCACACTAATGCTTAGGTAAAGCTTCCTTCTCATCCTTTTGTAATGAGTCTGTCACCCACATACCTGAGTATCACGTTTCCCAACCCCTGTGGGTTTTGAGGGCAGTAAGCAGAGGCACATGATGGTGAACAGGCTCTATCCAGTCCTCCAAACTGTCTCCCCTCTCGGGGACACAACAGAGCACACATTGGAACTGCACATCAAATCATATGCAAAAGTGTTGACGGACCAACCCATCTGTTTCATGATTAATCTTTGTTTGGACAAGACCCTTCCTACAGTCACAGCTTTTGGGGTGGACATGTTGTGGAGATACTGTGCCCACAGAAAGACAAATGCCTGTGTTGGCAAGAGGTGGAGTTAAAAACTGGTGAGACAAGATGTTGCCAAAAGCAAGCATTTCAGATGAATAAGACTCTAACAGTACTAGTTTGTGTTTTCTAATAATTTGAAATCGCTTTAATTTTGTTTTCTGGTATTTCAAGTGCTTATAAGTCATGTTTTGAAACTTCTCTCTGTAGCCATGACATCCAGAAGCATAATTCTATTATAAAGCTGGGTTTTTTTTAAAAAAAAAGGTCACATAATCCCAGGACTCAGAGATGAGACTTTGTTTAGTGTATCAAGGAATTCAATAAAATTATATATTTTGGCATAACTGAAACAACCCGATTTCCCTCCCTCAAAGATCCAGCTGGCCTAAAGCTCTGTACAGACTGTTTTGCAGTGATATTTGGCTCTCTCTTGCAGGGATCAGCACTCTCTCATCGTTAGCCCTTCCTCTGTTAGTAGCTCTCCAGGTCCCTGGAGGGTGCTATTTGCCCCTTCTCGTTTCTTTGCCATTCCAGCATGCCTGGAAACAGTGGCCTGCAGAGAACTGAGGAGCACTGGGGCACCTGTACCTGTGGGAAGCATCAGGCTGAAGTTGGAAGAGGTAGATGGGGAGACCTCAAGATGGAGCTGCTTGAGGGCTCACAGTACCACCCTCTCCACCACCCTTCTGTCTGCTGTAGGTGCAGAGCCAGTGCAGCAAGCTGACTCTGTCAGAGAGACTCTTCTTTTTTTCCGTATTACCTCCTGCAAGCCCTGCCAAAAATCATGACTTTCCTTTCCAGCCCCAGCCTCCGTTGTCATTAAAACAAGGCAGAAAAAAAAATCTCCCTAAACATATCTCACACATGATCAGTAGAGAGAAACTAAATGTGATGTGATACAAGATGCCGGCAATCTTGCATATGCTTCCTGTCGTGTACAGTTTCCAAGTGCCTACAAAAGCACTGCACCGAGGCTGCCCCAAGCCCCCTGCTCCCCACGGCACACTGTTCAGTCATGCTGTTCACCTTTCATCCCGCAGCCAAGCAGTGACCGTGCTTCTTCCTTTCCTGCAGAGAAAACTTTGGTAAAAACAGGAAGGCAGTGGTACAGCTTGGCACCAGAAATACCATGTGTATAATCCCTAGCACTTGGGACAGAGAAAATACGAAAGTAATTACAGAAGGAGAGAGAAAGAGAGAGAGGAATGAGAAATGTGGGAGTTTAACGTGAGAGAGGGAGCTGTATATCTAGTAGTCACTGAATCATACAATTTATTTACTTGTGCATGGATGGTGAGGTTCAGTGACCAACG